>CP139503.1:331857642-332555142 GCA_021014915.2 Artemisia tridentata subsp. tridentata | reverse complement strand
ATATATAGCTTTGTGTCGATAAACCGGTGTAAGCGAAAGTTGTGTAAGGTTTTCTCCGCCATAAGGGAGCTTGTTTAAGTAGTGAAGAAAACTCTCGAGCTAGGTGCTCGGGGAGTGGAGTAGGGCAAGGAAGGTGTCCTTGTAGCCGAACCACTATAAATCCCTCGTGTCTCGGTTAGATCTTTCCATCTCTTACTTACATCTTTAATTTATATCGTCATTACTTTCATACATATAGGCATATACAATTGTTAGTATTATTTAGAAGTTGATTTCATATAAAGATCAATTTAAAACTCCATTCATAAAAGCAAAACTTTTATAACAAATCTAAAAGGGTACACATATAATTCTTCAAGTATCATTTTTCACATAAACTCGAATCTAAGTTTTTAAAAGGTAAACCAAGGTTTTCATAATATAATTAAAAACACGTAAAAACTATTCAACCCCCCCCCTTTCTAGTTTTCCATAGACTTTTTAACATTTAACCCCTCTATCTTTCACTATTTTACATTTAGTCTCTAAACTTTATAAATTTTACTCAAAAAATTTAAAATAAGTTTGTGTATTTAAACATTTGACCCCCTCTATCTTTAATAGTTTACATTTAAGACTTAAACTTATATATAAAAAATATAAAATTAACGTTAAATACGTGTTATAAATTATAAATAGCTATATTATATATATATATATATATATATATATATATATATATATATATATATATACACACACACACACACACTTATATTTTTATTGTCGTACCTTTGCCGTACCCGTATCTTGGATTTTTGAGTTTTGCCGTTCCCCGTTCCCGTATTGTCCCCATACCCCAATCCCGTACCCGTCCCAGTGGGTTGAAACTTTTTGGATCATGTTTTAGGCTGCCATTGGTATTAACAAGTGTAGATATGTTTTTGTAGCAAAATATATATTAAAGGTTTAATACATGTTATAAGGACAAAGATAGACCATTTATATTGACAGTGCGTAAATCTAGCCTATTTAGTCATCTATTAAATATTTCTACTGTAAGGTGCATCCTTGCCTTTTTAATATTTCTACGTTTAGGTGATTACTAATCATATAGAAATATAAAATATAGATTGTTTATTCTTTATGCTTGCATCGTAGCTGATGCTTTATAATACTCAGGAACTAAAATAAGACTAGCTGTTGATCCATTTAGAAATAGATACATGCTTTTATCTTTTGAAAAAAAAATCATATATTAGAAATGGGTCAATAATGATCAAAGTGTATTTCTGATACATAAACTGTAACACCCCAACCCGATGAGGGTAGAAGTATTACGTTATGGTGACATATCAAAGCAAACACAAGCATATGACATAAATAATACAAATGAATTTCAAAGGTTACAAAGGGGAATACTGAAACTACAAGGTTACAAGGGAAAAACAATAATAAAATCTAAGTCTACAATTGTAGTCACTTCTAGTCCTCTCTAATCCAGAATAGCTATGAAAGTAAAGTCTTTCTAAGTCCCAAGTACTCTCCACTCATAACCCAGCTTCCAATTAAAACCTGCCGCAGGAAAAGAAATGCGGCTGAGCTTAAAAAGCCCAGTGAACAGATATATATATATATATATATATATATATATATATATATATATATATATATATATATATATATATATATATATATATATATAAATGAAACCAAAAGATAAAGAACGAGTATATAAACTATGTTGCATTGGGAAAAGCATAAGGTATAAACATTTGGACATCAAGAGTAAGAAAAGGTCAGTAATCGATCACCGAGCCCAAACAAATCAAATCAAATATCATAGTAACCATAGAGGTGAGACCTCTCAAATATGTGAAGGACGTGTATTGCACACAGCATCAATCACCAAATCAAATCATATCATATAATATAACAGATACAAATACAAATCAAATCTAGGATGCATCCATACGCCCCTGCAAACAAATTAGTGGCCAAATATATGTATATAGTAATTGAGCTCATAATAAATAACAAAAAGGGACGGGACGGAACATCACTCCACCGCCCTAGAGTCATGTCAGAGGTGCATCAATGACACGGCCATGGAACCCCCATGACTAGGAAACAAAGTGGCTCGGGTATCAAACTGCAGGGTTCTAAGGTCATATAATATCAAAAGTCAAATGTCTAAGTTATCAAAATCATCTGAATATCAAAGGTTCATAGGTTTCATAGTAAAAGTCCATAATCAAAGTTTTCAATCAAATGTTCATTTAAAGAAATCTCTTAGTAATGGTTTTCATAAAAATAGTTCGTAAAGTAGTTTTCATAAAAGCTAGTCAAAATTCCATATAAAAGTGGTATCGCATCGTGCTCATAAACATCATTTTAAAATAGTTTTTCTCAAAACATTTTCCATGATATAATTAAGAAAGGTTTTCACATCCAGTTATAATATCAAATGAACCTTCAATGAATCAAGTGATTTGAATACTCATGTCACAGAACGACGAACGAATTATGTTAAATATCATATCACAAGGGTCATAATGAACGAATGTAAAAAGGATTATCATATCAACGAAGCATATCAAGCGAATGAATCAAGTACAAGGGATCATAGCAATGGCTTAAGGGAATCTTATAACGAATCTAAGATCAAGATCAAAAGTCATGAGAAAGAAGCACCCTTACTGAAAAAGGGTAGAATATCTATACCTTAAACCGCAATTGAAACCATATCAGAAAACACAAGGATCAGGAGTTACTCCTTCTTCATCAAATCTACACATATTAATGATTAATAAATATTTAAGAGTTCATTTATTATCTTAATGACATAATTGATTATTGTCGTAGTGCTTATTGTTAAAATATTATATCTTCACATATTTAGTCATATCTTATATCAACATGTTTAAGTCTTGATCATTTTTACTAAGAACATAAGTTTTCAAAGGTTTCTTGAATTATTGCTAATCGAATTTGGAACAAGGTAAACCGATTTAGACACCACCAAACTCAAAACCACATTCGAATAAAAGTCACAAGGTTCCATTCACGATTCATTTATTTAACATGTCAAAAATCTTAAGGTCTATGCTAGAGGACTTATACACATATTTTAATATATCTCACATCATTTTAATTAACCCAAATTACACACACCAAATTATTTATGCACGAACCAAATTAAATAAGGGACACATGCCTCACCCACCTTAACCATGTACATGATACGTATCATTTTATTCCCCTGGTCCAAGTCTAGATTTTAAAGTTGATCTTAAGATATCATATTATGGTATCAATGAGATTAAATATGTATAACCACATGCATGCACGTCTCTAGTTATAAACCCATACTCACACGCCCACCACTATTTTATTTGACTGCTCGCAATTCGCATGCACACACCATAAGACAGTAACCAACGGAACATTCACATGAATTAACGAGACAGAAACGAAACCTCACAGTCTACCCTATCCAGATTTGATTAAACGCTTATATTCATGATTTCACGTTTCACCTTTTTATTGAATATCATCCCGCGACATCATATAAAAGTTCCATGACCAGTTTCAAAACAATAAATCTCGCATGGTTCGAAACTGAAGTAAGTCGCCCCATTTGTCTCATATATTCATGATTTATGTGACGTTATTCTTGTGGTATTCGCATTCAAGTTTTAACATTGCTAACCTTGGCTGATTATAGTGTTCACTTTATTAGGTGCAAACCTTGGCTGGACGTAGGTACTGCTAACATTATATGTACATGAGGATAAATTTCCTAGTCTAAACATATTAGTTATAGAAGTTGCCTGGTTCAGCTTCAACAATAGTCACATGCCAAGTATAGAGCTTTTAGTGTGGCTTAGACCAAGAGGACAACGTTAAGAAGAGATTCGAACAAAGATCGACGTATACGTTATAAAGTTTCATGATCTCATGCGACATGTAGAAGAGTTATTTGTATTACAGATTGACGACACGACCGCTTAGCACTTAAACAAGATTTGTGATCGTATGACACGTTTATCTTTTGGTGATATACTATGTTTATGTCGTATGAATAATAAACGCAAAGGAGGACGATGATACCTACAAGGCTGAATCCAATGTGACCAACGATGCCAAAAGTATACCGCGACTCAAACTCCCTTCGAACACATGTACCCCACGCAATCACCTCACCTTCAACGGTTCTCCTGCTACACACTAAGCCGATTATCACCTTTGCTAGGGCCTTCGTATTATGATGTCTTGGAGAGAAAGGAGCTGCCGTCACTTGTCCTATGTTTTTAGGGTTTAATGTGCGTGAAGGAAAAAGTGAGAAACGATCGTGATCATTGGGGTAGAATATAGGAGAAATTGTCGAAATTTTTGCTAACAGAATAGGTTTTACTTATATAAAATATTTCTTGGTCAAATCTCCTTGATTCTATCCTAATTGCCACGATATGGATGATATACTGATTTGATTGTATACAATATATTTGAGCGTGATTGGTGGGCTAGAAGAGGAATGATGGTTATGGTAGGGATTGACTAGGATTATATAGTAACATTTTAATATTAAGTAGATATCTTAGTTTAAAATGTCATATGATGTATTTACTTACATAAAATATTGGACTTAGGGTTTAATTAAATCATAACAAGGTTTTGAGTAAAATTCGAAATTAGACGTAAATTTGGGATTCGAATTTTTGGGTTTTACAACTCTTCCCCTTTAAAAAAAAATTTCGTCCTCGAAAATTGAAGTGAAAAGAAACGGAATACCAACGGACTGTGAACGGAATGTGATTGACTTGTTTCTCATGACTTTATCTTGTTGATCAAAATAGCTTCGGCTTCCCCAGAAAAGACATACCATACTGAGTCCAGATCAAAAGAATAATATACCAAACGTAACAGATGATAAACGTATTCTCTCGGAAGAGATACAGGGAATACGTAGGATTTGACGGATATATTCTCCTTGGAATTTAACTAGACAAACCAGATGAGAACGTACCGAATCGCAGAAATATGAGGGTGATAAATATGCTTATGGAAGATAATTCAATCGATAACATCGGACGGTAGAAAGCTCTACAACGAACCCTAAGATCGTTATCAAAATACAGAGGTCAACAAACATATCTCGAGGATCCAAACATGCCAAATCGTATGGCAATAGGGCAGATCAAATGTATAGGTCGAAAGATCCTAAAGTCTTACTATTCGCAGATAATCTCAAACAGCTATCAGAAATTCTGAGGTTTCTAAGGTACTCCTCGAAATATCCTATGATCACAATAAGTGCACGTTATATGATGTAAGTATTATCACGTTGGCCAGACGTCGTAATACTAGCATCATATAAATATGCCCTCATGATGACCATACTTTATCTCAAGTCGTGAAATAGCAACTTATAGTAACCACCTAACAGTCCTTCTATTCCCTAGGGTTGGTCCGAATCGATCATCATTACGAATTCAAAATCAAAGACACAGAACGTACAAATAACGTAACGGAATTAGTAAGCATCAATGAAGTATGTCGTCCGAAGCGTCAGGTCTTCCACAATACATCAAAATTCTCATGTCAAAACCGTCATTCAACATACGCAGAAAGAACACTTAACGGAAATATTAATGGAGAACCCGAATCATTCAAATGATCTTATCATCAGGTAACGGGAGCTTAAGTGGGTTAAGCAGAAGTGAATACGTCATCAATAACTTCATTCTTCACGAAATCAATTCATCCAACCACAAAAGTTTATTCCAAATTCGTCCACTCAAATACATGACTTTAAGATTTCTTCCAAGCCCGAGTAGTCTATCTACGCTTGTCCATCTGATCATACGGTGAGAAGGGATGATAAACTTGAGTCTGGTCCCTCAAGCCTTCGGCACTTATTCTTGAAACTATGGTGTAGTAACGTGAATCTCTGACATGATCACTGTGCATCTTTCCATCGGCAAATCTGCTTCTACTATCAATTCATCTTAGTACAACTAAAATGAATAGAGAAGCAAGTCTGCGTGTCTTCGACAGGTCTCCATGCACAGTTCAAAATTCGCCAACTCGATTACATTCTCCTTCTATGTCCGCCATCATGTTTGTCTTGCAAGCACTGTCTTCCAGGCTTTAAGGTAAACACCGTTGCTGTCGATTCCAGGTTATGTGTTGAATAGTTCATCCCCCACGATCTAATTATTCTGGTGCCCAATTGAAATCTCTACGTGTTGCATGAAATATAATTGAGTCCTTACTCAGTTTCTATCTTCTTCTTTTATGCTTCTCCCACGGTAACGCCTGTCGCGAACATCTCCCACTACTCTTCTACAAGGTTTATAGCTCCGATAACTGTCTTCAATCTTGGTCCTTTTGTGGGAAAAACTCTGTCTTTGCAGGACACATGACAGTGCTGTCTGCTACAATCTCTGAACGCTAATCAAATCTACTCTTCCAGAACAACAGGGTCATTCTACTTAATACGAAATTGATCAACCTGTTCCTCTTTCATCACTTGACACAACACAACGTCATACTATGACAATGTGTCCAAATACTCGCGAAAACATGATTCTATTAGCCAATACAATTGGCATCATTACAACTCATAATGATCACAACGAGTACGAAAGCAGCTTCAGGAATCGTCTTAGGGAAAACTTCATATCTACTTCACATCATCTATCTTCCTCTTCACGAATAAAACTGAAATGCCTCACGGAGGTTACTCTCAGTTAGTCAACTCCCTTCTTAGAAGTTCTCGTGGTTGCTTCTTCAGTCCTTCAAACTTAAATGAGGCCATCTGCTACGGAGTTTCAAAGATAGACCAAATCAATCATTGATACGCGGAATGGATAATGATTTCGGATAGTGATACGGTTATGTTCACGATAGTCGATACGCCGCCGCATACTCCCCTCTTTCTTCTTCATAAACCAACAGGAGCATCCAAAGAGAAACACTGAGGTGAACAAAATCACATTCCATCAGCTCCTTCAATCTCTCAACTTCTATAGCATCATGGTTTCGTCAACTGAGATCAGTTCAATGCCAACTCTGCTTCCCAAGCAGGAGGGAATCCCAAGAGGTTCATCAGAAAACACCAGAAAATTTTGTACAACAAATACTTCCGATGCCAGAGCTTTCTAAGGGTGGATACTAATAGGCGTCAGGAGCAATTTGACAGTCAATGAGATCGGAGTAAGTGTTTCCATAGCAGCATTAATCTTAACAGATTTAAGTGGTTGAGAGTCATCAAAGCAAAAGTAAAACGAAGTAGATTGTTAAAGGTCACATATCGGATATGGTAGTCCATGGTAGCTTTACGAAAGCCATCCAATCCATAACCAAAAGACCTCAAGGTCAATTATATCAAGAGAAAATAGATACGTAGAATGAATACGGTCATTAAACCAAACGGATAGTTCACATATATCAGGGTCAAGTACAGGGTTCATCAGAGTGTTGAGATAGATAAGCGAACAGTTCAAGGTGTTGGAATTTTGTTTAGCTTTTTAGCATAAGGGGCAGGTAGGGTGTGTATCATTGGTAATACGAACATCGTATAACTGTCAAAAGTGAGATGTATGGAATATTAGTTATCAGCATCATCATGCTCAGTTAACAAATCCGTACTGAGACAGTATTTACATCATATCCTTCTAAAGGAACTGGTTGGTAGACAAGGTTCATCATTCAAAGGGAGGGAACAAAACTTCCAATATCCATGGTCAAAAAATTTCAGAGTTCTCATAAGAGTAGCAATGGATTATGCAGATTCAAGTAGTATCAGATGATACATTTATATCCAGCATGAATAATGAATTCATAGAATGTGTCAAACACATTATGGTTGAATGACCTTCGGGATGGTCGGAGAGGCATCAAATTGTTTATAGAAAAAAATCAGAATTGGAGATCAAAATCAGAAAGTGGGACTTAAATGGTGTAAGGTATCCATGTGGTTTTCGAGGTATCCCAAACTTACTTGGTTACTAAACTTAGGTTGCAAAACTTTCTAGCTTCTGAGACAAATGTTCTTACAAGGCATATTTGAAGGCAGAGGCACGAATCAGAGTGATGCGGAAGCAATGCTACTTACGTAGATGTCCTAGTCTACCCATTCCTCACTGGTTATAACTTATGTTCCTATGGGGAGATCCTAAAGCAAATTCTCAAAGGTTGTCTTATGAGCGCCTACAGTGGAAGCTTAATGGTCCAAACTTCACAGGTCAAGGTTTAATGTATTACAAGTCGCAGCCTGTTCTCTGATACCATAATTGTAACACCCCAACCTGATGAGGGTAGAAGTATTACGTTATGGTGACATATCAAAGCAAACACAAGCATATGACATAAATAATACAAATGAATTTCAAAGGTTACAAAGGGGAATTCTGAAACTACAATGTTACAAGGGAAAAACAATAATAAAATCTAAGTTTACAATTATAGTCACTTCTAGTCCTCTCTAATCCAGAATAGCTATGAAAGTAAATTCTTCTAAGTCCCAAGTACTCGCCACTCATAACCCACCTTTCAACTAAAACCTGCCTCAGGAAAAGAAATGCGGCTGAGCTTAAAAAGCCCAGTGAACAGATATATATATATATATATATATATATATATATATATATATATATATATATATATATATATATATATATATATATATATATATAAATGAAACCAAAAGATAAAGAACGAGTATATAAACTATGTTGCATTGGGAAAAGCATAAGGTATAAACAATTAGACATCAAGAGTAAGAAAAGGTCAGTAATCGATCCCCGAGCCCAAACAAATCAAATCAAATATCATAGTAACCATAGAGGTGCGACCTCTCAAATATGTGAAGGACGTGTATTGCACACAGCATCAATCACCAAATCAAATCATATCATATAATATAACAGATACAAATACAAATCAAATCTAGGATGCATCCATACGCCCCTGCAAACAAATTAGTGGCCAAATATATGTATATAATAATTGAGCTCATAATAAATAACAAAAAGGGACGGGACGGAACATCACTCCACCGCCCTAGAGTCATGTCAGAGGTGCATCAATGACACGGCCATGGAACCCCCATGACTAGGAAACAAAGTGGCTCGGGTATCAAACTGCAGGGTTCTAAGGTCATATAATATCAAAAGTCAAATGTCTAAGTCATCAAAATCATCTGAATATCAAAGGTTCATAGGTTTCATAGTAAAAGTCCATAAACAAAGTTTTCAATCAAATGTTCATTTAAAGAAATCCCTTAGTAATGGTTTTCATAAAAATAGTTCGTAAAGTAGTTTTCATAAAAGCTAGTCAAAATTCCATATAAAAGTGGTATCGCATCGTGCTCATAAACATCATTTTAAAATAGTTTTTCTCAAAACATTTTCCATGATATAATTAAGAAAGGTTTTCACATCCAGTTATAATATCAAATGAACCTTCAATGAATCAAGTGATTTGAATACTCATGTCACAGAACGACGAACGAATTATGTTAAATATTATATCACAAGGGTCATAATGAACGAATGTAAAAAGGATTATCATATCAACGAAGCATATCAAGCGAATGAATCAAGTACAAGGGATCATAGCAATGGCTTAAGGGAATCTTATAACGAATCAAGATCAAGATCAAAAGTCATGAGAAAGAAAGCACCCTTACTGAAAAAGGGTAGAATATCTATACCTTAAACCGCAATTGAAACCATATCAGAAAACACAAGGATCAGGAGTTACTCCTTCTTCATCAAATCTACACGTATTAATGATCAATTAATATTTAAGAGTTCATTTATTATCTTAATGACATAATTGATTATTGTCGTAGTGCTTATTGTTAAAATATTATATCTTCACATATTTAGTCATATCTTATATCAACATGTTTAAGTCTTGATCATTTTTACTAAGAACATAAGTTTTCAAAGGTTTCTTGAATTATTGCTAATCGAATTTGGAACAAGGTAAACCGATTTAGACACCACCAAACTCAAAACCACATTCGAATAAAAGTCACAAGGTTCCATTCACGATTCATTTATTTAACATGTCAAAAATCTTAAGGTCTACGCTAGAGGACTTATACACATATTTTAATATATCTCACATCATTTTAATTAACCCAAATTACACACACCAAATTATTTATGCACGAACCAAATTAAATAAGGGACATATGCCTCACCCACCTTAACCAGGTACATGATACGTATCATTTTATTCCCCTGGTCCAAGTCTAGATTTTAAAGTTGATCTTAAGATATCATATTATGGTATCAATGAGATTAAATCTGTATAACCACATGCGTGCACGTCTCTAGTTATAAACCCATACTCACACGCCCACCACTATTCTATTTGACTGGTCGCAATTCGCAAGCACACACCATAAGACAGTAACCAACGGAACATTCACATGAATTAACGAGACAGAAACGAAACCTCACAGTCTACCCTATCCAGATTCGATTAAACGCTTATATTCATGATTTCACGTTTCACCTTTTTATTGAATATCATCCCGCGACATCATATAAAAGTTCCATGACCAGTTTCAAAACAATAAATCT
The DNA here is from genome assembly GCA_021014915.2 of Artemisia tridentata subsp. tridentata. NCBI lineage: Eukaryota > Viridiplantae > Streptophyta > Magnoliopsida > Asterales > Asteraceae > Artemisia > Artemisia tridentata. Next base: position 332,544,559 of record CP139503.1, on the reverse strand, counting down.
CGCATGGTTCGAAACTGAAGTAAGTCGCCCCATTTGTCTCATATATTCATGATTTATGTGACGTTATTCTTGTGGTATTCGCATTCAAGTTTTAACATTGCTAACCTTGGCTGATTATAGTGTTCACTTCATTAGGTGCAAACCTTGGCTGGACGTAGGTACTGCTAACATTATATGTACATGAGGATAAATTTCCTAGTCTAAACATATTAGTTATAGAAGTTGCCTGGTTCAGCTTCAACAATAGTCACATGCCAAGTATAGAGCTTTTAGTGTGGCTTAGACCAAGAGGACAACGTTAAGAAAAGACTCGAACAAAGATCGATGTATATGTTATAAAGTTTCATGATCTCATGCGACATGTAGAAGAGTTATTTGTATTACAGATTGACGACACGACCGCTTAGCACTTAAACAAGATTTGTGATCGTATGACACGTTTATCTTTTGGTGATATACTATGTTTATGTCGTATGAATAATAAACGCAAAGGAGGACGATGATACCTACAAGGCTGAATCCAATGTGACCAACGATGCCAAAAGTATACCGCGACTCAAACTCCCTTCGAACACATGTTCCCCACGCAATCACCTCACCTTCAACCGTTCTCCTGCTACACACTAAGCCGATTATCACCTTTGCTAGGGCCTTCGTATTTTGATGTCTTGGAGAGAAAGGAGCTGCCGTCACTTGTCCTATGTTTTTAGGGTTTAATGTGCGTGAAGGAAAAAGTGAGAAACGATCGTGATCATTGGTGTAGAATATAGGAGAAATTGTCGACATTTTTGCTAACAGAATAGGTTTTACTTATATAAAATATTTCTTGGTCAAATCTCCTTGATTCTATCCTAATTGACACGATATGGATGATATACGGATTTGATTGTATACAATATATTTGAGCGTGATTGGTGGGCTAGAAGAGGAATGATGGTTATGGTAGGGATTGACTAGGATTATATAGTAACAATTTAATATTAAGTAGATATCTTAGTTTAAAATGTCATATGATGTATTTACTTACATATAATATTGGTCTTAGGGTTTAATTAAATCATAACAAGGTTTTGAGTAAAATTCGAAATTAGACGTAAATTTGGGATTCGAATTTTTGGGTTTTACATAAACCATCTCAAATATTTGTATACTTTCGTATTCCTTATACAATAAGTACAACTCTATTTTCATGGATAAGCATTTGGATAAGCAATCTCATACTCAAAGTTGCGTATTTTGTTTAGTCTAAGCAAGCCCAAACTGCCCTTAAGCCCTTAAGCCCTTAATGTGCAGCTTTATGGTCATCATTGTTGTTATAACCATATTTCTACAAATACAACATGTTATTTAAACTAAAATTCAAAAAGCCATAAGAAAAAGTACACTTATATTAACAGTATAATTATGTGAGCAAAGTTATACTTATACTCCTTACCTTTTCGAGTGGTAAAATCAGTTCCCTTATAAATACTTCATATAAACAAGTTTTTGTGCTCCTCTTTGAAATCCTAATTTGCATACGCTACTCTTTCTTATGGCTAAATTAGATTTCTATCTTTTATTAAACTGATTATCACTAAATTACCCCTTAAGATATAACTTTTGACTCACACGAATGCATTCTTTATACCTCATTAAAAGAAAGTTGCAGAGAAGAAGGCTCTCTTTGAAGCCCAATTCAAGAAAGTTGTTGCTCAAAAGGTGGCTGTGGCTGCGGCCACATTGCTTGAAATAAATTCTGGTATAAATCATTTTACTCATGATCTATTAGAAAATAACCCTTACATGCTGAGTATGACGTTCATTTTGGAGTATGCTTTTGGCATAAAAGCTATCATGTGAACTTTTCTTAGTGTGATTTTTGTATCTTGCAGTGCATAATGACCGAATGACTTGGCGTGTCGAATTGAGTCTCTTCATCTTTGAAGGCAGGCAAGGTATAATTTTTGATAAAAACTTTTCTCTTTCTATTTTTGTAAAATAACTATATATGTTACACTTTCCATAAACTTCACTTCTTTTACTGTTGCAGCTCGACCAACAGACTTCTCTTGCTATCCAAGCTATATCCATTTTCCTTTGACGAGGGCTGATATTAGTTATCGAGTATCAAATGTCATATGACATGTTTCTTATAAGCGTTCCTTTATTTATCGGGTATCATATATCCCTTTTAGTTTGTTTACTAATTATATAGTTTATTCTTGATATATTAAAGATAGGCCACATATGCAAAGTTTGAACCTCCCGATCATTAAGAATTTTTTTTTGATGTCACAACCATATGGCCTGAGTTAGTAATAGGCTAATATTTATGAGCAACCGTCGTTTTGATACTTGGCCGTTTTTGAGATTTTGCTTCAATTAGGGTATTATTGTGCCGTAAAATCAATTTTCTCTGTTGTGATAACGAAATTCAAAATTATGGACCACGCAAAAGTTTTGTTCTTATGTATTATCACAGTTTGCATCAGAAAACTTATTTGTTTGATGCTCGATATAGGCAGGTATGGTCGAATTTGTTGGTTTTATAATGGTCAATTTAGTCAAAGGTCGTGACCTTGCCATCCGAGATGTGCGGATTAATGATCCAATTGTTATCTTCTGTGCATAAAAGTGGTTGGGAACATAGACCATGTACATTTGGGTTATTGGGTTAATGAAATTTATAAATAACTTTTAGTCGTTCTCTTGCTTTCAAAGGTGTTGTGATGTGGCGCTCTTTTTATTTTCCCGTATTTACAGAGGAACAAACTAGGAGAGTGCATGCTGGTAGGAGGCTATATGACTATCGTTCAAAAAAATTCACTCATTCAGTTTTGGAGATTCTTGATTTATTCTTCTTTGTTATTTTAAACAAATTCAATGTTCTTTTTACTTTTCATTTTTATTAAGGAAATGAACAATATTGTTTGAGAGTTAATATTAATTAGTTTTTTTTGGCTTTTTGCCTTTTAAGGTTATATTTTCTAATTGTTATAAGCTACCCGTGATTTATCACGGGTATATATATATATATATATATATATATATATATATATATATATATATATATATATATATATATATATATATATATATATACATACATATAATTGAATTTAAAAAAAGAAAAAAATAAAAAATAAAAATAACATTTAAACGCCCCAACGGGCCAAAAAAAGCTCACCAACGGTCATATTTTTCTTTTTGTTCTTCCTATGCTGAAGCGCCCTGGGGAGGATTCCAAATCACATGATTCTAGCAGCAAGGGGGTTGGCGGCGGTGTTCGCCGGCGGCTTCCCCCCAAGCCGCTCGTTTGCCTCCAACGACTGCCAACACCCTAAGCTATCTTGTTTGCATACAAGAGTTCTGCCGTCTTTGGGATGTGCGCCGGCACGTGGTTTCCACTTCATACCTATTTTTGGAAAAAGTTTGGTCAAAACTCTTATCCCATAAAATATTCTTTACCCTTCCGGGCGGTTCACGTGATTCGTGAGTTGGAGTCCACTCACCATGGTGGGGATTTAGTCAAGGAGTATTGCTCCATAGCTTGCGCTTTCATCCCGACGCTGGTAGCTCATGCTCGTACATTCCCCGTTCATTTTTTGAAAGTTCCGCATCCTGACTTGGACGCTCGTCCTTCGACCGATTGCGGTGTTGTTCGTCACACAGGGCATGTTCAGCCCTGCGAGTAACGATCATTCGTTCAAAGGGCGGCTTCCACCCTATACATCATGTCCCCCATTCTAGTTTGATTACTTCGCCGTATGTAATCGATCTAGACTAATTCCTTCTACCACAAGCTTTCCATTTGTAAGTGTGTTCCACGCGTCCTTTGCTTGATAAACGTGCCATTTTATCGCCGCGATTCTCTTACAGTTGGGACTTGTTGCGACGTTTTTTTAGCCTTTCGTTTTCTGTGTTGTCGCGCCCATTCGTTTTCTGACCCAAACCCGATATAGCCTTAAAGGGTCGGGTTAAGGTCTCAATTAGTTTGTTATCAGATTATCGGGTCAAGCCGATAAGGTACATAACCCATTTAACAAATCTATGATTCTTGATCGTAGTGCTCTTTTTTTGTGGTATTTAGACTAAAAGGCGAGGACTTGTGAATTTTTGAGCTTACTTCATTGTTTTCACATGTGTTTCTCTTCTCAATTTATACCACAAAAGACATGACAAAGTCCATCTTTGATCATTATATAAACATGCTACTGTCAAGAAATTAAAAAACATGCCCACTGGTTATAGGGAAAATTGTGTCACTTAGTTCTCTACTTTTGAAATTTTCATTTTAAGGCTACCTGCAACAAGGGGGTCGGCCATCAACTCGTTTTCGGCCGTCATGAAGGTCGTCCACTGCAGGATGAAGGCCGGTCAGGGTCGTCGGGTGCTATTTTGGAGACCGAGATCGTTACCTCGACCTAGGTCGTGTGCTTGTTTTTTTGTGTGTTTTAATTACTTAAAATGTATTTTTGTGAGATATGTTTTGTATAGTTTATGTAGCCTGACTATGCATAAAAGGTAGGGGTCAATAGTGTGCCTAGCCTAAGTACTTACTTTTATCACATCATCACATGGCATGGGAATTTCATCAACTATTTTCTAAAACCTAAATTGGCAGCCTAACTCCTCTAATCCACTCCCCTTCTAAAACAATATCATGTAAAAGCTTAATACAATGCATACGACAAAATACATATGAACATAGTATGAGATTAACAAGTAACCCGATAACCCAAAAGACCCATCCCAACAACCCGCAACCCGACAGACCCGAACCCAATAGACTCGATTCTTTAAAAGGTCGGGTTGCAGGTTGTTTTTAAAGTCCAAAATCCGATATACCTGCCCCGATAAGCCTCTAACTAAACCCGATAACCCGATTGACACCCCTAGCGTCAATCAATGTATGGTGAAAAATAATCAATAAATTTGGAGCTATAGAACGTAGGCAAACTAAAAAGTTTAGAAGCAAGTGCGAAGATAAACATCAGCCCAAAATACACACACCTAGCGGTATACCTTCAAATGCTCACCTCTTATCTCTACTATAGGGAAAACCGTTTATTTTATTTGTTTATTAAAACGTAAAAAATAAGTAAAGTACAATTAATAATATAGATTTGATTAAAAGTGATAATACCATCAACCATTAAGTTAATAGTTTAAATATCTTTTAATTCTTTAACTTTTTCAATTTTAGTTTTCAGCTCATATGTTTTTTTTTTTATTTCTCGCAATAACTACAAATTGAAGCATCAAGTGTTGCATTAAGGATCACACAAAAATTACAAATTCGCAAAATATAATTATCTGTCGTTATACACCGTCGCTATGCGCGGGTTTTCGTCTATTAAATATAAAGTGAAAATGTTATTACTTAAAAAACTTTTAAAATGAAAAATGTTTAAATAAAATTATGTCTCTATGACTTGTCTAAAATGATGTCACATAATATTGTATATAAAATTTATTTATTTCTAACGTTACCTAATTGATAATTAAAAAAAAAAAGGAAAATTAGATTCATTTCATTCTCGCTCTCACTTTCGATCCATATTTCAATTCCGATTTGTTAAATGGAACTGGCATAATGTTGTTGTCATCTCGGATGATGATGCAGACTTGTTAACATTGATTGGTAAATGTTACGCGATACACTTAACAATAATATCTACGACGCTATAAAATGTCGTAGCTTTGCATAGTTTCACGCCTAATATACAAAACACGTCGACTTTGTTAGAAGAAAAAAAATAGTGAAAACTAGACTAATGGTCTCTATTTTGCGAGGGGTTCATTTTTAGCAACATGTAAAAACCGGAGGGGGTGCGAATTATTCAAACTTTAATTGGTTTAGTATTTGGAAAGAAATCCACAATATAATATATATATATATATATATATATATATATATATATATATATATATATATATAGGGTGGGGTTATAATAAAAAAGGGTTTAAAATAAAAAGGGTAGGAAGGAATCCTAGCCATTGGATCAAATTTGGTGAGATCAAAACTGGCGGTGGCATTTTTGTAAATAAATAGAACTTTAGGGTCGTTTGTAAAATAACCAAAAATCAATAACCGTCCTTTTCTTTTCCCAAAAACTTCCCGATCAGTTTTCATTTCAAACAAAACACTCTCTCTCTCTTCCAAAACACACACTAACTACACACACAAAAACCTAATTTTTTTCTGATCAGATCTATTAAATCCATGATTGTTAGAACAAATCTACCTGATCTTACACCACCTTGTAAGTTAATCTTACTGCATATATTTGTTAATATTTTACTGCATCGATTACTTTTTTTTTCCTTAAATCGTGCTTATGGTTAATTATTCGCAAATACAAGGAGTAAAAAAAATAAAAAATGGTTGGAGTGGAAAAATCAAAAACCATCTCTACAAATAAGTTTTTAATTTTAAGTCAGATGTAGTAGGTTATGTAAAATTGAGATCAAGTATGGGTAAAAATGAGTGTGTGTGGCTGATTGTGTGTGTGATGTATTAGAATGTGAACTGAGATGCAGTAGGATGTATGTTGATGTTCATAGGCAAGATTTAGGCTAAATGGGGTTTGTCGTTTGTCTAAAAATGATTGTGTGTGCCTGATTGTGTTTGTGATGTACTAGAAAATGAACTGTAATGCAGTAGGATGTAAGTTGTTGTTCATAGGCATGATTTAGGCTAAATGGGGTTTGCCGTTTGTGTGAAAATGAATGTGTGTGTGCCTGATTGTGTTTGTGATGTACTAGAAAATGAACTGTAATGCAGTAGGATGTAAGTTGTTGTTCATAAGCATGATTTAGGCTAAATGGGGTTTGCCGTTTGTGTGAAAATGAATGTGTGTGCCTGATTCTATTTGTGATGTACTAGAAAATGAACTGTAATGCAGTAGGATGTAAGTTGTTGTTCATAGGCAAGATTTAGGCTAAATGGGGTTTGTGGTTTGTCTAAAAATGATTGTGTGTGCCTGATTGTGTTTGTGATGTACTAGAAAATGAACTGTAATGCAGTAGGATATAAGTTGTTGTTCATAGGCATGATTTAGGCTAAATGGGGTTTGCCGTTTGTGTGAAAATGAGTGTGTGTGCCTGATTCTGTTTGTGATGTACTAGAAAATGAACTGTAATGCAGTAGGATGTAAGTTGTTGTTCATAGGCAAGATTTAGGCTAAATGGGGTTTGTGGTTTGTCTAAAAATGATTGTGTGTGCCTGATTGTGTTTGTGATGTACTAGAAAATGAACTGTAATGCAGTAGGATGTAAGTTGTTGTTCATAGGCAAGATTTAGGCTAAATGGGGTTTGCCGTTTGTGTGAAAATGAATGTGTGTGCCTGATTGTGTTTGTGATGTACTAGAAAATGAACTGTAATGCAGTAGGATGTAAGTTGTTGTTCATAGGCAAGATTTAGGCTAAATGGGGTTTGTGGTTTGTCTAAAAATGATTGTGTGTGCCTGATTGTGTTTGTGATGTACTAGAAAATGAACTGTAATGCAGTAGGATGTAAGTTGTTGTTCATAGGCATGATTTATGCTAAATGGGGTTTGCCGTTTGTGTGAAAATGAGTGTGTGTGCCTGATTCTGTTTGTGATGTACTAGAAAATGAACTGTAATGCAGTAGGATGTAAGTTGTTGTTCATAGGCAAGATTTAGGCTAAATGGGGTTTGCCGTTTGTCTAAAAATGAGTGTGTGTGCCTGATTGTGTTTGTGATGTACTAGAAAATGAACTGTAATGCAGTAGGATGTAAGTTGTTGTTCATAGGCAAGATTTAGGCTAAATGGGGTTTGCCGTTTGTGTGAAAATGAATGTGTGTGCCTGATTCTGTTTGTGATGTACTAGAAAATGAACTGTAATGCAGTAGGATGTAAGTTGTTGTTCATAGGCAAGATTTAGGCTAAATGGGGTTTGTGGTTTGTCTAAAAATGATTGTGTGTGCCTGATTGTGTTTGTGATGTACTATAAAATGAACTGTAATGCAGTAGGATGTAAGTTGTTGTTCATAGGCAAGATTTAGGCTAAATGGGGTTTGCCGTTTGTCTAAAAATGAGTGTGTGTGCCTGATTGTGTTTGTGATGTACTAGAAAATGAACTGTAATGCAGTAGGATGTAAGTTGTTGTTCATAGGCAAGATTTAGGCTAAATGGGGTTTGCCGTTTGTGTGAAAATGAATGTGTGTGCCTGATTGTGTTTGTGATGTACTAGAAAATGAACTGTAATGCAGTAGGATGTAAGTTGTTGTTCATAGGCAAGATTTAGGCTAAATGGGGTTTGTGGTTTGTCTAAAAATGAATGTGTGTGCCTGATTGTGTTTGTGATGTACTAGAAAATGAACTGTAATGCAGTAGGATGTATGTTGTTGTTCATAGGCATGATTTAGGCTAAATGGGGTTTGCCGTTTTGTGTGAAAATGAATGTGTGTGCGCCTGATTCTGTTTGTGATGTACTAGAAAGTGAACTGTAATGCAGTAGGATGTAAGTTGTTGTTCATAGGCATGATTTAGGCTAAATGGGGTTTGCCGTTTGTGTGAAAATGAATGTGTGTGCCTGATTCTGTTTGTGATGTACTAGAAAATGAACTGTAATGCAGTAGGATGTAAGTTGTGTTGGAGTTTGTGGATAAATATTAATAAGTATATGTCTAGTATCGAACCCGAGACCGCGGGATTGCACACTTTACGTATGAGAATTAAAGTTTAATAATTTAATATAAAAAGTTATATTTAATTATTAATTACACAAAACAAATAAAGAATGTTAGTAATTGGCGAAAATTGACTAACATACAAAAATAAGGGCCATGGATAAAAAATAGAGAACCCTAAACTTGTTCCCTAAGTTTTGTATCCTATAAAAGCAAAGGCAAGGATTTTATTTTGGGATGTTGGTACACACGTTAAATCCTAAAACTCTTCTTTTGCTCTTTTGACTTATCGACATCACATGAAGGTTTATATACATGCATGAGTCATCATGCATGTGCATGGGATATTAATGTTTTTCTTTTCCCTTTGACTTCAGTGGTCGACAACAAACAACAAATCACAATTGTTTGGTGATTTGTTTTATTCGGTTCATTAGTTTTGTTTTTTAAAACAAAATATTGTTTTGTGTATATTTAACTAGCATTAACTTTAGTTCGTTAATAGTACGTGTGTACAAGAACGTGGTACAATCACACTATTGATTGTATCTTGGATCGATTAACAAAACGGTAAGGGGTTAATCAATAGATCCCTAATTCACATAAACCCTAATTAGGGTTCATCTTTATTGAAGATTTAAAGATTGGTTCTTGTTCTTGCTAGAACCTAAAGGTACGTTCCTATTTATGTTTTAGTTAATTATTATGTGTTATACTTGTTTACACGCTTCCGCATACTTGTGTACTTTGTTCATGGAGTTTATATGAGTGTCATGGTTTTCAAATTCCAACAGTGGCATCAAGAGCCATGTATAACATGTAATTAATTACTTAAACAATAATAAACGTATCTTTAAATTGTTTAGAACATACATGTTTTATTTTCTAGGGTTTTGTTTATTAAAAATTTGTTTTTTTTATAAAATTCGAAACCCTAACCCTAATTTAGGGGGGGTGTCGATTTGTTCCATAATCCCTAATTAGGGTTTGTGGTTTTCATAATTAATTGTGATTAATTAGAAACCCTAGGTCTTTAACAAGTTGTTGTGTATGTATCTTGTGACCTAATTGCTATGTGATATGCATGAATCCGTGACAAAACATGCATGTTAGTCACGGATAATTACTTGAATTAAATTGTTTAGATGTTTGCTACATGTTTAGATAAATCTAAAAATTAGGGAAGACCTAATATATTAAATTAATGAATCGGTTATGTGCAACGTGGTATATTATTATTAAAACTTACGCGGCCAATTGTTGGCGACTGTGGTCCATTGGGTACAATGAGCTCGAAAACCAATGGGAGTTTTATTGATTCTATACATAATAATTCACATATAGATTATTAATAGGATTTGTTTAAAAGGTTGCATGTGGCTAGATGTTTCACTTACAATTAATTGTTGTTTTATTAGTTGATTGTTATTTTCTTTTAATTACTTGTTTATTGTTTTTTTATGTGATATGTTAAAGTAAGCAATAAAAAGGGTAATTTTCAAAGAAAATTAAATTGGACTAATAATGGTGAAACATAAAGTAATAAAGTAAGGATCTTGCAAAGTCTTATGTGCCGACAGTGGTTCGCTTCGCACGGTAATTTGCTCCCAGGCGAGACTAGCAAGATCTAAACTTTGTCACTTAATTTTTTAAGACTAAGATCATAAACTTTTGCTTGATTGATGTTTTTGTACAATAGTGTGTGAAAGGCGGACCAAAGTTGACAAACTGTGTGGTGGGTTTATCTGGAGAGGGGTTTTTTAAGAGATTCGCTCCTACCGGCTCTCCGGGCCCGCTTGTGCGTCAACTGCGACTTACCTATATCACTATTTATGTACACTATCATCTTAAGGGTGATTTACCTCAATTCCACGCGCCACTTTTGTGGCAAATATCCGAATAACATGTAAGAGTAGGATATGTGGACGATAATTGTTGGTACTTCTTTAATTGGTGAACCCAATACCTCAAGTAAATAGTTTTGGTTTACTCTTAACTAATTGGTAAATAAAATAGTTTTGAAAATTTATGCTACAAAGATGAGTGCATGCGTCTTTGTACATGTTTTTGTCACACCAAAAACTAAATACCCTAAAATTTAAGTTACATGCCATCTAACTATAAGGAACACTTGAAGTTAATTTTGGGTATGCGTGAGACCTGGACCAAAATTAATGACAAGGTAAATTTCCGAGTGTGCGTGAGACCACACATGGATGAATTTACTGTTTCTAAGTTAGACAACTTAATTAAGCTGATGCGTGAGACCTAGAGCTTAAGGCATGAGATGGGATGAAACATGCTTACATGACATATTGATGAATCAATATGATGTAAATCCCATAATGATCTAGGAATTGGAAAATTGTTTGCCAATTATTGTTCGACAGATTACCTAGTTGAATACTATCATTACTAACAGATCAACTGATGTAATGGTACTATGTCAATTAGGATCCTAGCTTTAAGAAAATACTATGGTTAATATGAATATTTACCAATGGGTATTTTATTTTCTTAAAGAGTAATTATCGAAAATACTAAACTGAATTTTGTAAATTCTTTTAATTGTATTAATGCACCGATAAACCGTAAACATGGGTTATTCTTTATTAGTAAATTGATCTACACCCGTAGGGGTTTTGGTTAGAGTCAATTTCATTAAAAGAATAAACCAAGTCTCCTTTCATATGAGAAGCGTGAGACTAAATCATATTCCTTTTCATGAATGAGAAAGGTATGATGGGAAAATTAGAATTGTCTAAATTCTAAATACATAACTCATAGCAAGTTTTAATCGTTAAGGTTATTGCAAATTTATGAGTTATTAAATTAGAAGCTAGACTAATTACCGCATAATGGTAAAAAGACAAGCTAATATATCTAGTTGTTTTGTTTTAACCATTTGAAGGTACTACATACAATTGTTGGAATTGTAGACCTACTATGGAAGAAATTGCATGCCAATTTTCAAGTTAATAGTAAGCAATGTGATGAATCACATTTGATGTAAATGTGGATAGTCCATCAGTTACGTAGTAGAATACAATCTTTTTTGAACCTAAGTAATTGTTACGAATAGGTTTTCTCAAAGATGTAAGAAAGTAACAAGGACACTTTTTCCTTTCACTGGTTTATGAAACACTTATTTTGGTGTCGAATTCAGTGGGAGTTTTGTGTTCTCATTACTGAATAAGGGGTTATGGTAAGTTCTCTAATTCAGTGGGAGTTACAAGATTTATTGTCTTGATTGTAACTCAGATTATCTTTTGAATGCCTCAAGATAATTACTTTCCAAATATAGATACTAATATTTTCAAGGATAGTCATGTGCGTTTCCTTGATTGATTGAGTAACTCTATATCTACTAGTTATGCTAATGACGCAAATCATATTGATCACATTAAACAAACGCGTGTAGTGTTGTCTATGTGGTACATGATGTTGTTCCATGCACAAGTGGGAGAAATCCTTATTGTGTGCAAGGTACAACATATAAAGAATATGATTTTGTAGATTCTCTTAACTGCAAGGTAAGAGATTCTTGTTCTAATATGATTGTACATATCTAGTCTTAAAAACACTTGGAGTTAATTTTGGGTATGCGTGAGACCTGGACCAAAATTAATGACAAGGTAAATTACATGCCTTTATTGCCAGCAGATCAACTGAGTGTAATAAAAGTATGTGAATTTACAGTTTCTAAATTAGATACTTATTAGAACATGTGTCAATGTGATAACAAGATTACTTCAACTTTAATATTTATGTATTATTGGAATGACATAAATGCATGAAGTAATATAATACTACTTCAATAATTATGTATTCTTTGAATGACATAAATAAAAGAAGTAATAAGTTTAACTTGAAAATACTATTGAAACCAAATGATGGTGTTCATGATTACTTTAGTTATAAATATGAAGTCTTTAAGACTTAGTATAATCTAAAGTAAGACGTTAACTTGTTATGTCTTCTTTATTAAGGACATATACAAGAAGTCATTGAGTTGATCAATGATTTATAACGTGTAGTGAGATTATAACGATTTATGTCTTCTTGATTGAGACATGAACATGAAGTGACTTATTTAATAAGTACTTGAGTTATAATGCATGCAAGAGGCTTGAAATTCTATTTCACCATTAAGATGACTTAGTTGGGAAATAGGTAAGCCAAAAGGAATACAAAGTTATCTTTCATATTGTTAGATTATCTCACAATATGAGTTCTAATAAAATACCACATATTTGTGGTGTGTTCAGTTAGAAAAATCAAACTTTATTTGTATTGTTTGATTAAAGATAACTATAACTTCTTTTCTTCCAAAAGTTATCAAGGTTAGGAAATTGAGTATGGATTGAATATACTCAATTAGACTCCTAGAAGATATATAAGACATTATTTATTATGGAATGTGATGAATCACATTAAGTCTTTTAATTGAAGTTCTGAATTTGTTAATCTTCTGATGAAGCTAGATATTAACAAACGAATGTCAGGAACTATCAAAGTGTATTTGTAATGTCCCAAATAAGAACAAGTTGGTGTTGCTTTAATTGCTAATTATTTATAGATAGTCTATAAATTACAAAAGGCAAATGGGAGTTTTATCTTGTAGAGATAAAAATACAAGATACATAATCTTCTAATATACACTAGTGAAAATCATGACGAGGCTTAACATGTAAATGATAAACCTCAAGATGATGGAATTATCATTCATAGATCCACTTGGATATCTCAGATATTTAATTAATATGCTGAGGATTATATGATGAAGTATTACCAAATAATGAATTGGGTAAATTACTCATACTATGAATGTTATAGATGCTGTTCATAAAGATATTCAAATTTTACAAATTTGGTTTATCTTAATTCTTAATAGTTAGAGAATGATGATGAGTTTATTTAAAGATAGAAAACCCTAGTGGTTTAAATCTTTATGTAGAAATCATATGGACAATATTGTACACATATTTAATGTATATCTTGTGACAAGATTATTAATCATACTTAAGCAATTAACTATGGTTGAATACTCTTTCATAGACACATTAAATATATTAAGATGATAATTGTCATACCTATTTCCATTTATATGAAAAATGACAATAGAAATCAAAACTCTTTCTTATGTGATTACTTGAGCGAGGACGGTAAGTAATCGAAAGGTCTTTTGAATTCATAATTATTTTGGAAGTGTACAAAGTGTAATAATCCATGAATGGATTAATGCATGCATCTATGAAATATTCTTATGTTTAATTATTAAATCCATTGTTTGATTTATAATTGAAATAAGACAATTTCTAAGTATTCCTTAAAGCTAGTGGGAGTATTATGTTTAATTTCTTAAATAATGTATGTTGTATAACATATGGGAAGTAACATTCCATGTAAGTTAAAATGTTAAGTCTTAACTTGGAATGAAACTTTACTTTAAGAATTTAAGAAGTAAAACATACAATCTTGAGATATATGTTTATTATTATAAACATGTGCGGTAATTAAATCTAATAAGACATAACATATCATTTAGAAAATCTAAATGAAAATATGTCTTTTGATAAGTTAGAACATGAATAAAATCTATGATTGATTCTAGGATTTTCATGTATATCATTGTTGTATCATGTTTGAATGTAAAATGATTTGACAACATTTGATATCTAATAAAAGATATTTGATGAATTGTGTAATGGATATTCTAATCGAATATGGTTGGACTTAGAATAATGATCCTCAACCTGGAATTGCTCCTAAATTCTAAGTATAAACAATATGGCAAGTTGTTGCGTAATTGTTAGAGCCAACAAATCTTGAAAGATTATATGGCATCCAAATTACACAATTGATATTAAGTTTACGGAATAGTTGAAAGGCATATTGTAGTTTTATACAATAATGTTTGTTTGATTGAGATGACACTCAATACTAGTCATGGTAGGATTTTATCCTTGATAATGGCCATGTAAACTAGTTATGCTTAACTAAGAAGCATAGTTGCATTATACATTAAAAGGTTAGAATACTTTAAAACTTTAAAACGTTTGAAAGTTTGATTGTCATAAATTGATGGTTGAGGATATCACATCATTTATGAAAAGATTGTGTGAGTATATCAAGATAGTTGGATACACACATACAAGAATTTTTATAATTCTTGAAATAAGTATTCTCAAAATTTTATAGATCAAAGTTAGTTGATTTATGCCTTGTCAACAAGTATGATTGACATAACTTGAAGCATAATTCATTAACAAGAATTATCATGCATTGATCTATTTAGTGTTTGGATAAAGGACATTAAGCAATTATTATTTATAATGAATTAAAGTACTAGGTACGTTTGTTTCCATTAATAATAAATTGTGTCCTATATTTGCATGTTTAAATCCGTGAATAACTTATGTTATTCTAAATGTCCGTTGTCAATTAATGATATGGGAATATCATTAAACTAAGACAAATCTGAGTATTGGTTAGAATATACTTGAAAGTATATTGATGCGTTGACATACCAATTTCACATGATATTCAATGAATTGAATATATGACTTATCCCAACTACATGATTTTACTTTATGGATCTTGTCAGTAAGTAAATCATGAATTTAATTATCCTCAGACTTGAGATACCAGATAAGTGTCATGGATGTAGTGCATTTCTGTAAAGCAATTTACCGCTTACCGTAACTGGGAGTTATAAGGATTGTTTTCAGAAATTTTGCAAAGTCTATGGGTTATTCTTGTAGTCAAGAGAGAATTTGTTCCTTCAAATTTGTTTTGAAGTTTAATACTACTGGGCCCCTCGTAGGGTTGACAAGGTGTTTGCGTGCGCACGCCCAAAGTCTATCTGAAATACGTTCAGATGTTTTGGTAATCTTGCTCAATCATAAACAACGAGAAACAGAATTTTTAATTAAAGAATGACTAAGATCCATATCTTTATTAACGTGGTATTAGTAACAAAAGGATAATAATAATGATGAATCATTAAAGGTTTTCCAGGAGACCTCCCTCGAGTTGAACTAGGGGCATTGGCGTGTTGCTAGACGCTAACCAATGTCATTATACTATTAATAGATATCCAAGTGGGAGCTGTTGGAGTTTGTGGATAAATATTAATAAGTATATGTCTAGTATCGAACCCGAGACCGCGGGAATGCACACTTTACGTATGAGAATTAAAGTTTAATAATTTAATATAAAAAGTTATATTTAATTATTAATTACACAAAACAAATAAAGAATGTTAGTAATTGGCGAAAATTGACTAACATACAAAAATAAGGACCATGGATAAAAAATAGAGAACCCTAAACTTGTTCCCTAAGTTTTGTATCCTATAAAAGCAAAGGCAAGGATTTTATTTTGGGATGCTGGTACACACGTTAAATCCTAAAACTCTTCTTTTGCTCTTTTGACTTATCGACATCACATGAAGGTTGATTTGTTATAATTTCCAAAGGAATATTTGTGAAAATATTTCCCCGGGTCGTTCTCCCAACGAAGGTTTGACGACGTTTAAGTCGATTCGGTGTCGTGAAAATGTGAAGTGAATAATTGAAAGTGAAAGTGATTATTTTGGTATTGATTAAACTAAAATATGGAAAAGTAAAAACATTCTACGTTATCAAATAAATGCATACAAATAGAAATCAAATAACGCAAATCCCGGGCTAATCCCGAGATTTATAAAACTAATAGTGAATTAATGCTAAAATGAAAAAGTAAAAACCTAAGGGACTAAAAATGTAAATTATTAAAACTAATTTTATAAAAGAAAATAAGGAAAAAGTTTAATAAAAACTCAAGGGACTGAAAGTGAAATTTCGGAAACTTTATTGAAATCTAAAAGTGTTAAAACAAAGACAAGGACTGGACTTGTAATTTTTAAATCTTGTTTAAAACTCAAAATGTCTTTATACAAAGACAGGGACTAAATGTGCCATTTATCAAACTGATTTAATACTAAAAACTAAAGGCACGATTTAAGATAAATTTGAAAGACTAGGGACCAAGTTTGACAACATTTAAAACTTATGAACACCAGTTAACGCAGAAAGTAAGCTCAACTAGTACTTTTCAAAAGCTACTAAAAAACTTGATTCTTAACCAATTTAGAAAATGAAAACTGTTTTAGAAAGCTGATCAACCATAGATTCTAAAAACTCAAAAAGCCCTATCACAAACACTTGTTTGCTAGCTTAAATCGAAGCAAAAACAGATGCACATGGCATGAACAATGCAGCAGACTTAAAACAGACGGCTAGCAACAGATTTCGAGCGCAATTTCGAGTTACCAGATGTTATCTATATATACTTGAAATGAAAAATACTCAAACTATCCTAGGCTAACTTACTAAGAAACACAAAATCACACAGCTTCGAACACTAATGATTACTCAAATGGATTCATGAAGACAGTCACTCAGAGCACAATTTGCAACAGACTTAAAAAACATTTGACCAATTAAGCACTAACTACGTTGAATTCTAGTGATCCCAGATGTTTCTCTAATAATCTATTATATGAACTTTCCACAAACCAGAAAAACAAGGTCACGGCTTAAACGAATAAGCTAGAAAGATGCTAAGTTCAACCGCTTTAGACATACAAATTGCACCAGACTTAAACACAAGTTTGACAACTTAAACGCTATCTATGGTTGACTAAAGTGAGTTTTAGCTAACCTGATCTATTAATCTACTAATGTTTAAGCTATATAATCATTAAACTAACAACCCTTAACTGATTCTCTAACTAATTTATGCACCAGATCCTCAAATAGCAGCAGAATGACAGCAGTTCCTAGACTTAACGAGCTACTTGACTTTTAACTGAAAATGCCTACTAATACTTTTGCTATTCTGAGTTGTATAGGACAAATTCAAACCATTAGGGTCAAAGTTACCACACCAATACAACCACAACACTAAGCAATATATCAGATCCAAACATTCTTTTCGCAAATCTTAAAATAATCTAACTCAGATTCTGGCTTTTCTCCTTATAAACAAACATCAATCTTCACTTACATTCATCAATAGAAATCATTACAGCAGCAGACAACAACACTAATTATCAAATTCGCAGATTCAAATAAACCATAGTTACGCAAAACGCAAAGGCAGTTAATAAAACTGTTACAATCAACTACGATGCAAACTACGTTACTATGATGAAAACTACTAATATTAAGCTATATTATGATGAATCTAAACTAATGAAACAGTACAATCAATAAAACATGAATCTATCTCAGACAAACAGATTAAGCTACTTTTTGAGTGGAACTTAAAAATTTATAAGAACTTACAGATTACTCTCAGCAAGAACAGAGAGTTTTCCAAAGAAGCCTATCTTTAGATAGGCTAGAGGCTTCCAAATCCCCTCCTAGACCATCACTCCAAACTGCTATCATCATGGATCAAATGGACTTTGACTTTGTTTGACTATTTTGTGATTTTTATAATGACAGATTAAGGATCAGAATTCAGTTTCACAAAAGCTATGAGAAGCTTAAATGAAACTTGAGAAACAACGAACTAAGCTTATTGAAGCTTGTTTAACTGAACAAACATTTTGATTATATATATTTTTTTTTCTTTTGTGATGATCAGATATTAAAACAAAATGAATAAACTAAAAACTGAAATCAATAATAACTAAATGAGAATTCGGATTCAAAATAACTTCAAATTTAAACTTTCATTAAAACTTTGAGATTACAAACACTCAGCCTGATACAAACTACAATTTAAAAAAACTGAAAGCAGAAAATTACATTAAAGACTTGAAAGAAAAATTACAATGATAATAGAAATCAAAAGTAGGAAAAATTACACGCAAACATGAGGAGAAATCCTCTCTATATATAGCACTCGGCTGAACCTTCTAGGTCTTCCAGCTTGGCAATCCTCGTGCGTCCATAGCTCCTATCAACCCTTAGATCATTCCTTTGCATCACTTCTTTAATCTCATCCGTACGATTCAATTTGATGACACGGCCTCTCCAATCAAAGGCTCCCACGTGTCCCTGGCAGTGTCAGACCCTTCCAGAATTTACCCAATCATGAGGCATTCGTGCGTACGAGGTTAATTTTAGCGCACAGTAACTAGGGTTCTAGGTAAAAATATTTGGGGAAGAATTTGTTTGGCGCGTGTGAGTGAAAGAGGGAGTGTGATTTTTTTATTTTATTTTGACTGCACATTTATTCTTTTGACCGGGTTTAAGTTTTAGTAAGGATGGGTCGGGTAGGGTGATGGATAGGTGGACCGGGTTTATTTAAAGGTGGGCTAGGTAAAGTGTTTGGGCTGGGTTTGTAAATGTGGGTTGGTTTAGATTTGGATCCGGGTTTTGTAGGAAAAAGGGTTTAAAGGATTTAAGGTTGTAAAGTTTAAGGGACCATAAGTGTAAATTCTGAAAGTTGAGGGGTCTATGCTGCCATTCTTCAAAGTATGATCTAAGGGTGGATCCTTGACTTTTTGACCAAGTATGTCTTTCCCGGTTCGGCTCTGAGGCTTTTCCGTATCTCGTGCTCGTTTTTCCTGATTTTCCGTGTCTTTTGCCGATTTTTCGTGATATCCGTCCCTGCATAAACAAAACACAAAAACACTATATCTTTTGGCATTATGGACGGGTTTTTGGTCATTTTGGTCCGGTTTTGGTTAAGAAAAGGTATGTGTTTAAGCACATACCAAATTCCCCCAGACTAAGCTATTGCAATGTCCTCATGCAATGTTATAAAAACTCCCCATTTTTCCTTTTATTCTATTTTTGTATTTTTCTTATTTCACGTGACGGTTTTGTCGACAATCATTATCTAACGATAACTTTTAGGATCTTCGAGCAGGAAACACGACTCATAAAGAAGTGACCATACGGATAAAATTCGTCGTCCCTGATTTTTCACGAGTCCCCAAACTAAGCTTAAAAACGAAATCATTGTTATTTACAAGTTAGATTGCCAACACTACTCATAAAAGCTAATTGTGTATTACTTCTCGTTCCCAAATTCCTATTTTCCTCTATTTATTTTATTTTTGGTGAGAAATGAATTTCTTCAAATTCTCGTTTCGATAATTTTTAATCCGATAAAGATACCTAGTTTAGACGCTAAGTAGTTTCCAAACCTTCCCTCGAAAACCGTTGCATACCAAAATGAGGTCCACATCAAGGTCTCTGATTTAACACGATTTTGAGAATATCCCTTTTATTTGCGACCGAAACAACTCATCTACGAGTCCAGAGACAGAAGCCTTTATTAGGATACCTCGGAGTCGAAATTTGGCATTATTAACATTATTAAGCACATATTATTATTGATCCTTGGCCCTTTATAACAATCACAACATCGGCTGCGAACCGGCAAGATGTGATAGTCTATTATGACCTTGGAATTTTTCCTCTGCCTTTATTAGAAGTCTACAACATCGGCTGCGAACCGGCAAGATGTAGAAAACTTTTTATGGCTTTGGATTATTATTATCATATTAATTAATTATTTGCCAAACCCCAAGTCCTACGGCTTTTATAACAATCCCAACATCGGTTGCGAGCCGGCAAGATGGAATAGTCTATTACACCGTAACACTGACAGTACCTTGATGTGTACCCAACTTTCATAAGCAAGAATTCTCTAAGGAAGAAATAAAAACTAATTATCGCCAAAACCAAAATACCTTTAATTATTCCTAGATTACTATTATTGGGTGAAACAAGCTTATGGGAACAAAAAGCCACAAGTAACTTTGATGAGCTCTAAAGAGAACCAACTACTCCACGTTTAGCAATCTAACTTATAAACAACTCTATCATTTCTCGTTCTTCGCAAATTTAAAATCTTAAATAATAAGATCCGCGAATGCTTAGCCTTATAATCAAGCCATGCATATATAAAGTCAAATACGGGAACTTGCAAACTCTTAAAAAGAATTCGCGTTTTCTAGCTCCTTGTGTAAAAGACTAGCACGAGCTTATAGATTATAAATGGTTAAGGGAACAAGCTAGGGCTCAACACGCCCGGTCAAGTCAGAATTTTATTCCTACTCTCACCAGCGGAAAGTCAACAAAAATGTCAAAATTTATTCTATTTTTGCAAAAATTTTAAAATTTTTCTCATTTTTTTGGACTTTTTTAAATTTTTGGAGGAAAAACGGGGTTGCATGAGAAAACGGCAAAAATGCAAGGCAAAAATCAAATCGACAGATTACCCCCCCAGACTAAAACGAGACATTGTCCTCAATGTCTTAAAGGTAAGGGTTCTCCTACATAAATCTAAGGCCGTTTATTAATTATGCCAAAAGATAGATGTAAAACGATAAGATTTAGGATATTGATAAGCAGCGAATGATGAAACTCGAGTAGCGTGAAGGAAACTACGAGCACGAGAGTCTTCATCATCGAGCATTCCTGGACATACCACAGAAAACACGAAACACAAGATATGGAAGAGGAAGCCCTCCTCACGTTTTATTAGAAATAAGATAAGAGGATAGATGGATAAGCATGGGGTGCCTCCCACGAAGCGCTTGTTTTTGTTAACCGAGTCACATGAGCTTGACTCGACCCCGAATTTATTTGTCCTTGGGGGAGCAAGTGGAAGAGATAATCTCAATCGGACTTTCGTTCAAGATGTTTGGATAAACATTGAAGCATACGAAAGTTCCACTCCGATGAGATACCCACGGCTCTAGAAGATAGAAGCGGTGATGCCGGGGTCAAAAACTTTGTCTTCGTTTCCGGCTGGAAACGATAGTAAAGTTTCAAGCAGAGATAACTCCGGACAGAATGGGAGTTTTTGAATAGAAAGAAGCAGAGAGGAATCATTTTTCTTCAGAATTAAAAGTTCCTTAGATGAGGCAGGAAACTTTAAATTTGTATCAAGAGTCACTTTCATCAAAGGATGAATTTCACCATCATCGAGTAAGCCTGGCTTAAATACTTTGTCCTCACACGAAAACTCAGCAGGGTACTCGATGGAGGACTCAATAAAGAAATCATCCTCGGAAGAATGAGGAGCTAAGTCATTAGAGACAATTGAAGCATCCTCGGTTATGGTTTCAATTTTAGGGCCTTTTTCAGTAGGTTTGCCATATAAAAGATTTCTCCATTCGGTTTGATCGGCCCTAAAATCGAAGAGATCATCATCATCTTGTAAATCATTAAGCTCGGTGTAAGAATCAGATGATGGAGCATGGTATAAAAGATTTTCAACTTCCTCAAGATTAGCATGGAAGTCAAAGAGATCATCATCATATGATGGAAGTGGATCATCGTGAGCGAGTTCATCAGTGAACTCCTCGTGATAATGATATGTGTCTAATTACACATATATTTTATACTGTTAAACCCGCATAAACGTCCAAAAAACACACAAATAGCCAATAAATGTTATAAATATCATCAAAATGTGTTTTTATATGTTTCAAGATGCAAAATGATTTAAATCAAGTGAAAACATACAAAGTTTGCATAATTGGCAGTTTTAGTCCCCGAAGTTTCAAAAGTTGTCAAAAATAGTCCTTGAGTTTAAAAAAAAATGGAAAATAAACTTTTGTGATCCTTGTACTATTGACACTTGGCAGATTTGGTCCCTAGAATGAGTTTTCATGTTTGGCAGATTTGGTCCCTGAAGTTTCAGCATGTTACACAAATGGTCCCCAAAGTTTAAACCTTAAACTTCATAAACCCTATAATAACCAAGCCCAAATCCAATCCCACATAACCCGGCCCACTTCCCTTTTCCTTAAATAATATCCCAGGGTCAAAGGAAGGTTTGACCCGTCTTCCCTCCCACTCTCACTGACACACAACCAAAACCACCATCAATACCATCCTCCACCTCAGTGGTTTCACCACCACCTCACCCCCCAACTATCCCCACTTGTCCACCTAAACTTAGCTACTCTCACACAAACCCACGTGCTCAGAAGATAAGATAAAAATCCCAATTTCCTGATTTCCCGCCAAAATACCAATTAATGGCTAGGATAAGTTACAGTCATCCAATGGACAAGATTAGAGGTGGGATTTGACTGGAATGCAAGTGGGAACTCAAAGGACTATAAAGAAGAGAGGAGAGGCAGAGGAAACCTTACCTTGGAATAGCCTTGGTCACGTAGCTTAATGTAGTTTACTGCTTTTCTTTAATTCTTGTCATTTTATTGCTTTCAGTAGTGTAATCATCATCAAAGTAGTGTAATAAACTTATGTTTTCAGTTTAATTTCAAGTTATGATTCAGTTTCAAGTTTTTACCTTTATTTTCCTTAAATTTCCATGTTCTTTAATTTCTTGTTTAATATTAGTGGATTATGGATTTCTTAGGCCACATAAGCTCCTGACAAAAGCTTTTAAGCTTATAGGAACCATTAAAATCAGTTTAGTGTTTAAAATTCAGTAATTATAGAAAACCAAGAAAATCAATGAAAAACAAAAAAAAAATGAAGTGATCTTGATGGTAACTGCTTGGAGCATGGTACTTTTTGGATGACCATGGTTTAAATGCCTCATGTGGGGCTATAGGTAGTGGTTTTGGTCCTTGGTTCCACAGTCTCAGCAGGAATCACTTGTAAGCTTCTCTTTTTCCACTTTTTTACATTTTATTGTTTTAGCCTATAATATGCTTCAATCTTTGTGTTTTTGTGTTTATTTGATGTTTGTTAGTGATATTAGAGTTGTATCTTAGGTCCTTATGTTTTGGAATGCTCTATGGTTTGAAATGGCATTGTGACTGCCAATGGGTTTGTTTTTGATCATCCTAGGCTCAGACTTGTTTGACACCTTGTTTATGCTGAAAAAGGTCCAAATTGACACCTTGGTTCCTCTGGATTTGATGGAATAGGCTTACACAGCCCTATGCTTTGAAAATCTCATTTTGGTCCAATTTGAAGATTGTTTGGATTTGATGGTGAATCTGTGTTGTAGGTTGTATGAGTGGTTGTTCTTGTTTGATGTACTACATATATGCCCTAAACAACTCAGAGAAACCTTAATTTAGCAGTCCTACTCATGAAAAAGTCAAATTGACACTTGTGCTTATTTATGTGTTGACTGTGATGATATTGGATCCTTGAATCTTGCATAAGTGTTTAAATGTTGTTAATATTTGTTTATCTCATGTTCTTATATCATATTATAACATAATCAATCAGTAGATTAAGTTTAAAATTCATTTTAGTCAACTTTTTGTGTTCTTGTAAAAAGTCAAACTCTTTCTCTGCAAATATGCAATGTGCAGGCAGTTAGCCTGCACATTTTTGATTTGTTAAGATTTAGCTTGTGTAAATTCTTGTTTTGTGTTGCCTATATGACCTTTTTGTTATGTGCATACTTGTTTTTCCCTTTGTAGCTTGTAGAATAGCTTATTCACCCCCAACTTTTTGTCCCATAATACTCACTTCACTGAAGCAAACAGTGAAGTGAGTACTTTTTTCCTAAGTTCATATTAAGCCCAAGTCAGTGATTGAGCTTGTGATAATTAGTTTTTTGTGAAGCTAACCATTCATACTCAGTATATCATTACTTGTGTTGCTTGTATGAGCTTAATTGACAAGTCAATTAGGAGATAGTTGTTTGCCCATTCACAACAACTCACTGAGAACTCAGTGAATTTACACCACTTCCAACAGCTCCTAAAAGCTCATTAGTGATCATGAGATTGTGTAAATTAGCTTTTTGTGAAGCTAACCTACCCAACTTTTTGATTCAGCACTTAAATTCCATGCCCTAGCTTATTTGCTAGGGCTGCTACAAGCTTTTAACTTGTCCCACTTTCTCAGTATATACTGAGAATGAACTAGCAGTACCTTGGTTTTGCCTATAAGCTTATTTGAACTCATTTGGTGAATCCAGTGGATAATGCCTATGTAATTATGTCCATATTACTTGTTTTCATATTATTTTTCTTTTAGTTTGCATGTATGAAGCTTATACCAGGCTTATGCCTTCATTCCATCCAAGTTGAGCCTTATAAGCTCAACTGTCTAAACCTTAAGCTTATACACTGCTTATTGTACACATTTGTTAAATATGTGTCCTTTGGACTTGTGTGCATTTTATTTTATCTTTATTTTTCATTATATAGCTTTTTCAAGCTTGTTTTGGGTTTTGGCTGTTTGTAAGCTTTTTAGCTTAACTGTTAGACACAAGGCCCATGAATCAGCTTATTTCTTTAGTTTGCATAGTTTCATTATCTTATACTTGTATAAAATTAATATTTAAATAAACTAGAAAACACATAAAACAAAGGTTGGTTTGTTATCTCTTGGACAAATCAACACAACACAACA
Organism: Artemisia tridentata subsp. tridentata; assembly: GCA_021014915.2. Taxonomy (NCBI): domain Eukaryota; kingdom Viridiplantae; phylum Streptophyta; class Magnoliopsida; order Asterales; family Asteraceae; genus Artemisia; species Artemisia tridentata. Next base: position 332,519,611 of record CP139503.1, on the reverse strand, counting down.
GTCTATATTTTTTTTAGTTTTTAAGGTTTTTGCAGCCCATAGATTAATTTTTAACTTCCTCATGAAAAGTCCAAATAATCTAATTCTTTTTCATAGTTAAACCCACCTAGCTTGTGTACATATGGGATTTTTTGTTTAATTTTTAGAAAGCTTTTAAGCCACTAAACAAGGCCTCAAAAACGACCAATATTGCCCTGTGCAGGCTGCACAACAGCAGCCAAACAAGCAACAAGCTTGTTGTGAGCTTTTAAACTTTTAACCTCAGCTTTTTCTTGACTCCCCTAGCTTATTCATACTTACCCCAGTCCATAATAGTTTTTCATTTCAGATTATAACTTAAATTCAAGCCTTTTGCTTAATTTGTAAAATCTAGTTTTTTTTAAAACCTTAGATAAAGGCTACTGTGTGAAATAGCACATTATTTCTAGCTTATTAAGCTTGTAATAAATTAAGTTGCCTTTTTAAAAGATGTTTATATTTAGTTAAAAAGTTAGTTTGTAAAAGAAAAAATCAAAAAAAAAATAAAGTTTAGCTTATTTTAAAAGCTTATAGCTTAATTAGAAAAAATCTAGTTCTTAAATTAACTTGTAAATGCCCACTGTTGGAATTTCAATTTTATACAAGCTTCATTTAAGCTTTATAGCAAAAGTTCCTTTACAAAAAGTTCTTATATTTAGTTAAAAAGTTAATGTGTAAAAAGAAAATCGAAAAAAAAAAAATAGCAAAATGTGGGGTGTGGGATTCGAACTCGCGACCTCTCGGATAGATAGCATGCACAACACACCCCACCTTCCAGTAGCTCTGGAGCACCAGTTCTGCTCTTCTTCCCACATTAATTCCTTTTAACCTTGTTTTTTCGTTTATAGCTTATTTTCTTCTTCTGCTTATTATAGCTTATCCGTATAAGCTGTTTTGTCCTTTGTATTTTTCTTAGCTTTGTAATGTTATAAAGTATTTACATAAAAATTTTCAGATTTTTTAGAATACGTTTAGTATTTATTTCGTATTTTTGTTTGTAAATTAGTAATTAAATCATAATAAAAAATATAAAAGTCAAAAAAATATAATTCTTTTTTCTAAAATTTTCTTTTATCATATAGAACATATAAAAATTATAATTGTACCCGTAATGTTTATATTTCACAAATTTCACGTTTTAACTCGCGCACGTACGTTATTTTTATTAATAACGCTCGTTTTCAGTTTTCTTTGTAGTTTTTGTATACGTAAGTTTTAGATAACCGTTTTTCTTACATTTTTTATCGTTTTTAATTATCTTTCACATATTTTAGCTTAGAATCCCAAAACTCTTTTATTTTCACCTTTCCGCGCGAGGTTTTTAGATTTTCTAATTATTATAATAATAACTTTGTAAATATAGTTATTTATTTTATTTTATTTTCTTTTAATTTGCATTTAAGCCGTCAAGGCATGCAAATTCCCTCTTTGGGAATGTTTGTTTTATTTTCGTTTTGCACGTTAAACGTACGTTTGTATATCTTTCGCGTTTTTAGGTTTCTGATTGTACGTTTTTAACGATACAGCTGTGACAGAGCTATGATTATTCACATTCCAGTGTTAGTCAGTCAGATTCCCATGTTTTTATATATTCAATAAATTTCAACATCACACACATTCGTTGTATTCAGAACGTCACACCTCACCAGGACATAATGACCCGAGGATATACTTCTATACTCCTTGGATTAAACTTGCTATTTCTCCCGGGCTGCCAGGGCCCTTTATTACGGTTGACCGTTCACAAGCGGTTGGCTTGCGTGATAAACCTGACGGTTCGGGAGGAATCAAATTTTGGCGCCGCTGCCGGGGAGGTGTGCTGCGTATAACGTATTTTTGTTTTGTTGAAATATCTATCCTTGTATGTATATATACTATATATAATATCATATTTCATTTCTAAAAACAATATAAAACACAAAAATATTTTACATTTCCTTTGTATATATATAAAAGTTAAAAATACAAAAACATTTATAAAATCAAAAACCCAAAAATATTCTCCTAACCTTATTATTCATAATTCTGTGAGTGGTCCCCACTCCGATTTCTCACCCAATCATTTCCCCATGAACCATTTAATTCGGGGCCGAGTCAAGCTAGCGACTCGGTTATCAAAAACAGTAGCTTCCTCATGAACAATTTAATTCGAGGTCGAGTCAAGCTAGCGACTCGGTAATCAATAAACAGTAGCCATAACATGGGTTTTCACCCGTGTTTCACTTTTCTTACCCCTTTCTACCACCTAAGTGTGGGGGTGTGCCCTACATTTTGTATATAGATCTAAAAAACTTTGAGAAAATTGTATATATTGAAAAAAAAAAAAAAAAAAAAAAAAAAAAAAAAAAAAAAAAAAAAAGAATAATTGTTGTGTTTCCACACTTGGCTTAGAAATGTTATCTTTTTACGTTCAAGGATTCGGCATAATAGCCGGGACTTTGAATATTGAGGACAATATTCAGTTCTAAGTGTGGGGGGGGAAATTCTGGCGAATTTGATCGGAAAATGTACCCTTTTAGTCCCTTTTTCCCCCAAAATGGCCAAATTTTAAAATTTTTTTTAGTGGAAGTACTAAGTACTAAACACAACAAATGGTTATCAGTCCGCCATGTCTAACACACATAAGGATTGGCTAATCCTGAGCAAACGGCTTCAGGTAAAGATATATCTAATCCGTTTATGGCTTGCAATTTTGCCCAAAATTGTATGGTATTCAACTCACCATATCCTAATAAGTGAAGAGTTGGCTAGCCCGCAAGATTATGGCTTGTGGTAAAGGCAGTGGAAAAACCATGATTGGTAATCAGCTCACCAAAGATAATAGTTATAATTTATCTAAGAGTTGGCTAGTCCAGAAGCAAACGGCTTCTGGTAAAGACAAATCAAAACCGTTGATAGCTGATGGTTTGCTCAAAATCATTTGGTTATCATTGTACCAAGGTTCTTAATTGAACTAAAACAATTGGCTACTCCAGAAGTAATGGCTTTTGGTAAAGAGATGAAATCCATTAAGTTTTCATAAAAGATTGCTAGGGACTAGCAATAGTTTAGTGTGAGGGATTTGATATGTGTCTAATTACACATATATTTTATACTGTTAAACCCGCATAAACGTCCAAAAAACACACAAATAGCCAATAAATGTTATAAATATCATCAAAATGTGTTTTTATATGTTTCAAGATGCAAAATGATTTAAATCAAGTGAAAACATACAAAGTTTGCATAATTGGCAGTTTTAGTCCCGAAGTTTCAAAAGTTGTCAAAAATAGTCCTTGAGTTTAAAAAAAATGGAAAATAAACTTTTGTGATCCTTGTACTATTGACACTTGGCAGATTTGGTCCCTAGAATGAGTTTTCATGTTTGGCAGATTTGGTCCCTGAAGTTTCAGCATGTTACACAAATGGTCCCCAAAGTTTAAACCTTAAACTTCATAAACCCTATAATAACCAAGCCCAAATCCAATCCCACATAACCCGGCCCACTTCCCTTTTCCTTAAATAATATCCCAGGGTCAAAGGAAGGTTTGACCCGTCTTCCCTCCCACTCTCACTGACACACAACCAAAACCACCATCAATACCATCCTCCACCTCAGTGGTTTCACCACCACCTCACCCCCCAACTATCCCCACTTGTCCACCTAAACTTAGCTACTCTCACACAAACCCACGTGCTCAGAAGATAAGATAAAAATCCCAATTTCCTGATTTCCCGCCAAAATACCAATTAATGGCTAGGATAAGTTACAGTCATCCAATGGACAAGATTAGAGGTGGGATTTGACTGGAATGCAAGTGGGAACTCAAAGGACTATAAAGAAGAGAGGAGAGGCAGAGGAAACCTTACCTTGGAATAGCCTTGGTCACGTAGCTTAATGTAGTTTACTGCTTTTCTTTAATTCTTGTCATTTTATTGCTTTCAGTAGTGTAATCATCATCAAAGTAGTGTAATAAACTTATGTTTTCAGTTTAATTTCAAGTTATGATTCAGTTTCAAGTTTTTACCTTTATTTTCCTTAAATTTCCATGTTCTTTAATTTCTTGTTTAATATTAGTGGATTATGGATTTCTTAGGCCACATAAGCTCCTGACAAAAGCTTTTAAGCTTATAGGAACCATTAAAATCAGTTTAGTGTTTAAAATTCAGTAATTATAGAAAACCAAGAAAATCAATGAAAAACAAAAAAAAAATGAAGTGATCTTGATGGTAACTGCTTGGAGCATGGTACTTTTTGGATGACCATGGTTTAAATGCCTCATGTGGGGCTATAGGTAGTGGTTTTGGTCCTTGGTTCCACAGTCTCAGCAGGAATCACTTGTAAGCTTCTCTTTTTCCACTTTTTTACATTTTATTGTTTTAGCCTATAATATGCTTCAATCTTTGTGTTTTTGTGTTTATTTGATGTTTGTTAGTGATATTAGAGTTGTATCTTAGGTCCTTATGTTTTGGAATGCTCTATGGTTTGAAATGGCATTGTGACTGCCAATGGGTTTGTTTTTGATCATCCTAGGCTCAGACTTGTTTGACACCTTGTTTATGCTGAAAAAGGTCCAAATTGACACCTTGGTTCCTCTGGATTTGATGGAATAGGCTTACACAGCCCTATGCTTTGAAAATCTCATTTTGGTCCAATTTGAAGATTGTTTGGATTTGATGGTGAATCTGTGTTGTAGGTTGTATGAGTGGTTGTTCTTGTTTGATGTACTACATATATGCCCTAAACAACTCAGAGAAACCTTAATTTAGCAGTCCTACTCATGAAAAAGTCAAATTGACACTTGTGCTTATTTATGTGTTGACTATGATGATATTGGATCCTTGAATCTTGCATAAGTGTTTAAATGTTGTTAATATTTGTTTATCTCATGTTCTTATATCATATTATAACATAATCAATCAGTAGATTAAGTTTAAAATTCATTTTAGTCAACTTTTTGTGTTCTTGTAAAAAGTCAAACTCTTTCTCTGCAAATATGCAATGTGCAGGCAGTTAGCCTGCACATTTTTGATTTGTTAAGATTTAGCTTGTGTAAATTCTTGTTTTGTGTTGCCTATATGACCTTTTTGTTATGTGCATACTTGTTTTTCCCTTTGTAGCTTGTAGAATAGCTTATTCACCCCCAACTTTTTGTCCCATAATACTCACTTCACTGAAGCAAACAGTGAAGTGAGTACTTTTTTCCTAAGTTCATATTAAGCCCAAGTCAGTGATTGAGCTTGTGATAATTAGTTTTTTGTGAAGCTAACCATTCATACTCAGTATATCATTACTTGTGTTGCTTGTATGAGCTTAATTGACAAGTCAATTAGGAGATAGTTGTTTGCCCATTCACAACAACTCACTGAGAACTCAGTGAATTTACACCACTTCCAACAGCTCCTAAAAGCTCATTAGTGATCATGAGATTGTGTAAATTAGCTTTTTGTGAAGCTAACCTACCCAACTTTTTGATTCAGCACTTAAATTCCATGCCCTAGCTTATTTGCTAGGGCTGCTACAAGCTTTTAACTTGTCCCACTTTTCTCAGTATATACTGAGAATGAACTAGCAGTACCTTGGTTTTGCCTATAAGCTTATTTGAGCTCATTTGGTGAATCCAGTGGATAATGCCTATGTAATTATGTCCATATTACTTGTTTTCATATTATTTTTCTTTTAGTTTGCATGTATGAAGCTTATACCAGGCTTATGCCTTCATTCCATCCAAGTTGAGCCTTATAAGCTCAACTGTCTAAACCTTAAGCTTATACACTGCTTATTGTACACATTTGTTAAATATGTGTCCTTTGGACTTGTGTGCATTTTATTTTATCTTTATTTTTCATTATATAGCTTTTTCAAGCTTGTTTTGGGTTTTGGCTGTTTGTAAGCTTTTTAGCTTAACTGTTAGACACAAGGCCCATGAATCAGCTTATTTCTTTAGTTTGCATAGTTTCATTATCTTATACTTGTATAAAATTAATATTTAAATAAACTAGAAAACACATAAAACAAAGGTTGGTTTGTTATCTCTTGGACAAATCAACACAACACAACAGTCTATATTTTTTTTAGTTTTTAAGGTTTTTTGCAGCCCATAGATTAATTTTTAACTTCCTCATGAAAAGTCCAAATAATCTAATTCTTTTTCATAGTTAAACCCACCTAGCTTGTGTACATATGGGATTTTTTGTTTAATTTTTAGAAAGCTTTTAAGCCACTAAACAAGGCCTCAAAAACGACCAATATTGCCCTGTGCAGGCTGCACAACAGCAGCCAAACAAGCAACAAGCTTGTTGTGAGCTTTTAAACTTTTAACCTCAGCTTTTTCTTGACTCCCCTAGCTTATTCATACTTACCCCAGTCCATAATAGTTTTTCATTTCAGATTATAACTTAAATTCAAGCCTTTTGCTTAATTTGTAAAATCTAGTTTTTTTTAAAACCTTAGATAAAGGCTACTGTGTGAAATAGCACATTATTTCTAGCTTATTAAGCTTGTAATAAATTAAGTTGCCTTTTTAAAAGATGTTTATATTTAGTTAAAAAGTTAGTTTGTAAAAGAAAAAATCAAAAAAAAATAAAAGTTTAGCTTATTTTAAAAGCTTATAGCTTAATTAGAAAAAATCTAGTTCTTAAATTAACTTGTAAATGCCCACTGTTGGAATTTCAATTTTATACAAGCTTCATTTAAGCTTTATAGCAAAAGTTCCTTTACAAAAAGTTCTTATATTTAGTTAAAAAGTTAATGTGTAAAAAGAAAATCGAAAAAAAAAAAAAATAGCAAAATGTGGGGTGTGGGATTCGAACTCGCGACCTCTCGGATAGATAGCATGCACAACACACCCCACCTTCCAGTAGCTCTGGAGCACCAGTTCTGCTCTTCTTCCCACATTAATTCCTTTTAACCTTGTTTTTTCGTTTATAGCTTATTTTCTTCTTCTGCTTATTATAGCTTATCCGTATAAGCTGTTTTGTCCTTTGTATTTTTCTTAGCTTTGTAATGTTATAAAGTATTTACATAAAAATTTTCAGATTTTTTAGAATACGTTTAGTATTTATTTCGTATTTTTGTTTGTAAATTAGTAATTAAATCATAATAAAAAATATAAAAGTCAAAAAAATATAATTCTTTTTTCTAAAATTTTCTTTTATCATATAGAACATATAAAAATTATAATTGTACCCGTAATGTTTATATTTCACAAATTTCACGTTTTAACTCGCGCACGTACGTTATTTTTATTAATAACGCTCGTTTTCAGTTTTCTTTGTAGTTTTTGTATACGTAAGTTTTAGATAACCGTTTTTCTTACATTTTTTATCGTTTTTAATTATCTTTCACATATTTTAGCTTAGAATCCCAAAACTCTTTTATTTTCACCTTTCCGCGCGAGGTTTTTAGATTTTCTAATTATTATAATAATAACTTTGTAAATATAGTTATTTATTTTATTTTATTTTCTTTTGATTTGCATTTAAGCCGTCAAGGCATGCAAATTCCCTCTTTGGGAATGTTTGTTTTATTTTCGTTTTGCACGTTTACGTTTAATTTAAACGTACGTTTGTATATCTTTCGCGTTTTTAGGTTTCTGATTGTACGTTTTTAACGATACAGCTGTGACAGAGCTATGATTATTCACATTCCAGTGTTAGTCAGTCAGATTCCCATGTTTTTATATATTCAATAAATTTTAACATCACACACATTCGTTGTATTCAGAACGTCACACCTCACCAGGACATAATGACCCGAGGATATAATTCTATATCCCATGGATTTAAATTGCTATTTCTCCCGGGCTGCCAGGGCCCTTTATTACGGTTGACCGTTCACAAGCGGTTGGCTTGCGTGATAAACCTGACGGTTCGGGAGGAATCAGATAAGAATCACATTTCGATGGATCACGGTTCAGCAAAAATTCCAATTCTCGTAAGTCAGATTCAAAATCAAAGTCATCGTCCTCATCCCCCGGTGGGATTAGATCGATGTGAGCGAGTTCATCGGCGAACTCCTCAAGAAGAGAATCAATATAAGAAGTGGTACTGCCACTACTTTGCTCTTCTGATTTTGATTTAACAACTGGAACGGATTTAGGCGGTTTTTCCTTCACATCTTCCAGGGGAAATAATGGTTCATCAAATTTCAAGACATCTTCCCCTGGATCACTATCGGTCTCAACAATTTCTGGCGAAATTGGAGCATTAACAGACAACACCTCGAACTCTTCCCTCGAAATATCACTTCTCTCAATCGGAGGAGAAGGATGGGAAGAGTCGGGAAGGATAGAATCGACACGATAAACCGGCTCCGGAGGTGGGACAAGAGGTGTGCTCTTAGAGCTAGCAATTTCCACCTCTTCCGTTGTGGTCTCCGAATCAGATTCATCATCATCAAGAATACTCTTAGTATTTGTAGCACAACACTCAAACCATTTGCTCGATCCAGGATTGATTTTCATAGCCTTGAGCTCAGCACGTTTTTCTGACATACTCTTGACCGTGAATCTTGAAAGGTTTGGATCAACTCTTTTAGGAGCAATTACGGGATCGGACTTTTGATCAACCGTAGCGACATTGCATTTGTCGGCTTGAGGTTTCGAGTTCGGATTAATGTTGAACGTAACTTTTTCCTTATCAACCCGCAAAGTAATCTCTTCACCATAGACGTCAATCAAAGCACGCCCGGTCCTCAAGAATGATCTTCCGAGAATGAGAGGAACCCGGGGGTCGGCGTCAAAATTAACAACCACAAAATCTGCAGGAAAATGGAACTTCCCCACTTTAACGAAGACATCCTCGGCTATACCTTCGGGACGGGTTACGGAACGATCCGCAAGCTCAAGGGTCATGCAAGTGGGGGTAAGTTTGGGTAGAGAAAGCTTTTGCCATACTGACAACGGCATTAGGTTGATGCTAGCACCGAGATCGGCCAAGGCGGAGCATTCAACCATTCCCGGAAATTCACATGGGATAAGGAATTTTCCGGGATCTCCAAGCTTTTCCGGAAGCTTTTTGAGAATTGCTGCTGAGCAGTTTTCGTTCAGAGGAGTTTTTGCTAATTCGATTAATTTTTCCTTGTTACTCAACAAACTTTTGAGAGTGGAAACAAACTTAGGCATCAAAAGTAAAGCATCCGCGAAGCTTATATCGAAATGTAACTCTTGAAAAATTTGGAAGAATTTTTCCATTTGATTTGAAGCTTTATCGCGGAGCTTTTGATCATTCATTCTCGAAGGATACGGAAGGTTTGCTTTGACGGGAGCTTTTTCGGGAATTTCTCCGGGCCCCAGCACAACCTTTGGTTCAGATGGATGGATGACCGGAGGTTGGACGTCTTTGGTTCCTCCGTTGTTAGTAGGAGGTTCCATGTCCTTGGTCGCCTCGGGTTCACGGTCGACTACCTTGGGAGGTAGAGAAGAATCGGTAGTCGGAACCGTGGGTCCATCATATGAAACACCGCTCCTAGTCGTGATCGCCTTAGCATCGCCCCTCGGGTTAGCGATCGTGTTGCTTGGGAGAGAAGTAGTCCCTGAACCCGAGGGTCGATCATTTATCTGAAAAAATCCGCTCATCATTTGCTTAAGGTCGTTTGTTTGTCGATTAATCGTCGTATCAATCTCCTTCCGAAAGTCAGTTCTCATATTGTTGATTTGACCTTGCATAGTTCGTATGCTAGCATCGGTTGCTTTCATATAACTCACAAAGTCGGGAGGAAGTGGAACTTGGGGAGGAGGAGGTTGATAGACTTGTTGCGGTTGAGCTTGATAATTGTTTCCTCGATTTTGGTTGTAGCTTTGATTTTGATTGTAACCTTGATTGGTTTGAGGTAAACGGTTTTGGTTGTTTTGGACGGGTGTAAAACCGGGTGGTCCCATTTGGTTGCTAACTCGGTAGTTAACTTCACCTTGAGGACGGAATCCTTGATTTTGATTGTAACTCGCAGCTGCTACGGTAGCATTGCAAACTTGGCTATCGGTAGCTTGACAATCATAATACGGATGGGGACCACCACAAATAACACAATTTTCTTGCACCGCTTTCACTTGAGCGGGTGGAGAAGATTGTTTCTTTTGTGAGAGAAGGAAAGCTTCGAACATATCTACAAGCTTGTCGATCTTAGCATCACTGCTAGAAGCTTGGGTACTCACCTTAGAAACAACCGGTTTGTTCCTTGAGGTAGGTACCTTGGATTTGTTCTCAATAATTGAAAGAATTTCTCTCGGCATTCGACTCATGATATTGCCACCGGCGGCTGCATTGAGTGAATCCTGATCTGATTGAGTTAAGGCATTGTAGAACGTATCGATTTGATGCAATTCCGAAAATCCGTGATGTGGGCATTTCCGTAGGAGATCCTTGAATCGTTCCCATGCCTCACCGAAATTCTCATCAAATCGTTGCTGGAAATTTGTGATTTCATTCCTAGCATTGGTCATTTTAGACGGAGGAAAGAAATAGTTCACGAATTTATGGACGAGATCTTCCCAAGTATGGATTGATTGAGGAGGTTCTTTCTCGAGCCAAATTCGGGCCGCCCCCTCGATCGAAAATGGGAATAACATCAATTTGATTGTTTCGTGAGGGACATCCTTATGGTAGTGTGTTGAGGTTAATTTATTGAACCATCGGATGTGATTGTGAGGATCCTCCCGATCAAAACCATGAAATTGATTTCCCGTGACAAGTTGAATTAAACCGGTCTCGAGTTTAAAATTTGTATTTCGAATCGGGGGTATGACAATAGCATCTCCGTATCCCACGGTGGGACATTGGAGTAACTCTTGCATAGTGCGGAGATCGGGAGCTTGCCCTTGGTTGTGATTGTCAACACCCACCGGCGGGTGTTGATCGTGTTGGTTGTTGGCCATTTCCTCAACGGTTGAGAAATGAACACGGTTGTTTTGACGGATAATCCTCTCGGGATTTGAAAGTGGTGAAAGAAGAGGATTAGAAGAAGAAGAACGGGTGTGCATACACCAAAATGAAATCAAAAAGAAAAATCAAAAACAAAAGTTGAAAATGAAAATATTTTTGGATTTTTTTATTTTTATAAGAAAAAAATTAAAATTATATTTTTTTTGGTGATCGTTGATCAACCGTACTCGTTTCTTTCAAAACTACGCGCAGCGTGGCGGGAGAGAAGAATGGATCTCTCTTCGGTCTGCAATTTAATGTCAAGACCTCCTTAAACCCCGTGTATAGGTTGTAGTAAAGAAATAATCCGAGAAACGTTTAACTTCACGATCTCTTTTGTTGTTTATTCGGAATGGTTTACAACCGCCCTCCTTCAACGGAAGACCGAGGATGTTTATTAAGATGTATTTATGAAAACACTTTAGGAAAAGTGTTTTATTTATTTTCTTTTTGTATTTTTATTTTTTATAAAACGATAACTTCCGAGGAAGGATCTTCAAAACACAAAATACGATATGAATCAACGACAACGTTTCAAGCCTTCCCCGGCAGCGGCGCCATTTTTGATTTGTTATAATTTCCAAAGGAATATTTATGAAAATATTTCCCCGGGTCGTTCTCCCAACGAAGGTTTGACGGCGTTTAAGTCGATTCGGTGTCGTGAAAATGTGAAGTGAATAATTGAAAGTGAAAGTGATTATTTTGGTATTGATTAAACTAAAATATGGAAAAGTAAAAACATTCTACGTTATCAAATAAATGCATACAAATAGAAATCAAATAACGCAAATCCCGGGCTAATCCCGAGATTTATAAAACTAATAGTGAATTAATGCTAAAATGAAAAAGTAAAAACCTAAGGGACTAAAAATGTAAATTATTAAAACTAATTTTATAAAAGAAAATAAGGAAAAAGTTTAATAAAAACTCAAGGGACTGAAAGTGCAATTTCGGAAACTTTATTGAAATCTAAAAGTGTTAAAACAAAGACAAGGACTGGACTTGTAATTTTTAAATCTTGTTTAAAACTCAAAATGTCTTTATACAAAGACAGGGACTAAATGTGCCATTTATCAAACTGATTTAATACTAAAAACTAAAGGCACGATTTAAGATAAATTTGAAAGACTAGGGACCAAATTTGACAACATTTAAAACTTATGAACACCAGTTAACGCAGAAAGTAAGCTCAACTAGTACTTTTCAAAAGCTTCTAAAAAACTTGATTCTTAACCAATTTAGAAAATGAAAACTGTTTTAGAAAGCTGATCAACCATAGATTCTAAAAACTCAAAAAGCCCTATCACAAACACTTGTTTGCTAGCTTAAATCGAAGCAAAAACAGATGCACATGGCATGAACAATGCAGCAGACTTAAAACAGACGGCTAGCAACAGATTTCGAGCGCAATTTCGAGGTACCAGATGTTATCTATATTACTTGAAATGAAAAATACTCAAACTATCCTAGGCTAACTTACTAAGAAACACAAAATCACACAGCTTCGAACACTAATGATTACTCAAATGGATTCATGAAGACAGTCACTCAGAGCACAATTTGCAACAGACTTAAAAAACATTTGACCAATTAAGCACTAACTACGTTGAATTCTAGTGATCCCAGATGTTTCTCTAATAATCTATTATATGAACTTTCCACAAACCAGAAAAACAAGGTCACGGCTTAAACGAATAAGCTAGAAAGATGCTAAGTTCAACCGCTTTAGACATACAAATTGCACCAGACTTAAACACAAGTTTGACAACTTAAACGCTATCTATGGTTGACTAAAGTGAGTTTTAGCTAACCTGGTCTATTAATCTACTAATGTTTAAGCTATATAATCATTAAACTAACAACCCTTAACTGATTCTCTAACTAATTTATGCACCAGATCCTCAAATAGCAGCAGAATGACAGCAGTTCCTAGACTTAACGAGCTACTTGACTTTTAACTGAAAATGCCTACTAATACTTTTGCTATTCTGAGTTGTATAGGACAAATTCAAACCATTAGGGTCAAAGTTACCACACCAATACAACCACAACACACTAAGCAATATATCAGATCCAAACATTCTTTTCGCAAATCTTAAAATAATCTAACTCAGATTCTAGCTTTTCTCCTTATAAACAAACATCAATCTTCACTTACATTCATCAATAGAAATCATTACAGCAGCAGACAACAACACTAATTATCAAATTCTCAGATTCAAATAAACCACAGTTACGCAAAACGCAAAGGCAGTTAATAAAACTGTTACAATCAACTACGATGCAAACTACGTTACTATGATGAAAACTACTAATATTAAGCTATATTATAATGAATCTAAACTAATGAAACAGTACAATCAATAAAACATGAATCTATCTCAGACAAACAGATTAAGCTACTTTTTGAGTGGAACTTAAAAATTTATAAGAACTTACAGATTACTCTCAGCAAGAACAGAGAGTTTTCCAAAGAAGCCTATCTTTAGATAGGCTAGAGGCTTCCAAATCCCCTCCTAGACCATCACTCCAAACTGCTATCATCATGGATCAAATGGACTTTGACTTTGTTTGACTATTTTGTGATTTTTATAATGACAGATTAAGGATCAGAATTCAGTTTCACAAAAGCTATGAGAAGCTTAAATGAAACTTGAGAAACAACGAACTAAGCTTATTGAAGCTTGTTTAACTGAACAAACATTTTGATATATATATATATTTTTTTTTTTTTTTGTGATGATCAGATATTAAAACAAAATGAATAAACTAAAAACTGAAATCAATAATAACTAAATGAGAATTCGGATTCAAAATAACTTCAAATTTAAACTTTCATTAAAACTTTGAGATTACAAACACCCAGCCTGATACAAACTACAATTTAAAAAAACTGAAAGCAGAAAATTACATTAAAGACTTGAAAGAAAAATTACAATGATAATAGAAATCAAAAGTAGGAAAAATTACACGCAAACATGAGGAGAAATCCTCTCTATATATAGCACTCGGCTGAACCTTCTAGGTCTTCCAGCTTGGCAATCCTCGTGCGTCCATAGCTCCTATCAACCCTTAGATCATTCCTTTGCATCACTTCTTTAATCTCATCCGTACGATTCAATTTGATGACACGGCCTCTCCAATCAAAGGCTCCCACGTGTCCCTGGCAGTGTCAGACCCTTCCAGAATTTACCCAATCATGAGGCATTCGTGCGTACGAGGTTAATTTTAGCGCACAGTAACTAGGGTTCTAGGTAAAAATATTTGGGGAAGAATTTGTTTGGCGCGTGTGAGTGAAAGAGGGAGTGTGATTTTTTTATTTTATTTTGACTGCACATTTATTCTTTTGACCGGGTTTAAGTTTTAGTAAGGATGGGTCGGGTAGGGTGATGGATAGGTGGACCGGGTTTATTTAAAGGTGGGCTAGGTAAAGTGTTTGGGCTGGGTTTGTAAATGTGGGTTGGTTTAGATTTGGATCCGGGTTTTGTAGGAAAAAGGGTTTAAAGGATTTAAGGTTGTAAAGTTTAAGGGACCATAAGTGTAAATTCTGAAAGTTGAGGGGTCTATGCTGCCATTCTTCAAAGTATGATCTAAGGGTGGATCCTTGACTTTTTGACCAAGTATGTCTTTCCCGGTTCGGCTCTGAGGCTTTTCCGTATCTCGTGCTCGTTTTTCCTGATTTTCCGTGTCTTTTGCCAATTTTTCGTGATATCCGTCCCTGCATAAACAAAACACAAAAACACTATATCTTTTGGCATTATGGACGGGTTTTTGGTCATTTTGGTCCGATTTTGGTTAAGAAAAGGTATGTGTTTAAGCACATACCAAAGGTTTATATACATGCATGAGTCATCATGCATGTGCATGGGATATTAATGTTTTTCTTTTCCCTTTGACTTCAGTGGTCGACAACAAACAACAAATCACAATCGTTTGGTGATTTGTTTTATTCGGTTCATTAGTTTTGTTTTTTAAAACAAAATATTGTTTTGTGTATATTTAACTAGCATTAACTTTAGTTCGTTAATAGTACGTGTGTACAAGAACGTGGTACAATCACACTATTGATTGTATCTTGGATCGATTAACAAAACGGTAAGGGGTTAATCAATAGATCCCTAATTCACATAAACCCTAATTAGGGTTAATCTTTATTGAAGATTTAAAGATTGGTTCTTGTTCTTGCTAGAACCTAAAGGTACGTCCCTATTTATGTTTTAGTTAATTATTATGTGTTATACTTGTTTACACGCTTCCGCATACTTGTGTACTTTGTTCATGGAGTTTATATGAGTGTCATGGTTTTCAAATTCCAACAAGTTGTTGTTCATAGGCAAGATTTAGGCTAAATGGGGTTTGTGGTTTGTCTAAAAATGATTGTGTGTGCCTGATTGTGTTTGTGATGTACTAGAAAATGAACTGTAATGCAGTAGGATGTAAGTTGTTGTTCATAGGCATGATTTAGGCTAAATGGGGTTTGCCGTTTGTGTGAAAATGAATGTGTGTGCCTGATTCTGTTTGTGATATACTAGAAAATGAACTGTAATGCAGTAGGATGTATGTTGTTGTTCATAGGCAAGATTTAGGCTAAATGGGGTTTGTCGTTTGTCTAAAAATGATTGTGTGTGCCTGATTGTGTTTGTGATGTACTAGAAAATGAACTGTAATGCAGTAGGATGTAAGTTGTTGTTCATAGGCATGATTTAGGCTAAATGGGGTTTGCCGTTTGTGTGAAAATGAATGCAGTACAAAGTAAAAAGGAAAAAAAGGGTAAAAGTCCAGCAATAGAGATGGATTCAGATTCAGATTTTGAAAGATCATATTCAAAAATGGCTATTGTAACAAAGAAGAAAGTCAAAAAGGAGAAAGTTAAGTTGAAAGACGAAGGTATAATAAAGGACGTTAAAAACAATGAACGCAAATCTATCACTATAAGAATGTCGCCAAGAAGTTTAAAGAAGGTTCTGGAGAAATTAAGAATTCCTCAGGTGGAGGAATTAGAAAAGATGGGGTTTGGTGAGTTTTATAATAATTTCAATTTTTATTCTATACCATCAGAATTAGGGTTCTGGGTGGTTAGAAATTTTGATTTAGAAACCCGCTCGACAAAAATGAATGATGGAAGAAAAATCAAAATAACTCGAGAATTGGTTCGAGATATGCTAGGAATCCCAATGGGGGATATGAAAGTTGAGGCACTTGAAGAGAAAAATCTTTTTGAAGAGACTACTGCCAAATGGAGAGAAGTAATGGAAAGTGTTGTTGTTAAAAATAAAATTTATATAACAAAGTTGGAGGAACATTTGATTAGTCTAACAGAAGTTGATTGGGAATTTCGAGTTGCTTTCCTCGTACTCTTCTTCTCCATATTAGGCCAAGGAAACAAAGATGGAGAGGTAAATGAGAGAATTATACCAATTCTCTCTAATACTGAAAACGTGTCAAAGATGGATTGGTGCTCGTACGTTCTAGAGTGTTTGGTTAAGGAGTGTTCACAATATAAACCAAACAAATCTTTCAGTGGACCATTACTGCTGCTTGTTGTAAGTTTTCTACCTTTTGTTACATTGTGATGTACTAAAAATAAATAGTATGATGCAGTATATGTAGAACTGTGATGCAGTAGAATTTGAAACTATGATTGTTACATTGTGATGCACTAAAAATAAATAGTATGATGCAGTATATGTAGAACTGTGATGCAGTAGAATTTGAAACTATGATTGTTACATTGTGATGCACTAAAAATAAATAGTATGATGCAGTATATGTAGAACTGTGATGCAGTAGCATTTGAAACTATGATTGCCTGATTCTGAGTACTATCATGCAATAGACATAAAACATTGATGAATTATATTTCACACTCTCATACACTAAAAATTACTATTATATTTTAATACTAATTTATTTGTTGCAGCTCATATATGTTAATTCAACGACATCTGAGACTGTCAAAGTGGAGAAAACTATACCAGCGTTCAAAGCATGGAGTTCAAGTCTTTTGTTTCAAAGACAAAAAGAGGAAGCAGAATTGGGTTTTGGATGTCTACCAATTGCGGATGGTGTTGAGGTGATTGAACCACCGATGAAAATGATTGAAGCACCGATGAAAAAGAAGAAATTGATTAAAAAACACAAGAAGAGTGTAACAGGTATAATATTTAAAAATATACTAGATTTTGAAAAACTTGTTTATTTATAATTTAATTCTATGTTGATGTACTAACAGGGGGCGAAGAAGATAACCTTGTATGTCAACTACAGACTCCAAAAATTGATCTTAAATATGGACTGTATGGAACAATTGATATAGAAGAAGCAAATAAAGATTTCAGATCAAAATCTTTTGAGGTATTATTAATTAAGAAACATTATACTCTCTTTTTGAACTGTGATGTACTAGATTTTGAACTGTGATGTACTAGATTTTGAACTGTGATGCAGTACCTTTAAACTTATAAAAGTATGATGAACTATAAAAAACATTGAAATGCAGTTAGCTAATTTTGATTCCTTTAAATCTTTAGGAAATGAAGGGAAATATAAGAGACAATATTGCGCTATGTAATCGGTTGATGTTGGATATTGATTACAAGTTGATGATAGCTTTGAGATTAAACCCTGAGGATGAAGAGTTGAAGAAATTGGTTGAAACAAGAAAGGATTTGTTTGCTGAATCATATAAAGAAGATGCTGATAAAAATGAGAATGATGGAAATAGGGGGAGAATGGTGATGATGGAAACTATCAGAATGATCAAATGGGTGATCAGAATAAAGAAGATCGTGATGATGAAAATGGTGGGGAGAATGGTGATGATGGAAACTATCAAAATGATCAAATGGGTGAGCAGAGTATAAATGAAGAGGGAACGAAAGATGATTTGAATGAGTCACGCAACAAGAAGACAGCTTTGAACGAGAAGCATGATTTGATTGATGCGAATGATATTCTGAAAAAAGTAATTAATAAGAGAAAGGAGGATGATGCGCTGGGAAAAGATTTAGTTGGGACCAAAGACAACGCTATTGTTCCATTTGATATGGATTTAATTTCAAGTCAACGCGGATCTCAATCAACAGATGAGTATGAGAATCAATCACAAGAGATGCAGTACGATGATCTTGAAGATATTGTACCTTTGCCCGAATCTCAGGAACCTAAAGATATATTTTCAAGTAAGAATAAAAGAAGAAAACTGAATCATGAAGATGATGTTACACTATCTCAGCTAAGTTGGGCAATTGGAGGCGAACAAAGTATGAAGTAAACTGAGATGAAAATCGTGAAACTGCCATTCATGTCAACCGGTATAACAGATGCAGCAAAAGGGTTAGCTGCTGATGCACCAAGTGCCACTGCAACTCCGCCCTACCATAGTACGAAGTTAAAGCTAAAGCGAAACAGTTCTGTAAACTATGACGTTGAGAAGGTTGATATTTCAAATGAAGCCAAAAAGACAACTGTTGATGCGGCAAAAGAACCGGCTGTTAATGTGATTGATGCGGCTCCTGTGAGCTTTTTTGCGCCAATAAATTACGTTCCATTAGAGAATATACAAAAGGAAAAAAGTGTTGCTGCAACAAAATCCAAGGCAGATGGAAAAAAGGCAGGAAACAAAAAGGAACCGGTTAAAAAGGCAAAAAAGGCAGCAAGCAATGAGGAACCAGAAAAAAAGGGAAGGGGTAAAAAGGGAGAAACAAAACAGGAAATGGTTAAAGCTCAAAAAGCCCCAACGAAAAAAGCAGAGCCTAAAACAGTTAAAGATAATACACAAAAAGCTAAAAGAGGCCAAAAGAGAGGCGCAGAAGCTGTGGAAGAGGATAAAGAGGGTGATATAGTAAAGGAAAAGCGCACAGTAAAGCCCTCTAATGCTATGAAGTCGCCATACTATGATAGGAAAGTACGCATTTTAAAAAAATGGAATGAGGCACAAATGAAACTAGTTGAGTACATGTGGAGTGACAGCGGTCCTGAAGGGTAATATGTTACTGCATCACTGTTCATAAGCTACTGCATCAATGTTTATATGTCACTGCATCTGTTTTTGTATGTTACCGCATCATAATTATATTACACTGCATCAATACTAAAATATTACTGAATCTTAAATGTGCAGTGATATTGTATTCAATGGAAAAGGATTGCAATTAGAAGGTGTGTTCTTCTTGAGCCTTTATCCTGAAGTTGAAGTTGCTTCAACTATAATTGATGTATGGAGCATTATACTAAACAATGAAGAGCAATTCCGAGATGAACTTTTAGGAAAGAGAAATGTTTACTGTGGTACATTAATGCTGGTGAGTAATTCAACTATATAATATAGCTAAAATTAAGATGTAAATTTTTAATGCTTATAATACATTTCATATTTATAAAAACAGCCTCATCGTATGGTCGATTTCGATGATGGAATGCGTTTGGAGAAAAGAAGAATGAAGTTTGAAGAGAATCTTAACAGTGTTTTAGAAACTTCAGGATTGAAAGATTTAAATGATGTTGGTTTGGTAAGTAAAAAATATAGTTATTATTATGAGTTCCAGTAATTTGATTTTTATTATTAATTCCAATGATGTTTAAGCGTTAAAATGTCTACAAATCTTCTTTCCTTGTATAAAGATGACTGAAAATGGGTCGAATCATTACTATGTCATATGCTTTAATTTGAAGAATGGACAAATAGACATACTCGACAACGTCAACAACGGTATTGAAAATATCTCAGATAGATATGGGAAGTATGCACAGGTTCTGGTAAGTATATCTAAAAATAAAAAGAATGATTTTTACTGCATCAAAATGAAATATCTACTACATTGGAAACTTTTTACTGCATCATAGTGTTATATTTAGTGCATACAAAAAACTAAATTTCATTTAACAGAATCTTATTATTTTTCACAGATTGATACATTTATCAATCACCTAGAAAGGAAAAGCACCCAAAGATTGCTGACATTTGGTTGGCGAGCGCAAGAATGGTGCCGATAAAATGGAAGACAACCTACAATGCTGTTGACTGTGGTATCTTTGTCATGAGGCATATGGAAATGTATGTTGGTGAAGAAGTATTTTTGAATGAACTACAAACAGAAGGCGCAGATCTGAAAGCACAACTAAAAATGCTTCGTACAAAGTACTTGGCAAAGATATTACTAATAGATTTTAATCTCGAAAAGAAGAAACTATTAAAAGATGCTGAAGCATATGCGAAGAAGCAAGAAAAGAAGTCTAAGATTTTAACTCATACTGCTGTCAAAGTTGATGAAAATTTGTTGCAGAGGTTTAACGACACTCTAGTCAAGACACTTGAATGATTAGTGATGGGAAATTTGTGTTGGGATTACTAAAAAACTGAAAGCTTTTGGATATATTTTACTGATAATGTTTAGATCATGTTTCTACTGTACTTTTAACGTTTGCTTAATGGTTGTTGAAAACTAAGTACTAATCCTTCTAATGACCAGTCTTTCTTATTGCTTTTATTTATGGTTTTGGTTTGATTAATTCTTTGATAATTACTGCATCAATATTAATTTGTTACTGCATCACAGTTCATGTTGTACTGCATCACAATTATGAAATACTGCTTACTTGATACTTAATCTTAAATGGGCAGAGATATCACAATTATGTATGGAGAATTATTGATAGAGCATAAAAATGTATAAAACTGGAAAATCACAATGTCTATACATACTGCATCACATTGTAAAAATATAATGAATCAATATTATGTAAACTTATATAATACAATGTATAAATCAATTGCATCACAATTTTAAAATTTATTGCATCAAAATGTAAAAATCTACATAACTAGAATATAAATAACTG
This sequence comes from Artemisia tridentata subsp. tridentata, assembly GCA_021014915.2. Lineage (NCBI taxonomy): Eukaryota > Viridiplantae > Streptophyta > Magnoliopsida > Asterales > Asteraceae > Artemisia > Artemisia tridentata. Next base: position 332,498,854 of record CP139503.1, on the reverse strand, counting down.
ATGAACCTAAATATAGAAAATTACTGCACCATGATGTACTAAACAATAACAGCATGATGAAAAAAAAAGAAGATATTGTAACTAAAACAAGCTTCCATTAAAACTGTATTATGAACATTTCTTTTTTTTACAATTGAATCATTATTTTATTTGAAAAAAAAATGTAGAAACTTCACAATTGAATCATTCTTTAATTCGTAAAAAAAATGAACAAAATATAGAAAAGAATATTCATTTTTTGCGTGTAGATTGTCTCAAACCAGCTCTTTTTGTTGTTGTATCTTGTTGCTTTGCCTTCTTCGATGGTTGGAACGCCTGTTGACAAGTCCTGGAATTGTGTCCATCCTTCTGTCCACATACCCCACATGTCCTTCTTTTTGACAGTTCTTCAGTAGATACTTCGACTCGTGGCTTCATCCTTGAAAAGACACCAGTTCCTTTTGTTTTACTCTTCAATGGATTGTTTAATGTTTGTTCTTCAGGCTCCTTGACACCAAGCATTGAACCAATGACAGCTTTCCCATTCATTTTGGGAACTGTTGGAATATCAATAATAGCTTGATTCAATAACTCTTGCATCTTTTCTTTGTAGATATGCATCTTGCTCAAGTCATGTACCAAACGATCAACAGAAGACTCAAAAATCTCGTACAATTCTAAAACTTCATTCCTTACTGCATCTGATGCACCAATGATTCTGGGAATAGCAAATTTTGAAGGTTTCACGTTCTTTAACCACCGTTTCTCTAAGTAGTTTCGGGGGAACTCCTTTACGTTGTTCATCCTTAGAACATAGAAAGCATGACGACATAACAGACCATAATACTCATACCGATTACAGCTACAATGAAGTTTCATCTCAGACTTGCAAAATTCAACCTACAAAATTGTTTTGTAGATATATAACTATGATGCACTAGATATATAACTATGATGCATTAAATATTACTTGATGCACTAGATATAAAAAAGTGATGCAGTAAAATATGATACCTGATAAACGTTGTCAATGAGTTTTCTCTTCTCAAACTGGGAATCACGAACTGCATGTATTTCCATATTCTCAGTTTGAACAACATTCAATGCAATACAAAACTTATACGAAGCAAGCATCTCATCTTGCACATCAAAGAATATTGTTCTTGTATATAGCTTAGAGGCTTCTTCCTCCATCAAAAGATCTGTTTTGAATTCTGGAGATCTATACCTTGAATCATGGTCATTCTTACGCTCAATGTACCTCTGATACTCGATAGCAGTGTCGTGGTGGCTTAAGAATTCAACAAGCGAAAGATAAGGGCTGGTCCATTTACCGAAAAAATGGTTCTCACTTTCGGATCTTGAAGTTGTACGCATTAGCCCTGCCATATGAACATCACGCAAATACGCTGGTATCCATCTCTCTCTCATTACAAACATATCACCTAACCACTTATTATCATGAAGTTCAAAATCATTAATCATCCTATCCCACTCTCTCTCAAACACTTCAGGCGAAATCTGGTCAGTCCACACAATATCGCATATGCGCTTTTTAAAATCAGGCCCACTAAATAGATCAGAACCAACCTGGAAAAACATAAAATTGTGAATATAAATTTTTTTAACTGCATCAAAGAATGTTTTTTACTGCATCATAATGTTATAACTACTACATTGGAAACTTTTTACTGCATCATAGTGTTATATTTAGTGCATACAGAAAACTAAAATTAATTTAACAGAATCTTATTACTTTTCACACAGATTGATACATTTGCCGATTACCTAGAAAGGAAAAAGCACCCAAAATGTTATAACTACTACATTGGAAACTTTTTACTGCATCATAGTGTTATATATAGTGTCATGGTAATTCAGTGAATTATTTTGAAATAATTAGTGCAGCATATGCATGGATATGAAAAATTAACTGCATCACCTAATAAAAGCAACTGCATCATAGGCATAAGTACTATAAAGAAATACCTTCGTACTCAATTTCTGCATAATATGCCACATACACAGTCGATGCCTTGAATTCGGGAAGCATTCTTCAATAGCTATCTTCATCGATGGATCTTGATCCGTAATAAGAACATCTGGATCCTTCCCAAATGCATTCTTGAATTCATTAAGTAACCATATGTAGGCTCCAGCAGACTCATCAACAAGCAACCCGGAAGCAAATGTAAGGCAACGGTTATGATGGTTGATACCCGTAAAAGGGACAAATACCATTTGATACCTACATTTTAAACCATATAAAAATAATATATGTCAAGTCAATTACAAATAAAACACTAATTAAACAACATTTCATAATACGGAAAAGAATGTACTTGTTAGATCGAAATGTCGCATCAAAGGATACTATATCACCAAATGTATGGTAGTCCCTAATAGCTTCTTCATCAGCCCAAAAGAGCCCAACCAACCGATCGTCATCACCTGAAACAAAAAATTAAAAAATGAATAATAATAATAATAATAATAATAATAATAATAATAATAATAATAATAATAATAATAATAATAATAATAATAATAATAATAATAATAATAATAATAATAATAATAACAATGTGATGCACTAAATGATTACAATATGATGCACTATAGATTATAACTGTGATGTAACAAATAAGTGAATCACCTTTATAATAATTGACATAAAAGCCAGGCGAATGAAGCTTTCGACTAAGCAACTTTTCAACAGCCATTTGAGCGTCTCGATCACCAATAAAAACACTAATTTTCTTCTTATTATTCTTACAGTCACTCTTTGTAACACCAACTCTATCGAAGCCACCATACAACTGTTTCATTAACCTAAAACCGATAGCAGGACCGAAATTCGCATTCGAAACTTGGTAAAGAAAATGCTGCTTTGTATATCCAATATTCCTAGAATTCTTCATAAAAATCATATCCTTTTCTGCTACGAGAGGATGATTATGTCCTTCTTCAAGCTTAGTAACCTCATAAACATTTCCAATTTTCTTAAGAGTAAGTGAGGCTAAACAGCCACATCTAAAAGAAGACTTCCTCCTTTTTTGCTTATTCTTAAACTCACCAAACTTAATAGAACCATTACTGGATTCACCTTCTTCAGAGATATCGTCATTTGAATTTTTATCTACAGATTTCCCTTTTACAGGTAACCCTTCTCTTGAGCAATAGAAGTACTTTATAGTTGTCTCTTTTCCACCTGCAGCCCGGTACTGTCCACCTTTCCTAACATCAAAACCGCCTTTTTTACCATAAGCTACATAGAAACTATAGGCCTGATCGATTGAAACAAACTGACAACCTTCTATCGGTTTATCGACCTCATTATCAGGATACCATGTCCTATTGCCATTATCGTCACAAGTATAATAACCAACATGATCTCTCACTCGAACAGTTTCGACCTCAATTTCTGAAAGGATTGCATCATAGTTTTAAAATATATCGCATCACATATAAAAAATCATTGCTGATATTTAAAAAACTCAAAACAAAAAACCTATCTACTAGTACATCATACTCTTAAATCCACTGCATAATAATATTAAAGATATAAAAATAAATTTCAAAAGGTACAATAAAATCAATAAGTGCATCATAGAATTATTTCTAGTGCATCACAATTATAAAAAATCAAAATGCTGAAATTTAAAACCAGATCAAAAATATGTACCTATAAACTATGATTAACAAAACTAAAAAAAATCAAAAACATTAGAACTAGTGCATCAAAATATTACATCTAGTACATCACAAAATATATCAATTTAATCTATTTGAGTATGAATTGAAATATAAATAATTTAATCTCAAACTTCATTATTAACCTAAGTTATCCTTCATCACAGTTAAACCACTAATACATCATATAAGCCATGAAACATACAAAATCCCTTGCGCACATCACATAATCTATATTTAAACTAAGTTATCCTCACACGCCGCAAAATAAATGCTACTGCATCACAAATAAACCACTAATACATCATATAAGCCATCAAACATACAAAATCCCTTGCGCACATCACATAGAATTTGTTTACCCTAACTTATTACAATAAATGAATAATTTAATGACTGATATACAAACTTCGAAACTAAAAATCAAAAAATTAAAAAACAAAACACAACACTCTAATATATATTGCATCATAGACATAAATATACTGCATCAAATACTTATAAGTAGCAATCAAAAAAACAAAAAAAACAACAGTTAAAAAGCAATAAAGCTTGAATAAAAATCTTACTATCAGAAACTGAGGATGAACTACATTGATTATTAACAGAAACTGAGGATTCACTGGTTGATGATTGAATACACATCTTCAAAAAAGCGGTGGTGAAGGCGGTGGATCAATTGGTGGAAGGCGGTGGTGAAGACTGTGGAACACGGTGAGGAAAACGGTGGAACACGGTGGGGAAGACGGCGGTGAAGGTGGGGAAGACGATTGGAAGGTGGGGAAGACGATTGGGAAGTTGGGGAAGACGATTGGGGAGGACTGTGTGAGAGATGTAAAAAAAAGGAATTATATAGGGTTTTGTAAATTGACGAAAATACCCCTGCAGTTATGAAAAAAGCAGGAGGACTTTTTGGGACACGTGGCAGGCTGTGGGGGCTTCCTACACTTTTTATTACAACTCCCTTTTTATTTTAACCCAAACCTATATATATATATATATATATATATATATATATATATATATATATATATATATATATATATATATATATATATATATATATATATATATAATATATATATAACGCCCGCGCATGCGTGGAGTTTTTTCTAATCTTTTAAATAAGTTATTATTTTTAATTTCGGGTTTTAATTATTTTTTTGATGAAGTAGTTAGTGGTTATATAGGGTTTTATTTTCAATAAATTTTTACATGAAATTTCAAAAACCAAGATATACGATTAAGATAGCTCAAGTATGTGTTGTCAAAATTCTCGTAAACTTACGATGATTTTTTTAATAAAATTTTAAAATTCTGGCTGTGATGAGGTTTTTTTATTTTTTATTTTTTATGATGTAACCAAAATGTTTTTTTTTTTTTTTTTTTTTTTTTTTTTTTTTTTTTTTTTTTTTTTTTAAGATTTGAATAAACTATTAGATGGTTTAGTGATTAAAAGTTGTTGTGCTAAATCCTGTAGCATGTTGATATAGTTTTTTGTGTTTTGTAAAGTGGTTATATATGTTTGTGACTTGATAAGATGATTGGTAGTTATTTAGGGGGCTATGCATCCTTTTGTACTGATGTTTATTGTATGTATATAGTTCTTTTCCTTGTTTGTTGTATATATTTGGGTGTATCAAACGTCACTTATGATTCATGGTTTTTGCATACTCGGATCATATACTAAGCGGTCATGGTTATTGGTATTGATGACAAACCCCGCTAAGAGGCTTTGAAGACAGAAATATTTTTTGGGGCTGTTATAACGTATATATATTAATAAAATATAAGCATTCGTTCAATATATACGATTAAAACCGTAACGAAATCATAATGTACGACCGGAGGACCAAAAAAGCAGGGAGAAATTTCGAGGTAACTTATTTATTTACGCAAATCAAATTTTAATTAAATATTATATATGCATTGATACGTCGAGTTTAATTCCCAACAATATTAGGCTGCTTGCAGTAGGGAGGGTCAATTCCGTCAATCCTTCTAATTTTCTCTGCCATGTCAGCTATCTCTCTCCAGTGACCTTCAGGCGATTGGGTGCCCCAGTAAGGCGACCTTCATCCAATTTTATTATTATTATTATTATTATTATTATTATTATTATTTTACACAATACTACTTCATATTTGTCCAACTGTCCATAACATACTACTCCATATTTGTCCAACTGTCCATAACATGCAATATATACATATATATATATATATATATATATATATATATATATAATATATATATATATATATATATATATATATATATATATATATATATAGGGGGCCGTTATTGTGGTGTACAAGCTTAAAATAGATAAAATAGGCACACATGTGAACCGTTGGATCAAACATTATAGATGAGATTAGAAATTAAATAGATGAGTGACACAATTATAATTAAATGAAACACAAATGGCATTTGTGTACCAATTTATTGCGGATAAAACAAGAATAGTACTCTCTCCTTCCTTCTCTCTCCTGCTCTAATATTTTTTTTCACTCAATTTTTACTTCAAGATATACCAGATTAAACACCACCACCATCCTCATCATCTCACACCGATCTTTCCACAACTAACCGGAAGCCTCTCTGAACCGTCATGCGCCGCCACACGCCGGTGACAGTCGCCGGATTTTCGGCTTTTCCGGCGAGTTTTTACAATTAATTCCCACCACCGGCCGACCACCTTTTTCCGACGATTACCTTTCAATCGGAGACCTTATACCACACCCACGCGCTGGTGTTTTTCGGACTTTTGTTTTGTTTCAGTTTCTATTTCTTCAGCAGGTTGTCAATTTTTGGGACTTACGTGTATGAGCTGTATAAGTTACTTAGCTAACCATCAGTTGCATATATGTTTTGAAAATAACCTATTAGATGATTATGTGTATTAGCTACTGTTAGATGTTTAAAAATTAGCTATTAATTGATTATGTGTATTAGCTACTTAGATATAAATGTGTATTAGCTAGTTATAAGCTATAAGCTGATTATGTCTATTAGATGAAATAAACGTATGTGTATTAGTTGGTAGTGATTCATGTGTATTAGTTGAGTATGATCCATGTGAATCAGTTGCATTCATGTGTTCTGATGGTGTGTAGGTAGTTAGTTTCGTGGGCACTTTGTGTACTTATTTGCAAGATGCACTTATTACTTATATAAACTTTCGTGGGCACTTTACGAATGGTGTTGTCTTGTGTAAAACTTGTTAACTTCTTAAACACATCTTGTTTTACTCAAATTATTGGGAACACACCTCAAACATAGCTTATTTGGGACAAATAAATTGTTTAATACTTATAAAACTAATTAGGTTTTAAGAATGGAATTAGCCAGTAAGCTGCTTAACAAAGCTTACCCGAACGCACAAAAAACTGAATTGATATTGCTAGGGCAGAGCACGTTTACAACATGTTCAATTGATTGGCTCCCATGTGAAAGTACATTCCTTTATATGTGATATCCTTATATTTATATATGTTGAAGCTATAGTAGTACCAAGAAAGGTTTGTGTTAAATTTGATACAGAATCCATATAAAATTGTAATATATCTTCTTTTCTTTCTCTTTTTCTTTTTTTTTTTCTTTTTTTTTCTTTTTTTCCCCTGAAATGAAGAGAAGTATTCTGTAATGAATGAACAATAATATAGTGGATATTTCGAACTTGGAAAATGTCGATATGTATGTTGATGTAGTATAACAGCTAATGATTCACACACATCAATGACGTCATTTTGTTATTACAGGATATGTAGCTGTTGTAGGCAAGCCAAATGTTGGAAAAAGTACACTTTCAAATCAAATGATTGGGCAAAAGCTATCGATTGTAACAGATAAGCCTCAAACGACAAGACATCTTATTCTTGGTATATCATTTGCTCCCGAGTATCAGGTTTGATTTTTGCCATGTCCTTTGAGTTCATTAATATTCTGAATAAATTGCATCGTAAAGTTTATGGATTTCATTTCAGATGATACTATATGATACACCTGGTGTAATCGCCAAGAAAATGCACAAATTGGACTCAATGATGATGAATAATGTCCGTAGTGCTGCAATTAATGCAGACTGTGTGTTGGTAGTTGTCGATGCATGCAAGACACCGCAAAATGTAATGCCAGTTTTTATAGGATGTTTGCTATAGAGATGCACAATGCTCATATTTGATCTTATGTTATGACTGTGACTATACTTGTAATTGTTGATGGCATCTAATTAGTTCTCGTTTTGGGTATCATTTCAGAAATCAAAGTTCTTAGAACATGTTGCCCCCGCGTCAGCAACAAAGGTCCAGAGTCCTGCACACATCTCTATCCTTTGTTCCATCAGATAACGGATCTCCCAATGTTCAAGAACGCGGATCAAATTCCGATCAAATCCGAGACTCACCCACAGAAAGTACTAGTTCACGTGAAACCTGGCCAACAGCTGATGCTTTGATGCTATCCAAACAACTAGAAAGAGAAAAAGCTAAGGAACGTGAGAACGGTTCTGCTGAACATTCTGTAATCAGGCACATATCAAACTCGGATAAAATGTCTCTTAGAGATATATCTAGGGAGAGAGTAGATGTAATTGCGGAACGTATGCACCATCTCCCTGAAGATTTTTTGGATAAGTTGAAGAATGAACTTCGTGGTCTTATTGAAGGAATGGGTGGTCATCAGCATCGAGAGGAGTATATTTTTCTTCAGAAGATGGTTTTGAGTAGAGTTGACTTGACTGAAAAAACGCTCGTCATGGCACATCGTGGACAGTTGGAAATATTAGTTTCTATCAAGACCGGGATTCAGGCGTTTCTACACCTGACTGTCAGTCTATCTCAAGCTTCGCTCATTGAGATCTTTTTATACAAACGGTGCAGAAATATAGCATGTGGAAACCAAATTCCAGCTGACAACTGTACTTGTGAAATTTGCTCCAAAAGGAACGGTTTCTGTAACCTGTGTATGTGTGTGATATGTAGCAAGTTTGACTTTGAGGTTAATACTTGTAGATGGATTGGGTGTGATTCGTGTTCTCATTGGACACACACGGATTGCGCAATACACAATGCACAGATTGGCATGGGGCCCACTGTAAATGGAGGAAGCTCGGGTGAGATGCTTTTCAGGTGTCAGTCCGACGAAGTGGACGGTTGTCAAATGTTAGACGACCAAACTATCGGTCTAACTCTTGGCACCGACGAAGTGATAATGAGGAACCTGAAACTATCAATCTAACTCTTGATGGTGATAGTGAAGACGATCAAGGTAATGTGTATTTCTTCTTATAAATATATGTTTTTAATTATTGGGTTTTGAGTTAGCTGATTTGTGTGCATTAGTCTCTTGTTATGTATGAATCGAATTGGTTGTGTAAGCTTATTACATCAGGGATGTGTATGAGTTGCATTAGCTGTGGAAGGTACTAAGCTAACTATTAGTTTCATATTTGAAAGAAGTTATTGGTTGATTAAGTGTGTAAGTTGAAGTTATTGGTTGATTAAGTGTGTAAGTTGAAGTAGTGGATTGTGTAGTAGTGGATTAAGTGTGTAAGTTGAAGTAGTGGATTGTAAGAAGGTAATCATTTTTGTAAGAAGGTAATCATTTTCAGTTTTGAATGCTAAAACTGACTTATTTGGCTGTAACTTACTCTTTTCAGACGATTTCAGTACTGGATGTTTGTTATAGAGTATTGATCTTAAGTTTTGTTTCATGCTTGTTTGTTGAATGCTGATAATATAGTATCATTTTACATGAGATGATTTTCAGACGATTTCTTTGATGATTTTCAGATGATAATATGCTTGTTTGATGATTTTCAGATGATTTTTGTAAGAAGGTAATCATTTTCAGTTTGGCTGTAACTTACTCTTTTCAGACGATTTCAGGTTAGTACTGGATGTTTGTTATCGAGTATTGATCTTAAGTTATTTAATATAGAATTTTTGATCCAATGAGATGATTTGATGTGTTTTGGAAATTGTTTAATGGATTACTTGTTACTATAATGGTAGATATAATGTGGTTTGTTTGTCGTGGTCAGAATTTGTTGAGGCCTGAAGACGAAGAACACGAAGAAAGCTACTGGATGCTGAAATTAAGGGAGAGGAGGCAATTGTATTTGTATGTACATGACTACTCAGAGGAATACTGTGAGATGAAGGAATATGGCGACTTGGTTGTCAAACAAAGGCTGCAGATGGTGCATTGGATAATGGAGGTCTGTTATGAACTGATTTATAATGCGCATTACTTCCAAGTAGAAATTGGCGTTGTTATTGAACTTAAACAGTTTAATCTGTATATTCCTATTGGTTCACCTTTCTTTTGTGCATCAACTATATTGTATACGGTGCTCTGTAGTACTTTTATGAAATAATAATTCGGCAAGACATTTACTGTGTTAGTCCGAGTCTTAAAGTCGCTAAAATGCTTAGACCACTATATGTTCTTTGTGCAGTACAAGTTGTTAAACATACATTTTCATTAGAAAAACATTGGTTAAAACAGTGGTATGACTTATGGAGATTACTTGTACATGACGCAAAAATACAACTCTGTTCACCTATTTAATTTCTACTTTATACTTTCGAAAAGCAGCAAGCAGCTAACAAGGAACTCCAGAAGGAAACCATGTTCCTAGGCGTCAGTCTTTTGGATCGATTTCTGAGCAAAGGATACTTCAGAAACAAAATGGAGCTTGAAATTGCTGGCATTGCTTGTCTCACCCTTGCTACAAGGATCGAAGAAAATCAGCCCTACAATATTATAATGAAAAAAATAGATAATTGGGAAAACAAATATTACTATAATACCCTTAAACTAAATATCTAATTAATTAATATTAATATCTAATTAATTAGTATCATTTATTTTGATCTCATCTATCAAGATTGATCCAACGGTCCACATGTGTACCTATTTTATCTATTTTAAGCTTGTACACCACATGAACGCAAATATATATATATATATATATATAGTGTAACTTTCAAACGAGAACCATTTTATCCGCAAGAACTGAGAGAACTACCAAAAACATACATGCACGCCTTCAATAATTGTATTTTTGCACATATGTTTTCAAAACAACACATATGTTTTAAAAAAAACATAGTTGTTCTAAAGAAGTTGATAAGAAATTCGAAGTACAAAAATTTTCTTTGAAGGTGTGCATGTATGTTCTTATAAGACGTGCAACGACAATATTGCGGCCGTGTGTAAGGTTTTTGTGAAAAAAGAGGATGAGTTCATAATGATATTGAAGAACATAGGTGGATGTTTACGATTATTGATGATTTGCATATATTTTTATTTTATTTTAAAAGGCGTGCATGTATGTTTTTGGTGGTTCTCTCAGTTCTTGCGGATAAAATGGTTCTCGTTTGAAAGTCCCCCTATATATAAAATATATATATATATATATATATATATATATATATATATATATATATATATATATATATATATATATATATATATATATATATATATTACTCCATACATGTCTTGTCCATAACATGCAATAAACCAAACTTGCACCATCACCCTTGAAAAACACACATATGAACCAATATGAAAACTCAAGTTGATGATCAAATGGTTCTCCTCTCCCAGTATTATCCTGGGATATATGATCAACTGATACCAGAACAAGGTATGAATAAATTTATATTTTCTCACTACATGTTTTTGCATTTTGTGATCACGTTTGGTTTCTTATTGTAATTTTTTATAACGTATAGGGGAAGTTGTGAAACCGGCCACGAATAAGACGAAAGAAGAGCAAAGAAGATGGTAGCAGCAGCATGAGAAAAAGAAAACTCACTGATGAATAAGTGACCCTTCTTGAGCAAAACTTTGGAGATGAACATAAACTAGAATTAGAAAGAAAGAATTGGTGCTATCATGATTTAAGACTTTTTTTTTTTTTTTTTTTTTTTGCAACGGCTAGAGTAAAAAAGAAAGAAAAAAAATAATAAAAATTAAGCAATCCCAATCGATCGCATATGTGACCATCATCCTCTTTTTTTTTGAATCGATCGATCGCCAAATTTGTGTGCAACAAGGACGATTGGATCGATCGACATAATGGATCGATTCTTTTTCACTACTGCAAGTAGCCTTAGGTGTGTCGATTACTCATTGTTAGGGAAATCTGATTTATACCAATTTGATTTTTTATGGTGATATATATGGGGTTTAGTGCTGATACGGGAAATATTATAAGCACTTAAAACATTTACTCCTATGGTGTTTGAGATTTGCTTATCAAGGGGGTTTATTTTTTAGTGTGTTTTTATGAACTAAATTACTTAATTGCTTAGGGAAGATTTTTTTATGAATCTGCTTCTTGTTTGGTTGGTGGCTGCGTTTGGTTGAAAGAAGAGAGAAAAGGGTTACTGATAGTGGTATTGGGCTATTTAGTTTAAAAGTGGTTTTGGGCTAGAAAAGTTGCTATCCGAATTTGGGCTTGTGTTTAATTTTGTTATCTAATATTCTTGCTCGTTACCACAAGAGTATTGATTTGTTTTTAATACTAAAATTTGTTTTTTGTTTATGTTTAAGAAAAAAAAAAATGTTTTTGTTTTTGATTTTAAGGATACTTTGATTAATCCAGTTTATTGGTTTATTGTTTGTTTGTTAGTCGATTGTTCGTACGACTTAGTTGACCATTGGTACCCGTCTCTAAAGGTTGGTACGGTTTTGTTACCGGTCGACTTAGCCGACCGTTGGTATCAGTCGACTAAAGTCGATCATTGGTATGGTTTTGTTACGAGTCGACTAAAGTTATGTTTTTATTATGTTAATGTTTCTTTTTCTTTTCTAGTTTGCTACTCTAGTCCGAGCTTTCGTGATTTCGCCGCTCGGACTGCGGGGGAGTATTAGTGGATAAATAGGCCCAAATCCGGTTTGTGGGTTTAGGGTATTAGAGTTTCACCATTATAAATAATGGCCATTAATAAAATTACACATACGGGGAAATTATGTAGTCTAATATTGACAACTAAGCAAATAGTATGAGGTTATATAATTTGATGACCATTGATCTATAGCTTATTTTGTTTCAAAACACTACAACATCGACTGGATTCCGCGGCGACTTTTTTTCACTTTGTGCGGCGACATGTCGTCGTAAATACTCTTTCCGCGGCGACATGTCGCCACCCAAACGTCACCGCGGGAAACTCGTCGTTGATACATTCCGTGGTGACTTTTACCTCCTTTCTGCGGCGACGTGTGGGTCCCACCTCCTTCTAGCCGGTCAAAGATTGTCCAGCGTGGCAAGGGTTTCCGCGGGGACATGTCCCCGCCGAAACCTATCGAGATTAATTTAAAAAATATTTAATCAGTCATTTTATAATATGATTATCTGTTTTTTGCGGGGACTTGTCCCCGCAGAAACCTATTTTTTAATATTTTCGAAATACTTTCTGCGGGGACTTGTCCCCGCAGAAACCTATTTTTTAATATTTTCGAAGTACTTTCTGCGGGGACTTGTCACCGTAAATAAGATTTTTAATGTAAATCTGTTTCTTTCTTTTGGCGGGGACAAGTGTCTGACCCATTTTGCAGCAAATTGCTGCAAAATGGGTAATTCCATGTTTTTTCTGCAATGGCTGCAGAAAAAACCTACCAAATGCAGCATATATTACATGCAACCTGCTGTTACCCCATTTCACCAAGTTCGCCAAAACAACAAATTCGCCAACAACACAAAATTAAAACCAAATTCGCTAAACATATACAACAACACCAAATTCAAACAAAATTCGCTAAAAATAATATTAACCCAACTTCGCTAAATAATCCAAATTCGCTAAACATAATCATATGAATCCTAATTCGCCAAAAAAGGTTCAAAAACCGTGATCCACATGATATTCTACAAAACTATACATAAGCTAGCGAGGAACAGTTTAGTGGGAATCCTAACACATAATAATCCATCTAAATCTACATAACTATGTCCAATAACCCAAAACAAACATAAAGTGACCCATCCGACCCATACACTAATCCCCATTCTCCCCACCATCCCCATTACCCCCACTACCCCCAGCTCCCCGACTACCCTCCCCTGCAGGTCTAGACTCACCAGGCGACGCAGTCTGGGATCCTGATGTCCCCGGCAATCCCGCTGCTAGCTCCCCAGGAAAGCCCGGTTGTCTCCTCGCCCAATCCAGAATCATCTGCAGCGTGTTCCCTTGCCGCGTCACGGTCTCGCGCAGTGAGGACGAGGAGGCTTCCTCACGAGCTCGTGAGGAGCTCAGAGTCGGCCTGTGACCACCTCCGGGTAAAACTGGACCTATGCCAGGAATATGTCCCCTCTGCTTGCCACCGATCACCTGGCTCAGGATCTCTGCATCTGACATACGCGTCCCAGAGGAGGTGCTCTCTGACCGCAACCGGACCATCTCATTCTATTTAGTTACAAAAAAAACAAGAAAAGTAATATATAAGTCGTGATTTTTTATATTGCATTAATGTTGGTGAGTTTTTGAAAATAAATTATACTTACGTATCTGGATTCGGCCTCCTCAGACTCCCAGGCGCCCCCTCTGGTGGTATGGGTGTGTCTGTACATGTCTATATGGTCTCGAGTATCCTCGGAGTCGGGGTCGGGGGAGGTCAACTGTTTATAAATAAAATCAATCAATACTCACCCAACACTATATATATAAATAAAATGATTAAAAAGTGTCTTACGAAGTTATCAGCTATGACAGCCAAGGAATGTGATCCATAAAGGGTGGCAGTCTTCATTTTGCTCCTATTTTGGCTATTGATCTCCGCGATCTTCAGCTTCTCGGGGTCGCTCCAGTGATCAATCTGCTTATTATAAATAATAAAAACTATTATATAAATGAATTATTATTATTATTATTATTATTATTATTATTATTATTATTATTATTATTATTATTATTATTATTATTATTATTATTATTATTATTATAACGTAAACGCGTCAATTATGAGGCTAAGTGTGCAGGTATGGGATATGGGTTCCTCCCCTTCTCTTTCTCTTCTTTTGGGGAACTTGAAAAGGACGCTGTGACTTTATTGAAGCGTATTCGAAAGTTTTCGATGACTCAAGACATTGGAGCACGTGCTGCTGCTCATATTTTTAGTAGGATTAGCTTTTCTATAGCTAGAGGTGTGGGAGCCCAATTAGTATCTCGGCTCCCTACTAACTTCTTGTAAATCCTACATGTTTCTAATAAAGTGATGTTTAATAAAAAATAATAATAATAATAATAATAAATAATAATAATAATAATAATAATAATAATAATAATAATAATAATAATAATAATAATAATAATAATAATAAAGGAATTGCTATTCACTGCCCAGTGGGCAAGTGTTAAAAACATTAACTAACTTGATAATTTCCATTTTTATATCACTCTACATTAACTAACTTACACATATTTTGTCATACCTATTTTACCCTTTTACATTTAATCCATTTTATATATCTTTTACAATAATAAAATGTATCTCAATCATAAATGCTAACAATCAATTGTATCATTTTTAGTTTTCTATGTCATACGTCAATTACTCACTATGTTTACAAATGGTGATTTTTAGCTATCTATTTCTTTAAAGATATAATCTTTTTCTTTTTTCCTCAAGATACAACAAATATTTTTGTTTAATTTGGATAACAATCAATCTTCCAAATAATATTTTGGCGCCAAGTAATATGTATATATACATGATTTCTATATTCTCTTACAACAACAACATTTTTAATTTCTTTCTCTCATTTCCTACATATCATATACGTCAAAGTCATTCATATTTTAGTAGTCCAAAGGTAAACAATTCATTTTACTTTGCATATTCTAAAAGATGCATAACAAAGTTTCATTTGATCTAAATGAAATTCCAACTGATTTAGATCCTATTAATATTGATCTAAATGAAATTAATTTTCAAGAAGGCGAACAAATTAAGCAAGATGCGCTCGATAAGCCATTTGTGGGTCAATATTTTCTTAGTGAAGAAGAAGCATTTGCATTTTATCAAAATTTTGCAAAAAAAAAAAAAAAAAAAAAAAAAAAATGGATTCTCAATCCTACACGGAAGGTTTAATAACAATAAAAATGGAGAAAAGTTACGACGGGATTTTTTTTGTCACCGTGAAGGAAAACCAAAGCCTAAAGTGGTGGATTACTCAAAAGTACAATGAAATCGAACGTCTTCAAAATGTGGGTGCAAGGCGTATATGCGAATTACATTAAGAAGAAAAAATGAAATTTTTCCGGAAGAATGGCAAGTCACTATTTTGAATTTAGAGCACAATCATGAGTTGTTGTCTACTGATGAGGTTCGGTTTCTTCCTTCGTATCGTAGTATTACAATGGAAGATGAAAAGCGCATGCTCTTGCTCAAAGAAGGTGGTTTGTCGATTAGACAAATTATGCGCGTTTTGGAGCTTGAAAAAAATGTAAGTCATGGACAACTATCATTCCTTAGTAAGGATGTTTGTAACTTTTTTAGTAAAAATTATGAAAAATACTCGCATAATGATGCAAAAGACCTTTTGGAATATTGCATGAAAAGTAAGAATGAAAACTCTAACTTTTAATATGCATTTACAAGGGACGATAAAAACAAGTTAGAACACATATTTTGGTCTCCCCCCAATGTTATGAGTGGTACAAAAAATATGGAGATGTGGTTGCGTTTGATACTACATATAAGGTGAACTCGTATGACATGCCTTTTGGTATATTTGTTGGCATCGACAATAATGGAAGGACCATTTTATTTGGATGTGCACTTTTACGCAATGAGATGACAAAAACATTTAAATGGCTTATGGAGGTATTTATTTTTTTCTCATCGTTTATTTATTATTTTATTTGATCATGGAATTTTTTAAAACATGTACACACAATTATGGTGCCTAAAAATTTGTTTACGTAAGTGCAAGAGCATTTAAAAGCAAAACATATTTTTTTATCATTTCCTTGGCCATAGAATTTTTCTCGTACATGTATTTTAGTATCTTGATAAACTAAGATACTTTACATTTCTTCACATTGATAGACAATAATGCATTTATATGAAACTCTATAATGTCTTTGTCTCATTAACTTTTTAATAATTACAGAAATTTGTTTTGCTCATGACGAAACCACCCGGCACGATATTAACTGATCAAGATCCTTGGATGACGGAAGCAATTGCAAAAGAGATGCCTTCTGCAAAACATGCATTTTGTATATGGCACATTACATCTAAATTTAGTGGTTGGTTCATTTCCATATTAAAAGGTGATTATTCAAGTTGGTGCTCGGATTTTTATGGCTTATACAAGTTAGACACAATAGAAGAGTTCGAGAAGCAATGGCCATTAGTGATAGCAAAATATGAGTTGGGCGAAAATAAACATATAAATGGGTTATATCGTATAAAAAAGTTTTGGGTGCCAGCTTATCTTCGTGAGTTCTTTTTTGGTGGCATGACAAAAACAGGAAGGTCAGAGAGTATTAATGCATTTATAAAGAGATTTATATCATCCAACACACGTCTAACTCAATTTATTAGACAAGTAAGTTTTCATTCTAAATAATCTTTATGTTTTATTTACAACATATAATACTTTTTTTAATTTATTTGATTTTTAGGTTCACCTTGCAATAGAGGATATTCTACAAAAACAAATCCATGATAATATGTTGGTGAAATACAAGGGATCTTATTTGATCTCACAATCACCACTAGAGGAGCAAGGCTATAATTTTTTTACTCACTTTGCATTTAAAAAGTTTCAAGAAGAGTTTGGGCGAGCAATTCAATACACAGTTGCGGAAAAAACGTGTAACATTTTTTTTGTTAAGCATCACAAAGATATACAATATAACAAGCATGAGGTGGTATGGGATGGCAACGTTGTTAAGTGTAGCTGCAAAAATTTTGAATTTGCAGGTATACTATGTCGTCATATCTTAAGTGTTTTTCTTCATAAGGATTGTTTTGACATTCCTCATGCGTATTTGCTTTCTCGGTGGAGCCGTAAAGAAGTTACTTTGCCACAAGTATTTGAAAATTCGACACCTATGAACAATGATGAAGTTCCAACAGAGGTGATGAATATGATTCAACGTCCACCAAAATCCAAACCTAAAGGACGTCCCAAACAAAGAACGAAAGGGGGAATTGAATTAGCAAAAAAAGTACGTAGTTGTAGCCTATGTAAAGGTGTTGGTCATAATATTAGCACATGCCCAAGAAAAGGGGAACTTTTTAGTAAGAGTAATGGGATTTCAAGACATGTTGCGAAGAAGAAAAAAGTTATGTTGGAAAATCAAGATTTGAATCCTGTTTTTTCTTTAAAATTTTAAGTTTTGTAATTTAATTTCTTGATGTTGGATTCTGAAATAAACTGTAAGGTTGCTTTTATGTGTCTTCTATATGTTGAGAAACTTCATATTAAGCAACATGTCACAAAGGCAAAACTAGAAAAATGTAACAAAAGTGTACATTTTAATGGCTTAGCAAAATTATAAAACTTAAAAGATAATAGTCAATAAAAGATTTGATTGTTAAAAATGATATAAGAATTATGAAAACTTAAAAAGATTATGAAAATCAAAACTGATCATACGAATTCATTGTTAGCATTTATGATTGAGATGCATTTTATTGTAAAAGATATATAAAATGGATTAAATGTAAAAGGGTAAAATAGGTATGACAAAATATGTGTAAGTTAGTTAATGTAGAGTGATATAAAAATGGAAATTATCAAGGTAGTTAATGTTTTTAACACTTGCCCACTGGGCAGTGAATAGCAATTCCCTAATAATAATAATAATAACAACAAAGTATGTGTCGATCCAGAAATTTACCTGCTTTTCCCATTCATCTTCCGCCATGTTCTCGGGACGCTTTGCCTTGATATCGTCCAGTTTCTCGACCTCACCTGCCTTTGTAAAAATTTTCTTCTTGTGCTTGTGCTTTTGGTCATTGTATATCTTTTTCAGGTAAGCTTCGATACTAGCGACAATCTCCTCCCCATTTGGACCGGCAAGGTGGGGGCGAGATCAAAGAAATGCTGCAATAAAATATAATTAAAATAAATATACAAACTTAAATAAAGAGACAAATTTAAATAAATAAACACATTTAAAATAAATAAACACAATAATTAAAAAAATAAAAGATAAAAAAGAACTTACGTTGAGCCGGTTATCCACGTGTACCTTCTTGGCCTCTGGAACAACATCCCACGAATCGTAATACAGTGGAACGGTTTCCCGTATCAAGCTCCCGACAAAGTTCGAGAACCACGGAGCGTGAAGGCCTACATGCTGCCACATGCCTTTGGCATTCCTATTGAATCTGATAGAGACCAGGCGCCCTGTGTCATTCCTCATGGCGTGTAAGGCTGCGTTCTGGGTGGCACCGCGAACCACCTTCCCGCCTTTCCCTATTTTCGACCCAGGCTTCGTAGGCTTAGGCCTGGGAGCTCTCGAACTAGAGCCTGCAAGTAATCAAATTAAAGTAATGGTGACATAAAATAACAAGTTATCAATTTCAAATAATGATCAAGTTTAATTAAAATAATGGAGAAATTCTTACGCTCGCAGTTGGTGGCTATCCTCCTCCCGGGAGGGCGGGGTGGCTCGTGACCTCCATCACCACCATGACTAGTAGCTATGACATCCGCCATCTGTACTAGAACATAGAAATTAGTGAAGAAACACATATACGCATATATATACACACATTCAAATAAATAACAATATAAACAAAAAAAGATAATAACAAATAATTAAATAAATAAATAAATAAATAAACACATTTAACAACTCGATAACAATTTCATTCAAATAAGTGTCGTTTAACAAATTACAATTTGAGATCAATCTCCTACATCACTAAGATAAAAATCATCATTATTAGTTCCAGCTTCATCTTCACCTTCGACGCGGTCTTAATGATCAGATGCTAAATCATGAGGAATGTGGTCATCATAATCAATATCATCGTCGTCGTCGACATCAGTGATAATTGGTGCTGGTGGTGCCTCAACTTCCGCTGGCTGGACATCTATATCTATGGTGCTATAATTCAACTTTTCCAACTCAGCAGAGAGTGTGACATGTGATGAGTTGTTGTCATGTACAACATCTTGATTGTCTTCTACCACGATGATATCCGGGTTCCAAATCTTTCGATGATAAGAATCTTGGACGGCCTTCGAACTACCACGTTTACCCGGAAAATCAAGGTAAAAGACTTGTGTTGCTTGTGTTGCAAGAATGTATGGTTCATTTTGAAATGATACACGGTCTGTCATAATTTGTGTAATGTTATTTATAAACGTACAACGTTTTATGCGACCCTCGTTATTAGTGTCGAACCATTTGACTTTGAACAGCCCAACCTTGAACGGAACATACAAAAACTCGAGAATTTCTTCAAGCTGGCCATAATACATTCCTCCGCTAGGATTAGGAGTTGAAATTCCGCTGTTCTGAGTTGAACGACGTAAATCACGGTCGTGTACGATAAACTTGACACCGTTGACTACGCAACAGTCGACTGAGACTGCAGTGCATGTTGGTCCACAAACCAAGCGAATAACTCGGAAGTAAAACTTGGGTCATCCTTTACTTTTAATTCACGAATCTATGAAAAAGTTAAGAATAGATATAGATGAGTAATAGTCGTTATTTTTACAGGGTAATACATACAATAAGTCTACCTTGCTCCCAAACCAGGGAGGAAATCCTTCTTGTATATCATTGCCAGGAAATGCCCTGTAAATGTTCATGATATTAGAATAAGTCGTCGAATAATAACTTACGTAAAACACATTTTGAAATAAAACGCGTACCTCTCGTACTCGTTCACGTACGGGTCGATTTCATGACTGTTGTGTAGTACATACCATACTAATTTCTTCATTGTGTCTGGTTGAACCCGGATCAATGATTGCTTGCCATTCAGTTTACAGATTGATCGAAACACCTGAAATTGACTTGTTGGGCTTGGACCGTCCTCATTCCGGTCAGTACGATTAAATCTCGTCTCAACACCCCGAAAATAATGCGAACAGAAAGTTAATGCTTCATCAGCAATATAACCCTCCGCTATTGAACCTTCGGGCTTAGCTTTATTTCTGACATAATTCTTGAGCTTTTTCATGTATCTTTCAAATGGATACATCCACCTCATGTAAACAGGCCCGCCTTCAATAGCCTCTTCGGGTAGATGAATAACCAAGTGAATCATTATGTCAAAAAAAACAGGAGGATAAATTTGCTCGAAACTGCACAAAATATTGATGAGTTGTTCTTTAGCTTTCAACATGTCATCTACCATCAAAGTTCGAGCGCATATTTGTTTGAAGAATGAACAAAGCTCGATTATTGGTGTTGCGGTGGTTTGGTCCTTCAAGTAATTTTGAAGTCCAGCAGGAAGCAACCGCTGCATCATTATGTGACAGTCATGAGCCTTCAAGCCTGTTATGTTGCTATCATTTTCGGTCACTTTATGCTTGAAGTTAGATCCGAAACCATCAGGTAGTTTCACACCTTTGATGAATTGACAAAAAAATCATGATATTAGAGTAAGTCGTCGAAATGGATACGCGAATAGAATTGGAACAAATAAATTTTGAAATAAAACGCGTACCTTTGATGAATTGACAAAATTGTTTTCTTTCTTCAGCTGTGAAAGAGTACGTGGGATGAGGCTTAGAGCACTTCCCGTTTCCTTTGTTGACGAGCCACAACTCTTCACGAATTTGCAAATTTTCTAAGTCTTGTCTTGCCTTGTTGGTGTCTTTTGATTTGTCATTCATTAACAAAGTACCCAACACACTCTCACACACATTTTTTTCGATATGCATGACATCTAAATTGTGTTTTAGTGTAAGAAAAGACCAATACTTTAGCTCGTAGAAAATGGATACTTTGGTCCAATTCAATTCGCGAACAGGATCACGTTTTTTCTTCGCACCCCCAAAACTTGGATGTTTCCCCGGGATACGTTTAGGCAATCTACTAAGTTGATTCAAGATGACATCACTGGTAAATTTTTCTAGGAGGTTGTCTATGATCATCGTCCCGAGTATAGAATGCCCGTTTATTTTTCCGCCATTTATTGGTCGTTTTTAAAAATCTTCTGTGACCAACATAAGCGGTTTTGCCTAACACGCGAACAGATGGAGTGTCTATATTACATGTCGGAAAAGCCAAGTAACCTTGCCCACTCCAACCAGACAAACTACTTCGAGCGGGAAAGTCATTGATAGTCCATAAAAGCGCTGCTCTCATACAGAATTCAGTTCCAGTGGCAGCATCCCTAGTCATGACTCCATCTTTCCATAGAATCTTTAGGTCTTCAATCAAAGGCCTCAAGTAAATATCTATGTCCTTCCCAGGTGATTTAGGGCCCGGAATTAACAACGTCAACATAAGAGAAGTCTCTCTCATACTTATCCAGGGAGGCGTATTGTATGTTGTTAATATGACCGGCCACATGCTGTAAGACTGACTAAGGTTGACGTACGGATTGAAACCATTAGCAGCCAACCCTAATCGGAAGTTTCTTTTTTCATAGGAAAATTCTTTAGAATACTTCATGTCAAATTTCTTCCATAATTGACCATCAACCGGGTGTTGCATCTTACCGTCCTCTGTAGACTGCCCAGAAGCATGCCAAGTCATATGTTTTGCAGTGTGTTTAGACTTGTACAAACGCTGTAGTCTAGGAATGATAGGAAAATAACGCAACGCCTTGTTAGGAACTTTCTTCCCCAGTTTTTTCTTGTCTTTCCATCTACTAGCATCACAGATGGGACAATTCTGCAAATCTTCATTACCCTTCCCCTGATATAAAAAATAGTCATTTACACAAGCATGTATGGATTCGTATCCTAACCCAATCGTTTTATATGTTTTCTTTATTTCATAGTATGACGATGGGATTTTGTATCCTAGAGCGGGTGGGAAACATTCTTTGAGAAATTTTAGGGTTTCGTTAAATGTGGTGTCACTCATTTTACCTTTGACCTTGATGTTCGTAAACTTTGCCATAAAGTCCAATGAAGACATCCAATTACAACCCGGGTATAGTGGCTCGTTGGCAGTGGCGAGTAACTCTTCAAACTCGTTACGTTGAGGAGTTGGCTCGTTGCTTGTCTCGCCAATATTTCCTTCAGTTGGCTCATTTTGTTCGTTATTCGGACAAATATCATGAAGGAACTCAGCCATATCACTCCCATGTTGATTCGTGGTGGGTACTACTATCTGCTCATCCGGTTCACCGTGATTATACCATTTCGTATAACTTTGGTCCCAACCATATGAGATTATGTGATTAAACAAATCTTTGTGTTTTACCCAACGAAAGTTATGACAATAAATACATGGACAATAAACATTCCCATCAATATTCACAAAGGACTTGCAATACTCACAAAAAGCTCTAAGACCTTTTAGAAATTCGCGGCTAGCACGAGGTTGAGAGACCCAACTCTTATCAATTGGCATAACTGCGTTTTAATGATGCAATAAATAATTATTTAGAATTAAGCATGCTCAAAAAAATCTACACATAAATACATAAAGGTGGAATCACGAGTTGTGCGTTTTGTTCACCTAATCCAACTATGGAAGGCAATCCTAACCCACTCTTTGAATATTTCATCTCATATATGAATGCGTATAACTGAATTTACTATTTGAGAAAATTTCGGCAGCATTTCCCCTCAACTCCCCAAATATGTGCATTAAAGACATATTCGTAGGAGTAAAGGGGAAACACTGTCGAAATTTTCACAAATAGTAAATCAATTATACGCATTCATATCCTAAATGAGACAAAACATTCAAAAAGCAGTCCCAAACAGGGACTTTCCGAAATTAATTTCTAATAAATTAATTTCGGACGGGTTTTCTATGGGATGATTAACTTCGGACGGGGACTTTCCGAAATTAATCACTAAATTCCTAAAATCATTTATAATAGTCTAACACAATCAAATACCATACAATACTAACATATTCGTAGCTAACATAATGATTCATATATGAAATTACTTAGACAATTCATCAAACACACATATATAAATGGTTTTATATCGCAGTTAACAATATTACTTATACATAACAATATTACTTATCCAAATAAGCCAGAAAATTGAAGCTTATGAAATATAAGCCGAAATCAAATAAACTCATAACATGTCCTAGTGATATAAGCCGAAACCAAACACCCTACTGATTTAAGCGTAAACCAAACACCCTTGCAGCTTAAGAAGCAACCCCAAACGCATTCTAACATGTCCTAGTGATTATTTTCCAAATGCATTGTAACCAAAAACAAATGCAAGGCTGTTGTGGTGTGTCCTAGTGATTATCTAACAATTAATTAACCAAACAAACGCAAGGCTGCATATTACGAAACAAGTAATTAACTAAACACAAACGCAAACAAAAATAACATACTGCAAGGCTGCTGTGGTGTGTTCTCGGCTGGTCTAAGCTGGTCTAGATGGCAAGCACGTGGTCCTCGGCAAACAGCAGGTCTTTTGTGTCCTCGCCAAACACATAAACACAAATTAATAACTCAAAACTTTTGACGGCGACATGTCTCCGCTAAAGAAATAAAAAATTAAAAAAATATACCTTTTGGTCTCGGCGTCGTCTCGGTTGTGGTCTCGGCTTCGTCTCGGCTCCGTCTCGACAGTACTGTCTGTACAAAAAAAGTTAACAAAAAAATTTTAAAAAAAATAACAAAACTCAGAAAACAAATAACAAAAATTAACCCTTAACAAATAACAAAAAAAATCACAAATTAAATAAATAACGAAAATCAAAAAATAAAAAAAATTAACCTTGGTCTCGGCTTGGTCTTGGTTGGAGGGAAAGAATTAAATGAGAGATGGGGGAGGAAAGAACTAAATGAGAGATGGGGGAGGAAAGAATTAAACGGGAGAGGAGGGGGAGGAAAGAATTAAACGGGAGAGGGGGACGAAAGATGTGCATAGTGGTGTGAGTGTGGGTGCTGTGGTGGTGGAGATGGTGGTGTTGTGGTGGTGGTGGTGGAGATGGTGGTGTTGTGGTGGTGGTGGAGATGGCGCTGTTGTGGTGGTTTTAGCAGATCTAACGTAAAGCAGATGAAGGAGATGAGTGGTGTTGTGGTGGTGGTGGAGATGGCGCTGTTGTGGTGGTTTTAGCAGATCTAACGCAAAGCAGATGAAGGAGATGAGTGTTGTGTGTGTTTTTTTTTATTTTTTTTTATTTTATTATTTTTTTTTCTAAGTGTTTAGATCTGATAACTAATATGGGGTAGGTTTTAGCTATTACTTTCTGCGGGGACATGTCCCCGCAGAATGTAAATGCTTATTTTAATCAGGCTTTTTTGCGGGGACACGTCCCCGCTGAAAGTAGAAATCATTCGCCAAAACCTTTGGCGGGATAAAGTAAATACTACGAGGAAAACTTAATTTTTTTTGTTGAACCTTTCTTTGAAAGTATTTTGTAAATTGTCTTTAATTAATTTAAAACTTTTAAAATGAATATTAATTCTTTAAAATTTAACTAAAATTTTTCTAAATGATATTTTATTAATTTAAAACTTTTTAAAATCATTTACATCACTTTTACCTAATACACGAGTTGTTTAACGAACGAGCCGAGATGTTATGGTTATACACGAGATGTTTAACGAACGAGCCGAGATGTTATGGTTATACACGAGTTGTTTAACGAACGAGCCGAGATGTTATGGTTATACACGAGATGTTTAACGAACGAGCCGAGATGTTATGGTTATACACGAGATGTTTAACGAACGAGTCGAGATGTTATGGTTATACACGAGATGTTTAACGAACGAGCCGAGATGTTATGGTTATACACGAGTTGTTTAACGAACGAGCCGAGATGCTATGGTTATACACGAGATGTTTAACGAACGAGCCGAGATGTTATGGTTATACACGAGTTGTTTAACGAACGAGCCGAGATGTTATGGTTATACACGAGATGTTTAACGGATGAGCCGAGATGTTATGGTTATACACGAGATGTTTAACGAATGAGCCGAGATGTTATGGTTATACACGAGATGTTTAACGAACGAGCCGAGATGTTATGGTTATACACGAGATGTTTAACGAACGAGCCGAGATGTTGAGCCGAGATGTTATGGTTATACACGAGTTGTTTAATGAACGAGCCGAGATGTTATGGTTATACACGAGTTGTTTAACGAAAGAGCCGAGATGTTATGGTTATACACGAGATGTTTAACGAACAAGCCGAGATGTTATGGTTATACACGAGATGTTTAACGAACGAGCCGAGATGTTATGGTTATACACGAGATGTTTAACGAACGAGCCGAGATGTTATGGTTATACACGAGATGTTTAACGAACGAGCCGAGATGTTATGGTTATACACGAGATGTTTAACGAACGAGCCGAGATGTTATGGTTATACACGAGTTGTTTAACGAATGAGCCGAGATGTTATGGTTACACACGAGATGTTTAACGAACGAGCCGAGATGCTATGGTTATACACGAGATGTTTAACGAACGAGCCGAGATGTTTTGGTTATACACGAGATGTTTAACGAACGAGCCGAGATGTTATGGTTATACACGAGTTGTTTAACGAACGGTCCGAGATGTTATGGTTATACACGACATGTTTAACGAACGAGCCGAGATGTTATGGTTATACACGAGTTGTTTAACGAACGAGCCGAGATGTTATGGTTATACACGAGATGTTTAACGAACGAGCCGAGATGTTATGGTTATACACGAGATGTTTAATGAACGAGCCGAGATGTTATGGTTATACACGAGTTGTTTAACGAACGAGCCGAGATGTTATGGTTATACACGAGATGTTTAACGAACGAGCCGAGATGTTATGGTTATACACGAGATGTTTAACGAACGAGCCGAGATGTTATGGTTATACATGAGATGTTTAACGAACGAGCTGAGATGTTATGGTTATACACGAGATGTTTAACGAACGAGCCGAGATGTTATGGTTATACACGAGATGTTTAACGAACGAGCCGAGATGTTATGGTTATACACGAGATGTTCGAGCCGAGATGTTATGGTTATACACGAGATGTTTAACAAACAAACCGAGATGTTATGGTTATACACGAGTTGTTTAACGAACGAGCCGAGATGTTATGGTTATACACGAGATGTTTAACGAACGAGCCGAGATGTTATGGTTATACACGAGTTGTTTAACGAACGAGCCGAGATGTTATGGTTATACACGAGATGTTTAACGAACGAGCCGAGATGTTATGGTTATACACGAGATGTTTAACGAATGAGCCGAGATGTTATGGTTATACACGAGATGTTTATTCTCAACATCCGTTCCTGAAACAGGTTGTAATTCCTAATGACTTGAAAGCAACAGAATATCCTCATTATATGGATCGAAAACTAGTATATCATTGTACACAAGATGTTAAACGAATGAGCCGAGATTTCCCACCAAAATACTGGCGCCAAAAATTTCCCACCAAGACCTGCTCTTATATACTAACATCTTATCCACACAACTTCACAACCTCTTATACTCAAAACCACTTAACCTCACAACCACAAACATACACTGTTATCATGGTAAAGATGGCGGAATTTGAAGCTTTTGCTTGTCCTTGTAAACGAGGAGACGTAATTCTGCGAGAATCGCATAAACCTTACTCCCTTGGTAAACAATACTATGCGTGTCCTTTATCAAAGGTGAACAATTACATACTTTTTTGTGTGTTATATAAATAATTTGGTTAGTTGTTAAAAATAATAGTTTTTACTCTTTAACAGGGTGGGACAAAGGAGTATGGATGCGATTTTTTTTATGGAAGGAGGAACGACTAGCCAAAATGACCGGTTCTCTTGGAGCTTCAACGCCTCCAACTCATTCCGCAAGACCATCCATAACTCCAACTCGTTACACTGCAGGACCTTCAACATCGAGTCCTGGAAATACATAGTGCTCAAACTGCATCAAACTGAATCACCAGATAATGGTACTCAATAAAATGCTAGAAGTGTATATGCATCCAAACAAACACACAGTTGATTCAGCTGCCTTATTTCACGACCTTTATAATGACATGCTAGGTGATATGGGAAATCTTCGTATGTAGGTTGTTGTTGTTGCTGTTATTGTTGTTGTTGTTGCTGTTATTGTCGTTGTTGTTGTTTGTTGTGTTATTGTTGTTGTGTAATAAAATGTTGTTGTTGTGTAACACCCCCAAATTTGGTTTGTGGCAGCGGAAAAGTAATTTGGGTGTTACGGTGAGGATCGAAGTTTAAATCTCAGAAAACGGCCCGGAAAGGGCGTTTTGAAAGTTATATGTCATTCAAAATAATATTTTTGATACAAAGGTAAATCATTTGATTTGAAAATCCCATAAAAAGATGTGATAATTTGGAAAGAATGACATATTTGATTTTACACCATTTAAGTTATCAGAGTAAAAGATGCCCGCTCCGTGTCTTGTCCTGCTCCGTTAATTACCTGAGATAAACATGCTTAAAACGTCAACACAATGGTTGGTGAGTTCGCGGAGTTTATAGAAAATAACTTTCTTCGAAAGGTGTATAGTGATTGTCGAAATAAATAGTAATCCTTTATGAAATAGTTAATAAGGTGTTTTGTATAAAATTCACAAGTAATTCATGTATGATATTCAAAATCATAAGTTTCAAGTTATAAATACAGACGAGCTACGTTGTTATACACTCGAAATGATATGTTGGATCAACTTTTAGCAGTAACGATATACTAAGCAATTTTTAGTTGTCTCTAATAGAATTCTCAATTTAAATCACATATGATAACAGTTAAAGTTCAAGTACGAGATTCATAATCATATCACGTAGTGAAATAATAGTCTAAAGTCTGAAATCTATCAGTGAAAAGTGGTGGTCTTCTAATACAGCTGTATTCTAGGATATATATGAAACATTCATATATTCATAAAGTTATATTGCCCTAAGCCTCATGACACGCAAAACGTTAACAATTGGGAGTCCCACCAGGGTTACCTGATGGGTGAGTTATGGCCCTCAAGTTAATAGGTGATTTGCCAATTCCTATTTTTCTCAAATATAGTGTATCACTGCTAAATACGACTAACCATAAGGCATTCCGTCACAGTATTTAGGGGATAGGTCGTCAGCCTTAACAGGTTTCGAAGCTGTTCACTATATTCGCGCTCACCGCAGTGATTAATGGCTCATGATCGAGGGACTTTATGGCAATAAAGGGGTACTTAGGCAATATAGGTCTCAGGGTTCATCAAGTATACGTATTCTGGTTTTTGGCAATTCTCTCCAGAAAATGTAGAATATCATAGTAAAGTTAACAGTTCATTCATTTGTTATATGAATACATACAGTGAGTTTCAGTATCATGTTACGTCAAGTAGTCCGAAGATGTTATGTTTCAAGTTCAGTGTTTAAGCTAATCAAACAATTTGCACATATAACGTACACGTATTCCTTTCAAGTATGATTCAAACATATAAAGCATAGTTGATAGTTTTGAGCAAATCATGAGAGTTTTCAAGTAATATAAAACAGTTAAAGCATGTATCTCCCCCAAAAGAATTATTAAAAGCAAGTATTAAAAGAGGGGGCCACGACTCACGATAAGTCATAAGAGTTTTCATAGTGCTCATAGAAGTATTGTATCGCAAAGTAAATCATATAGTTGATAGATGAATAAAATATTTCGAAGCATGTATCTCCCCCAAAAAGTATAAATCAAGTATTAAAATAGGAGGGGCCACGACTCACCTTAGCCACAGCAAGCAAAGATCACACTGACATGACTGGCATCTAGAGCATATTACAACAGTCTCATACAGCAACGAAGGTGCACAACCTAATACGTATACGATTGTCTCAAAATACATCTCGCAAAAGTAATAGAGTCTATAAAGACAAAGTGTCGTAGTTTTCGTGGATTATTCAGTTTTCCAAAACTTATCAAAAGCTTAGTTTAAATATTTTGTGTGGTGTGGTAAGATAACCTAGACTCGACAGACAACTTCCGCCAAATAGAATAGACATCAACTAACTCAAGAGGATACGGACAAGAACTCAAACTAAGGAGGACAACTTAGAAGCTAAAAACAAATAAACATCTCAAATCAACTAACTAGTTTGTACGTTTCGGCATTTACCCCGATATCTCCAAATAACTTGTATAAAAATTATGCTTAACTAATAATCTAGCTTTTTCTCGAGTCGTCGATAACTCAGGTATTACAATATTAAATAAGTTTATGTCTCGATATTATTCTCGTAAATATAAGTTTAGGTTTTATTGAAGATTTTGTGTCCGGTCCGAGTCTAGTATATTAATGTCTTTTCGAGTTTAATATATTATACCGTCTCAAGTCTCAAAATGTTCAATGAACCCAATGCCTAACATCTTAAATCCTGTAACGACCCATAATTATCCAAATTCCCATCGCAATTCTAATTGAAATTCGAAATGTACCCAATAGTACCAAAATTAAAAACAATCTCGTTAGTCAAATATTTTAATCAAGTCACATTCACTATTTTCAAGTGACCATTATAATTCCAAATGACTTAAGTCGTATAAACAAAACTCAAATCCTATATATTTCCCAAAAGGGCTTCAGCCCGGTTGTAGTCTAAACAAACGCACCCTATGGGGTTTTATAACTCAACGTAACTCAATATAGCAACACACGCGATACCCACTAGTTCATATCAATTTAACGAGGACCATAACAAATTCGTGACTACAACACCTTCGTGGTGTTTTGTTAACCATCCCGAGACCAAGAACACATAACAACTTTTCTCATGCCGAGACCATGGGAGGTCTCGGCCTCAAATCTGTTAACAACAATAAACTCGCACGAGCTCTGTATATACGGCTCGAACCAAAAACACAACCAGAACCGTTTCAGTAAATAAATAACCAAACCAGAACGGACTCTTGTGAATTTCTTGACGCAACAATGAAACTACAATACCACCATAACCAATCGAACCAAAAATCAATCTTACCTCGCCGAGACCATGTGGTCTCGGCTGTGGATCTAGGCTGCGAGTAAGACCAACCAAACGAACCAAAACTTACTGGACCTAACCCCAAATATTTGACCCGTACTAAACGGGTTCGACCCGATTCGAAACTAAACACCATACTATCACAGATTCTTACCACACAATTAAAACATGTTTTAATCTGTTTTTAAATCACAAATTATTTGTAAAAGTCAGTTGTAATCCAACATTAATCCACGAAACACAATGATAGAAATAAATTCGGTTTCATCAAAAATAATAAATAACAAACGCCTTCTTCTCGGTCTTACCATGACGAGAAAAATAGAGAGGAGGGGGAAGACGTTGGTGGTGATGGAGTAGTGACAGCCATGGCGGCTGTGGTGGCTGCGACTGTTGAACTCGAACCAAACAACTCCTGAACAATATTCGATCTATACTTCGCACGACTGCAAAAGAACGAGAAAGTGTTGCCGGATAACTCGCCGGAAATCTGGGTTATCGAAAAAAAAGAGAAATAGACGGGAGTAGGTTTTGAGGCGCGTGATGTATATGGAAATGACGAGAATGATGAGAGGGTTTAAATGGTATTGGCGGTGTAGTAGGGTGAGCGGCGGTGTGCTGGTGGTGGCCGGATTTCGTGGTCGGAAAATGAGGAAGGAGAATGAGAGTAGTATGGTGGTAGATTGTTTTATAGAAGAATATGTATACACGTATGGATGTTTTGAAAAGTGGAGATTTAGTTATACACGTATGTATATATGTTTGTAGTTGCGTTTTATGGTTAAAATATACTACACGTTCCATTTGAGAATATTACTTCCACGTCTATCTAAAGTTCATGGAAAAATATAGATACATGTATGTAATGGATATTAGTTGTTTGTTGTGTTTTAAGGTACAAACTCTTACACGCTCCTATGTGAGTAGTTGTATTTTATGGAATCAAAAGCATACACGTCTTTGTTACAAGTTTAGATTGCATGAAATAGCACACGTTAACATGGCATGTTTTGGCAAATTCTTGTAACAATATTAGCTATACGTTCATATAAAATTAGTTTAGGGTATAGTTTGATTCCGGTAATTACTAACGTTAAGCCCTTAATTCACCAAACTAAAAATCGGGTAACGTAAAAATATAACGTTTATAAAAATGTAAAAGTTTATTAATATATTCCAACTAATTATATTAGACGTGTAATAAGTTTAACGGAGAGTGTATATGTTAGTAAAATTTAATAGGTTTGAGTATTCGTATTGCGTAAAGAGTTTAATGTAAAATATAAAATAATAAAGTGAAAATAGTTCATATAAAATATGTAGGCTTATCCAAATCTTATGTTGGTCGTGAGTATAGTATAATAAAGAAAATTTTAAATTTCCCCGTAAAAATGGGCTTTGTTAAATGATAAGTCAAAGGTATTATTAATTAACAAAGATTATCATGACGGATTTTTGTAGGATCTTACATGTTGTGAAAACTGATGTCGAACGTGCTTTATATTTTTAATTCGTACGCTTTAAAATGTTCCAATGATGTTGTTGTTGCTGTGAAAACTTAAGTATCCATCAAGATTCAACCATAAGGGGCCGTTTGGTTTATGCTGTTTTGTTAACAGCAGCCCACAAAGGCCGTTTGGTTTATGCTGTCCAAACAGGGGTGTTTGGGATTGCTTATTTCCTGCACCAAAAGGGTGTTTGGGTTTATGACCTTATTTGAAGAAACAATATCACAATTAACAAACACGAAGGCAAACATTTTATTTAAAACACGCAAGAGTTCTCAAACGAAAAACTCGACAAACAAACGAAACAACTCAAACTAAACAACTAGACAACCAAACGAAACAACTCAAACTAAACAACTAGACAACCAAACGAAACAACTCAAACTAAACAACTCGACAACCAAATGAAACAGATCAAACGAAACAACCCGTTTATTTTTTTTCTGCGGCTATCTTTTCCCTTCCTTGCTCTCATTACCTTGATACGTGCAAACGTAGCTTCGAGATTTGTTACTCTATTTTCCAGATTACCAAATTCGGTGTTGAGGTCCAACGTGCTTTCAGCTTCATCGTCACCTCCAACAGCAGCAGCTTGAGCTTCAGCAGCACGTTGAGCTTCAGCAGCATCTAGCTCTTCCAAATACTCTCTATAGTACGGCTTTCTCCTCAACCATTCCAGAATCTTGTCTCTCTGCCACGGTGCACAGTTCTCATAAGAACCATATTCATCAAAAATTTCCCAGCCCCAATGAAGTATAATTTCATTATACAGGAGCTCGTGTGATAAAGTCTTTGACCATTCCTGTTCCGGCGTTAAACCATCCATTGTTATGTGTGTTTTTTGTGAGAATTTTCGTGTTTTGTGATAACTTCATTATACGATATATATAAGTAAAAAATTGGCAGGGTAAAAGAAAATTTTGGCGGGAAATACTTTCGACGGGGACGTGTCCCCGCAAAAAGCCACTAAATTTTGCCGCGGTAATTTTACCTTTTTTGAGCCAAAATATTTAACCTTTTCCGCGGGGACAAGTCCCCGCAAAAAACCAAAAATATGCATATTTGTTTTCGGCGGGGACATGTCCCCGCCGAAAGGTAAAGCGGAAAAAATACGCGGGAACAATTAAGCGCTCCAAGCTTGGTCAAACTTTAACAAATATGTAAAATACTTTCGGCGGGGACATGTCCCCGCCGAAAAGGCGCGTTGAAAATTTTATAAATGGTTAGCGAGACTTTGTGCCAGCTCAGCAAAGGTTTTGTCATTTAGCGACCTTCGGCGGGGACGCACGGTTGGTCGCCCGTCCTATCTTTTGTTGTAGTGAAACATGAGATTTGCCTATAATAAATTTTCGTAATTTTCAAGCAGAAAGCTAGGTATCATACATTCATACGGTATGAATGTATGATACCTAAACTTAGGTTACGGTTCACTGACAAGCCGAATACAAGATAGCATTATAAAAGAGCAAATTAAACCGAACCGTAAAATCAAAACTAGACCATACTGTGTTCCAATGTTTCATCTTTTTATAATTTTTGCCAATTATTTATTTAGTCCATATATGTTTGATATAATTGTTAGCCGTAGCCATTCACTTTCTTATGCGAGCATCATTACACCATTCCTCGACCGAAAACCCGATGAACCAAACACGACCTTAAGTCTACTTGAACTTTGATACTCAAAATTATTCTAAAGGTAATAATAATAGTTACTGTGAGTTTGCTAAGAGAATATCGTTGAAGAGTATGATTTGATATAAAAGAATTTTTAAGAAACCAAAAGTATACTCTAAACCTTAGCCTTCTAGCTAGATATGCTTAGCAAACCTTATTTAACCTCTATTCAAAATCAAAACTGGACATCACTTATACATATTCCAAAGCTGATGTTTTTCTCTTTTATTTGATTCGTGTTCCAAATAAGATGGTGGATGTTCATTTGCCAGATGGTATTCTTCACAATATACTTGCTCGACTTCCTGCAAAGCATTTATTGCGTTCCAGATGTGTCTCAAAAGGTTGGAATCGTTTAATTTCTGATCCGTATTTTATGAAGTTGAGATCATGTCGAAAGATGCTTCTTGTCTCCCCACCTCTTTATATATTAGACGGAACTGTACCTGTACCTCTTGACAACTTAGCTCATCCCACAGGCAGGCTTCGTTATCTTTTTGAAACCCAAAGTTGTGTACATGTAACAATTATTGGAACATTCAATGGGATAGTCCTTTTGTTAGTTCATGATCCTAATGTTCTGAGTACGATGGGATATTACATTGATCAACTGATCCTATACAACCCGTTTACTGGGGCATCCAAGAATCTTCATGATCCATATTCGCCGTCTATAAATTACACACCTCTATATGGATTTTGCCATGGTGAAACCCTTGATGACTTGATGATTGTTAGGTTTAGGGACTATACTCGTTCACCAAATCACAATTGGAAGACTTTTGATGTCTTCAATCTTAAAACAAGTTTATGGAGCACGTCGGAAATTCTCATTCAAGATGCTGACTTTAGGGGTAGATCTAGGGGTGAAATCGGTATGTTCGCTAATGGTTTTTTGTATTGGATTGCGACTAAGAAGATTGTGGCTCTTAATGTTAAAGAGATGGTAATTTCGGAGATATCTCTACCTGCAGTTCTAGATCACATGGAAACTATTTTCGGGACATTGCATGGTTGTCTTTGCATGATAACCTTACATTCTAATTATTATGAATTTGATGTGTGGGTAATGAAGGAACATGGCGTTGAGAATCCTTGGTCAATGGTACATTCGTTCGAATTACCTTATGAAGTTTACGAAATCATCAATACCATGGATGATGGAAGAATTCTTATGGTGGATTGTTCAAATAATTTAATAGTCTATGACACATTAAAGCATTCGTATAAAACGCTAAACATTTCGCGACGGTCATGGTGTCCACAACTTCGTCATTTGCAAGCCATCATTTCACCTTAGGATATTTGTGGTGCTTAATAGCTTCTAGATATATAAACCATTTAGAATTTGTTCGCAAGTCAGATTTTTGAATTCAGCACATTTTATATTTTTTTTTGTGTTCCAAGTTTTCTTAATTTAGGAAATGTTAAACCAGGGTATGAGAACCTTTATCATAGTTATTTATTTTAAATTTTGTTAGCACATTTTTTATTTATTTGTGGATTTTATTCCTCTTGTGGAATGGAGTTTTGTACGAGACATGTTTAGTAATTTTCTGCGAAAATTACTGCAGAGGAGATTGTCCAATGCATGTGTTAAGCAAATGACCGAAACTATTGATTTTAACTAGGGGTAATTATCAAAATGGTATGTTAATTTTAAGTGTTTCAAAAAAAGGTACAAAAATAAGTGACTTTCCCAAAAGAGTCATGTGCGATCGTGCGATCGTGCGAACCCACAAAAAACGTGACACGTGTCCAGACAAATTGGTACCAGCCAATGATTGGCTCCAGCAAATACCCCACGTGAAGAGTTGACTATTTTAAAAAGATTGTGCGAACGAAGTTGTGCGATCGTGCGAACGAAATCTTCCAAAATCCTTCCAAAATCTTACTTTGTACTTGGAGATTTATTGGAAAAGACCAAACCCATTTTAATAACAATAAAAATTGTACTTCTTAGTTTTAATAATTTTAACTTATTAAGTGAAAATATTACTTCACTTTAACAAATACTGATCAAAGGGACGATACAAATTAACCGATCAAAAACACCGATCATAAACACGCTACAGAAACACCGATCAAAGGGACGATACAAATTCACGATCAAAAACACCGTTAAAGAAGAAAATGTCCAGACCTCATGTAAGTTATATTTTCATTGATTTGTTTAAGATCTGCGTTGAAGATGTGCGTTGAAGATGACCTTTGAGTGATTTTCTTCATTTTATTGTTGATTGTAGACGGTTTTGTGTTAGGGTTTGTATGGAAATGGATTATTAGACTATAGTTAGGGTTTGTATGGAAATGGATTGTTAGAGTTTGATTCTTGATTGTTAGGGTTTTTCGAGTTATTCGATCTTCATTGTTATTGTATTCTGTTGTTTAGATTTAAATTTTAGTGGTTTGACTGTTTAGGAATTGGATATGGATTGTTACAGTTTGATTGTTGATTGTTAGGGTTTTTTCGACCTTGATTGTCCATTTTGTTGCCTATGAACTTGTATATTGTTGGTGATATGTGGTTCATATATGTACTAGTTAGGTTTTACACATGATTTATGTAGACATTATAATTTTGGGGTCAGCCTTTTGGCGCGTATTCCCCGGCACAAATGTTCTTGTGGGGACTGAAAAGGGGCTTTTGTGAACTGGAAGGATTATTGGACCCATTTTGTTGCCTATGAACTTGTATATTGTTGGTGATATGTGGTTCATATATGTACTAGTTAGGTTTTACACATGATTTATGTAGACATTATAATTTTGGGGTGAGCCTTTTGGCGCGTATTCCCCGGCACAAATGTTCTTGTGGGTACTGAAAAGGGGCTTTTGTGAACTGGAAGGATTATTGGACCCATTTTGTTGCCTATGAACTTGTATATTGTTGGTGATATGTGGTTCATATATGTACTAGTTAGGTTTTACACATGATTTATGTAAACATTATAATTTTGGGGTCAGCCTTTTGGCGCGTATTCCCCGGCACAAATGTTCTTGTGGGGACTGAAAAGGGGCTTTTGTGAACTGGAAGGATTATTGGACCCATTTTGTTGCCTATGAACTTGTATATTGTTGGTGATATGTGGTTCATATATGTACTAGTTAGGTTTTACACATGATTTATGTAGACATTATAATTTTGGGGTGAGCCTTTTGGCGCGTATTCCCCGGCACAAATGTTCTTGTGGGTACTGAAAAGGGGCTTTTGTGAACTGGAAGGATTATTGGACCCATTTTGTTGCCTATGAACTTGTATATTGTTGGTGATATGTGGTTCATATATGTACTAGTTAGGTTTTACACATGATTTATGTAGACATTATAATTTTGGGGTCAGCCTTTTGGCGCGTATTCCCCGGCACAAATGTTCTTGTGGGGACTGAAAAGGGGCTTTTGTGAAATAGTTCATGGGTTCTCAATAAACGGCTGAACATTGATTTGTGGAACATATATATGTGGTTTTGTCGATGAATTTGTAGATTTTGATTATTGTATTTTTACTTGTTGTCATTAATGTTGATTAGCTGAATACTAGCATCAAAACTAGATGAATATTTTGTCATAGAAAGAAAGTGTGTTGGAATTACTTATGTTTTACTTCTTAATGTTAACTTGTTTATTATTTTTTTGTAGGTTGTTAATGCTAGGGTTAACATTAGAGCTAATTTAAAGCTACTCTCAACAATAAAAGATCGTCTATCAATAAAGGGGAAACGGTGTTACAATCTGTTCAAGAGTAGTGTTTTTGGTCCTTGGTTAGACATTAGAACTTTTGATCACGATAACCATATTTTAAACTTTCTTCTGTTTCACCAAAGGCACGTTGAGCACCCTACTTTTGGTACCCCATTTATTTTTGACGTTGGGCCACACACTGTTCAGTTCGGCAGGCAAGAGTTTTGTCTGATTACGGGTTTTCAGTTTGGAGATATCGAGTTGGACAGTTTGGCTGGTAAGGAGTCTAGGTTTATGAAGAGGGTGTTCCCCGGGTTTAGGTCTTTGAAGGGGGAATACCTTAAATCCATTCTTGAAAGTGAACAGTTTCTGCAGCTATCGGACGAGGATGCTGTGCGTGTGTGCCTTCTTCTTGCTGGTGATTTTGTTTTCATGGGGCAAGAGTTGCGACATGTGATTGTGAATGAGATTGTTTTGCTAGCCGATGATTTGAAGTCTTGGAATTCTTTCCCGTAGGGTGAGCACATGTGGCAAGAATTCCATGAACGGGTTTACATGTTGGTGACTAAGAAGAGGGAGACGTATATGGATGGGTATGCTAGTAAGGGGGCTTCGTACCAGGCTGTCTACAACATCTACGGTTTTGCTTTCGCCTTGAAGGTTAGTATACTTTCTTATATGAATGTGTCAATTTGACAGTTTAATAATGGTTTTACATGTGTGTTTGTTATTACATTGTTCGATTTTTTATATGCTTGTTTAAATTTGAATAAACTTATAAAGTATAAGTCCTTGGCTGCTCAACATACCTTTGGTATGAGTTGAATAAATGTATGAGTGTAAACTTGAATTGGTTGTAAACTTGAAATATGTTAGCCATTAAATAAAAATTCATTCAGAAATGCATCTAAACGCTTTTGTTCTTTCATTACAGATTTTTGTACTTGATAAGTACTTTGTTCCAACTAACCAAAATGTTTTTTACATTACAGATTTTTGTTCTAGAAACATTTCCTCAAGCAAGACTATGGTGGGACAAAGTTGCCGGGGCTATTCCAAGGGGGGTTGCTTGGGCTAATGTTACCGGGTGTAACAAATCTGATTACGAGAATCTTTTTTATGACACAACACCCGTGCAATCCTTGATTCCAACAGATTTTGAGAAGGCATCTCCTTGGTTCAGCTCAAGTGTAAAATATTTCGACGTAGCTGGTGGATCCCCTTCGAGTACATTCAAACCGTCTAAAAGAGATAAGATCAAGGCTCGGGTTTCTCTAAAGACTCGAAGAAGAGGAGTTCGCACAGAGGTACGTATACGTACTGAGGTGCAGACGCGTGTTGTTGAAGGGATTTCTGATGAAGGTGAGTCAAGTGATCTGGATTTGGATGAAGAGACCAAGAGGATGAGCAAGAAACAGCTGATAAAGAAGATGGTTGGTTTGGAAGATCGTGTAGTTTTTCTAGAGCAGTTATTCCAGGCAGGTAAGATTCCCACTGCTCCTGCTGAGGGGTCCAGTGAGGGTACGCATGTTCAGGATTCACAGGTATGTTTTTACTACTTTGGAAGATCGTTGTGAATTCACAAACCAATTAAACGTGTTATTTTTTTTATTTTTAGGTTTTGGTAATTAAAACCTGAATAGTTAGATGGCTGTTTTGGGGAATAAAAGTTCACATAATTTTACAAAAAAATTATCAAGTGTGAGTGTTGGAAACCTTTTGCTTTTGTCTTTGCTTAAGATCCAAGTGTTGTATCGGACCGGTGGTAATCGGCTATTCTATGGGAAACAACTAGGGTAAACGGATGGACTGGTGATTTCGGGCGACCTTGAACCATAGTTAGTCGGTTTACTTAACCCTGTAGAGTTGGGCTCAGATATCGGGCCTCAGATTATTCATCCTGCTTGTGATTAAGCCACGGCGGAGTTAGTCTGTACTCCCGATCAGGCTCGAACTACACGGGCAACTGTTTTGACAGCTTGTGATCTTGCGAAGACTTAGTGCATGGCGGTACACACAATCTTGTAAATTATTTTGCAAAATTTTGTGAGCTTTAATTTTCCACTAACGGGTTAGTTTATGGACATGATAATCTATTTGTTAATTTTAATTTACCTTGAATTCAAAGTTTGTTGTTAAGGAGCCTATGGCAAAGCAGCCAGTTGTTGTTGATAAGGAGGCCAGTGTTGCTGCTAAGTCTGATGTTGATGTTGAGCAGCCAAATGTTGCTGCTAAGGAACCCACTGTAGAGTGTGTTTTAGAGGCTACTGATGTTGATGTTGAGCAGCCTATTGAAGACTCAAAGGTTTGTGTTTTAATAAACAGTCGTTTAACATATATGAATTGTTTATTTATGTATTTACTAATTTTTTCCTTTTTTATAGTCATCCGTTAAGGAAGCGACAGAAGAAGATCCTCCTGTTGAGGCTGAAGCAAATGAGCCTATTGAAGAATCAAAGGTTTGTGTTTTAATAAATAGTCGTTAACATATATGATTTGTTTATTTATGTATTTACTATAAATGATATTGAGTGGAATTATTCATGTTTTTTGATGAAATGATTGTATTTATTGTTTCAGGATTCAACAAATGAGTTGATGGAATTGATTGACTTTTCCCCTCTTCCTGATAATCTGGTATGCACATCACACAAGTTTCATATTGCATCATTTAAAGTTTTTTGGTCATGTGATGCACATATTAGGCGATTAGTTATGCAAAATTTAGAACTCTAGGTAACTTGCTTGGTCATGTTATGCACATATTAGGTTTTAACTCAGGTTGTAAGTATTAAAACATGCATAAATTTATGACAAATGGTCAGGTAACTTGCTCGGTCATGTTATGCACATATTAGGTTTTAACTCAGGTTGTAAGTATTAAAACATGCATAAATTTATGACAAATGGTCAAGTTATAGTTCTGAATTCAGAAGAGCCAAAAGAAGATAAACTTATTGTTAATTTTCGTAGTTTTCTATAGAAAATAATGTGTTGCCATAGAATACAAGAAAGAATCTTATGAACCTGAACATAATTGCCTACTATTTAGGTGGATATAAGATATGAAAAAATTATTTGTTACTTTTCAGTATCAGGATAGTGAGCCGATGGATGTTGGTGTGACAAATGCTGGTGCGGAATGTGATTCAGTGATCAAAGATGTTTCAGTAGTTACTGTTAAAACCGTAAGGGTGCCATTCGAACGGGAGAGGAAGAAGAGCAAACATTTGTCTGATCCTTACACACCTCCTCCAGCTACTACACCAAGAAGGTCCAAAAAGGCTCGTCCTAGCTCTAGAATCTATAAATCCCAGATAGACTCTTTTGTTGGAGAAGATGGATCTCAGCTTGTTCTTGAAGAGTGGAAAGAGGTACGTATACGTTTCTACGGTTAGCTTAGATATATTCGACTGAAATGTTGTAGTTCAGCTTAGTAACCAATTTATTTCGCATCGAAATTTTTCACAGGAGCTTAACCGTCCTGAAAACTCCCCGACCAACTATGTGAATAGTCATCCAGGCATAAACGCGTTCTTGCGGACAAGGAAGGAGATGATATTTAGTCTTCCATGGTTTGAAGGAAACCTGTATAGCAAATTTTGGGCTGCTTTAGTGGCCAGGGACGGGCACAGAAAAGGATGGCTTTCTGATTCGGTATGTAATTAAATACTTATTAAATATTTAGAAAAGTTTATGGTTAAATGCTGTTGTTATAATTATCATGCTTAACATTTAGACAAGTTGTAAAATATGTAGTGATGTTCCCTACACTTTGTGATATGCCATATAGACTTGTGATATGCCAATAACAATAATGTTATAACTCAGCAATCTTTTCATTACGATCATCAATTTTCAATACTTTAATGGCTTGTTTTCTTGTTCGTTGGAACGTTGTCTTTTTAAAAAATGTACTTACGTTCACATGGAATATTTTGCTAATTCATATGTCATTTTGCTAATGTAATACCTTTTTTACATGTCATTTTGCCAATGTAATACTTTTTTTTACATGTCATGTTGCTAATGTAATACTTTTTTTTATACTTTGACATCGCAGCACATCGATGTATGGGTCTGGTATCTGTGGAACTTTAGGCCTGCTGATGCGGACTGGGTAATGGTAGGCCCATTTTTTATCCAACAGCTTCTTCGAGATAACGGTCTGCCGCCTTATTATGCAAATGGTAGTCTTTTTGGAGTGCCTTGGTTTGCCGAGGATGTTGAAAAGGTAAGATGTTAAGTTCCATCATTATTTTGTCTATGGTTTTCATGATATTATGTGTACTTATGAAGCCTTAGTTTACATGATATTTGGTATACATTAAGTAAAACAAGCTCAATTATTTGGGCTGATATACTAAAGTTGAATATGGTTTTCATTGCGTATATGAGGATCCTCCTTAGTGCAATTTGAGATGCTTGATCCTGATTGCTAGGTTTGGGTCGGCAATCAGCTTCCATTCTCGAAAGAGCCAAAGCTTGTGATCAAGATCAAACACACAAACTTGTAATCCTCTTGGAGAGAGAAAGGGGAGTCGCAAAAGGTCACCTTTTGGGCCAGTTGACGGTTTACCGACGAGTTGCTGCAAATTGGATTCAGACTTGCTACCCCCTACAAGTCTGAATCCAATTTGCATCAACTCGTCGGTAAACCGTCAACTGGCCCAAAAGGTGACCCTTTGCGACTCCCCTTTATCTCTCCCAGAGGATTACAAGTTTGTGTGTTTGATCTTGATCACAAGCTTTGGCTCTTTCGAGAATGGAAGCTGATTGCCGA
This sequence comes from Artemisia tridentata subsp. tridentata, assembly GCA_021014915.2. NCBI lineage: Eukaryota > Viridiplantae > Streptophyta > Magnoliopsida > Asterales > Asteraceae > Artemisia > Artemisia tridentata. The sequence goes on along the minus strand of CP139503.1, from coordinate 332,456,433 downwards.
CCCAAACCTAGCAATCAGGATCAAGCATCTCAAATTGCACTAAGGACGGTGTTCATATTTCGCAATGTAACCCATCTACAACGTTAGGTATATATGCCTTAATAATTGAGACGCGTTGAATGCGATATTGACACTGTGTGTATTGTTCATGACAGTGCACACGCCTTCATTATCTCATTCAACACGAGTGTCCGTAACTCCTTGATACCTTGTTTTATTTGATAAAGGAGTGTGGTTTATCATATAAAGAATTGAGTTTGATAGATTGGCTGCGATAAAGTTGTGGTCTGTTATTGTATGATGAAGTAGTTTAGATGGACAGTGAGTATTAACCATTAGTTACTTTTTTTAACAAACTTTTTATATTGCAGGTTTATATACCTCTTAATGAGCCTGAAATTCATTGGGCCCTTGGAGTGCTGCACCTGCGCTCAGGGTTAGTGAAAATTTACGACAGCCTAGGTGGTCCAGATAGCGAGGGCAGTCCTTATTGGAATAATTTGATGGCCACTTTTGGCCGTGTAATACCAGCCTATTTGGCCGACGGTCAGGTCTTGGCCCGAAAAAACATTGATATCAACAATTATTCAGTCACTTTTGAATATGCGGAAGGTGTGCCTAGACAAACAGGTTATTACGGGGATTGTGGTATATGGGTATGCATATTTCTGTACCGTTTAACACACAATCTTCCGTTGATGGTGGATAATACATTGGACTTAGCTCTTGCCTACCGCGAACAGTTGACTTCCTTCTTCTGGAAATACAAAAAGGTACATTCCATGGAAGCTAAAAGGTTGAAGAAAGATTAGTCATTTGGTGAATGTGCAGGTAGGCAAACTGTTTATGTGTAGGTTGGGTAGGTTGGGTAACAATTTGTCAGTTTGTTTATGTGTAGGTTGGGTAACAATTAGTCAGTTTGAAAACAATTAGGTGGATGGTTGCAAATGTTGTGCACTTTGGTTGTGCACATTGTTGTGCACTTTTGTTGCAATTAGGCAAACTGTCATTCGGTTGTGCACATTGTTGTGCACTTTGGTTGCAAATGTTTGGGTGGATGGTTGCGCATCTTGGTTGGATAACAGATTATGTGTAGGTTTTGGTGTACAGATTATGCGCATCTTGGTTGGATAACTGTTTATGTTTAAGTATGTGTAGGTTGTAAACAATTAGTCAGCTTGTTATTAATTTAAGTTAAAGAACCCCCATAAATATGTGGCAGGTTTGAAATTTAATTAAAATGACAATGTCATAAATGTGATTGTTGTAAAGAAAAAAGGTATTTAATTACATATGTGCGAATGTGCGAACTGGCCAAATGTGCGAATGTGCGAATTATATACTTATTGTTTATAAATACACAACACCCTCAAACAACACAGTCAAAAAAGCATACATCGCATACTTCTCTCACACTTATCTCATACTTATCTCACTTTTTCTATTTTCAAAATGGCATGCCGTCTACCACATACCGCCAAAGAAATGCAAGAGTATATAAAACAACAAGCTGAAAAAGATGATGCGGCACGCCAAAAAGCTGTGATAGAAGTTATCAAGCAATTTGATGTTGCGAAGGCAGAGAAACAAAGATTGAGACAACAATACGCAGAATGCAGAGACATATCTGAAGAAAGAAAATCTGTGTTCGAAAAGTTTTTAAACGATGAAGCTAGCAAAGACGGAGCAATTAGTGAGACGTTGTGGGGTTGCGTTTCACAGATTCAGGACCAAATCAGCAACAAGATCCGCTGGAGTTTTGAGAAAAATGTCGGTTCTGTAACACAACAGAACCGACAATTTGGGCAAGGTGCTTCAACTTCATCTAATGCACCAAGATTTGTTGGGCTAGGTTCTGAAGACAATACAGCTTGGGACGAGAGTAAGGAGCGGGAGTTTAGCAGATTGTTGGCAGAGTACGAAGAGAGCAAGTTTGCGAACTACTCTCCGTACGACGATGGCTACCGGTCAGACAACTCAGAAACTTGGGATAATCCGAATTTCTAAAATTTAAGTTTATGTTTATGTATTAAGCTATGTTTATGTAATGTTTTCTCTATTTACTGTTTTACTTATTAATAAAATTTGTTGGATGTGCGAATGTGCGAGTTGGACAAATGTGCGAACTGTATATAATTAAAACTCCAGCTCTAATTTTTTACCCCTAAAAAAGTCAAAGGTAATTCAACAACAATAAATATGTGGTAAGTATGATATTTAATTAAAGGTACCCATGGTAGGTATGATATTTAATTAAAGGTACCAAAGGTAGATATGATATTTAATTAAAGGTACCAATGGTAGGTATGAAATTTAATTAAAGGTACCACAATAATGTAAAGGTATATATGAAAATGAATGTTCAGATGTGCGAATGTGTGATTTCATCAAATGTGCGAATGTGCGAATTGGCCAAATGTGCGAACTGTATAATTATTGTTTCTACAAGGCATATAGTACCACGACGTCTCTTATACAAATATAGTGGTTATAAAAGATGTGTTTTAATTTTGATAATGGGTGTTGGCAAAGTTTTATAACGTATATAATTTGTTGGATGTGCGAATGTGCGAATTGGACAAATGTGCGAACTGTATAATTATTGTTTCTACAAGGCATATAGTACCACGACGTCTCTTATACGTATATAGTGGTTATAAAAGATGTGTTTTAATTTTGATAATGGGTGTTGGTAAAGTTTTATAACGTATATAATTTGTTGGATGTGCGAATGTGCGAATTGGACAAATGTGCGAACTGTATAATTAACACTCCAGCTGTACTTTTTTACCCCTAAAAAAGTCAAAGGTAATTTAACAACAATAAATATGTGGTAAGTATGATATTTAATTAAAGGTACCCATGGTAGGTATGATATTTAATTAAAGGTACCAAAGGTAGATATGATATTTAATTAAAGGTACCAATGCTAGGTATGAAATTTAATTAAAGGTACCACAATAATGTAAAGGTATATATGAAAATTAATGTTCAGATGTGCGAATGTGTGATTTCATCAAATGTGCGAATGTGCGAATTGGCCAAATGTGCGAACTGTATAATTATTGTTTCTACAAGGCATATAGTACCACGACGTCTCTTATACAAATATAGTGGTTATAAAAGATGTGTTTTAATTTTGATAATGGGTGTTGGTAAAGTTTTATAACGTATATAATTTGTTGGATGTGCGAATGTGCGAATTGGACAAATGTGCGAACTGTATAATAATTGGTAGGTATGATATTTAATTAAAGGTACCAAAGGTAGATATAATATTTAATTAAAGGTACGAATGGTAGGTATGCAATTTAATTAAAGGTACCACAATAATAAAGGTATATATGAAAATTAATGTTCAGATGTGCGAATGTGCGAATTGGCCAAATGTGCGAATTATACAAGTTAATAACTATACCTATAAATACTAAGTACTAACACACTGAATTCCTAAAAAAATAATTTATAGTTTTTTAGTTGCCACAAACTAAACCTGAAAATGAATTCACCACCAAACTGGGAAGAATTACTTGATGTGGACGACTCTGATCTCCGACTATCCGCCACCGCACAAAGCATATTTTCATCTGGATTCTTTAAATTTGAAAATTTTGAGGAAGTGTCGGCAAGTATAATACGAGGTCCTGCAGGTCTAGTTCAAACGGATAATATTCCGGAAGGTGTATCTGATGAGGTAATGACACAGGAGTACATTAGGAAAGTAGCTAATGATGTGGGTGAGGATTCCGATTTTAATACTGGGCCATGGGTTAGGGCCGTTGAGTATGTGAAACCTGATGGCGGTATCATGATCGGTTGTTTTGCCAATATCAAACAATTTCTTAAGAAAGGGAAACTTGAAAAGGTTGTTGCGATAATCAAGTCTTGTACTCCAAATGTGTTGGGTGATATAACGGTAACATTGAAAGATGTTTCAGGTTTAATTTCAGGAACAATACATCACAAAGTTATTAAGGATGAGAGGTTTGAAAAGGAGATTACCGTCAGAGCTGTTTTGGTACTTCATAATGTTTCTGTTTTTTCTCCCAAACAATCTGGCAAACACTATCTTAACATTACAATAAGAAATGTGGTTAAGGTTTTCCCCAAGGATACGGTTCCTAATAATGGAGCTGAAATTGGTTTTAGTCAAGTGTAATCATTGTTTAATTTTAAGTCATGTAATTTTTTTATCTAGTTTTTCAATGGAAATTATGGTGTTAGATGTGATATGATATTGAACAATTAAACAATATAAAACAACTAAATTAGACGAACTTTATTCCAAACAAATACAATTTATTGGATGTGTGAATGTGCGAATTGGACAAATGTGCGAACTGTATAATTATTGTTTCTACAAGGCATATAGTACCATGACAACGTCTCATATACAAATATAGTGGTTATAAAAAGACGCGTTTTAATAATGGGTGGGGGTAAAGTTTTATAACATATAATTTTTGGGATGTGCGAATGTGCGAATTGAACAATTGTGCGAACTGTATATTTATCCCAGAAAAAGTCAAAGGTAATTTTATTAAAAGTGCCCCAATAAATATGTGGTAGGTGTGATATTTAATTTATGGTAGGTGTGATAATTAATTAAAGGTACCAATGGTAGGTATGAAAATTAAGTTTCTGATGTGCGAATGTGCGAACTGACTAAATGTGTGAATTACATTTCAATTATATTGTTTCACATACATGATTGTGTGGTCTTAGAATTCTAAATTACTGTATCTAAAATTCGTTTAGCCTAAAAAACATGAGTGGTAAAGTTAGTGTATTTTTGGTTTGTGGAGAAAAAATATTTGGTGTATCACTTCTAAAAAATATTACATACACACAACTTGTTACTGTGGTCAAGAAGAAGTTCAAAATCGGCCAAGACTATGATATTGAGCTCTCTTACAATGTTGGAAATAATTGTGTCCAAATAGTTGACGATGATGATATTGCGTTTTTTGTACATCAAGTTCTGAAAGGAAAATCTAGAGTGTTGCATAATGTGTATGTTAAGAAGATCGAAACTGCCTCAAAGGTAAATACTTCTTCATCAAACTTGCCTTCGAACATATAATTTTTGGGATGTGCGAATGTGCGAATTGAACAATTGTGCGAACTGTATATTTATCCCAGAAAAAGTCAAAGGTAATTTTATTAAAAGTGCCCCAATAAATATGTGGTAGGTGTGATATTTAATTTATGGTAGGTGTGATAATTAATTAAAGGTACCAATGGTAGGTATGAAAATTAAGTTTCTGATGTGCGAATGTGCGAACTGACTAAATGTGCGAATTACATTTCAATTATATTGTTTCACATACATGACTGTGTGGTCTTAGAATTCTAAATTACTGTATCTAAAATTCGTTTAGCCTAAAAAACATGAGTGGTAAAGTTAGTGTATTTTTGGTTTGTGGAGAAAAAATATTTGGTGTATCACTTCTAAAAAATATTACATACACACAACTTGTTACTGTGGTCAAGAAGAAGTTCAAAATCGGCCAAGACTATGATATTGAGCTCTCTTACAATGTTGGAAATAATTGTGTCCAAATAGTTGACGATGATGATATTGCGTTTTTTGTACATCAAGTTCTGAAAGGAAAATCTAGAGTGTTGCATAATGTGTATGTTAAGAAGATCAAAACTGCCTCAAAGGTAAATACTTCTTCATCAAACTTGCCTTCGAACATAGACATAGCACAACCTTCAACTCAAAAATTAAAGAGAAAGAAAATAATTGCTAATGATACACAGGTAGAGGTGTTGGACGAAAGATGCGTTGTAGCTGGTGGAGCTGGTGGTGCAAAGGCACCGAAAGTAAGTGGCGGTGTCATAGGTCTGGGTATTAGAAGTGGAAACAAACCTGCAGGGGGTGGTGCAGTTTGTGGTATAGATGGAAGTGGGGGAACAACACCAACTAAGGAGAGTATTGAAGAAGAAGAAAGTGCAGATGCAAGTCAACCAACTCAAGCAAAAAAGAAAAAAAATTGAATGATTATGGTCTATTAGATAGGCGTCATGGTTTTGGCCATGTCCAAACCACAAATATGTTTTTGCATATTTCTATTATCATGTTTGGTATGTGTTTTATGGTTTCATTAATGGGTTTTTCGGTTTCAAAGACACTCTTTATGGATTTGGCCATGTCCAAACCCTAGCACGTTCATGTTTAAAAAATATGTAAAATATGTGTTTTAATAATCGGTGGTGGTAAAGTTTTATAACAATTTTTGGATGTGTGAATGTGCGAATTGGACAAATGTGCGAGGAATATAATTATTGTTTATACAAGGCATATAGTACCATGAAAAACGTCTTATATACAAATCTAGTGGTTATAAAAGATGCGTTGTAATAATCGGTGGTTGTAAAGTTTTATAACGTATATAATATTTTGTATGTGCGAATGTGCGAATTGGACAAATGTGCGAACTGTATAATTATTGTTTCTACAAGGCATATAGTACCATGACGTCTCTTATACAAATATAGTGGTTATAAAAGATGTGTTTTAATTTTGATAATGGGTGTTGGTAAAGTTTTATAATGTATATAATTTTTTGGGATGTGCGAATGTGCGAATTGGCCAAATGTGCGAAGTATATAATTAACACTCCAGCTGTAATTTTTTACCCCTAAAAAAGTCAAAGGTAAATTTATTAAAAGGACCATAATAAATATGTGGTAAGTAGGATATTTAATTAAAGGTACCATTGGTAGGTATGATATTTAAATAAAGGTACCAATGGTAGGTTAAAATTTATGTTTCAGATGTGCGAATGTGCGAATTGGACAAATGTGCGAATTACAATTCTATTATATTGTTTCACAAACACAACTGTGTGGTCTTACAAGTTTAAGCCATAAAAAACATGAGTGGTAAAGTTAGTGTATTTTTGGTTTGTGGAGAAAAAATATTTGGTGCATCACTTTTAAAAAATATTACATACGCACAACTTGTTGATGTGGTCAAGAAAAAGTTCAACATCGGGCAACAGGATCATATTGAGCTCTCTTACAATGTTGGAAATAATTGTGTCGAAATAGCTGACGATGATGATATTGCGTTTTTTGTACATCAAGTTCTGAAAGGAAAATCTAGAGTGTTGCATAATGTGTATATTAAGAAGATTGAAAATGCCTCAGAGGTAAATACTTCTTCATCAAATACTTTTGCATTCGATCTTAATACAAAACCTTTCGAAGAAGAACCCCAGAACGAAACTTTCAAAAATAAAGAACCTGTTTTTTCAAACGACCATTTTGATCATGCATGGAAAAGTAACCCATTTAACTATTTGCCTCCTCCACCAGAACAGCTAACACAACCTATTAAAACGCAAATGGCAGGGGCCGGGAAAATTTGCAAAAAACTAATAAAAACAGGTGATGAATTTGATAGCAAAGAATTATGCATGTTCGAAATTGGTGAAAAGGCTATTTTAGAAGGTTTTCAATTTAGACCAAGAAAAACAGATAGGTATAGGTATGATGTAGTTTGTTTCTCTCCCAATTGCGACTGGAAGATAATTTCAGCTAAGGCGGAAGATACTATGAAATGGGTAATAGGAAAAGTAAATGACATTCACACTTGTGACAGAACACAACTCTATCCCAATCACCGAAATGCAACCTCTAAATTGTTGGGTCATTTGTTGATACCGAAGATGGGAGATCCTAGTCGGATATATAAGCCAAATGACGTAGTAAACGACATCAATCTTACGTACAACATCGACATTTCGTACAAAAAGGCATGGGGAGGAAGAAATATAGCATTGGAGACGTTGACCGGTTGCCCGAAAAATTCTTTTTCGCAATTACCGTATTATTGTTATAATTTAAAGTTGAAAAACCCCGGATGGGTAACACATATTGAGACAGATTCTAAAGACCGTTTTGAGATGGTTTTTATAGCCTTTGGTGTTGCGGTAATAATTTATGAATTAACTTTTCTATTGAATATATAGTTTATGTTATTAATTTAAAACTAACACTTTGTTAATGTTCTAGATTCGGGCTTTCTTGGACCATTTGCGACCACTAATAATAATTGATGCGGCTCATCTTAAAGGTACATACCTCGGTACAAATTTGCTCGCCGTTGGAATGGATGGAAATAATCAGATTGTTCCTCTTGCAACCGGTGTATCTCAGGGTGAGACGGGGAGATCGTGGACATGGTTTTTGACCCACTTGAAAGAATGCATCGGCGATGTTCCAGATTTGGCTATAATATCTGATAGACATCTAGGAATACAACAAGCTTGTCAGACGGTTTTTTCCGGATTCATTTCATGGTTATTGTTGTAGGCATTTGATGTTGAATTGCAACTTTGGACAAAGCGAAAGGCTTAAGGCTTTATATTGGAAGACTTGCAAATGTTACACAACCGACGAGTTTCACGAAGCATTCACACAACTTGGACGAAAAAAACCGGAAGCTTACAACAAACTAATAGACGCTGGGATTATTTATTGGTCCAGGGCGCATTGCACAGGTAAACGTTACAATTATATGACTTCGAACAGTGCAGAGTCAATAAACAGTTTAACAAAAAACGTTCGAAGACATCCTATTTCAATGCTAATGGAATACTATAGAGGGCTTCTACAGGAATGGTTTTGTGATAAACGAGAAAAGTACGAAGGTATATATAATTAAATGATTATATATATATATATATATATATATATATATATATATATATATATATATATATATATATATATATATATATATTTTATATTATTATTATTATTATTATTATTATTATTATTATTATTATTATTATTATTATTATTATTATTATTATTATATTATTATTACTATTATTAGCTCTTATTATTATCACACATATCATGTTTATAATTATTACGCAAATGTTTAGATGCAACTACGGGTGAGCTTAGTGACTGGGCTAATGCAAAGATTCAGGGCAGAATGTTTAAGAGTGCTAATTGGACAGTGAATGCCATTGAACATAGAAGGATTTACGAGGTAAATGATCGTAGGAAGAGATATATTGTAAAGCTCATGGAAAATACATGCACATGTAGAAAATGGGAACTTTCTGGTTTGCCATGTGGTCATGCTATAGCTGTTTGTAGATTTCAAGGATTAACAAGTTGTAATCATTTGGCGCAAGATTGGTTTAGAACAACCACTCTAAAAGCTACATACCAAGAGTTGGTATTTCCCGTTGGAGAAATCCCAAGTTGGGAGCTTCCAACAAACTTGCCTGAAGTAAATCCACCGAAAATGGGTAAGCGCCCAGCCGGAAGACCAAAGAACAGAGACCGGATTAGATCGCAAGGTGAGGAACCAACTGAAAATCAATGTGGAAGGTGCGGTGAACGTGGTCACAACCGAGGAGTTTGCAATGCACCATTGCCAAAGAAAACGGTAAGTATGTGTGACATTATTATTTTATTTTGTATTCGATTATTGACAAATGTATTAACTTGATAACTATGTTTGATAAATTGTAGCATAGGAACTCTGCACGAGGAGGATCACAAAGCAGTGAAAGACAATCAGGAAACCCAACCGAAAAATCACAAAGCAATCAAAGACAATCAGGGTACCCGTCAATGCCACAAGACTACGAGCATGTTAACTTGGCTGATCCTTAATTGCAATCCAAATAAAATGTTATGGCACACACCTTGTACTCCAACTAAGTTTTCATAAAATCTATGACTCATAACATTACAACATAATTGATAACATCAACATTCGTAATGCAACTGAGTCTTCATGACATTCCAACATAACTGATTGTTTCACGCTAGTGCGAATAGGTACTCATAAATAAGCTAACATAACTGATTGTTTCACGCTAGTGGGAATAGGTATTCATGTTCTGCCCGGGTTAGATTATCGACGTTCAACACATTTGGAACAATGAGTCACAACCATTAGATTCAACCACAGTTTATCCTGTTCTTGAAATAATAACGGATCAATCCCTCTCGATATGCAAGTGCCGCCTGGGTTGGATCATCGACATCCAAAGGAATTCCATAAGCAAACCTGTGTAACCAAATTAAGGGTATGTTGCCTTGGTAAGATAAATGTTGGCTACTGTGATCCTAATAAAACTCTTGGTAAGATAAATGTCTCATGTCTATCTTAGTGTTTGTTGCTCGGAGTGTGTCATTTCTTAGTTTCTAATTAAGGTTTATGTTTATGTTTATCATAATCTAATTACGAATGCAAATAGCGACAAGAATTACTAACCTGTAAAGAAACATACACACAAAGACTCCGCAATCACCAAATACCCCACCCTGCTTTGGAACGTTCTGGGCAAGACGAAACTTGATCTTGTATGAATTCGGGTCGATACGTTTCTTGGCAAACACACCTGTCTCCCGTAGAATCAAGGGAAGATTCACTTCCAAACAACTCCTCATTTGCAGATACCAGTCACGGCCTTCCTCTTCACCACGATAAAGACTGTCATAAAATATAACATTCCCAGATTGTATGTGAAACTGGGCAACAGACCAATGTTTCTTTGGTTCATTTATCGGAATGAACACCTGCAAGGAATATAAAATATTGCTGCAATAAAAAAATCCACATGACAAAATTAAAGTAGAATTGTCAAGAAGTAATTGCTAAAAAGATAAATACCCGGTCAACATCAGACCATGCCAATTTGTAAACTTCATCGGTAGCATAAAACAGTGGCAATGAACCTTGGAGTAGAAGTGTCAAGAAGTAACTGCTAACAATGGACCAATCTGCAAAAGATGGTCTAAAGTGCCACAAATACATCACCCAAAGCTCAATGTGCTGTGGACATTTAAAAAAAACGTAGATCAATAATTCCATTAAAAAACACAAAACTGGCTAATATTTCCAATTTTTAATTACCTCATCACGGAACCAGCCTTCACGGGTATCGTCCATCCCAACAAAAGACTCCCAGAAAAGATAATTAACAGTAATATCATTGCACCAAGGAAACTGGCAACGAGACTTATAGGAACTTTGAAGATAAACCTCCAACTCACGATTAACATGAACTTTATCAATCCTGAAGTTCGGCCGTAATAGATCCTACACATTATAGGTCAGAAAAGTATGGTGAGCACAATGGAAAATGTATAATTATAATCCTAGGTGAAAACATATAGGCATGGGAAGGGTTCCAACTATTGCAGTCCTAGATTAGACAATATAAAGATATGTCTAAGTGTAATTCATGACCTGTGGTTAATTTGTAGTCCTAGCAGGATACATGAACTTATAACTAACATCACATTCCACTAATTTCAATCAAGTACAATTTGCCTTCCACACAATCAACAGGTAACATGTACAAACATAAATGAAGGATTATCTGAACTTAAAGTCAACGTTTCTAAGGTTATCAAGGGATTTTGCACGGTTATATAAATGATTAAAATGTTAAACATAAATGAAGGATTTAGGTCATACCTCTTCCCAAGGTGTGAGATCTTTACACTTGTTGAGCTTATAAGGAGATAATGAAGAGTTTCTTCTTTTAAGTTCATCCAGTGGGGGAACTTTAACATCCGTATCTACGTCCGTAAACTCTTCCCTGGGTACCAGTTCATACTGCCTCTTATTTTGCACAGGAAGCTTCACGTAAGTGTTTTTCAAAAACTGCTTTTTAAGCTCCGCGCCTTTTTGGCGATCCTTTAAGTCTCTGGCCCTCTTATTCCTTTGTGCAGCCACACGTCGAACCTCACCTTGTTGCTTTTGAGCTTTTACGCGATCTTGGGTAGCTTGGTAAACACATTCATTCTGTGTGCATAACACAAAATACAAATCAAACCAACATATAATTAACTTTAAAAGACAATTTACATGTAATATTCTTAATGTTGTACAAACCTCTCCAACACCTTCAGCTTCGACATCCTCATTCTGGACTTCAAACTCAAACAGTTCTAGGAAATTATGATTTAAATTTGGGCAAAACTCATCACCAAGATCAATATCCTTTTCATCACCAGCGACTTCATCCAGTAAATATATTAAGTACAATGTAAGAAATTCAGGTAAATATCTCAAACTCATGTAAAGAAAAATAAAATATAATAAACGGGATTTACTTTTTCCAGTCCTTTGTTCCCTTTCTGATCAACTCTGTCCTGCCTATGTCCACCCATCATTTTTCTCTTCATATACTGGGTAATACAAAAGATCGATTACATGAATAAGTCGCTAAACTCTTAAATTTTTACGGTAAACATTTGAAGTAGAAACAAACCTGAATAATTGTTTCAAGCTTGTGGACCCTTGCTTTCAAACTGTTGACCTCTGCAGGTAACATCAACAAACCATTACATATACCCTGCAGGGTCCTAACACGATCCTCAAGAGTATCACCAGATTTTGGCGATTGAGCTTCATTGTCCATATCATGGGCTTTGGCACGAAGTTCTGCTCGTTTACGCATGTAATCCTCAAAAAGCCCTCCATGGACAACAGGCGCTGGTCTCGGTAAATACCAGTTGAAAAACCGAATGCCTTTTGTGTACCACTCTGAATCAGCCTCAGACCTGGTAGGATATAGATCATGGTTTGTATCTTTACCCTAGCAAAAATACAAACCAAAAGTGGGATAACCGTTAACCATAGTCAAAGTAAACTAATATACATTTGTATCGTAAATAGAAATTGACTGATATTACAAATTAAACACTTACCTGAGGAAAAAGCATTCCAAAATCCTCCCATGCTTGAAAAGGAACCTTCCTGGACCATGAAAGTGCTCTAGGGATAACATCAACGTCCTTGCTCCACCAAAGACGGCTCTGAGTAGAAGACTCTAAAATCCATATCTGAAAAAACAACTTTTATCAAAAGAATATCAGGTAACAAAAAAAATTCATTGAAACAATTCGTGTAATCATTCTAACCATGAAACATAAAACAAATCCATACAAAGTATACTCCACATTCTTTCTTGTGCACCTATTTCGAAGGGCTTCGTACAACTGTCTCCAAATGTGTTCCCCCCAAGGAAAGTCATTCCAGGCTTCCAAGTTCTCAACCAATCTGAGAAATACATCACCAACCACGGTTAACAGGCCATGCCCCATAAATATGACAATAAGTGATAAGAGAAGGCAAACTCGGACGGCGTCTTCATCAGATAGTTTTCCAAAAAGCTCTTCATCCTCAATCAAACCTAGAAGATCAATGGCTTTCAAATTCTCCCCTACCTTGTTAGGAAAAACACGGTCCCGAAATATTATATCACCACTTCTAAACTTTCGAAAACTAGGCAATCCAAATTTAAAAGCGGTTATCAAGTGAAATTCCCGGCGTCCAAAATGAAGTTGATGTCCATTAACAAAATAAAGTAGTGCCAAATCATAGTGGTCATCATCAGATGGAAATTGTTTTTGAAGCATATAATGGATAAGACTCTCCTCGTTCACAAAGTAATTTAAATCCAACCATGGACCAAAGCATGTTGACCGAAACAGCGTACGACGGTTTTCAGATAACCTGCCTTTAATCAATTCAAAGTAATGCAATTTGCTTCGAATGTGAACCTTGGCATCATATTCCTATATTAATAAACAAACTGTTATAACAAGAAATACTACAAATACAAACAACATGTAACAATGAACTATGAAACTACATGGCTACTTGTGGGCTTCCTGAAAACATCGAAGTGTACTAATCGATACACCCTAAAATTATCACACATACTACAATACTACTAAATATATATTCTGAATATTAATGAAAAAGCCAACCATGAAACATGGTGAGGTTTAATGCTAAGCATTGTCACCATAATAGAAGTAACATAGATTTTTCATTTTTCGATGAACATAGATGTTTGCTGCAACTGTGAGAGATCAACTATATGAATTCAGTGATCCAAAGGCAATTTTGACTGCTAAGCATTGTCACCACTGTAAGAGACACTTTAAGTATTCAACAAGGGGTTTGGATGACATTATACCACTCTACATACTTGATAATCTCATAAACCCAAAAAGACGCTTTAAGTCTCATAAGCTAATCCAAATGGAACTCTGTCCTGCTGCAACTGTGAGAGATCAACTATATGAATTCAGTGATCCAAAGGCAATTTTGACTGCTAAGCATTGTCACCACTGTAAGAGACACTTTAAGTATTCAACAAGGGGTTTGGATGACATTATACCACTCTACATACTTGATAATCTCATAAACCCAAAAAGACGCTTTAAGTCTCATAAGCTAATCCAAATGGGTGATAATCTCATAATGTCAGTCATTAATGAACTGCAACCGTAACAAAACAAACAAGTGCAATACACGTGCGTTGCTCGGGTATTCTTTCTGAAAGCGTCTTTTTGGGTTTATGAGACTTATGCAAAAAAAACAAATTTAAGTCCATAACCTAAACTTCATACCCAAAAAGACGCTTTAAGTATTCATAAGCCCAAAAAGACGCTTTAAGTCTCATAAGCTAATCCAAACACATTACAACTACATACCACAGCTGACCATTTAAATACATAAACTAATAAGCCCAAAAAGACCAAACTTAAAAGCTTAATAAGCCCCTATGTATTTTCAAAGAAGCAAAATAATCAAAAGGGCCCTAATCAAAAAAGCAAATATACTACTACGAGCCCTAAAATTAACCATTTATGTCATGGATCATTGTTGCAACCATTCGTATGAACAAAATTAAAGAAAAAAAGAAAATATACTACTACGAGATGTGCGAAGTACATTTCGTATGAACAAAATTGATATAATTAACCATTCGTATGAACAAAGTTAAAGAAAAAACTAACCATTTCGTATGAACAAAATTGATATAATCAGGTTGTTGATAATGTGTGTGAATTTGTGTGTGTGAGATGATATAATCAGGATTTTGATTATACATTAGTTATTTTAATAGTAATAAAATTAAAATTAAAATAATTATTATTAAAATGTGTTTGTTCTTTTCCAAGAAATCTTAGAGTACACAGTAAGATTTTGGATAGATTTTGGAAGATTTCGTTCGCACGATCGCACAATTTCGTTCGCACAATCTTTTTAAAATAGTCAACTCTTCACGTGGGTTATTTGCTGGAGCCAATCATTGGCTAGTACCAATTTGTCTGGACACGTGTCACGTTTTTTGTAGGTTCGCACGATCGCACATGACTCTTTTGGGAAAGTCACTTATTTTTGTACCTTTTTTTGAAACACTTGAAATTAACATACCATTTTGATAATTACCCCTTTTAACTAGGAGGACCGGTTGGTTGCGAAGCATATATAGCGACCAAAAAACTCAACACGTGTCGCAATATGAACGAAAGTAGAACCAAAACTAAAAAAAAAAAAAAAAAAAAAAAAAAAAAAAAAAAAAAGAAAAAAACCAAAACCTTAATACTCCTAGTCATCAGGTCGCGATGTATGTGGCATGACCAAATGATTTTCGCGACTAAATATATATTTTTTGTATTTTTTAACTTGTTATGAAATGATATTTTTTACAATCTTTCTACATGTTTTAGTATATGTATCGGCTGTATAAAATTTTGTTGGTTAGGTGATTTGCGTTCTCTTTAATGAGGGCTTCACAATGAAATAATGATTGTCCAAAATGAAATTAATATGAATAAGATATCGTGTTTCAAAGTGAGTCACATGAGTGACAATTTGAGTTTGAAGATGATAATTTGCAATCTTTGTACACGTTTTAGTATATGTATACGTTGAAAAGATTATTGTTGGTTATCGGGATTTGTTCTCCTTGATGAGGTCTTCGCAAAGAACTAAATAGGGCAAAAATGAAGTTAATATGAATAAGATATTGTGTCTGAAAGTGAGCTAACTAAATCACAAATTGAGTTATAGAAAGTTAAAATAAATGAATGCGAAATTTTTTCTCGTTTAAAATAAAATTACGATTCATTACATTAATTAAAAACTAAACGTACGAAAATAAAAAATACAATAGTTGACAAGGGAAATGATTTGAGCCATGTAATTGCTTATGATTTCGTACTTCTTAGCAATGCTTGTAACCTAGCCTTGTAAGTACGTTGAACTTCTTTAGCTTCCTCTTTCTTAAAGTGTTCTTGTTCCGCCCATTCAACCATTTGATCATTGGAGTATTTGTTGAATACTTTAGTTTTATATCATTCTCATGGTTTATAGGTACAGGGACTATTCCTGTACTTATTACTAATAGTTTGATGTTTGAGCTATGTTTAGCAGGTTTGATATAGTTGATGGTTTGAAGTGGAACTTTGTTGTATATAAGCTGAGACCCCAGTCCTTTCTCTCTCATATAATTCACAGATCCACAAAATACAATTAGGGTTTTTCTCTCTTAACATTCAAGTTGTTATAGTCTGGTTATTCTGGTGATCATCTTGTTCATCTGGTATTGTTCTTTAATTCAGTATACGTTTGATAGTTGTAGTGAGGTGGTTTGTATTGTGATACTTGTAGTGAGATAAGTTGAATCCTTCTGAAGGGGACAACTTCTTTTCTTTTGTATTTGTTTGGTGAGCACACAGTTGTGGACTCATCTTCTTGTTCTTTTTAGTAATAAAAGATTTCACCAAGGGGTGGTTGGCTGGGTGATATTCCAGTGTTGTGGTTGTGTTTTCCAGATTGATTCATAGTTTTAACATGGTATCAGAGCCACGGCTTTGATCTCCGTTGGTTCTTGATATTATTAGGGTTTTGGCAATATTTGGTGGTTTCTTGTTCTGATTGCAATTGGTTTCAATTCGGGTTGTTTTCTTAACGGCCGTTGTGTGAATCGTTGGATTTGGCAAAGTTTGTGGTGATTCTTGATTTTTTCAGTTAGGGTTTCTTGAAACCCTAATTTTAAAATTCGGGGATTTTGATTCTTGGTGACCCGTGGTGGTTTCTGAGTGGGTTCTTGGTTACCAATAGTCTTGACTAAGTGAATCAAGGCTGTTGGTTGGTTATTTCCGATGCGTATTCATTGCACTGTGTAACCACTATGAAAAATCCCTCATTAAATAAACTATCTCTCAGAATACTTATCCTTTTTCCACGTAGAAATTTTTTTTTCTCTCTTGATCATAACTATGATCTTATGTGACGAAGATCACATCCCGAATAACCGTGCTTGCAACCCAACCTTAACTGATTTAGTATTCAACTGTATAAACATCTTTGACCTAAAACGTTATGAGGTCCCACTTATCACTTTACGTTATTTCGCTAACGTACGTTTAAAACTGAACGTTTCTTAACTGATGATAGTTTTATGAAACCCTAAACTACCCTAACAACATTTATGAACAACAAAACCCTAGAAATACTAAAGTACAAATTATATGATTAAGGTACAAGTATCTAAAGCATAGAAACCCTAATTTCATAATAATTCCTGGTAAAACCCTAATTTCAGGTAATTATGATTTTATGTACAAAACTTACAAAACCTAATTTAGTTATATAAGATTTTTTATAAAATATGAATGTACAAGTCATTTAAAGTCAATGTACAAGTCTTTTATGCATAAAAACTATATATTTATAAAAACTTATTTAAAACCCTAATTATATTTATTTAAAAGCATAATTTACAAGTTTTCATATACAAGCCTTAAAAATTAATTTTTCCTAAACTCATTAAATAAAAGTACAAGTTTTCTAAACTAAGGTACAAGTCTTTAAAGCATGAAAACTAATTATTTATAAAAACTTTATATAAAACTTAATAATAAATGTTTTAAAGATATAAAATGTAATAATTTTATATATTAATTTTTGAAATGAGTTTATTTATTTATAAAATAAGTGTACAAGTCCTTAAACTTAATGTACAACCCTCTAATGCACAAAATTATAAAAACTCATTTATTTGTATTTAAAGTATAATAAAAATTACATAAAAATTATAGAAAATTAAGAAATAATTAAAAATGTATTTTTCTCATTTCCCTAACCCTAGTACAAGCCTTTTTAGCCTAGAGTACAACTACCAAAAGCACAAAAGCCATTTTCTTCCTATTATATACAAATCGATAGGTGCAAAATTTGGTCATATGATTTCAAAATTCATTTCTAACTAAACCTTAAACTTAGGAACCCTAATTCTACCCTAAACCTTAGTTTACAAACCAACAAAGCCTATGTACAACCTCCCTATGCACCATTCGACCACTAACTAACCTAATTACATCATCTAGTTCGATCCTAACTAAGAACTAACTAAACCTTAGATTTTCTTAAGCCCTAAGAGAACACATGTATGAACCTTAAGTAAACACATCATCCCTCTTCTAGAATTAGGGCTTATGTGTATGGAACATAAAGCTCCACATCACCTTCCCCCTCCTACCCTTATGTGTCACCATTTACAGCCATACACCTCACTTCCTTCATCTCCATGAACACCCTAGAAACCCTAAACCCTTCCTATATATAGAACACACTAGGAAACCCTAAAAACCATCACCACCAACCGAACCAATCCAAGCAGCCCTCAATCCATTTCATTTCTGATCCCAATGACCTAATATAAGTTCCAATAGCCCTAAGAAAGCAGTAGAAACAAGCTAGAGCCAGTAGGAAGTTAATTCGAACCGTATCTCACTCAAAATTGCCCTATTCGACTTTTTAAAGAAGGTATGCTTCTGGCCTTTTTCATTTACTTTCATATATTTATTTTGTGTCTAAATACATCCTAGAACATGTCTTGATAAGTGTCATAGCCCAGAATTAGCAGAAACTAATTTTTGTTTCTTAAATTTAAAACCGAATGAATTCTAGAAAATATATACAAACATATATGAAACGAATTTCTGGAAACCCTAGGATATAAGATACATACATATTGTTAAAGAGAATAATTTTAGAAGAACGTGGCAATTGGAATCATTGAAAATGATTAAGCGAGTCAAAAGTTATGTCAATTTGAAGTTGTAATTAAACTTAATAAACTTTCTGTAACAACAGACGTACATCACGCGAAACGAGGCACTTCTGGTCCGTTTCGTCGAAAACTTAAAACATGAAAATTGTCCGGAACGTCGTTTCCTTCAAAAAGTCTTTAGACCTCGAGTCATAAAAACGTATAACGAATGATGTTTTATTTAAATTCAGAACTGATTTTACAATAAGGACAGCAGCAGACATAGGATTTGTGTCGTTAATTTTGATTAGTAAATGGTCCTCTAAAATTCTAGTTTTCGACATGGTTGAAGATCTTTCAAAGGGAAACCTATATGAAAAAGAATCATTAAATTTCGTTGAGAAACGAGTGAGAACGAAGCGTGACAAGTTGGGTCATTTCCTGTGTCGAGTAAAACCAAGTCGCAAGTTTCTGAAATTAATTTTGTGGTCGTGGTTTCGAACTAAGCTATAATCTTTTGCAAAAATACTTTTACAACACTTATAAACATTCTAGTAAAGGAGTCGTAAAGGATCTCAATGTGAATCGTGAGAAATAAATTATTTTTGTGTAAAAAGGATGTCGAATGAAATGGATTAGAAGTCTCAAGGACTGTTTTTGCCAAAACTCCAATAAGTTTCATGAGTTGGACTGTTTTTGCAGCTGAGTAAAACCCTAGGGGTAAAAAGGTCACTTTTGAAACTTGAGAGTATAAAGTACCAACTAACTAAAGTCCGAGGGTAAAAGTTGTCATATTCATAAAGTCTAAGGGTAAAAGTTGTCAACTATAGAAACTTGAAGGTTTAAAATGAAAATATAATATAAACCCTAATTTTTATTTAATATTATTATAATTTTATTATTATAATAATAATTATTATTATTAATATTATTATTATTATTAAGTTTTATTTAAACTTAATATATGTTTTGTACCGTAACTAACAAACGAAGTATCTATTTAACGAACGGACGGAACAGAAACTTACAGAATAGAAGATAAGATAAAATCTTACTTTTGAAACTACATATTGGCTCAATTAAGCTTTTAATCACCAACCAGAAGGTTACAAAACGAACACTGAAAACTTATATATATTCAGGAACGATTACTGAAACTTGACATAACAACCCAGGTTGCAAGCCGGAGACGTTTATCAACTTTAGTTAAACTTTGTATTCCATCCAGACTATTCAGGTGAGTTTATAGTCCCACCTTTCCTATTTACATGTTTTCCAAATATGTGGGGAGATACATGCTATTAAACCGAACACAAGTATTTTCCTGATTGTTATTGCACTAGGCTAACTTACCTTATTATTGAGATTGAATTATTTATTTAAAAGACCCTCATATCATGCACCATTAGTCACCTGCTGGGTGAGCGCGGATATGTGAATAGATCTATTGGCCTGACGACCCATTTGTACTAACCGGATGGATATCTACGTGGTAGCCGGTTAGACAGATGCATTATATTTGATATCTTTAACCTGGGGGCAAGACCACTCTCATTTCAATCGTGATTGTGGAACCTGGAAACTGTCAACGCATTGCGTGGCATGAGGTTTAGTGCAATATTACCGAACTACGATATAACTGAATTCTCTTACTTTGGCTTGTGTTCAAACTGATTATAACTTTAAACACTATAGATTCACTCAACCTTTGTGTTGACTTTTTAAGCATGTTTATCTCAGGTATCTAGAAGTATGATTATTGGCACGGAGTGGCAGTGGACTTTCTTCTTAAAATAAAAGGGTGTCCACTTTGTTATCATTCAACAGAATAATGTAACTTTCATAATGTATTTTCCGAACCTCCCTCTGGGACCTATCTTATGTACTCTGATATTGAATAAATGAATGATAACAATTTTTATTGAAAAACGTCTCTTTTCGAGTCGTTTTCTATTCCCATGACTGTGAACCATGAAGTAACACCCCAAGCTTGTATTCCGCTGCGTATCTCGAAAACGGGGGTGTTACACACTGTAAGTGATTTCTTTTTCCTTTAAACCTCTGAACACTTTAGTGGCTACACTGCAAACTCAGGGGGTAACTTCTTGACCTACTTCCTAGAGAAGCAAGGAAACCTGCTCTTCCACCTGACAGGTGTGAAACTGGGTGTTGCAGATTGGTTTGGGTGTGAGTTTTTTTGTTGATCTTTCTTTTTTTATTTTTTGTTTGAGTCTAGGTCGTTGGAGGATAGGTTTTTTGTTAGTCTGGTGGTTGATTATTGAGGATTGATTGGTTGTTTAGAGTTGTTAGGGTATGTTGGTTGTCTGTTTGTTTTATATCTGGTTGTTTGTTTGTTCTTATTTGGTTATTATGGCTGATGTTCTTATTAGTAGTTTAGATGCTGGTAATCAATTGTATTTGCATAATAATGATCACTCTAATGTGCCTTTGGTTAGTATTAAGTTGACTGGTTCTGAGAATTATAAAATGTGGTCTACTGCTATGAAAATTGCTCTTAAGGGTAAAAATAAAATGGGATTTGTTGATGGTACATGTGTTAAACCTGTGACTAGTGTTGTTCTCTCTCAGCAATGGGAGAGGTGTAATGCTATTGTGTTAGGATGGATTCTTGGTTCTTTATCCCAAGAGTTGTATCTTGGACAAGTTTTTTCTGGGATTGCTTCTGAGGTTTGGGATGAGTTAGCAGAAACTTATGATAAAATGGATGGTTCTGTTATTTTTAACTTGACTCAAAAGATTAATGATTTAAAACAAGGTGAATTATCTGTTCCTGAATATTATCACAAACTCAACTCCCTTTGGAGAGATTTTGATATCATGACCTTATTGCCCGCTTGTACTTGTGCTGCTCAAGAGGATATTCTTAAGCACAATCAACTTGTTAGACTTATGCAATTTCTTATGGGTTTAAATGATTTTTATCAAAATGTTAGGAGTAATTTGCTTGCTATAGATCCTTTACCTAATGTGAAGGATGCTTTTGCTGTTGTTTCCAGAGAGGAGTCTCGTAACGGCCTCTCTTCTGGTTCTATGTCTGCTAAAAGTGTGCCTGCTGCTTTTACTGTTAAGTCTAATGCTAATAATAGTAATTCTTTTTCTAATAGTAATAACAGAAGAGGTAACACTAATTCTAATAACAACAATAGAGGTCCTAATCCTAACTTGGTCTGTAAACATTGTGGTTTGATTGGTCACACTATTGAAAGATGTTATGAGTTAAATGGCTATCCCCCTGGTTTCAAAAGGAACCCTAATCTGGTTAGACAAAATGCTGCTAATAAGAGGTTTAATGCTAATGCTGATTTGTCTCAAAATTTGCCATCTACTTCTTCTGGTTCTTTGTCTGGTTCTTTCACTAATGAACAGATGATGAAACTTCTGAGTTTGATTAATGAGAAGCCTGCTGTTGGGGCTTGTTCCAATATGGCAGGTATTAAATCTAGTTTTGTTAATAACAATGTGTTCTTTAATCTTAATATTGAAAGATTTTTATGTGCTAAAACTGGTATGTCTGGGTATAATGTTACTTTGGGATGGATTATTGATAGTGGTGCAAATCAACATATGACTGATTCTACCAAAAACATGTTTAATGTGGTTGATATTTCTAGTTTGATGTTAACTGTTGGTCATCCTAATGGCACTTTGGCTAAAGTTACTGCTGTTGGTAGTCTTAGATTAACCAGTAATGTTGTGTTATTTGATGTGCTTGTTGTGCCTGAATATAATGTGAGTTTGCTTTCTGTGAATAAAATGATTAAAGATAGCAAGTATTTTGTTGGTTTTGATGAACATAAGTGTTATATTCAGGATTTGAATCTGGGAAAGATTGTGGGGACTGGTAGTCAGTCTGCTGGTCTGTATCTGTTTGATGGAAATACTCATGGTGAGTATGTTTCTGGTCTGTGTAATTCTAGTTTTATTTGTCATGTGTCTAGAGATATGTGGCATTGCAGACTAGGACATCCTGCTGATCAGGTTATGTCTGTGCTACAAAAAACCATTGGTTTTAAGGATGGTGATCTGTCTGCTCCTTGTGACATTTGTCATAAGTCCAAGCAGACTAGAGAACCATTTCCTTTAAGTGAACACAAGACTGATAGTGTTGGTGATTTGATTCATTGTGATGTGTGGGGACCTTATAGGGTTACTAGTAGAGATGGGTATAGGTATTTTCTGACTATTGTTGATGACTTTAGCAGGGCTGTTTGGGTTTATTTGCTTAAGTCTAAAATGGAAGTTTGTGAATATATTGAGAATTTTATAAAGCTCATCTTTACTCAGTTTGAAAAAAGAATTAAAATTATAAGGTCTGACAATGGTACAGAATTTGTGAATAATAAAATGCATACATTGTTTCAAAGTCTTGGTATTATTCATCAAACTTCATGTTCTTACACTCCTCAGCAAAATGGGATTGCTGAAAGGAAACATAGGCACCTATTGAATGTGGCTAGGAGTCTTATGTTTCAGGGGGGGATTCCTCTGTCTATGTGGCCTGAATGTGTTTTAACTGCTGTCTATTTGATCAACAGGCTTCCCTCCTCTGTCTTGTCTGGTGCTTCCCCCTATAGGATAGTGTATGGTAAGGACCCTGATCTCTCTCATGTGAGGGCCTTTGGATGTCTGTGTTATGTAACTGTTTTAAATAATTCTGATAAGTTCAGTTCCAGGTCTGAAAAATGTGTCTTAATTGGTTTTTGTAATGATAAAAAGGCTTATAAACTGTACAGTCTTGAGAAGAAAACTATCTTGTTTTCAAGAGATGTTAGATTTTATGAAACTATATTTCCATTTAAAATGCAGTCTTCTAATAAAAATATTCTTGATAAAAATGAGTCTGGTGGAACTGATACTGAGTGTGTAAGTTTTTTTGACATCAAGGGTTCTCAAAGTCCCAATGATGAAGAGGGGGATCCTCCTAATGTGGATGGCAATTGGATGCCTGCTTCTGATGACTGTGTTAACACAGTTGAGGATGAAGCAGTTACCATTGCAACCCAAGTGGGAGACAATGTGGTCACCTCTGAGGGCACAGTCTTGCAAAATCAAAGTGGTGAGGGTCCTAGCAACACTGAGGAAGAACCACAGACTGAGTTTAGGAGGTCTAGTAGACAAAGAAGTCAACCTGTTAGGTTTAATGACTATATAGTCTCTAGTTGTTGCAGATATGGTCTTGAAAAATATGTTTGTTATTCTAAGTTGTCTTCTATGAATATGTTTTTCTCTACTACCCTTAACAAGTCTGTTGAACCCAAGTCTTATCAAGAAGCTAGTCTTGATCCTAATTGGACTGAAGCTATGGATGCAGAAATGGAAGCATTACATAGGAATAACACTTATGTGCTTACAGATTTGCCTCCTGGTAGAAAGGCTATAGGATCTAAGTGGATATGGAAAATTAAGTATAAATCTTCTGGTGAGGTTGATAGGTATAAGGCTAGGCTTGTTGCTCAAGGTTTTGGGCAAAAAGAGGGTGTTGATTTTGAGGAAACTTTTAGTCCTGTTGTTAAAATGGTTACTATGAGATGTTTAATTAATCTAGCTGTGACTAATGGTTGTCCTTTGTTTCAACTTGATGTTAATAATGCTTTTCTATATGGTGATCTTCATGAAGAAGTTTATATGAAATTGCCTCCTGGATATTATGACAAAGATGAAACTACAGTTTGTAGGCTTGTCAAGTCCTTGTATGGACTTAAACAGGCTCCTAGGCAATGGAATGAGAAGTTGACTACTGTTTTAGTTGATCATGGTTTTGTTCAAAGTAAGAATGATTACTCTTTATATGTTAAACATGATAAGGGTGTGTTTTTGGCATTATTGGTTTATGTTGATGACATGGTTGTTACTGGCACTACAACAAAAGTGGCTTTTTAGGACCCTTTGTGTGGGACGCTATGATAATGGAGTCCTAAAAAACTGTTTAATAAGACATATGAGCATTTAGGGTCCTTTTTAAATATTTGCTACTTAGGCAATGTCCTAAAAAGTTATATAATAGGATGGTCGATGATTTGGGGTCCTATTATCATATACCTTAATAGGACGCTTAAAATATGGATCCTAATAAATTACTTTATAAGACATTTAGTTGTTGGTGTCCCATTATGTGATAGTGTAATACGACACTTGATCACTAGATGTCCTATTATCATATACCTTAATAGGACGCTTAAAATATGGATCCTAATAAATTACTTTATAAGACATTTAGTTGTTGGTGTCCCATTATGTGATAGTGTAATACGACACTTGATCACTAGATGTCCTATTATGACATAACCTTAATAGGACGCTTAAAATATGGATCCTAATAAATTACTTTATAAGACATTTAGTTGTTGGTGTCCTATTATGTGATAGTGTAATACGACACTTGATCACTAGATGTCCTATTATCATATACCTTAATAGGACGCTTAAAATATGGATCCTAATAAATTACTTTATAAGACATTTAGTTGTTGGTGTCCCATTATGTGATAGTGTAATACGACACTTGATCACTAGATGTCCTATTATGACATAACCTTAATAGGACGCTTAAAATATGGATCCTAATAAATTACTTTATAAGACATTTAGTTGTTGGTGTCCCATTATGTGATAGTGTAATACGACACTTGATCACTAGATGTCCTATTATGACATAACCTTAATAGGACATAATAGGACACTTGAGTTTTGAGTCATAAGACATCAGTTAGTTAAAACGCTTATTCACAAAAAGTTTTATTATAGCAAAATTTAATAGGACCTTTGACACGTGGGTATTATAACGTTAACCTTTATAGGACGCTTATGTACAATGGTTTTATTATTGTACACCATAATAGGACATTTCATTTTTGAGTCATATAACATCATTTTTTTAAAACGATTATTTGCAAAAGTTTTATTATAACAAAACTTAATAGGACCCTTAAAGGATGCATATTCATTATGGTTTTTATTACAATACACCATAATAGGACACTTGATACATAAGTCATAAAACATTAATTATTTAGAACGCTTATTCGCAAATGTATTATTAAAACATAAGTTAATATGACAGTTGATACTTGGGTACCATAGATTGATACTTGGGTACCATAGACTAACGGCCGTTAGTTCATTACACGTTTTCGTCCGTATTATTAAAACATAAGTTAATAGGACCCTTAAAGGATGCATATTCATTATAGTTTTATTAAAACATTTAGTCCTTTAGACTAACGGCCGTTAGTTCATTACACGTTTTCGTCCGTATTTACATGTTTTCGTCCGTTTTTTACACGTTTTCGTCCGTATTTACACGTTTTCGTCCGTTTTTACACATTTTTGTCCGTTTTTACACGTTTTCATCCGTATTTACACAGTGTAAAAACGGACAAAAACGTGTAAATACTGACAAAAACGTGTAAATAGGGACGAAAACGTGTAAAAATGGACGAAAACGTGTAAATACGGACGAAAACGTGTAAAAACGGACGAAAACGTGTAAATACGGACGAAAACGTGTAAATACGGACGTAAACGTGTAAATACGGACAAAAACGTGTAAATACTGAGAAAAACGTGTAAAAACGGAGGAAAACGTGTAAATACGGATGAAAACGTGTAAAAACGGATGAAAACGTGTAAATACAGACGAAAACGTGTAAATACGGATGAAAACGTGTAAAAACGGACGAAAACGTGTAAATACTGACAAAAACGTGTAAATACGGACGAAAACATGTAAAAACGAACGAAAACGTGTAAATACGGACGAAAACATGTAAAAACAAACGAAAACGTGTAAATACGGACGAAAACGTGTAAAAACGGACGAAAACGTGTAAATACGGATGAAAACGTGTAAATACGGATGAAAACGTGCAAAAACGGATGAAAACGTGTAAAAACGGACGAAAACGTTTTAATACGGATGAAAACGTGTAAATACTGACAAAAAGGTGTAAATACGGACGAAAACATGTAAAAACGGACGAAAACGTGTAAATACGGACGAAAACGTGTAAAAATGGACGAAAACGTATAAATACGGACGAAAACGTGTTAAAACGGACGAAAATGTGTAAATACGGACGAAAACGTTTTAATACGGATGAAAACGTGTAAATACTGACAAAAAGGTGTAAATACGGACGAAAACATGTAAAAACGGACGAAAACGTGTAAATACGGACGAAAACGTGTAAAAATGGACGAAAACGTATAAATACGGACGAAAACGTGTTAAAACGGACGAAAATGTGTAAATACGGACGAAAACGTGTAAATACGGACGAAAACGTGTAAATACTGACAAAAACGTGTAAAAACGGACGAAAACGTGTAAATACAGACAAAAAATGGTAAAAACGGACGAAAACGTGTAAAAACGGACGAAAACGTGTAAGTACGGACGAAAACGTGTAAATACGGACGAAAACGTGTAAATACTGACAAAAAACATGTAAAAATGGACGAAAACGTGTAAATACGTATGAAAACGTGTAAAAACGGACGAAAACGTGTAAATACGGACGAAAACTTGTAAATACTGACGAAAACGTGTAAAAACGGACGAAAACGTGTAAATACGGACGAAAACGTGTAAATACTGAGAAAAACGTGTAAAAAAGGACGAAAACGTGTAAATACGGATGAAAACGTGTAAAAACGGATGAAAACGTGTAAATACGGACGAAAACGTGTAAAAACGGGCGAAAACGTGTAAATACGGACGAAAACGTGTAAAAACCGACGAAAACGTGTAAAAACTGACGAAAACGTGTAAAAACGGACGAAAACGTGTAAATACGGACGAAAACGTGTAAATACTGAGAAAAAAGTGTAAAAACGGACGAAAACGTGTAAATACGGATGAAAACGTGTAAATACGGATGAAAAGGTGTAAATACGGACGAAAACGTGTAAATACGGATGAAAACGTGTAAAAACGGACGAAAACGTGTAAATAATGACAAAAACGTGTAAATACGGACGAAAACGTGTAAAAACGGACGAAAACGTGTAAATACGGACGAAAACATGTAAAAACAGACGAAAACGTGTAAAAACGGACGAAAACGTGTAAATACGGACGAAAACTTGTAAATACGGACGAAAACGTGTAAATACTGACGAAAACGTGTAAAAACGGACGAAAACGTGTAAATACTGACAAAAAATGGTAAAAAACGGACGAAAACGTGTAAAAACGGACGAAAACGTGTAAGTACGGACGAAAATGTGTAAAAACGGACGAAAACGTGTAAATACGATCGAAAACGTGTAAATACGAGTCACGACGTGAGTGTGGTTGTCTTATTTAGATAGTGGCGATTTGTTGTCGACTGATGTGGGAAGACACTGCAGTTTGTGGACATAATGAAGTGGGAAGACACTGCAGTTTCGTAACTTGCTGTCATGGAATTTAGAGTTTGCACAGCTTATGTGTACATGTTTATATACGTTAGAAAAGGCTTAAATGCTTATGCGTAAATGTTTATATACATGATTTTTTTGCTAATATTTCGTGACTATTTCAACGGGTTCTGTGTTCTTTGAATGACTCATGCACCTGTGCAACAATAGTTCTTACATGTCTGATATTTTCACAGGGGCTCAAGTCGGTTGCAGCTAGTATCTAAGGATGGAGGGTGTGGTGCCACTTTTCGGCTATCGTTCTTGTGATGGGATCTACCTTCTCTACTCCTATAGCTCGTGTCAAGTCACTATTGAATTCAAGTTTAGCTGCTGTTTGGGATTGCTTGTACAGGTTGTTTTGGGTTGCTTGTCAAGGATATTGCTGATCTATCTTCATTTACAAATTATGAATTTGACATGTTATAAGAACATTGAAATACATATTACTTATACGAACAACATGACAGTTTTGACAGTTTTGACTATTTTATAAATGTTTGGACAGACTTGGGAGATGGCAAGGGTTCAGGATACAATTCCATTATTCCTGATGCTCCCGGTGCGGATTCACATCCTTTAACAAAGGTGGTTATATGCTGACTTAAGATAAGCCTTCTGAATATAGTGTTTCAATTTTCTTCTGATTAAAATTAAATGGTATGCAAATGCGCAGTTTAATTAGTGTTTGGCAAAGTTTGCTTGTTTAATCTTCTGAATATTGTGTGCATTATTGAGTGGCTTTGCTTTCTTACGGGGTGTTTAATTGGGATTAGGTTTTTTTAACAGTTTCAACTTTCAACTTTCTAGTGTTTCAGAAACAATATATCAGAATCGATTATTCATGTTTTTTCTTAGAAGGTGTTTGAAATTTTCTTATGGTGCTGATTATTGCGTTTTGAAATCAGTTTCTAGTTTTTTTGGGGGTGGTGTGAGAGGGGGCTGGAAGGGGGGGGGGGGTTGTGCTATTGAGGATAGGAGGAAGGTTCATGTAAGTTACAATAATCAGTTTACAACGAAAGGTTCTATTAAGTAGTTCTGCTTAATCTGCACTCATTTATATGTGCTTAGGCTAATGTACTGAAATTAATCAGTTTGGACTAGAGAGTCACCCATCTCCAATAAATTTTCTTGTAAATTGAAAATCAAAGTGCTTTTAAACGAGTCAGACAACATAGTTTGGTCAACAAACATCATGTCTAGTACTGTTACAAGTTCTGCATCACTTGTCCTTCGTGATGATAGTAATTTAGTTTTGAGTTACGGGTCAAGATCGAGTCAACCAATTTGGCAAAGTTTTGATCATCAAACCCATACTTTCTTGCCTGGTGGTAAGTTAACCACTTGATGTATAGCTTCACAAAATCTAATAGATTATTCACTACTAGAAAAAGGTCTATCCTTGACTCGCATTTTATGACGGACGCTACAAGATGACGCGCAAATAGCAAAGTCATAAAATAAGAGTCATAACGAGTAAATTTTTTATTAGGGATGACTCGTTTTCAGAAGCGTCATAACATAGGGTCATAATCAGTTAAAATTTAGCCTGCTAGATGACGCTCGTTTTGCTTCGTCATAAATAGGGGTCATCTATGTTTTTTTTTTACCATCTGCTTCATCAAAATCTATCATTTTTTTTTGCCAAAACACTTCCCGCTCTCAAAAAAAAAAATTCCCAAAAAATCAAATCTGCTTCGTTTTTTTTTTTTTTTTGCCAAAACACTTCCCGCTCCTTCCAAAACACTTCCCGCTCCTTGTAATAATAAATAAACAAACACACCCTCATCTTCCCATTTCATCTCTCTCACTCAAACATACTCCCTCCTTCACAAACCCTAGCCGCCGCCTGTCAACCCCAACACCACCTCCACCGCCTGTCACTGAGCAACACCGCCACCACAACAAGAACCCTCATCATCTCCTCTATCTACCACTATATCACACGCGCCCTAAAAGTTATACACCACCTCGTTTTTTGTGCCACCGCCGTCAATACACCACCACCACCATCATTTTAACCCTTAAATCTATAGATCTATTGAAGAAAGGTAAGAAAATGTGAAGTTGGGTGTGAGTTGACTCGTTGCGAGTCAAACTCGTGACCAACTCACCACATTACTTGAGATTTTGGGTATAAAACTAATGGGTTTTGATATTTTATAAGATTTTGATAAATAAAAACATGATTGAAATGAGTTTGGTATCAAGATGTTGTGTGTTGTGTGTTTCGAATGGGTCAAACCGTGAGCCAAAGCTCACGGTGTTCTTGATGTTACTACCGCTGTTGTTTTGATTCACGGTGTCATTGATGTCTTCATTCTTGTTATTTTTTTTTATATCATGGCCTTCTTGATGTTCTTGAAACTGTTGTTGTTAAGCCGTGGGTTAGGATTAGATTGTTGAAGTTGTTGTGGATTATTGTTGTTATGTCGTGGTTACGGGCTGCCAAGAAAGAACGAGCCGAGACCACTAGGGTCACGGCCATGTTGCTTGTTGTCATTATATTGATTGTTGACCGATGTGTTATTGTTGTTTGTTGACCCTTGATGATAACTTGTGATGCTGCTGCTTTTCTTGTTGCTAGAGTTACTATTGCTGTTGTTTAGAAGGTAAGCCGAGACCATGGAGGTCTCGGCAATGGCTTGATGTTGTTGTTTGTGTTGACCGAGAACCCAAGAAACCCACCAAGGCCATTTCGGCCGAGTGTTGGTCACGGCAAGACTAAGCCGAGACCAAACGGTTTCGGCAAAGGTCTTTGTAGCCGCCTCTTGTTGCCATTATTATTGTTATTGTGTTTGTAGATTTTAGGGGTAGTTTGTAGATTTTTAATTCAGCCTTTTTAAGCTATCATAAGCTCACCTTTGGGACATTCAAACTTGGGCTGCTTGTTTACTGTTTCTTGGTTATTCTAGGGATGACAATATCGACCCATTTACTTATAAAGGGGTTGATTTTGGTTATTCTAGCACAACATACAAGTGTATGTATATAGGAAGATAGCTAGTGAAACATAAATCATGAATTTGTCTTAGTTGAACCCGATATAAGTTTTAATAACTTTTTTACTACTTGTGAGGTTTTCTGTTACACAAAACTTGGTTTTTCTTACATTAGTCGTATCATGTATATGTTTCAGGTGGAGGGAATCTTGGTCCGAGCTTCAGATGAGTTGCAAGCACTTCAAGATGAAAGAAAGGTGGGGCAGTTTATTTCATATGGCAGTCAATTTCTTTCGCATTATTTTCATCTTTGAATGTTCATATGACTTGTTGATTTCATATGATATGTTGGACCTTTTCAGAAAATTGATCCCCAAACTTCTGAGGCTATACACGAGTTCATACTAAAACTAAGAGTATGTGCCACAGGGAATTCATCATTTACTTTCATACTAAACGATCCTGCTGGCAATAGCTTCGTAGAAAACCCGTAAGTGTTTCCTTTCGTTGCAAATTACTGCATTCCTACTAATTTTTATGAATTATACCATTATGTGCTTCTACGTCTATCAGTTTCATTAGTCGTGTTGTGTATTATGAATTTGTTGACCCGCGCTTTATAACAGGTATGCTCCATCCCCAGATCCATCACTAACTATTGATTTCTATGAGCGAACTCCTGAGCAAACAGCCTCGCTCGGATATCTTGTTGACCGATCTCAGATGAGAGAAGATGGAAATGATGGATCATCAAACAATCAAGCATCTGAACCCCATGGATCGGTTGGAGCAGTTGCTGGAAGGCGAGCTATTGCTCAAGGCAACAGTGCATAATTTGCAGAAGCACTGTTTCGCTATACTGCGCCAGAAGAGGTACTACACTTTTCGGTTTTCTCCATAGTATAGTTATGATGTTCGTTTATGTAAGTAAATAACATTAAATATATGTGTTCTATGCCCTTGGAGCTTAATGCTTATACATGGATGTTTATTTGTAGGTGGTCCGTGAGGATTGAGAAAGGATGCATGATGACCCCGGACTAAGCTTCTTGTTGCTTTAATTTATTGTTTAATGTTACAAGACTTTATGTTGGATAGTGTCTACCTTATTTATGTTTAGTGCTTTTGTTATGACAATTGCTTATTTGAAATACAATTTCGTTTTATTCATTTAATAATTAGTTGATCTTTTATTCATATCGTAATAATAGAGTGTGCATGCTGAAAATAGCGTCCTATCATATGACTTGTCAGGACTTTGAAATTGTCCTATTAAACTTATTAACCGTCCTAACAAAAAACTTTTAAGGACGCTTAACATTGTAAAAGTGTCCTAATATGTTGTTATTAGGACGTTATTTAGGTTGTTAATAGACATTTTATACGACCAAAAAATTGGTTTCATAATCTTCTTTGAGATATTAGAACCTTTTTCTTGGTGCTAAAGTAGCTATAATGTTACATGATAAGCGTCCTAACAATTATCTTTTAAGTACGCTTTTATGTGTATCAAAAGATTAAAATTAGGTAACCACATGTTAGAACATTGTAAAAGTGTCCTAATATGTTGTTATTAGGACGTTATTTGGTTGTTCATGGACATATTATGCGACCATAAATTTGGTTTCATAATCGTATTTGGGATATTAGGACCCTTTTCTTGGTGTTAAAGTAACTATAATGTTATATGATAACCGTCCTAAGAATCAACATTTAAGGACGCTTGTATGTGTATCAAAAGATTAAAAGTAGGTTACCACATGTTAGAACATTGGAAAAGTGTCCTAATATGTTTTTATTAGGACGTTATTTGTGTTGTTTATAGACGTAAAATGCGACCATAAAATTGGTATCATAATCTTATTTGAGTTATTAGGACCCTTTTCTTGGTTGCTAAAATTGCTATGATGTTACATCGTAAGCGTCCTAACAATACTTTTAGGACGTTTTTATGTGTTTCAAAAGATTAAAAGTAGGTAATCACATGTTAAAACAATGTAAAAGTGTCCTAATATGGTTTTATTAGGACGCTATTTGTGTTGTTCATAGACATATATTACGACCATAAAATTGGTTTCATAAGGGTTAGGACGCTTTGGACCTATTACAACCGCTCGAGATGAAACGCTTTCATCCTTGGTCCTATTAAATGAAAGGTCCTAAAAAGTACCATTTTATGACGCTTATGGGGGTCCTAAAAAGCCATTTTTCTTGTAGTGATGGTTGTTACTGGCAATAATAAACTTGAACTTGATAAATTTTAGCAGTTTTTGAATTCTAAGTTCATGATTAAAGATCTAGGTATTCTTAAGTATTTCTTGGGTATTGAAGTTCTTGAAAATGAGAATGGTGTGTGCTTAACTCAAAGGAAGTATTGTCTTGAGCTTCTTAGTGAGTATGGTTTGTTGGCTTGTAAGCCTGCTGCTACTCCTTTGCAGCAGAATGTTGTGTTAAATCATGTGGAAACTGAGAATGATAAATTCATTACTAATTTGACTGAGTACCAGAAGTTGGTTGGAAAACTTATTTACTTATCTGTTACTAGACCTGATATTGCTTATGTTGTGCATTGTTTGAGTCAACATATGCATGCTCCTTTGCAGTCTCATTTTAGTGCAGGTTTAAGAGTTTTGAGGTATCTCAAACAAGGTCCAGGTACTGGTATTCAGTTTAATAAAGGGAAAAGGTTTAGTCTGCATGCTTTCTCAGATGCAGACTGGGCCAAGTGTCTTAAAACCAGAAAGTCAGTTTCAGGTTATTGTGTTTACTTTTGCAATAATCTTGTGTCTTGGAAGAGTAAGAAGCAAGCAACAATATCTAGGTCTTTTGCTGAGTCTGAGTATAGGTGTCTTGCATCTGTTACTTGTGAGATTATTTGGATTAACAAAATTCTGAAGGATCTAGATATTGAGGGTTTGCTTCCAGTGAACTTGTTTTGTGATAGTAGCTCTGCTATTCAGATTGCTGCTAATCCTGTGTTTCATGAGAAGACTAAGCATTTTGAAATTGATTTGCATTTGGTAAGAGAGAAAGTTGCTTCAGGTGTTATTAAGACTGTTAAAGTTGGGTCTGCTTATAATGTTGCAGATGACTTTACAAAGGGGTTGAGTATAACTCAACATAAATGGTTTTGTGAGAAGCTTGGACTTGTGGATATGTTTAAACCATGAGTCTGAGAGGGGGTGTTGAATAGTTTAGTTTTATATCATTCTCATGGTTTATAAGTACAGGGACTATTCTTGTACTTATTACTAATAGTTTGATGTTTGAGCTATGTTTAGCAGGTTTGATATAGTTGATGGGCTGAAGTGGAACTTTGTTGTATATAAGCTGAGACCCCAGTCCTCTTTCTCTCATATAATTCACAGATCCACAAAATACAATTAGGGTTTCTTCTCTCTTAACATTCAAGTTGTTATAGTCTGGTTATTCTGGTGATCATCTTGTTCATTTGGTATTGTTCTTTAGTTCAGTATACATTTCAGAGTTGTAGTGAGGTTGTTTATATTGTGATACTTGTAGTGAGATAAGTTGAATCCTTCTGAAAGGGACAACTTCTTTTCTTTTTAGTAATAAAAGATTTCACCAAGGGATGGTTGGCTGGGTGATATTCCAGTGTTGTACGTGGTTGTGTTTTCCAGGTTGATTCATAGTTTTAACAGTATGTATTTAATTTCGTTGTTATTTTAAAGGTAAATCGACCTAGGCCAAGGCTAACACCAAATGACGTTGAGGCCCAAGCGGAATGGTAACATGTAAGCAAATCATTCTTTGATGGTCATATTGGCGTACCACTAGTTATACCGCCGCCTAAAAACCAACATAGCCGCGATGATGTTCCGGAATACGTTTATCGAAATTTTGAACGGATAATTTGTTAAAGGAACATGATTAAAAGATCAGTTATATTTATAAAGGTAAATTGGTTGCGTTAAATTGGACAAGGTTATATATAAAGATGAAATAATAGTTGTCAATACTTTTGTTTAAAAATTTAATGCAGGCAATTCGAGCTGGGATTAAACCGCCACTACCGAAAGGACCGGTCTTTGATGGTGAACATTGTGGTTTTATTGATTTCAGCAACTTTCAAAACACGCAGGTATATTAACGTGATTTTATGTTTCACCTGTAATTATCTTTTTTGAATACTAACCAGATATTATAATCGTATATTTTGGCTGGGCAAGCATTTACGACAGCGCCAAGCCCCTCTTTCTTCGACGGCGCCCGTATCCCGACGCTAATTCACCACACCTTTATATGAGCAGTTGGTGTCGTCCCAGTATCCGGCCTCGTTTACCCCCACTGCCCATACTGCTACCCCTTGGCCACAAGGATTTGCTCCTTGGTCATTTACCCATCAACCAGATGTTGACCCCACATCACAAGTTGGTCCATCACACACTCGTGATGTTGGTGGAGTCAACCCGGTTACTAATAATTACATAATTTTTTCACGATTATGCTTGATTCCACTAATCATGCAGGAGATAACAAATGATAATTTTATCTTCTTTTTTAGTAGGCGATGAATCGGGATAGGAGAGATTGTCGTCCGGGAATTCTTTTGAGGAGCCCATATACGCAACAGCCAGCAACTACTGTAGTACCTCAGAAACGGGTTGCAAAGAGTAAGGAAAAAAAAGGCTACTGACGTGATTTCCGTTTCAAGCTTGGAAATGATGTTGCTGATGAGAATGTACGTGATGATGATGTTAGCATTACTAGTCATTGTAATACTAGAGAATATATATCTTATTATTACAACGTCGACCTTAATAAGCTAATCGTAAGATTATTATTTTCTTTTAAACAAATTTATTAACATTATTTAAAAAATTTGTATTGATATTGTATTTTAATTTTGGCTATTCAGATTGAGTGTAAGCGTGAGCAATATGTTAATTTTAATCAGTTTCTCGCAAACCCCGAACCTATATTCTTGGATTGTCACGTAAAGGATTTGTACGCTATTGATGCGGGATTCGTAGAACCTCGCAAAAGGTTTTACCTCTCAAGAATATGTTAAGAAGTTTTACAACCTCTCTAGGCAGTGTACCTAACCGTTGTAGTGTAGTATAGGCAAGACACGGGGGGTTGGTCGTTCTCTAGAGGAATAGTCTCGCAATAGTTGTGGAAAAGTCAAGATGTATGACGAGATACGTTTAAGATTTAAGATCATTTGAGGACCAAACTTTTTTTACATACCAAGGGACTAATCTCACCCTCCATCTTTATTTGATCTAATGGATGAGATTAATCCCAACAATTTAAAAAACCCACTTTCATCCTTTTTTTTCAAATATTAATATCTTTCAAACCGTTAATCGTTAAGCGAAAAAAAATATGCCGTTACGACGAGCATTTAATTATCTTTCTATAGATAGGCAATTTGATATATTTTCGACAATTTTTTTTTTCTTCATTTTTTTACGTTTTTTTTCGTGGCCCAAAAAATCATATATGATATATCATATATGATATTACATATCATATA
Source organism: Artemisia tridentata subsp. tridentata (assembly GCA_021014915.2). Lineage (NCBI taxonomy): Eukaryota > Viridiplantae > Streptophyta > Magnoliopsida > Asterales > Asteraceae > Artemisia > Artemisia tridentata. The sequence continues at coordinate 332,419,720 of CP139503.1, read as the reverse complement.
TGATATATATGATATATCATATATGATATATATGATATATCATATATGATATTACATATCATATATGATATTATATGTAATATCATATATGATATATCATATATATCATATATGATATGTAATATCATATATGATATATCATATATGATTTTTTCGGCTACGAAAAAAAACGTGAAAAAAACCAATTTTTTTTTTGTCGAAAGTATATCAAAATGCTCGTCTATAGAAAGATAATTAAATGCTTGTCGCGATGGTGTAATTATTTTCGCTTAACGATTAACGGTTTAAGAGATATTTAAATTATAAAAAATGGGTGAAATATTAAATGCTTTTAATCTCAACCATTGATTTCTTTTTAGATGGATGGTGGGGATGAGTCCCTTGATATGTGAGGAATGTTTGGTTTCTAAAATAACTCGACTCTAGGTTTAAAGGTGAGGGATTATTTTTTTTGTATTTTTTTATTTTATGAAAAGCAATTTAAAATCTTAGGTTTTTAAAATAGTTAGTGACAAGTTTAATGTCTCTCAATGCGTTAGCTTATTGTACAAAAAGTTTCACAATGCATTCTTTACGCGTAATATGTATAAATTGCATAGAATAGTCACATATTAGAATTTTTTTTTTTAATTTTTTTTTTTTTTCGTTTTAATATTTGAAACTTTAAGATCTTCCCAAGCTCAAAAAAATAATCCGTTAATCTTAAGCCCCCGTAAATATGTTTCTTCCTCAAAAACCATTGTACTTGACTGGGTAGAATATATTACTGAACTTTTAATATATGTTGGTTTCTCAAAGAAACAATTTGTTTACCATGGCATATATACCAACTCTATACTGTCAAGAATAATGCAAACATGCAGTCGTAGCTTATTTCTATTTGTGCAATAACAACTTGTAACTTCATTTTAAATAGGGTCATAGAAATGATGTCTAACATTATGAAATTTAGCTGCGAGACCATAACTTAAATGACTTTGATACATATTGTACATACAAGAAGTGCATAAATTTACTATATTAGAGGAAAGTTCAATACGATACCCAAAAAAGAAAAAGAAAAAAGAAACAAACAAACAGCTCCATCTTAACTATCCATCTATTTTAAATCTAAAGGTCTAGTTTAATCCTCATTTTAATATAATTAATTATTCAAGGGCACTTTTGTAATATCACTAAAAAACACAACAACCACCGTCCTTCATCAACGACCCAAACAACTCATTATTTTCCGGCATCAGCGACTAATGAAAGTTTCCGACATCATTTTCCGTCGTGAACCACGTCATTATTTTTCGGCGACATCTCGAGTAATTTCGAATCACCGTTCTTCAACCACCGTCAACCACCAATCGCCACCACTAAATCCGATCACCACCAACGACCCAAACAACTCATGCAACCCAACAACCTTTGTTGGCGTATATGGCCGAATGGCCCAACCGGACGGACCACGCAGGCCGTCCGGACCAAATGGCACAAACGACATTCCAAGATAAGTCAAGCTGAGGACACACATGTCCGAAGGGTTCGATCCAAACGAAGTACTGAAGCTGGACGAACCTCGCTGGTCGTCCGGACCAACGGCTATTTCCAGAACAAGAGGTCAACCTAGACATTAGTAGCATATGGCAGAGCTGCAGGAAGCTATGGCAGATCAGAAGAAAGACCCAAACAGGGCAAAGTTCCAGTTGCCGCTCAAAAGTGTCACCATCACGTTTGGACGTATCCGATGGGGACAAAAATAGGTCTCCTATATAAAGGAGACATTTCTACAGCAAGAGTAACTAATCTTTTACACACAGTACTTAACTTATTAATAAACCTATTACCTCACCTTTCGATACTTACTCTCACGCCGGAGTTTGGTCCTGGGGTCACACCCGGGGCGAGACTAACGCGTCTACTTTCTTAGCAGATTTCCGGAGGACTTGACAACATCAAGGCCGAAGGACATTTTGAAGAATATTTCTACCCGCAAGAAAATACTTAAACAATTGGCGCCATCCGTGGGACCCGGCATTCAATCTACTAAGGCTATAGAATGTCAGGTTCCGAGCGTCCGAAAGGTTCGGGAGGAAGGAATGTCGAAACTCCACCCGTCAACCGTGCTGGAGGCGGAGACACCGAATCTCCTACAATCACCCGAGAACAGATAGAGAAGTATGTTTCTGCTCTCAAGTCCATGGTCGAGGAACACAATAGGCGAAGCGCCGTACGACCGATACGTTTAGACTTTTGTGAAGAGGGAACCCAAGAAAGGGTTGAAGTAGTAAAGGAAAAGAAAGGAATTGTTACGGGGGACAAGATACCAGATGCAGACTTGGGAAAACCTTTCAAAGAAGTCAGAAGGTCACCGTTCACTCGGAGAATCATCGAGTTCTCAGCCCCGGAGCATAAAATGCCTTCGCATATCAAGCTATACGATGGGTCGACTGATCCCCAGGATCACCTCAATCGGTTCACCGGAGCAGCGGGTCAAGGAGAATGGCCCATGGCCGTATGGTGTAGGATGTTTCAACAAACCCTTGATGGGAGAGCTCGAGGATGGTTCGATCGTCTTCCTCTGGGTAGCATAGACGAATGGGCAGACCTCAGAGCTCAGTTCAGGACCCGTTTCTCTTTACATAAGGCGTGCACCAAGGATCCCACTGAGATAATGAAGATTGTCCGAAAAGCCAACGAGACGCTGCCGGGATTCAAGGAAATATGGACCACTGAAACAGAATTCATACAAGGGGCTCCCGAGGTTATGAGGATCTCTTCTTTTATGAACGGTTGCAAGTGCCCGGAGTTGGCCAAAAGGTTTGCTGATAAGATTCCTAGAACCGTGGATGAAATGATGATCCGTGTGGATGACTTCGTGAGGTCGGAAGAAGCATTCGCAAGTACCGAGCTACCACGAGGGGAGAACTATGACCGATACAAGAAAGTGTTAACGGGACCCTTCCGGAGGGATGACAGAGGATACAGAGGGTCAGGAAGCGACGGCAGGAACGAAGGTCGATCTGGATACCACAACAGGGATAGACAGGTCCAACACCGACATAGGGACCGTCCGGCACCATACCTTCCGGCACGTAACGACTATCAGAACCACAACGCTCCTCACCTAACGCTTGACTCACTCACGAAATGACCGAAAGAAATTCTAGCTACCGAGCAGCAGCTAAGGTTGCCTCCCCCAAGGCCGATGCGAGATCCTCCGAAGAAAGAGAACCAGGATAGATACTGCGACTATCACAGAGAGAAGGGACATTATACAAATGATTGCTATCAGCTGAAGAGACAACTAGAGCTGGCCCTAGAATCCGGGAAGCTGAATCATCTAGTCAAGGATGTACGCCAAAGAGGGAAGGGTGCACCGAAGAGAGATCTCCCAGCCAAAGACAAAATAATCAACATGATCAGTGTAAGGATGCAACAGAAGAAACGTAAATCTAGAGAGCACGAAGAAGGATGGATGAATGTTCCTATCACTTTCCCTCCCATACCTGCCGGAGACATGTCAGACGAACCTCTCATTATCGAAGCTACGATGGAAGGATACTTGGTTAGAAGGGTATTTGTTGACGAAGGAGCATCGGTGGAGGTCATGTTTGAGCACTGCTTCGATAACTTAAGCCCGAAGATAAAGTCTCGACTGAGACAAACTCAGACGGATCTGCTAGGATTCCCAGGACAAGTGACTAAACCCCTGGGAAAAATAGAGCTAGATGTGTCGTTCGGAGTAGGAGGGCTGTACAGGAGAGTGACCATGGAATTTACCGTCATACGCGCACCATCACCATATAAAGTAATCTTGGGAAGAACCGGGTTGAAAATGCTAAGGGCGATCCCCTCGACCATACATGCCATGATGAAATTCCCAACTCCCAGAGGGATAGCCACTTTGAGAGCTCGGCAAGTAGTTATTTCGGAATGCCGAAGGTTGGAAGAATCTCAGAGAGCTTCTCATGAGCCAGACGAAGGACCGGTAGAAGGGGTGACGGAGGCGAACATCCCAGAGGAAGTTATGGTAAACCCAGCTTACCCAGAATAGCTTGTGACCATCGGAGGAAGCTTGTCACCCGAGTGCAAAAGGAAACTCAAAACACTTCTCAAGAAAAACGTGGACGTTTTTGCCTGGACACCGGCAGACATGACAGGAGTTCCGAGGCGTGTTATCGAGCATACGCTGAATGCTAACCCGTCGGTAGAGCCGGTGTGTCAAAAGCGCAGAGTGTTAGCCCCCGATCGGAGCTTGGCCGTGACGAAGGAAGTGGAAGAATGGGTAAAAGCAGGAATTGTCCGTCCGGTTAAGTATCCGACATGGATCTCTAACCTAGTCCTTGTCAAAAAATGTGACGGAAGTTGGCGCATGTGCATTGACTTTAAGAACATCAATTCGGCTTGTCCGAAGGATTATTATCCTTTGCCAGAAATCAGCTTGAAAATAGAGTCGGTTATGAGATTCAAATATAAGTGCTTCTTAGATGCGTATAAGGGGTATCATCAGGTCCAAATGTCAAAGGAAGACGAGGAAAAGACTGCTTTTTACACAAATCAAGGAACGTACTGCTATACCAAAATGCCCTTCGGACTGAAGAATGCCGGAGCAACATACCAATGAATGGTGGACACAGCCTTCCAGTCACAGATATGACGACATGTTCATCAAGAGCAAGGAGGAAAATGAGATGTTGGGTGATATTGCCGAAACATTCGATAACCTAAGAAGGATTAACATGAAATTAAACCCAAAAAAATGCTCGTTCGGGATGGAAGAAGGGAAATTCTTGGGATATATGATAACTTCGGAGGGAGTCAGAGCCATCCGAAGAAGACAAAAGCCCTAATGGATATGCAATCTCCTAGAACCCTGAAAGAAATGCAGAGTCTCAGCGGCAAGTTGACGGCCTTAAAACGATTCTTGGCCCGGTCGGCCGAGAGGTCATTACCGTTCTTTGAAACTTTGAAAAACATAATTAAGGAGAATAAGGAACAATATCGGTGGACGGAAGACGCGGAGAACGTGTTTCAGGAGATGAAGAAGCTGATAGCAGACCTTCCATCTTTGATCATGCCAATGCTCAAGGAAACACTCTATTTGTATCTGGCCGCCTCTCAGGAGGCCGTAAGCGCGGTTCTTTTGACGGAGAGGAAAGGAAAACAGCATCCGGTGCATCACGTGAGTCGGACGCTCAATGAAGCTGAGAAGAACTATGCGCCGATGGAAAAGCTGGCACTATCATTGCTGCACATGTCGAGGAGATTACGAAGGTACTTTGAAGCACATCCCATCAAAGTCATCACCGATCAGCCAATCAAGCAGATACTTAACAAGGCCGAAGCCTCCGGCAAGCTGGCTAAATATTCTGTAGAATTGGGCGCATACAACATCATTTATGAACCACGGAATGCAATAAAGGGCCAAGTTTTAGCAGATTTTCTCTCGGAAACCCCCATCGGAGAAAACTCAGATCGATACTTTAGCCAGCCGGCCGTGAAAGTTGAAAAAGACAGAGCAGGTAAGTGGTTACTGTTTACTGACGGAGCATCAAACAGTAAAGGTTCCGGAGCAGGACTCGTCTTAATAAGTCCGAACGGAATGGAATATACCTATGCCCTTCGACTAGATTTTGACAGCACCAATAACGAGGCAGAATACGAAGCCCTTCTGGCAGGACTCCGTATGGCAGAAAAGATGCATGTGCAAAGCATTGAAGTCCGAGTGGACTCTAAGCTGGTGTCAAATCAAATAAACGGGGATTATGTGGCAAGTAACGATAGTATGATCCGGTATCTGGCCAAGGCGAAAGAATGCATTGCTAAATTCCAACACTTCTCCATCCGGAATATCCCCAGAGGACAAAATCAGAAGGCCGATGTGCTGAGTAAACTGGCTACGGTAGCTTTTGATCATCTTACCAAGGAGGTGTTGGTGGAAGTACTAAGAGAAAGATCTACAGAAGGGAAGGAAATCAACGACATAGTCGCAGAGGAAGGTCCGAACTGGATGACACCCATCGTCCGATGTCTGGAGGAGGGGATATGGCCGGAGGACCAGAACGAAGCCCGCGCTTTAAGGATGAAGATAAGTCAGTACGTAATGGAAGACGGGGTACTCTGCAAGAAGGCTTACCTGGTTCCCATGCTACGGTGTGTTGGACCACTACAAGCAAATTATGTCATCCGGGAAATTCACATGGGAACTTGTGGCATGCACTCCGGGCCAAGATCAGTAGTAGCAAAAGCCACGTGGCAAGGGTATTATTGGCCCACCATGCACCGAGATGCTCGTAACGAGATTCAGAAGTGTGATTCATGCCAGATTCATGCGCCAGTGCCGAAACTCCCAAAAACAACCTTAACTCCGATCATGGCTCCTTGGCATTTCTACCAATGGGGTATGGATATCTTAGGTCCACTACCACAGGTTGCAGGAAGAATAAAGTTTGTTATAGTGGCCATTGACTATTTCACAAAATGGATTGAAGCAAAGCCGTTAGCTAGAGTTACGGGGAAGGATGTGATAAGGTTTGTCTGGGACAACATAGTCTGTCAATTCGGCTTACCGAGTGTCATAGTCACAGATAATGGGAAACAACTTGTTGATAATCCCTTTAAAAATTGGTGTGAAAAATTAAAAATCCGCCAGATCAACACGGCTGTGGCACACCCTCAAGCGAACGGTCTGGTCGAAAGAGCCAACAAAAGCCTACTGGAAGGGATAAAGACAAGACTAGGCCGAACTAGAGAAGGCTGGGTGGACGAACTGCCGAACGTTTTGTGGGCCCATCGGACATCCCTCAAGCAGAGTAACGGTGAAACCCCTTTTAGTTTGACTTACGGAAGTGAGGCAGTCATTCCAGCAGAGATCGGCATGCCGACGCACCGAACGATGGTGATCCGAGAGGGAATCGACGAAGACGACACTCGCCGAATAGAAGAGCTGAACGAACGAGAGATGCGCCTAAACTTGGACTTGCTACAGGAAAGAAGGGAAGAGGCGGCAATAAGAGAGGCCCGGCATAAAACACAGATGGAGAAATATTATAACCAAAGGGTCAGACCAATGTCATTCAAGCCTGGAGATTTTTTGTATCGAAAGAATGAAGCAAGCTGAGTGGAGGACCAAGGCAAGTTAGGCCCAAAATGAGAAGGCCCATATCGGATAACCGAAACGTAATCAGTGTGGCTCGTACAAACTAGAAACCATGGACGAGAAAGAGGTACCTCGAAAATGGCACGCAATTAATTTTAGAAAATGTTTTCTTTAGAAAAAAGCATGTAAGGCTATGAGCCATTATGAACAATTTAATTATGAAATATTATATATTCTCCTCCGGATTGAAGTGGAGAAAATTTTACCACATGTTGTTGCAGCACAAACACAAGGCAATCACATGGCCCCGGCAGAGATTAGCTACCTCCGCTCGGCCCATGTAGCCAAATTAGCGCCGAGGCATATTTGCCCTCAACGGCGAATCTAATCCTAAAAACGTAAGACGCCGAGGCATATTTGCCCTTAACGGCGAATCTAATCCTAAAAACGTAAGGAAAAATGCCGAGGCATATTTTCCCTTAACGGCGAATCTAATCCTAAAAACGTAAGGAAAAATGCCAAGGCATATTTGCCCTTAACGGCGAATCTAATCCTAAAAACGTAAGGAAAAACGCCGAAGCATATTTGCCCTTAACGGCGAATCTAATCCTAAAAACATAAGGAAAAATGCCGAGGCATATTTGCCCTTAACGGCGAATCTAATCCTAAAAACGTAAGGAAAAACGCCGAGGCATATTTGCCCTTAACGGCGAATCTAATCCTAAAAACATAAAGAAAAACGCCGAGGCATATTCGCCCCTAACGGCAAACCTAGTCCTAAAAACGTAAGAAAAACGCCGAGGTATATGTGCCCCTAACGGCGATAGTTAATCCTAAATTTTTTTATAAAAGCACTCCCCCCCTAGCAATTTCTATTCAAAATGGCCAGAATACATCCGCCAGAAAGGAAGGATGAAGAACGAGATAGCTGTGCAACCTAGCATACAAGACGGATACATATACAAAAGAAAAAAAAATAAAACGTATACAAAGATACAACAAGAACTGAACGAGTCACCATTAGCAAAAAAAAATTGGAAGTGCAGTTATCCGATTAGAGTACATTACAACTATTCGTTAAAATACATCGTCTACAACAAGAATCCGAAACGGCCACATGCGGCACAAAACAATGGCAAACATCGCCAAACAACAAGGGTTTGATAAAAGCTTCACAAGGCATCCGGAACAATCTATATCCATAGTCAAAATGGAGATAGTCCGGACCCTAAAACATGATAATTCAAGCTGCAACATTTCCTTTAGCAGTTCCTTCCGTGTTTCCTTCAATATTTTTGTTCGTGTTTCCTCCAACATTCTCGTCGATGTTTGCTTCAACGTCCCCTTCAACATTCGTAATCACATAACCCTGAACCACCACCTCCCCACCACCAACACTCGCGTCAAGCGCGCCAGATGAGACATTCGGAACTTCGGAATGAACAGCTAGGGAAGCTTCGGTAGGATGAATGGGCGCAGGATCCCGGAAGAGGTTCATAATCTCAGCCAACGGTTTGTAACATGCATTGCTGATGAAGCGAAAAGTGTACCGCTTTTAGGGGGTCATTTAAGCCCTAAATCGTATTTATTTGATCAAATATTGCCCTAAATCGTTCCTTTTGTCATTTTAGGTACTTTGGAGAAGAAATCTGGAAAAGGAAGCATTTTGGACGTTTTTGGAGCATAAAAGTGAAGAAAACGACAAAGTCTCAAAATCTGCTGAAAAAGTACCTGTGACGGCGTCAAGCCCCAGTGTGACGTCGTCAACCCTTGACGCGCTAGAGAGGATTTTGGAAGATTAAAGGGGGACGGCGTCAAGAAGGCCATCAACCCTTGACGCGCCAGAGAGGATTTTGGAGGATTAAAAGGGGACGGCGTCAAGAAGGCCATCAAGAAACCCTAACCGCGGCGAGGTGACGGCGTCACGCTCTATAACGTGACGCCGTCAGATCTGTTTTCCTATATATATTTTCATAATTTTTAGTCATTAGTGTGCAACTTTGTGAGGAGAAACCCTAAGACGATTTTTCTGCCATTTTTAAGGGTTTTATACCCTTGGATCTCCCATGTTCAATTGAAGATAAGTAATCAATTAATCATTCAATATGTCTATGTGTTGTTTGATTATATCTTGTTCTTGTCTTTTATTTAACATGCTAGGCTAGATTTATCTTGTGTTTGCTTAGATCAAATGAAACCTAACTATTGATTATCGGTTGTTGGTGTGTTATTAATTGTATTGGATGATTGTTTATCGATGTTAGGCTTAAGAAAACTGGCTAACCTCCTATACGGTAACTTGCTTGAACGTCTTAAGAAACATGAACCAATGCGTACTAAGGTTTTTATGGTTGTATTTAATGCATGAGCGAATTCTAGTGATCCCATGTTAGGAGCTTCTTAGCCGGCTCGACATAGGAGTGAAGTAGGAGCTTATAAAGTTGGGGAAGTACGTACGCCACCCCACGATTGGTATTAAGGAATACACCCGTCATCCACGCAATTAATACACACTAATCAACCGGTAAAAGATAGTTAGGGAGTAAGGAAATCTAAGTAAACACATTTCTCTCCTTATAAGTTCCACAACCTTTTTATTTTCAGTTATTTTATTTTATTTGCAATTGTAGTTATTTGGGTTAGTTGACTAGCAACTAATTCCGCCCACTCCTTCAAACCCGAGATTTTACTTGCTTTCAAAAAATATAAAAATACAAAAAGAATCTTCCCTCACCCTTAGACCTATTAGAGTAGTTTTTCAATCCTAACGACACTATTCCCCTAGAGAACGATCAATCCCCCGGTACTTGCCACTTCACTATACTACATCGGTCAGGTACACTGCCTGGTGGGGATTGCAAGCCTCTTGAGATCCCTTGAGAGGTAAAACCTACTGCGAGGGCGCAATCCCACGCATCAAGTTTTTGGCGCCACTGCCGGGGAATAGTTATTGTTTAGGTTGAATTTTTATTTTATTAGGTCTACTCACTAGATTCCTTTCTAGTGAGATTTTTATTTTATTTTTCTAGGTTTTCTTTAGTCTATCTTATTTCTTTGTACTTTTGTTTGTGACACCTTCCACCTACCTCATGAGTAATAGTGATCGCTTGATCCCTGTTATTCGTATTTTCCGCCGTGCAAATTTTCAACTACCCGTTCCCGCCCCCATCGTAGAAAACAACAACCTTTCACCCGACCACCACTTTGGTAACAATTCTGAGATAGAGGAGTCTGACCATGAGAATGACTATGCAGTTAGTCCATTTTACGACTCAGACTCCGATGAGGATGCTGGTAATGGAGAAGTTGTTAACGAGGAATGGAGAAAAGAGGAAATTGATCCCTTTAAGTATGTTGACCCTAGGACTAAGATCGAAAAGGATAGCCTCTTTAACATGCAATTTCCTTGTAAGATTGGTTATCATAGTTTTCATGTTTATCTTAACTCATCTTTGCCTATGAACATTATCTCTCGCGCTAATTATAATAAAATCATGGTAGATGAGCTAGAATATCAAGGAGATAACATTGTTGCTAGGATTGAGCCACTACACGTATTCGTAGGAAGTTTCGTGTATTTGGTGGATTTTATGGTTACGGAGAACTTAGGAGAATTTATTGATAACAAATTAACCCAAGTCATTTTTGGAGAACCCTTCAAAAGGTTGACCAACCTTGACGAAAAACTTATGGACGGGTTAATTACATTCTCGGATGGGGATGAAGATTTTGTTTACCAAATGCCCCGATCACATCCTAGGTTTAAGAACTTCTCCATTGAATCTTGCAATAGACTTGTGCCTATTGACTTGTTAAGTGAGAATGATAAGAAAAAGGGGCTCAAATATCCACATGAGAAAAATAAGAGATATTATCATGGATGTCTGGAGCTGAATGATGAATACAAGAAAGATGAGGCAACAATTAGATGGCTCACACTCGGATACGTGAGCATAAGCGACACTAGATAAGCCTGACTTTGAGTCTAGCTACAAGACTCGTTAATAAAGAAAAGCGCTTCTTGGGAGGCAACCCAAGCGTTATTTGCTTTGTGTGTTTATTTATTTGTTTGTTTGATTTTATTTGCTTCCGTATGTATGTTTAATTTTTATTATTATTGATTCATGTTCGAAACTAAATTGTGAAAATGCTTTATCTTGTTTTTAACTTCGTCTTAACTACATATAAAGGTATTTTGCAAAAGTTAAGTGTAAGGGAAATCCAAATCGGTTTATTAGAACAAATGAACATGAATCATAACAATATTAAATTAACATACATATTAGTAATTGTTTGAGTCAAATGCTTGTATCGAGTCATAATGATGTTTTGCAGGAATTCCAGGAAGTAAGGTATAGGTTTTTCCAGAAATTTTCCGGAAACTTAACATGAGAATTCTGTCAGATCATTTCTGACGGCGTCAGGCCTTACAACCTGACGGCGTCAGGTTTTAATTTTCTGAAATTTTTGAAAGTTTTGTTTTCATAAAAAGTTTTTATTAAATCTCTAACTTATAAACTCCAGGAATCTGCAAAATTATCATTCCACAAGCATTATATCCTTATAGAGATTTATCCCGCCGATGTTATGCAGGTTTTCGTGTTTGTTTTCTCAGGTTTAACAGGTTATTTTGGACAAGGAGATGTATTTGGAATCTAACTTTTGGCGCTGCTTTAATCTTGAAGCTTCAACATTACCTTGGAAGAAGATCTAACCATGTTACCCCTTTATCCACCGAGCAAATCAGGGGAGTATTTGATTTCATTCTTTTACCTTATTACTTTTACATCTTGTTATTTGAACATTGGGGACAATGTTCATCTTAAGTGTAAGGGGGGGGGGTAAAGTACGATACCTTAGAGAATGCTATTACGCTTGATTTTTCGTTTGTTTAATGGTAGATGTGTAATAAAACTGAGAGAAATACCTGTTAAGGAAATTTTAGTGCCAAATTTAAAATTTTTTACAACATATAGGAGTGAAACTTTGGTCTTAATGAGCGTCTCACGGATAGGAGTTATATGACTAGCACAAAACCGTACCACTAAAAAATTTTCCACCCCCAAATATGTGAGGTTCGCCCCTAGAATTGGTAGGAAAAGCATTTATGCTATGATGTGTGTACCGGTAGCACTTAGATTCTAGAACTTGCATTAGGACCATTCCGAGGCCACAAGTGAGACTACATTCGTGTAGTTAGATTTACTACATGATAAGAGGCATTAGGATTAACCCATTGTTTTACACATGTGTTTTTATTATAATTACTTTGGCTACATTGGTCAAGTAATTCTCCCACACCCTTTGCGTTGTACTAATTTTTAGTACACGATACCCCTAGTACACCCCTCAGAGCCTATCTTTTCGTTTCTAACTTTAAGCATTTTACTTAAATTAAGAATTTGTTTACACCCCACTTAAATGTACACCCAAATCGCCTTAGCCTACCTTGTATGCACTCATTTTTAGTGCATTATTGTGACAACATTTGTTTAAACCCCAAGTTAATTATCGAATTGATTACATGGTTGCTAAGTCGAGTCATATCCTTGTACATATTGTTTTGGGACGATTGGGACTCATGAGTAAAGTACTAGTGTAATGGAGTAATGGGGAAGAACAACATTATTACCCCCATATGTGCTAAATATTTTAAAAGTACTCCAAGTGTTTCGATTATCTTAATTCGAGTCATTAGAATAGTTAATTGTAAAGTTATGTAAAAGTTCAAGTGTAAGGGGGATACAACCCCCCTATGATGTATTATTTTGGATGGTAGGGCAAGAGTGTATGCAAAAAAAAAAAAAAAAAAAAAAAAAAAAAAAAAAAAAAAAAAAAAAAAAGTAGAAAAAACATACGGACTACCATCCCGTTTCATTTTATGTTTATTTTATCTTTTTGTTATTTTTTTTCATTAGCTTAAGTCGAGTCTAGTCTTGGCTTAGCAACGCCATATTGTACATGTAATTAATCAAGATCTTTAACTCGCCACCAGTAAAATATCCTTTATCCAACAAAACCGTGTTTATCATATCCCTACACCTAACGTTATAACCCGTTTAAAAGCCCTCTTTGATAGTTTATCTTAGGTGCTTACGCCTAGTGGAGGAGGTTTTTGATCCTTTCCCAAGCCTATGGTAATCTATTTGCTATGACAGGTAGTGAGAGATATTATTCATTTTCATTTATGAGATATACTTTTATGACACCTGAGAGATGTGAGTATCTAAACACTACTTGTGAGGTGCTAGTCTGTAATCTCCGTGCTTATTATGATTAAAGTGAAACGACTATTTGTTGTAATTACTTTTATATTAGCATTAAATGACCCCTAACTTGTATTTTGATTAGAATAAAAGCGCATTTGCTTGAGGACAAGCAAATCTCAAGTGTAAGGGTATTTGATGAAGCGAAAAGTGTACCTCTTTTAGGGGGTCATTTAAGCCCTAAATCGTATTTATTTGATCAAATATTGCCCTAAATCGTTCCTTTTGTCATTTTAGGTACTTTGGAGAAGAAATCTGGAAAAGGAAGCAGTTTGGACGTTTTTGGAGCATAAAAGTGAAGAAAACGACAAAGTCTCAAAATCTGCTGGAAAAGTACCTGTGACGGCGTCAAGCCCCAGTGTGACGCCGTCAACCCTTGACGCGCCAGAGAGGATTTTGGAAGATTAAAGGGGGACGGCGTCAAGAAGGCCATCAACCCTTGACGCGCCAGAGAGGATTTTGGAGGATTAAAAGGGGACGGCGTCAAGAAGGCCATCAAGAAACCCTAACCGCGGCGAGGTGACGGCGTCACGCTCTATAACGTGACGCCGTCAGATCTGTTTTCCTATATATATTTTCATAATTTTTTAGTCATTAGTGTGCAACTTTGTGAGGAGAAACCCTAAGACGATTTTTCTGCCATTTTTAAGGGTTTTATACCCTTGGATCTCCCATGTTCAATTGAAGATAAGTAATCAATTAATCATTCAATATGTCTATGTGTTGTTTGATTATATCTTGTTCTTGTCTTTTATTTAACATGCTAGGCTAGATTTATCTTGTGTTTGCTTAGATCTAATGAAACCTAACTATTGATTATCGGTTGTTGGTGTGTTATTAATTGTATTGGATGATTTTTATCAATGTTAGGCTTAAGAAAACTGGCTAACCTCCTATACGGTAACTTGCTTGAACGTCTTAAGAAACATGAACCAATGTGTACTAAGGTTTTTATGGTTGTATTTAATGCATGAGCGAATTCTAGTGATCCCATGTTAGGAGCTTCTTAGCCGGCTCGACATAGGAGTGAAGTAGGAGCTTATAGAGTTGGGGAAGTACGTACGCCACCCCACGATTGGTATTAAGGAATACACCCGTCATCCACGCAATTAATGCACACTAATCAACCGGTAAAAGATAGTTAGGGAGTAAGGAAATCTAAGTAAACACATTTCTCTCCATATAAGTTCCACAACCTTTTTATTTTCAGTTATTTTATTTTATTTGCAATTGTAGTTATTTGGGTTAGTTGACTAGCAACTAATTCCGCCCACTCCTTCAAACCCGAGATTTTACTTGCTTTCAAAAAAATATAAAAATACAAAAAGAATCTTCCCTCACCCTTAGACCTATTTGAGTAGTTTTTCAATCCTAACGACACTATTCCCCTAGAGAACGATCAATCCCCCGGTACTTGCCACTTCACTATACTACATCGGTCAGGTACACTGCCTGGTGGGGATTGCAAGCCTCTTGAGATCCCTTGAGAGGTAAAACCTACTGCGAGGGCGCAATCCCACACATCAATTGCTGACCTTCTTGACATACGGATACTCAGTGGTGAAGAGTTGGTCGAACAATGGATTATATTTCTTCTCAGCATCCACATCCACATTTTCAAAGTCAGCCAAAATCTCGGCCGCCTCCTCCGGTGTACGGTCGACAGCAACGCCATTTACAAACCCAGCCATAGACGAAAGGTTGAAAGGATGAGCCAAAGACTGTTTATACTCATGGCTACCGAGAAGACGACGGACCATCTCCGGAAGAAATTCTTTAACCACTTTAAAACGTTCTATCTCGGTATTTCCCAATTGGACTGCCAAGTCTTCCCTCACCTTCCTAAGTTCCCGATTGTCCTTTTCTTCATCAGCCAACAAATCTTTGGTTTTGGCCAATTCGGCCTCCAAAGACTTGAGAATCTTGCCCTGCCCTTCTTTCTCTTTCACTAGCTCCAAAATCCGATCAGTCAAGCTTTGAATAGTGACTCCACAACCAGCATGCTCAGTTCTCAGCTTCTCTACTTCATCCGGATCCTGTCCGGCACACCTTTGATGATCCGCGGTAAGGTTGTTAAACTGATCAAGCAAGGTTTCAAACCGAAGGAGGATGTCAGATTGTGCCACGACACTCTTCCCCAACAACATCCACGAACGGTTGCAAGCATCTTCATCACTTAGGCCTTCCAAGTACTGCTCCTCGCGAGGAGTCGATAGATGCGCCATAATTTCCCGGCAAACGGAAGACCCGGTCATGCGAGAATCTACTCTTACGGACCACTTCGGCACAAAAATCTCTCCCGAAGTAAATTCATCCTCACCCATCTCATTTAAACCCTCCAGATGCTTCTTATCCTTCCCCCGTCCGTGAGGGACCAAAGGACTCCCTTTCAAAAGAGGCAAGGGCCGAAGCATGTAAGCATAAAAAAAAAAAAAAAAAAAAAAAGACTTACCAACATCACCAGCTCCAAAATGACTGCTTGCTCCTCCCTCACTCTTGGGTAGCCTCATTGATCCATCCGAGTGAACCGAACGGAGAGGAGGAGGAGCCGGTATATGTTTGGAAGTATCCAACTCAATGACGGGAGTGTCAACATTTGTTCTTGCTTTTTTAGCCGTCCAAGAAGAAGCACCCTCCCCGGCAGGACGCTTGCCCGAGCTTGGGGCCCCTCTGCTCCCTCCGGCAATCACCCCTTTCGGTTTGGGTCCCAAGCGTGCACTAGCCTCTTGCTTCCTCCTCTTAGCCTCTAAAACTTTATCACTCGGCACTTCAACCGCCTTCATCTCAGCCGTCTTTGCCGGAATATCTGCATTGGAAGGGGCGGGTTCCGTTACATGTGAAGGGCGAGATTCACCCTCACGATACGGATCACCTTTGGTTACCGACGCCCCCTTTCGGCGCTCAGGCTTAATGAGATATTCAGACATCGTCAAAGCTGCAAACAAACAAAGTCAAGAACACGTATCATTCGGCAGCAACCAAACATACATATCTAAGCATTTACAAGTAAAACATATAAACAAGGGCTATACCCTTTCCTTCGGCGTCCACAACGGCCGCTCGGAAGCCGGGATGTTCCCAATGATCAGTCAACCCGAAAGCATACAAAAAACCACGCGGAACCTGGATAAGGTCAATAACATGCTCAGACAACCTCCTGACATCCACCATACTGAACCCACGCTGCGGAAACGGATCAGAAATATCCGAATCGTGGTGCCTCCAAGGCATTGCGAAAGGGATAGCCCGCCTATCTATCAAGAAAAACTGATCCTTCCATCCCTTCAAACCAGTTAGAATCTCATTGAAACAAACCTTTTTGTCTTTGCCACCCCATTTCTCGAAGGAAAACCAATGCCCCTGCTTACTCAACTTATAAAACACACGAAAAAGAGGAGTGGTCGGCGTAATATGTAAACTCCGGTTGTAAACCTCGAAAAGAGAAACACGATGTAAACCAAGAGGGACCAGCTGGGAGATATGAACTTTGTAATACCGAATGACATCCAACAAGAAGGAATAAAATGGCACGACAATGCCCACCTCATAGAAATATTCCAAATATAAACCTATAGCATCCGGGGGCAATCGATCCATGGTCATATCCGCGGGAGGAAGCCTCGGATTTAGATCTGACGGAATACCAAATTCCATCACCACTAAGGAAATAGTTGCTTCGTCCATGTGAGAAGTGTACTTACGGATATCGAATTTAGGAATAAACCCCTCGGATTCCGGAGGATCTTCCTCATGGGATGAAACCGACCGGCGCGACATAGCCGAAAGAGAATGTATAGCCGAACAATACAAACAACAAATTAACGCTAGTATAAAACGTACCTTGTTAAACGGAAAGACCACGTAAAGGGCGATGCGTACAAAATCACTCGGATAGAAGGGACGAACCTTTAAGGTGTCAGAATAATTCAGAATTTCACAGTGGTAAATATGGGAAAAATGAGCCTATTTATAGGCAAAAAGGTGGGGTTACGAAACGTCGCATCTTGTCAGATGCGGACGTGTCATCTTCTGAAACACACGACGAGACACACCGACACGTGTCCCAACCCTAATGACACGGTAAAAGTGACGACGCAGCTACAAGCGTGTGTAATAATGGTTTTTGGCATTTATACACGCGTAACGGTGAACAAGTTCCAACGGATTAATCACAACGGAAAGCCTAAAGGCAAAATTCTACACACAAAAAAAAGAGTATCACACCATCGCTATGTGATACTATGATACTGGGGGGGGCATGTTGGCGTATATGGCCGAATGGCCCAACCGGACGGACCACGCAGGCCGTCCGGACCAAATGCCACAAACGACATTCCAAGATAAGTCAAGCTGAGGACACACATTTTCGAAGGGTTCGATCCGAACGAAGTACTGACGCCGGACGAACCTCGCTGGTCGTCCGGACCAACGGCTATTTCCAGAACAAGAGGTCAACCTAGACATTAGTAGCATATGGCAGAGCTGCAGGAAGCTATGGCAGATCAGAAGAAACACCCAAACAGGGCAAAGTTCCAGTACTTAACTCATGGACGTATCCGATGGGGACAAAAATGGGTCTCCTATATAAAGGAGAAATTTCTACAGCAAGAGTAACTAATCTTTTACACACAGTACTTAACTCATTAATAAACCTATTACCTCACCTTCCGATACTTACTCTCACGCCGGAGTTTGGTCGTGGGTCACACCCGGGGCGAGACTAACGCGTCTACTTTCTTAGCAGATTTTCGGAGGACTTGACAACATCAAGGCCGAAGGACATTTTGAAGAATATTTCTACCCGCAAGAAAATACTTAAACAACCTTCATTCAAACCGACCCATCTTCCTTCAAACAAGTAGTCCAGCTCTTAACCGGAAAACAACCAACCCGACCCTACCCAGTAACCAGAACCCATTTCAAGAAACCCTTAACAAAGCTATACGAACGAAGACCCATTTCAATAAGCTTCAAGATCAGCCCGTTAACCAGCTCCGGAGGTGGTGTGCTCTCGCCGGAAGTTCTGTCACCGAGTGTTATTGATTTTTTGGCGTTGGTTTGAGTCCGATGACGCCGCTTTTACCCTACCCGTTTTGTTTGGATCATGAAGCTGAAGAGAGCTATTAAGGAAGGAGGGTTTTGTTTGGATCATGAAGCTGAAGATAAAGTATATTGAGGATGGTGTTTATTTGAGGTGAAAATGTTGCATACGGACAAAAGTATATTGAGGATGAGTTAAAAAAGTATATTGAGGATGGTGTTTAAATTTATGTGGCGATTTTTGTGTAAATTATGTGGCGATTTTTGTGTGAGAGTGTTTGTTATGTGTGAGAATATATTGACAAAAGTTTTTTCTGGTGGACAAAAGATGATGGCTGTATACCATGTGATTCATTATTAATCCCATGTGATTTATTAGTCAATTCCATGGGATTTATAATTAATCACGTGGATTAATATGAATCCTATGGGATTCACTTGTGATTCATGCTGAATCCCATGTGATTCACGCTCACGCCCTTCAAGAAGAATCCCAAAGTAGCCATAGACGTGTGAGGTGTAAATCATCTTTATTCATACAGAATCTCATGTGATTTTGTACTTACAGTGTATCTAAAGCAAAATGAAAATCCCATGGGATTTATACAGAATCCCATGTGATTCTCTCTGATCCCTTGTGATTCATATAGAATCCCATGGGATCCATACAGAATCCCATGAGATTCTTTGATGAATCACCTGTAATTTATAAAGATTGCCCATGTGATTCATACAGAATTCCAAGAGATTCTATACGAATCCCAAGGGATCAGAGAGAATCACAGGAGATTCTGTATAACAACATACAACTTTTTAATAAAGAGATTCAAATAACTCATTTCAAAAATCATATAAAAAACATCTACCCTTAAAAAGCTGTGACATAAAAGTATTAAACTCAAAAACAGTGATTTACTCATTTTTACAAATCACTTGTGATTTTTAAAATTTTTTTTTACGAATCCCGTGGGATTTTTTTACGAATCCCGTGGGATTTTTCTGGACGGAAATTTTGAAAAAAAAGTTCGTCGAAAGTATATAAAAGTGCATATCTATAGAAAGATGATTTAATTCTCGTCGCGATGGTGTATTTTTCGTAGCTTGAAGATTTACCGTTTGCAAGATATGTTGTTTTTTAAAAAATGGTGGAAAGTGGATTTTTATATTAAATGAGCTAAAATGCCAATTTTGCCTTCTTTTTTTATTTATTTATTTTTTTTTATTTTTTTTTTTATTTTATTTTTATCTATACCGTTGGATGAAATCAAAATAGAAGGCTAGGATGTGATTATTTGTTCTTTAGATTGTTTTTGTTTGTGATGGATCTCATCTCATTAGAGTGTATTCTCGTAAGTCGTAACCCAAAATTTTACAATAAACTCATAGGTTGAATTAATTAATTAAGTCTCAGCAACTCTTCATCCTTAAATTAATTTCCTCCCAAAAATTCTTAGTGCCAACTAAGTTAGGGTGCTTTACAAATTTCAATGTCAGTTCCTAAACATACATGTCCAAGATATCAAACTCAATTCTTAATAATGATACACCACATTGTAAGTTCGTTTCTAACGACAGAACGTGTAAATTTTTGTATACTGTTCGTGTATGTGTCCGGACGACTCACTCCGGACGACACGTTCCGGATGAGGTTCATTCACACCATCCGGCCCGGATCATGCACATGTATATAATAATAATAAAGTACCTCGGGAAAGACCAAGACGTCTCATCACCTAGGTAATGAGCGCGGACCGCTGGTTATTATCATAAATCAAGCATGCGCCGTCGTCCCGGTTTCCACGGGACACGGTCCCCAGTACGTGTACAGTAGCCTATAGACCTGGTCTAGGCGTAGACCGGCTCTCCGCTTCCCCATGGTTGTCAGGTACAGTGATTGTGGTACTATAAATACCATAACTCATTCAATGCATATTCATTGAACCCCCCCCCCTTCATTTACTACCCTCATTTACTACTCTCATTTATTACTTACTAACCACACATCCGGATGCTAAACTTATCCTCACACCGGAGCTTGGTCTTGGAATAAAAACCAAGGCGAGGCTAATGTGTGCTACCTTTGTTTTAGGTTCGCATAGCTCAAGATTTGAGCCAAAGAGACCTGGTGCAAGATTTTACTTCAACAAACCGGCGCCATTCGTGGGGACCAAAATTCAATCTACCAAAAGCTTAGAATGACTGGTCCCAGCCCAAGCGCATCCGTCGGCCGCTCAGGGGTGGCCGAAGGGTCAGGAGAGGGAATTCCTAATCCCCAGAACACTCGAGCCATCATGGAGGGTCACATATCGGCTCCCAAAGAGTTGTTGAAGTAACAAGGCCACTGTGATCTGATAAAACCAATGATGTTAATCTTTGAAGATTAAGTAACGGATACAGAAGAGGAGGAGGTCGAAAAAAGGAAAAACAGTAAGGGGAAGATAGTGGCGGAAGACCACTTGAGCAAGTCGTTCAAAGAGGTGATAAAGTGTCCGTTCACAAAAAGGATCATAGAGTTCTCGGCTCCCAAGCGTAAAATGCCATCGAACCTCAAACTGTTTGATGGGACGACCGACCCAGATGACCATATCAACCGCTTCACGGGGGCGGGAAACCACGAAGAATGGCCAATGCCCGTGTGGTGCCGCATGTTCCAACAAAATTTGGACGGGAAGGCCAGAGGGTGGTTCGATAAGCTGCCGACCGGAAGTATCGACAGCTGGGACGAACTTCAGAGGAAATTCCTTAACAGGTTTAGCATACTAAGGGCATGTGCTAAGGACCCCACGGAGATCAACAAAATTCATAGGAGGGCCAATGAGAGCCTTCCAGATTTCAAAGAACGGTGGGTGAGTGAGGCAAACTACTTCCCAGACGTCCCGGAGATAATGCGGATCTCCTCTTTCATGAACGGTCACCATTGCCCGGAGTTGGCAAAGAAGTTCTCGGACATCATTCCTAAGACGGTCGATGAGATGCTGCAAAGGTTTGATGACTTCATTCGTTCGGAGGAAGCATTCCGGAGCACTGAATTGCCGAAAGGAGAATATGCCCGCAAGGATGTGGGAGGATCACAGCCTATGAAACATGACAGGTATCACAAAAATTTTGATGATAGAAAAAGGGTAGGGCAGAGACCTCCATACCGACCAAGGGAGCATCACGCCCCATATGTGGCTCCAAGATATGAACCACACCGGAACGGCAGGTATGGATTTAGAGATGATCGAAACAGACCAACATTAGAGTCACTAAGGAGCACTCCGAAAGAAATAATGGCAACTGAGCATCACCTCCGGCTACCCCAACCTCCTCCGCTGCCCGGCATGCCACGGAAGGAAAACTTGGACTGATATTGCGACTATCACGGTGAAAAGGGGCATTACACCAACAATTGCTATCAGTTAAAGAAGCAATTAGAACTAGCCTTGGGATGTGCGCCGTCACGTGGTTTCCACTTCATACCTATTTTTGGAAAAAGCTTGGTCAATGCTCTTATCTTATAAAATATTATTTACCCTTCCGGGCGGTTCACGTGATTCGTGAATTGGAGTCCACTCACCATGGTGGGGATTTAGTCAAGGAGTATTGCTCCGTAGCTTGCGCTTTCATCCCGACGCCGGTAGCTCATGCTCGTACATTCCCCGTTCCTTTTATGAAAGTTTCGCGTCCTGACTGGGACGCTCGTCCTTCGACCGATTGCTGCGTTGTTCGTCACACAAGGCATGTTCAGCCCTGCGAGTATCGATCATTTGTTCAAAGGGCGGCTTCCGCCCTATACATCATCATGTCCCCCATTCTAGTTTGATTACTTCGCCGTATGTAATCAATCTAGACTAAAGCCCTCTGCCACAATATTTTCATTTGTAAATGTGTTCCACGCGTCCTTTGCTTGATAAGCGTGCTATTTTATCGCCGCGATTCTCTTACAGTTGGGACTTGTTGTGACGTTTTTTTAGCCGTTCATTTTATGTGCTGTCGCGCCCATTCGTTTTCTGACCCAAACCCGATATAGCCTTAAAGGGTCGGGTTAGGGTCTCAATTAGTTTGTTATCAGATTATCGGGTCAACCCGATAAGGTACATAACCCATTTAACAAATCTATGATTCTTGATCGTAGTGCTCTTTTTTGTTTGTATTTAGACTAAAAGGCGAGGAATTGTGACTTTTCGAGCTTACTTCATTGTTTTTACATGTGTTTCTTTTCTCAATTTATACCACTAAATACATGACAAAGTCCATCTTTGATCATTATATAAACATGCTACTGTCAAGTAATTTAAAAACATGCCCACTGGTTATAGGGGAAAATTGTGTCACATAGTTCTCTACTTTTGAAATTTTCTTTTTAAGGCTACCTGCAACAAGGAGGTTGGCCATCAACTCGTTGTTGGTCGTCATGAAGGCCGTCCACTGCAGGATGAAGGCCGGTCAGTGTCGTCGAGTGCTATTTTGGAGACCGAGATCGTTACCTCGACCTAGGTCGTGTGCTTGTTTTTTTGTGTTTTAATTACTTAAAATGTATTTTTGTAAGATACGTTTTGTATAGTGTAGGTAGTCTGACTATGCATAAAAGGTAGGTTGTAAGTGGCATGAGAGAAAACTCGGGTGGCATGAATAATGAAGGTCGCTAAGGGTCAATACTGTGCCTAGCCTAAGTACTTACTTACTTTTATCACATCATGACATGGCATGGGAATTTCATCTACTATTTTCTAAAACCTAAATTGGCAGCCTAACTCCTCTAATCCACTCCCCTTTTAAAACAATATCCTGTAAAAGCTTAATACAAAGAATACGACAAAATACATATGAACATAGTATGAGATTAACAAGTAACCCGATAACCCAATAGACCCATCCCAACAACCCGCAACCCGACAAACCCGAACCCAATAGACCCGATTCTTTAAAAGGTCAGGTTGCAGGTTGTTTTTAAAGTCCAAAATCCGATATACCTGCCCCGATAAGCCTCTAACTAAACCCGATAACCCGATTGACACCCCTAGCGTCAATCAATGTTTATGCTGAAAAATAATCAATAAATTTGGAGCTATAGAACGGAGACAAACTAAAAATGTGGAAAACTAGAAGGGGAGTTGAATAGTTTTACGTCTTTTTAATTTATTATAAAACCTTTATTTATTTTTAAAAACTTAGGTTCAAGTTTGTTATAAAGAAAATAAAACTTAAACCTTATTATTAGATGTATATGTATTCTTTTAAATTGATTGTAAAAGTTTTGGTTTATTGAATGGATTTTCAAATTGATCTTTATGTGAAATTGACCTTTAAGTAATACTAGCAATTATATAATCCTATGTGTATGAAAGTAATGACGATGCAAGTAAAGAAATAAATAAGGGATGGAAAGA
This sequence comes from Artemisia tridentata subsp. tridentata, assembly GCA_021014915.2. Taxonomy (NCBI): domain Eukaryota; kingdom Viridiplantae; phylum Streptophyta; class Magnoliopsida; order Asterales; family Asteraceae; genus Artemisia; species Artemisia tridentata. The sequence continues at coordinate 332,395,955 of CP139503.1, read as the reverse complement.
TCTAACCAAGACACGAGAGATTTAAAGTGGTTCGGCTACAAGGACACCTTCCTTGCCCTACTCCACTCCCCGAGCACCGAGCTCGAGAGTTTTCTTCACAACTTCAATAAGCTCCCTTATGGCGGAGAAAACCTTACACGACTTTGGCTTACACCGGCTTAACGACACAAAGCTAAATGTCGAGTTCTAATGGTAGCTAGAACCAATCTCACAACTTCACAACACAACTTCTTCACGACTAATTCACAACGGCTTCACGACTTGAACTCTAGAACTTCACGACTAGGACTTCACGACTTCAACACGACCGCTTCACAACTTCTATGCTACGGCTTCACGACTTCAACACTAAGACTTCACGACTAGGACTTCACAACTTCAACACGACCACTTTACAGCTTCTATGCTACGGCTTCACGACTTCAACACTAGGACTTCACGACTAGAACTTCACAACTTCAACACGACCGCTTCACAACTTCTATGCTACGGCTTCACGACTTCCACACAACGACTTCACGTCTTCAAAGCTACGGCTTCACAACGGGTTCACGACTTCTACTCCACGGCTTCACAACTTCTACACTATGTCTTCACAACTTCTATACTACAACTACTTATACAACTTCTTCACTACTTACATACAACACTAATCTACTATACACACCTTACACACAAATGAATGAATGATTTACAAACTTTGTTAAACTAACAACTTAAGTAACAAGATGATACTAAGTTGTAATACTTCTAATCTTGATTGATATAAGTATTCTTCTTTTGCACTTGAATGAAGGAAGCTTGGATCACTTGGAAACCAAAGCTTAAGACTATATGATCAAAGGGTTTTTAGAAAGGATTTACAAGATTTAAAACAGAATGTTTTGGGGTGCAAAAGGTGAGTAAAAATCCAGGGGAAGGCTGGTATTTATAGGGAGAAAAACTGGACAGCTGGAGCCTACTGGAGCGTGGCCGGCCCCCTTAAATAGGGGGCGGTCCCCTTAATTTTAAGGGGGCCGCCTAGTAAAATTAAGGGGGCCGCCCTTGCTGAACGTTGGCCAGTTTTGTCCTTTTGTGGGGAAGGTTTTTCTGGAACATTTTAACTGATTTTGGTTAAAAATTTGAATTCATATTTTTATAAAAGATAAAACATTTTTATTTAATACCAAAAATGTTTTTCAAAAATATATAAAATGTTTTTGATGTTTTATAAAAAATCTAGTTATTAAGAAAATGTTCCTTTGATCATATAATGCATTAAGCATTAGTTCATTCATACCTTAAGTGATTTGAGTTGTAGAAATAGATATTTACAACTAAATACTTTTTTACGTCATACTTTTCCGATTAATGATTTTACATTTTGTGATTATCAAAACGTAGAGATATCGAAAAATATTAATAACGTGTTTAGGCATTATTTATATCAACAATCTCCCCCTTTTTGATGATTACAAAATCTAAACTCATTAAATCTAAAAATTTGTTTTTAGACAAGTATTTATTGAGTTTACATCTATTTCTCCCCCTTTTTGTAGAATCAAAAAGGTTAAGCCGACAAATTTTAGAAATAAAAGTGTCGTATGAGAAGTCCCCCTTGATGTGTACTCCCCCTCGTTTGGGGGCACCAAGGAAATGAGCTATGGAATGCTTGCAAGAAAAATGTTAGAAGCACAAGTATATGTAACAACACTAAGCAAGCAAAAAGAGCATTCATTAAATAGAAGTGTTGTGTATAAATACTGATGAAGCGAAAAGTGTACCGCTTTTAAGGGGTCATTTAAGCCCTAAATCGTATTTATTTGATCAAATATCCCCCTAAATCGTTCCTTTTGTCATTTTAGGTACTTTTGAGGAGAAATCTGGAAAAGGAGGCATTTTGGACGTTTTTGGAGCATAAAAGTGAAGAAAACGACAAAGTCTCAAAAATCGGCTAAAAGTTACCTTTGACGGCGTCAGGATTTACCCTGGACGGCGTCATGGCTTGGCAAGAAAAGGTGGATGTGAAATTTACTCATGATAAGCCAGTGAAAATTGCATGTGAATTCTGACGGCGTCACGCTTTAACCTGATCAAGGGCGTCACGGCTTAATTCAAAGAGGGACGGCGTCACGTTCAAGGTCTAACGGCGTCAAGCCTTGATAAGCCAGAACGGATTTTGGAGAGCTAAAGAGGGACGGCGTCAAGAAGGTCATCCGGGAACCCTAAAAGCGGCGAGGTGACGGCGTCACACTCCATAACGTGACGCCGTCAGATGTAAAAATCTATATATAGTTTTGCAATTCTTTGTCATTAGTGTGGAACTTAGTGTGGAATTTTTGGGAGAAAACCCTAAGACGATTTTAGCATCTTTTTCAAGGCTTTTTGCCTTGAGATCTTCCATGTTACATTAAAGATAAGTTATCAATTAATCATTCAATATGTCTATGTGTTGTTTGATTCTATCTTGTTCTTGTCTTTTGGTTAATATGTTAGGCTAGATTTATCTTGTGTTTGCTTAGATCTAATGAAACTTAGCTATTGATTATTGGTTATTAGTGTGTTATTAGTTGTATTGGATGATTGTTTATCTATGTTAGGCTTAAGAAAACTGGCTAACTTCCTATTCGGTAACTTGCTTGAACGTCTTAAGAAACATGAACCAATGCGTACTAAAGGTTTTTATGGTTGTATTTAATGCACAAGCGAATTCTAGTGATCCCATGTTAGGAGCTTCCTAGCCGGCTCGACATAGGAGTGAAGTAGGAGCTTGTAGAGTTGGGGAAGTACGTACGCCACCCCACGATTGGTATTAAGGAATACACCCGTCATCCACGCGACTAATACACACTAATCAACCGGTAAAAGATAGTTAGGGAGTAAGGAAATCTAAGTGAACACATTTCTCTACACATAAGTTTCCACCAAACATTTCCATTTTTGTTATTTTATTTTATTTGCATTCGTAGTAATTTGGGTTAGTTGACTAGCAACTAATTCCGCCCACTCTTTCAAACCCGAGATTTTACTTGCTTTCATAAAATATAAAAATACAAAAAGAATCTCCCTCAACCCTTAGACCTAATTAGAGTAGTCTTTCATACCTAACGAACACTATTCCCTGTGGAGAACGATCAATCCCCCGTACTTACCACTACACTATACTACATCGGTCAGGTACACTGCCTGGTGGGGTTGTAAGCCTCTTGAGATCCCTCGAGAGGTAAAACCTGTTGTAAGGTTGCAAAACCACGCATCAAGTTTTTGGCGCCGCTGCCGGGGAATAGTTATTGTTTAGGTTGAATTTTTATTTTACTAGGTCTACTCACTAGATTCCTTTCTAGTGAGATTTTTATTTTTCTTTTTATTAGATTTCTTTAGTCTATCTTTTTCTTTGTGCCCTTTGTTTGTAAAACCATTTTCATTTGTCACCATGGCGGATGAAATTCCATTTAGATCATTAACAATAGAGGAACAATTACTTTACACGGATAGATTTGCTTCCTGTTGTTCCAATGAATTTTTAAGTGATCTTAGATATATACAAGAGGAGATGGGTATAAAGTTTGATAGGTTTGATGAATTATGTGCATGTGTGGCTTCTATTAAACAATCATTGTTAGGATCAACTCCTTTTAATAAGACCCTTTGGAAAATTTTTGAGGAAAGCCTCCTAACCGTGAACCATAAGTTTAATGAATTAATGGGTTCGTATACATCACAACTTGAGGAAACAATTGAGGAGGATTTAGCCGAACATGAGCATATTGAGCAAAAAGACCTAGGTTTTATGATCAATGACTTTGAATCTCAAGAAACACATGATGAATCCTTTAGGCAAATTGAACATAGTAATCATGTTATCGGGGAAGATTCTTATGAATCGGACTTAGAACTTGAAATGGCTAGAGAAGGATTTGAGATACTTAGGAACATGTTTGGGTTAGATTCTACTAAAACACATGATGTGGATATAATTGATATAGAGACAAGGAAGGATGAGGTAAATAACACAAACCTACAAAGTACCCCACAAGTCCTACCATCATTCGAGGCATACACACCGCACGTGACTTACCCGGAAGAAGTAGAAGGGACTATAGGAACCCCAATTGAAGTAGAACCTTTGGAAGAAACAAAACTAGAAGAAATAGGTTTGAATACTTGTAGTCACAACCTTTCTTTTAGTTCTATGGAAGTTCCTAGTTTTGATGAACCGGAGCCTAAACCAAAACCGTTACCTAATCTTCCATCCTTAGATGTGAACTTAGGAATTGAATTAGGTCCCGACCCACCCATCAAACCATATAGTCCGGGTAGTTTTATGTTGAAGGTAGTAGACTCTAAGCCTTGTAGAGAGGAAGCTGACATAGGAGTGAACCATAACCTTTCATACTTACATCACCCATTCATGATTGATCACAAGAAACACTATGGGTTTAAACCGGGTTTATTAGGTCAAGATGGATTCCCAATTAGGAGTCTCTCGAAGTTGTTAGAAAATGATCCCTTTTTAGGAGAACACTTTAACTCACCCATTGACCAAAGTGAACTAGGTAAGGTTATGATGAAAGGAGCACACCCCTTTGAGCATATAATTCATCCACCAATCTTTCCTCACGTGGCATACTCCTACCGAGCTGGTGTGTATCGCTACTATCACCCGCACTTAACCCTAAGTGTAGGGAAAACCTCCCCTATTTCCGTTAAATAAGGGTAGAGTCAGGCTCGTGACTCGAACAAAAACAAGCGCTTCTTGGGAGGCAACCCAAGCTTTATTTGCTTTGTGTGTTTATTTGTTTGGTTGTTTGATTTTATTTGCTTCCGTATGTATGTTTAATTTTTATTATTATTGATTCATGTTCAAAACTAAATTGTGAAAATGCTTTATCTTGTTTTTTAACTTCGTCTTAACTACATATAAAGGTATTTTGCAAAAGATAAGTGTAAGGGAAATCCAAATCGGTTTATTAGAACAAATGAACATGAACCATAACAATATTAAATTAACATACATATTAGTAATTGTTTGAGTCAAATGCTTGTATCGAGTCATAATGATGTTTTGCAGGATTTCCAGGAAGTAAGGTATAGGTTTTTCCAGAAATTTTCCGGAAACTTAACATGAGAATTCTGTCAGATCATTTCTGACGGCGTCAGGAGTTACAACCTGACGGCGTCAGGTTTAATTTTCAGAAATTTTTGAAAGTTTTGTTTTCATAAAAAGTTTTTATTAAATCTATAACTTATAATCTCCAGGAATCTGCAAAATTATCATTCCACAAGCATTATATCCTTATATATAGAGTTTATCCCGCCGATGTTATGCAGGTTCTCGTGTTTGTTTTCTCAGGTTTAACAGGTTATTTTGGACAAGGAAATGTTTTGGATCAAGCTTTTGGCGATGCATTAGTCATGGAGCTTCAACATTACTTTGGAAGAAGATCTAACCATGTTACTTCATTATCCACCGAGCGAATCAGGGGAGTATTTGATTTCATTCTTTTACTTTATGCTTTTACATTTGTTATCTGAACATTGGGGACAATGTTCATCTTAAGTGTAAGGGGGGGGGGGGTAAAAGTACGATTTTAGAGAATGCTATTACGCTTGATTTTTGTTTGTTTAATAGTAGATGTGTAATAAAACTGAGAGAAATACCTGTTAGGGTAATTTTAGTGCCAAATTTAAATTTTTTTTACAACATATAGGAGTGAAACTTTGATCTTAATAAGCGTCTCACGGATAGGAGTTATATGACTAGCACAAAAAACCGTACCACTAAAAAATTTTCCACCCCCAAATATGTGAGGTTCGCCCCTAGAATTGGTAGGAAAAGCATTTATGCTATGATGTGTGTACCGGTAGCACTTAGATTCTAGAACTTGCGTTAGGACCATTCCAAGGCCACAAGTGAGACTACATTCGTGTAGTTAGATTTACTACATGATAAGAGGCATTAGGATTAACCCATTGTGTTACACCTGTGTTTTTGTTATAATTACATTGGCTACATTGGTCAAGTAATTCTCCCACACCCTTTGCGTTGTACTCATTTTTAGTACACGATACCCCTAGTACACCCCTCAGAGCCTATCTTTTCGTTTCGACCTTTAAGCATTTTACTTAAAGGAAGAATTTGTTACACCCCACTAAAATGTACACCCAAATCGCCTTAGCCTACCTTGTATGCACTCATTTTCAGTGCATTATTGTTACAACATTTGTTTAAACCCAAGTTAATTATCTAGTTGATTACATGGTTGCTAAGCCGAGTCATATCCTTGTACATATTGTTTTGGGACGATTGGGACTCATGGGTAAAGTACTAGTGTAATGGAGTAATGGGGAAGAACATCATTTATTACCCCCATATGTGCTAAATGTTTTAAAAGTACTCCAAGTTTTTCAATTATCAATTAATTATAATTGTAAGTATTATGATTATATTTGTAAAGTTATGTAAGTTCAAGTGTAAGGGGGATGCAATGCCCCTATGATGTATTATTTTGGATGGTAGGGCAAAAGTGTATGCAAAAAAAAAAAAAAAAAAAAAAAAAAAAAAAAAAAAAAAAAAAAAAAAAAATCGAAAAAATCAAGAAAAATACAAAAAAAATGAGAAAAAGAAAAATAGAAAAAACATACGGACTACCATCCCGTTTCATTTTATGTTTGTTTTATGTTTTTGTTATTTTGTTATTTCGTTTCTAGCTTAAGATCGAGTCGAGTCTTGGCTTAGCAACATTGTATAGTACATGTAATTAATCAAGATCTTTAACTCGCCACCAGTAAAATATCCTTTATCCAACAAAACCATGTTTTCCTTTTCCCTACACCTAACGTTATAACCCATGTAAAAGCCCTCTTTGATAGTTTATCTTAGGTGCTTACGCCTAGTGGAGGAGGTTTTCGATCCTTTCCCAAGCCTATGGTAATCTATTTGCTATGACAGGTAGTGAGAGATATTATCCGTTTTCATTTATGAGATTTATTTTGATGACACTTGAGAGATGTGAGTATCTAAACACTACTTGTGAGGTGCTAGTTTATAATCTCCGTGCTTGTTATGATTAAAGTGGAACGATTATTTGTTGTAATTACTTTTATGTTAGCATTAAATGACCCCTAACTTGTATTTTGATTAGAATAAAAGCGCATTTGCTTGAGGACAAGCAAATCTCAAGTGTAAGGGTATTTGATGAAGCGAAAAGTGTACCGCTTTTAAGGGGTCATTTAAGCCCTAAATCGTATTTATTTGATCAAATATCCCCCTAAATCGTTCCTTTTGTCATTTTAGGTACTTTTGAGGAGAAATCTGGAAAAGGAGGCATTTTGGACGTTTTTAGAGCATAAAAGTGAAGAAAACGACAAAGTCTCAAAAATCGGCTAAAAGTTACCTTTGACGGCGTCAGGATTTACCCTGGACGGCGTCATGGCTTGGCAAGAAAAGGTGGATGTGAAATTTACTCATGATAAGCCAGTGAAAATTGCATGTGAATTCTGACGGCGTCACGCTTTAACCTGATCAAGGGCGTCACGGCTTAATTCAAAGAGGGACGGCGTCACGTTCAAGGTCTGACGGCGTCAAGCCTTGATAAGCCAGAACGGATTTTGGAGAGCTAAAGAGGGACGGCGTCAAGAAGGTCATCCGGGAACCCTAAAAGCGGCGAGGTGACGGTGTCACACTCCATAACGTGACGCCGTCAGATGTAAAAATCTATATATAGTTTTGCAATTCTTTGTCATTAGTGTGGAACTTAGTGTGGAATTTTTGGGAGAAAACCCTAAGACGATTTTAGCATCTTTTTCAAGGCTTTTTGCCTTGAGATCTTCCATGTTACATTAAAGATAAGTTATCAATTAATCATTCAATATGTCTATGTGTTGTTTGATTCTATCTTGTTCTTGTCTTTTGGTTAATATGTTAGGCTAGATTTATCTTGTGTTTGCTTAGATCTAATGAAACTTAGCTATTGATTATTGGTTATTAGTGTGTTATTAGTTGTATTGGATGATTGTTTATCTATGTTAGGCTTAAGAAAACTGGCTAACTTCCTATTCGGTAACTTGCTTGAACGTCTTAAGAAACATGAACCAATGCGTACTAAAGGTTTTTATGGTTGTATTTAATGCACAAGCGAATTCTAGTGATCCCATGTTAGGAGCTTCCTAGCCGGCTCGACATAGGAGTGAAGTAGGAGCTTGTAGAGTTGGGGAAGTACGTACGCCACCCCACGATTGGTATTAAGGAATACACCCGTCATCCACGCGACTAATACACACTAATCAACCGGTAAAAGATAGTTAGGGAGTAAGGAAATCTAAGTGAACACATTTCTCTACACATAAGTTTCCACCAAACATTTCCATTTTTGTTATTTTATTTTATTTGCATTCGTAGTAATTTGGGTTAGTTGACTAGCAACTAATTCCGCCCACTCTTTCAAACCCGAGATTTTACTTGCTTTCATAAAATATAAAAATACAAAAAGAATCTCCCTCAACCCTTAGACCTAATTAGAGTAGTCTTTCATACCTAACGAACACTATTCCCTGTGGAGAACGATCAATGCCCCGTACTTACCACTACACTATACTACATCGGTCAGGTACACTGCCTGGTGGGGTTGTAAGCCTCTTGAGATCCCTCGAGAGGTAAAACCTGTTGTAAGGTTGCAAAACCACGCATCAAATACACAACCAAGTAGATTACATCATAAGGTATGTAAACATGCAAACAAAACAATTAATGATACTACATAATCATCCTAGGAGTACATGATCTTCCATGGGGCTTGCACACAAAAAGGTTTTGAAAATTATTTTTAAGCGTTGCATATGCTTAATTGGGTAAAAATGGAGGTGGTGGTGGTGTAGTGGGTGAAGGAGGTGGAGGAGGTGGTGGTGATAGTGGGTTGGTAATCATGTGTTCAAGTGTTGAAAACATGTAGTGTATCTCATCTCTAAGACCAAAGATTATGGTCCGGTTATGGATGCAACAAAGACAATTGTCACCATGGGCTTCAAGCAATGCCCAAGGTATGGGAAAGAGTGGTTGTGGAATTGGTGATGGTGAGAAGTGAGCATCAAGAGGTGTGATGGATGATAAGGAAATGGCAAGTTGGGTGGATGGAGGTTCTTGAGTGGATGGTGGTGATGATGCTCTTGGTGATGATGTTAGGTAAGTGTTGAGGTAGTCATTGATGGATGAAGTGGATGGTATGGAGGAAGATGATGCTCCATGGGTAGAGGGTGTTTTTGATGGTGCATTTGGTGCACTTGGGGATGAACTTTGAGGTGGTGGTGATGGAGTATTGGTGTCATCTTGGGTTAAGTCAATGAAGAGTTGTTTTGGTGGTATGATGACAAGTCTTTGCTTCCTTGGAGTCTTAGAGATGGAGGATTTTGGTGATAACATGGTGATTTTGGATGGTAAGGTATGATGGAATGGGTAGTGATTGTTTGGAGGGGATTTATAGTATGGAAATGTGGTTTGTTTAGGTAAATTGTGGAGGTTTAGTGTTAAGATTCCAATACCAGTTCGTCCTTAAAGAGAAATGGTAGCTGGGGCTAGGTGAAAGTGGTCACAAGATGCAAAAGAAAACAGTAAATTTTACTGTCCAGATGGCCGGTCCCCTTAATTGTTGGGCAGCCCCCTTAAAATTAAGGGGACCGCTTAAGGAATTAAGGGGGCCGCCCATCTGGTGTTTTCCCAGGCGACCAAATTTGAAAAAATTCCAGAAAAGGGTCATTGTTAGGGTGTATTTGCAGCAAGCTCCATTTGAATCATGTACATTAGGAATGATTTAATAGTAGCAATAACATATTAATAAGAATAATATTTATATGTAAACTACTAAGATCATATTGTAAGTATGTCATAAGCATATATACATATATATATATATATATATATATATATATATATATATATATATATATATATATATATATATATATATATATATATATATATATATATATATATATATATATATATATATGAAACAACACATTCATAGCAAACGCATATAAGAAAGAAAGAAACTAACATTCATTAATTTAAAATGATTATGTGACAAACATAATCATTGTTACAACATACAAAGTGCTTAAAGCATACATTTGTTAGAGAATTCTAATTTGCCTAAGAGATCCATTTGACTTGCTTGATAATGGAGGTGGTTTTTGAAATGAAAACAAGTGAGAGGGTGAGTAAATGAAACTAATGAAGGTATATGTTTGGGTGTGTGGAGGTTGGAGATGGTGACGGTGGAGACATTTGTAACACCCCCTAATTTGGTTTGTGGCAGCGGAAAAGTAATTAGGGTGTTACGGTGAGGATCGAAGTTAAAATTTCAGAAAACGGCCCGAAAGGGGCGTTTTGAAAGTTATATGTCATTCAAAATAATATTTTTGGATACAAAAGTGAATTATTTGATTTGAAAATCCATAAAAAGGGTGTGATAGTTTGGAAGGAATGACATATTTGATTTTACACCATTTTAGTTATCAGAGTCTAAGATGCCCGCTCCGTGCCTTGTCCTGCTCCGTTAATTACCTGAGATAAACATGCTTAAAACGTCAACACAATGGTTGGTGAGTTCGTGGAGTTTAGTGGAAAATAACTTTCTTTCAATGAATTCAAGAGGTGTACAGTGGTAGTCGAAATAAATACTAGTTCTTCATGAAATAAATAACAAGTTGTGTTGAATAAAAATCCACAAGTAATTCATGTATGATCTCAAGTGATCATAAGTTTCAAGTTTTAAATGAAAATGAGCTACGTTGTTATACGCTCTAAATGATGTGCGGGGTCAACTTTTAGAAGTAACGATATACTAAGCAATTTGGGCTGTCTTTATTAGCAGTCACAACTAAGTTACAAACGATAACAATTAAGTTTCAAGTACAGAATCCATAATCCTAACACAGAGTGAAAATGATAATCTAGTGTCTGAAATCTATCAGTGTGATGTGGTGGTTTACTAAATACAGCTGTATCCTAATATATATGAAACATTCATATATTCTTCAAGTTATATTGCCCTAAGCCTCATGACACGCAAAACGTTAACAGTGTACCGTAAAACGGAGGTGTCCACATCAGGTTAGTGATGGGTTTTTAGCCCTCATGTAATAGGTGATTTGCCAATTCCTATTTTTCTCAAATATAGTGCATCACGACTAAATACGACTAACCATAAGGCATTCCGTCAAAGTATTTAGTGGGATAGGTCGTCAGCCTCTAACAGGTTTCGAAGCTGTCCACTATATTCGCGCTCACATCAAGTGATTAATGGCTCATGATCGAGGGACTTTATGACAATAAAGTAAGCTTAGGCAATATAGGTTTCCAGGGTTCATAAAATAAGTGTATTTCAGTTCTTGGCAATTATTTCCAGTAAAATGTAGAAATTTCATAGTAAAGTTAACAGTACATTCATTTGTTATATGAATGCATACAATGAGTCTCAGTATCATGTTACGTCAAGTAGTTTGAAAATGTTGTCTTTCAAATTCAGTGTTTAAGCTAAGCAAGCAATTTGCACATATAACGAACATATATTCCTCTCAAGGGTGATTTAAACTTGTAAAGCATAGTGGATGATTTTGAATAAATCATGAGAGTTTTTAAAGTATATAAGTAACTTAAAACAGTTAAAGCATGTATCTCCCCCAAAAGAGTTATTAAAAACAAGTGTTAAAAGTAGGGGCCACGACTCACCTGGAGCGTATCTGACAAGATAGAATTTATAAGATCTATGGAAACGATCATGAAAACATCTTCGATACGAAACCTGAATATAAGGGAAGTCTAAGATTCTGACTTACTACTAACAGTGAGTGTGATGTGAGAAATCGTATAACGATTTGATCGGTGATGTGAGTGTGATATGTTTAAAATGCCTCAAGTTAAAAAAATATAATATCATATATGATATTATCTTGATTCTTATGTCACTCGACTCAAAATGTTATCTTCTCAAAATATGCTGAAATGATATGCAAAGTGAATCGCTAAATTCCTAGTTATAATAAATAACGAATACTAAATAATGCATAACTAGAATGTAAAATGCATATGAAATGAGGGGTGAAAAATAGAAAATAAAATAAGAATGTCAAGTAGAATTAGTTGATCCTTGTTCCTTCTAGATTTTATACTTTTTACCCTAACTGCGCTTGCGTCACATCGTTAGTCCCTCGTTAAGTCCAAAGTCCAATAATAGTCCAAAATTGTCCATATGTCCATATAAGGCTTGGAGTTCAATGATATGTCAATTTAAGTCCTCTATAAATTGTTTTCACAGCTTCAGTCCATAAGTTTCACAGTTTTGCAGTTTCAGTCCCTCAAGTTAGATCGCGTTACATTTTTAGTCCAAAAGTGTCAAAATGGTGGGGAACAATGTGGGCGTGTTTTTCTGAGTTATATTTAAGGTAAAAGAAGCTTATTTTAACAGCTTATTCATTCAGTAGCTTATTTTTCACCCTTGGGCCCTTAACGAGCCATGCTTCTAAGCCCGATAACATTTTTAGTCCGTGGGTTCTTGAGGGGGATTTGGTATTTCAAAAAGGTATATTTTTGTATCACATGGCTGTATTAAAAGTGTCATTAAGCTAGCTTCTTCGTGGCTTATTAAAACAGTGAAATGGGTTTAAAGCCCAAGTCGTCATTTTGAAAGGGTTTCCAAAACAGTTTCTGCGAATCATTTTGACAAGTTTTAAGGGTTCATTCGTGGGTTTCATTATATATTGTACAAATGAAAATTTTAGTTTGTTAGGTTGTTAAACAGTTGGGGTGACGAAAACATGAGATTGTGTGACAAGTTTGTAAGTTATACGAGGGTTTTCTAGGCGACATGGAGCATTTGAACATTAAACACTTAGACATATTTAGTGTTTTTCCAGTTTATGTTGTACGCGTATTAGATCCGTTCTAACCATGCATGCTATGGATGTTTAACGTGAGTGTGGGGTGTGTGTGAGACGACTTTTACATGGTTCTAGCTATTTTAATGTATTCGTAACATATAGATATAAACATACGTTCGAGTGAAAGTAACAAAGAGGTGCAATGCATGTGATATTATCGTGAAGTGAGGTGATCTTAAGTCATTCTCAGTGATACTTGATTACCATATGAAACCTATGCAAGTATAGTAACGTGGTAGTGACGCGAAACAAAAATGATACGTTCGAATGAAATATGTGAGTTATGCATGATGAAGTTTTAACGTGAAGAACTGAGATAAGGTAGGTTATAAGGTACTTACTACACCTTTGAAAGGTGGTGAAGAGGCTGTGGTGATCGACTGGAAGCACGAGAGTGAGACAGTGAACTTGTAGGTACACGAATACGTTTTACGTATTGGCTTCTTCTACTCGCCTTGCATCCCCCACTGAGAGATACCCGTTTCTGGGTTTTTAGGGTGGTTAGGGAGAGTGAAATGTAAGGAATATGTGGAGTGTAGGCTGCCAGAAGTGGTGTATTATATAGAGGTAGTCTACACACGTTGTTGACCCATTGACTCTTAACCTAACTATGGGTAGTTACTGTGGGTGAGCAGGGATTTGAGGTACATTCTCACATGTTTCCTGACTTCCAAAGATTATTGGAAGATATGGGTGAGTTGGTGTGGTCTTATCCTAATTTGTAATGCATATATATGTGTACGTTTTATTTTCTTTATGATCGACAGGATGGGTTAGCGAGCCACAATTCTCTACTGCTGCTCTAGCTTCCTTTTTAACACCACAAAATATGAATATAGTCATTAGAAATGTGTAGGAAAAGCGTGGCTTAATATGGTTGTGTTTTGTGAGTTTTATATTTGACGGGTTAAGTGAAACGGGACAAACAAAATGGCCTTGGATACTATAGGATTATTCGACATATGAGGCTGTAACTTGGCACATGTAAGGTCTAGTGGGTCATGAATGAGATGGTGTAAAAATATGGGTAGGTCGCGTTTAGTATTTGAGAGAACACGAGTCGTTTTGGAGGGTGTTTGGTTGTCGATTACACCTAAAATTACAAAAAGGAAACTGGGTTTTGAAGTTGGGCCAGAAACGTGTAATGGTGATGGGCTGGACGAATTAAGGGCCCGGTTGGGTTTTGTTGTGAAATATATTTGTGTAATTAAATGTAGTTAGTGAAATATAAATGTAACTAGTGAAAATTTAAATGTGATTAATGTATGATTGTAATCAAGTTATAGGTTTAGTAGTTTTAACTATAATTTGTAATTTGTGTAATATAGATTTAGTGTAAATGGAGTTTTGTGAATCACTGAGTCTCGAGATAGATGTTGTCAATTAATATATGTCGTCAAAACGTAATATGGTAATGATACTAATAAGAGAAAAATTTTAATTTCCCCGCAAAATGGGATTTAGTAGACAGTAACTCGAGGTTATTATTAATTAATGAGGATTATTATAATGGATTTTCGTAGGATCCTACAGTATCCACCCCTAAATTTTGAACTTCGTCCCGAAGTTCAGTCCGTGATAGGTGTCGAAAATGTGGTGTCCTGAGACGAGGGTTCATGGAAAAATGTCGTCAATAGATTTTTATTTGAATATTAAGGAAACGAGATTCCAATTAGATTTATTCGTACTAGACAAAATGAATTTGATATTTCGGTCAACTAAAGAATTCGTGGGCTTTGAATAGTGAAATAACGGTCAGAAATATGGAGTATTTAACGCTTAATGTTCAGTGTTCTAACGGTCGAGATTAATGAATTTTTAATGGTAGTGATTTGAAACTTAATGATCATGAATAGTAAAATAACGGCTAGTTTTTCCCTATTAATACCCTATTTACTTTTCCCCTTTTTCCTCCCCACTTCACCTTTTCACTCCATCTCTTTCATTCCACTTTACAAAACAATAATGCCGCCGTTCGCCATTGTTTTCGCCACCATGTTCATCGCCTTCGCCGCCGCCTGTTTAGCTTTCCTTCCCGACGAAGATTCCGGCCACCTGATCGGATATTTTCTGGTTATCGTACCCCTCACCATCCTAGCCGTTGTGGTGGACAAGTGTTGGGGGTAATAGCTTTTAAACTAGTGTCGATTGTAATAGGTCCTTGTGGTGTTTCTATATAACCTTTATTGAGTGTGGAATAAAACTCGTTTACTTTTACGTTTACGAATTAGTTTCGTTGTAGCTTTTAATATTTTGTTGTACTTTCGACGCAGAACAATCAAGATGATTCATCCTGTGGTGGCTCTTGCTATCGCTGGGTTGGTGGTGGTTTTTGTTGCTATGGCGGGCCAACCTATCGAAGATTCTATGCCTTGCATTGTGTTCCTTGTATTATTAGCTCTTCCGATGTTAATCATCTCGCTATGTATTAATTTCCATGGTTTCTATTAAAATTTATGTTATTTGTGTTTGCCACATATTGTTGTGAATTCTTATCGTTTCTAAATTCGTACTTTTCTCGATTTCTTATAATAGAGTAATGGGTAATAAGTGTAGATCTTACTGGGGTTGGTTAAAAGTGAGATTTATGAACAATTTATTTTGTCTCGAGATTCTGTTTTCGAATGAAAATTATTATCAAAGATTCTAAAAAGATAACTGTTCCATTTATAACATGATTCTTCCTAAATTATACATAGGTAGCTAGGCTATGTATAATTGAGGACCAAATGATGTGATGCTTGGTTCAGTTACTATGATATTTATGCTTCTCTAAAGAGTTTTATATGGTTCAATTATAATGGTTCCGTCACACAGTCGGACACCCTCTGATTATCTTCAAAAGAATTAGAAGTTTTTGTTCATATTTCTGAGGATAAGTCAGAAATTTCTAAAGTAATATTTAGATATTCTTGGTATAAACTTAGGTTTTAGGTGAAAGTTTCTTACAATGTGGTATTCGTCTTTTGTTTGATCAGATATGGTGTTTAGTCAAATGCCTAGGGTGATATCAAGGTATTGTTACGTATCAACTATGAATATGGAAAATGGAATAGAAATGGAAATAGACATAGATTACGATGATTACTGAAATATTACAAGGTAGAGATTCATACGGTAGAACGATAGTTGTTGCTCTTAGGTTACATCCATCACACCTAAGGCAAAGTACATAAGGAAATATAACTTAAGAAATCCTAAACTAGGGTTTATTTATTTTACAACAGGAATCCATTCATCTGCTTAACATAGAGGTCGTTCTTCGACACGGTTAAGGTTCTTTGATGAGTTCTTATTTCCTTGCACAATTCTTGGGCTCCCAATGGGCTTTGTAGTTCGGACAATGTCTCTTGTAATGGCCCATTTCACCACATCCATGGCATTTTATGGATGATGGTTGCTCATTTCCTTCCATTGCTTTACAATCTCTTGTCTTGTGACCTGTTTTCCGGCACCTTCCGCATTTAGCAATGCAATGTCCGGTGTGATGCATCTTACATCTGTAGCACAGAGGTTTCCTTCCACAGTATTTGCTTTTGTTACTAGGGTTGGTGATGCAGTTTCTTCCAATTTCTGGTTTGGGCCTTTGCTGGCGAAGATAGTCAATGCGGTCTTGTAGATGATTGCGGATGCAAACATCATTATGGAACTCACATTCGTTGAGGATAAAGGATCTTTTCTCCTCAAGTTTTCGCTTTTGGTTATTTTTCTTAAGTGCAATATCTTGCCTAATTCTTTGGGTACATGTGCGGATAGGTTTAGCTATTTTTCTTGAACCTTTTAGGCAAACTGGCCTACGTCCCATGAAACTTTCATGGTTATGCTTACAAGGTATAGCCTTCTTTCTTTCTTTTCTCGTCATGTCATTGTCACTTGGATTGACTGTAGTGGTCGCTTCGAGTACTACTGCAACAATATTGTTTACCAACTTCTCGATGGTTTTAGGAGTCATGGTTATTGTGGGCACTTCGCTGCTCATATTGTCCATTTCCTATGAGCATCACACGAAATGCTGATTTAGTATTCACTTTATCGTTAGAATAATTCAAATAACGAGGTATTTGTATATTAGGGCTAACAATGTGGTCACAATACGAAATCAAATCAACTGAGGATCATAGAAATACGATGTGTCTAGGTAGCATCGTAAAATAATAATCAACTCTTGATATAGGATTGTTAAGGAACAAACGGATTCATCTACAAAAGCTGAAGTTCAACAACTTTCTCTTCATTCATCAAGTTCTCTTATGAAGATTTGTTCTTGAAATTCTATGATTTATTGTTTAGTCGTGGTATATTTGATATATAATCATGGACAATGTCATAGTAAGTTTGAATACGATCATCAAAATCAACATAACTCTAATAACTTGCTTGATCGGTTTTTACAAAACAACCACACAAGGTCTTTTATTAATGTCTCATTGATTCATGTGGGGTTA
Source organism: Artemisia tridentata subsp. tridentata (assembly GCA_021014915.2). NCBI lineage: Eukaryota > Viridiplantae > Streptophyta > Magnoliopsida > Asterales > Asteraceae > Artemisia > Artemisia tridentata. Next base: position 332,378,595 of record CP139503.1, on the reverse strand, counting down.
TTTGTTTACCTAAAAGAGTAACAATTGGCGAGGTTTTGCATGGCTCTTTGCACCTATAGCATTATAATAGGGCTTGGTGGGATGAATTTGTTTACAACAGAAAGATACAATGTGAAAAGACTGTCATAGATTAAAAGTTGATTACAATTTCTGAGAGTTACAGAATTATTGGAAATACATGAAATACTAACCAAAACTATTTGGTTTATTGAGTACAACAACGATACTTAAGATTAGTTACATCTCTGACGTAGTCGTCTAACTTCTGCCTCAAGATCCAGTTGTGCAGCTTCCATGGCTGAGAAACGTTCCTGGCACGCATTCATCTGATTAGCTAACATGTTTTCCAAAGCTGCAATCTTTTGGCTCTGGGTTCTTGCTGCGTCTCTAGCCAACCATAATGCTCTTTCAATGTCTTCAATCCTAATGTGTGTTTGGGTATGACCTCTTCCCAAACAGCGGGTTCTGGCATCCAAGTTTCTAAGTTCTTATTCGTAGTTGTCCTTCATGTTACCAACATTTACTCCTAAACCAAACACTTCTCGTCTCTCAGCATCGGTCCTCTTGAACAAGGTGTCAATGTTACGATCATACCATTCGAATCGTAATGGATGTAACTCTTTTAGCTGTTCAGAGTGAGCGTCTAGTATGCTGGTGTGTTGGTGAAGGCGAATCCATATGGAGTCATGGGTGTCTACATTGTAGTCAGGAGAATTGGGTGAGGATACATTGTTTGGGGCATCTGGCATGAAGAAATCTGAGGTATTGGGTAGGGGAGAATTTAGGTTGACACTCTTCCAAGTCATTTCTTGGTGTGAACTCTGTCCAAATTCAAATGTTGGTTGACCACCAATCAAATCTTCATCTGAATAGGATTCGGTTGCTCTCCTAAGTTTCTGACGTGGAGGTGAGTGAGTAGGTGATGATGGAGGTGATTTCTGAGTGAGTTCTATGTCGGGCTGAGGTTGTGACATTTGTACATAAGGATCTTCAGTATTTGGTGCAATTTGGTAGGTAGGTGATACATGTGTAGTAGGAGGGGTAGTCTTGGTGATATCAGCTAGTTTGGAAGACATGGCACTGTAGCAATCGAAAATAATAATTATGAGTATTCACTCTCAAAGTGTAACAGTGAGTGTGAAATAATACGGTGTGTAATGTGTGAAGAGTAAACATTAAGCATGTAAAGATTAGTGCAAAACAATCTTAATAGGTAATGTATTGAGCACGGCAGTCTGCAGACACGGAAGGCATAAGATGATAAGGTGTAAAATCATTTATTTTGAAAATATAGTTATAGTTCAATGTTTTAAAACATTTGGTTCTCTATAACCATAGGCTCTGATACCAATCTGTAACACCCCCTAATTTGGTTTGTGGCAGCGGAAAAGTAATTAGGGTGTTACGGTGAGGATCGAAGTTAAAATTTCAGAAAACGGCCCGAAAGGGGCGTTTTGAAAGTTATATGTCATTCAAAATAATATTTTTGGATACAAAAGTGAATTATTTGATTTGAAAATCCATAAAAAGGGTGTGATAGTTTGGAAGGAATGACATATTTGATTTTACACCATTTTAGTTATCAGAGTATAAGATGCCCGCTCCGTGCCTTGTCCTGCTCCGTTAATTACCTGAGATAAACATGCTTAAAACGTCAACACAATGGTTGGTGAGTTCGTGGAGTTTAGTGGAAAATAACTTTCTTTCAATGAATTCAAGAGGTGTACAGTGGTAGTCGAAATAAATACTAGTTCTTCATGAAATAAATAACAAGTTGTGTTGAATAAAAATCCACCAGTAATTCATGTATAATCTCAAGTGATCATAAGTTTCAAGTTTTAAATGAAAATGAGCTACGTTTTTATACGCTCTAAATGATGTGTAGGGTCAACTTTTAGAAGTAACGATATACTAAGCAATTTGGGCTGTCTTTATTAGCAGTCACAACTAAGTTACAAACGATAACAATTAAGTTTCAAGTATAGAATCCATAATCCTAACACAGAGTGAAAATAATAATCTAGTGTCTGAAATCTATCAGTGTGATGTAGTGGTTTACTAAATACAGCTGTATCTTAATATATATGAAACATTCATATATTCTTCAAGTTATATTGCCCTAAGCCTCATGACACGCAAAACGTTAACAGTGTACCGTAAAACAGAGGTGTCAACATCAGGTTAGTGATGGGTTTTTAGCCCTCATGTAATAGGTGATTTGCCATTTCCTATTTTTTTTCAAATATAGTGCATCACGACTAAATAAGACTAACCATAAGGCATTCCGTCAAAGTATTTAGTGGGATAGGTCGTCAGCCTCTAACAGGTTTCGAAGCTGTCCACTATATTCGCGCTCACATCAAGTGATTAATGGCTCATGATCGAGGGACTTTATGGCAATAAAGTAAACTTAGGCAATATAGGTTTCCAGGGTTCATAAAATAAGTGTATTTTAGTTCTTGGCAATTATTTCCAGTAAAATGTAGAAATATCATAGTAAAGTTAACAGTACATTCATTTGTTATATGAATGCATACAATGAGTCTCAGTATCATGTTACGTCAAGTAGTTTGAAAATGTTGTCTTTCAAATTCAGTGTTTAAGCTAAGCAAGCAATTTGCACATATAACGAACATATATTCCTCTCAAGGGTGATTCAAACATGTAAAGCATAGTGGATGATTTTGAGTAAATCATGAGAGTTTTTAAAGTATATAAGTAACTTAAAACAGTTAAAGCATGTATCTCCCCCAAAAGAGTTATTAAAAACAAGTGTTAAAAGTAGGGGCCACGACTCACCTGGAGCGTATCTGACAAGATAGAATTTATAAGATCTATGGAAACGATCACGAAAACGTCTTCGATACGAAACCTGAATATAAGGGAAGTCTAAGATTCTGACTTACTACTAACAGTGAGTGTGATGTGAGAAATCGTATAACGATTTGATCGGTGATGTGAGTGTGATATGTTTAAAATGCCTCAAGTTAAAAAAATATAATATCATATATGATATTATCTTGATTCTTATGTCTCTCGACTCAAAATATTATCTTCTCAAAATATGCTGAAATGATATGCAAAGTGAATCGCTAAATTCCTAGTTATAATAAATAACGAATACTAAATAATGCATAACTAGAATGTAAAATGCATATGAAACGAGGGGTGAAAAATAGAAAATAAAATAAGAATGTCAAGTAGAATTAGTTGATCCTTGTTCCTTCCAGATTTTATACTTTTACCCTAACTGCGCTTGCGTCACATCGTTAGTCCCTCGTTAAGTCCAAAGTCCAATAATAGTCCAAAATTGTCCATATGTCCATATAAGGCTTGGAGTTCAATGATATGTCAATTTAAGTCCTCTATAAACTGTTTTCACAGCTTCAGTCCATAAGTTTCACAGTTTGACAGTTTCAGTCCCTCAAGTTAGGTCACGTTACATTTTTAGTCCAAAAGTGACAAATAAGTGGGGAACAAGGTGGGCGTGTTTTTCTGAGTTATATTTAAGGTAAAAGAAGCTTATTTTAACAGCTTATTCATTAAGTAGCTTATTTTTCACCCTTGGGCCCTTAACGAGCCAAGCTTCTAAGCCCGATAACATTTTTAGTCCGATAACATTTAAGGTAAAAGAAGCTTATTGTACTAATGAAAATTTTAGTTTCTCAGGTTGTTAAACAGGTTGGGTGACGAAAACATGAGATTGTGTGACAAGTTTGTAAGTTATACGAGGGTTTCCTAGGCGACATGGAGCATTTCAACATTAAACACTTAGACATATTTAGTGTTTTTCCAGTTTATGTTGTACGCGTATTATATCCGTTCTAACCATGCATGCTATGGATGTTTAACGTGAGTGTGGGGTGTGTGTGAGACGAATTTTACATGGTTCTAGCCATTTTAATGTGTTCGTAACATATAGATATAAACATACGTTCGAGTGAAAGTAACAAAGAGGTGCAATGCATGTGATATTATCATGAAGTGAGGTGATCTTAAGTCATTCTCAGTGATACTTGATTACCATATGAAACCTATGCAAGTATAGTAACGTGGTAGTGACGCGAAACAAAAATGATACGTTCGAATGAAATATGTGAGTTATGCATGATGAAGTTTTAACGTGAAGAACTGAGATAAGGTAGGTTATAAGGTACTTACTACACCTTTGAAAGGTGGTGAAGAGGCTGTGGTGATCGACTGGAAGCACGAGAGTGAGACAGTGAACTTGTAGGTACACGAATACGTTTTACGTATTGGCTTCTTCTACTCGCCTTGCATCCCCCACTGAGAGATACCCATTTCTGGGTTTTTAGGGTGGTTAGGGAGAGTGAAATGTAAGGAATATGTGGAGTGTAGGCTGCCAGAAGTGGTGTATTATATAGAGGTAGTCTACACACGTTGTTGACCCATTGACTCTTAACCTAACTATGGGTAGTTACTGTGGGTGAGCAGGGATTTGAGGTACATTCTCACATGTTTCCTGACTTCCAAAGATTATTGGAAGATATGGGTGAGTTGGTGTGGTCTTATCCTAATTTGTAATGCATATATATGTGTACGTTTTATTTTCTATATGATCGACAGGAAGGGTTAGCGAGCCACAATTCTCTACTGCTGCTCTAGCTTCCTTTTTAACACCACAAAATATGAATATAGTCATTAGAAATGTGTAGGAAAAGCGTGGCTTAATATGGTTGTGTTTTGTGAGTTTTTATATTTGACGGGTTAAGTGAAACGGGACAAACAAAATGGCCTTGGATACTATAGGATTATTCGACATATGAGGCTGTAACTTGGCACATGTAAGGTTTAGTGGGTCGTGAATGAGATGGTGCAAAAATATGGGTAGGTCCCGTTTAGTATTTGAGAGAACACGAGTCGTTTTGGAGGGTGTTTGGTTGTCGATTACACCTAAAATTACAAAAAGGAAACTGGGTTTTGAAGTTGGGCCAGAAACGTGTAATGGTGATGGGCTGGACGAATTAAGGGCCCGGTTGGGTTTTGTTGTGAAATATATTTTGTGTAATTAAATGTAGTTAGTGAAATATAAATGTAACTAGTGAAAATTTAAATGTGATTAATGTATGATTGTAATCAAGTTATAGGTTTAGTAGTTTTAACTATAATTTGTAATTTGTGTAATATAGATTTAGTGTAAATGGAGTTTTGTGAATCACTGAGTCTCGAGATACATGTTGTCAATTAATATATGTCGTCAAAACGTAATGTGGTAATGATACTAATAAGAGAAAATTTTTAATTTCCCCGCAAAATGGGATTTAGTAGACAGTAACTCGAGGTTATTATTAATTAATGAGGATTATTATAATGGATTTTCGTAGGATCCTACAACATTTGAGGTGGAGAGCTTGGAGTGGACCATGTTGGATGAGCGTTTTGATGTTGTTCAAGAGGGGATGTTGGATTGGATCTAGTGAGAAGATACTCAATCCAAGTAAAGTGCTCATTTAGAGCAATGGTTTGTTGTTGAAGAAAGATGCAACAAGGACAATTGTTGACATGTTTCTCAACTTGGTTTTTGTTGTGGGGTGATGTGGGAGAGCTAGATGGAGGTGGATCTAGGTTTCTTTGGGCTAGGTGTAGGGCAAGAAGAGCACTAAGATCATGAGCTTCCTTGAGTTCCTCGATGAACTTCAAGTGTTCGGATGAAGGTGATGATGGTAAAGTGTTGTTGTTATGAGGGATGGATGTTTGCACATGCAACATAGGGGTAGCATGTGAGTTGGTAGGAGGTGGTGGTGACACTCTTGGTGGTGGAGATGTTTGTGAACTTGGGTAATCATGAGTGGATGAAGATGGTGATGTGGATGAAGTGGATGTTCCAAGAGTGGTGAGTGTTTTTAATGATGCATTGGTGGGTTGAGTGTGAATGAGATTAGGATTGAGGTTTTGGGATTGATCATAGGGAGATGAAGGGTTAGGAATGGATGATTGGTTATGTGTTTGAACAACATCATTAGTTAGGTTATGGCAAGTTTCAAGCTTCCTTCTCCAAATTGGTCTCACCGAGATTTTAGCAACTCTTGAGGGTTTTGATTTTGGGTAGTTGGAGGATGACATGTTTGAGTGGATGATGTGAATGGGCATTTATGATGAGGAGGTGCATTTATAGTGAAGGAATGATATGGTTTTAGGAAGGTAAATTTTGGTGGGTGGTTTATGACAAAATGTATTTGTGAGTTTTGGGAAGTATGGAATAAAATGGGTTGGAAATTGAAAAAGAGAACAGTAAGCCGGATCTCCAGATGGCCGGTCCCCTTAAATAGGGCCGGTCCCCTTAATAATTAAAGGGGCCGCCTAGGTATTTAAGGGGGCCGCCCATCTGCTGACTTCCAGATTTCTGAAAATGGGTTTTTGGCAGAAGTTTGTAGAAAAGGTTGTGTTTTTTACTTTAGTTTCAAGTAAGTCCAACTTCTTTTTGAGGCAATTTAAAATTCAATAACTCATGTATGCTAAGCACATTCAATTAAGCAATTTTAATCATCATGCAACCTAATCATTTACCAAGAAGCATATATGTATATATAAACAAGAAAACAACATATAATTACCAAGTAATTCATACTTGATGATTAATTAGCTAGTTAATTAATCCTAATAAGTGTCTATGTGATGGGAGATTTGTGATAGCATGGATTTCTAGACTTGGATCAAGCATGATTTGAGTAAGTGTTTTTGGGCATTATTCAACAATGTTTGAAAAGAGAAATATATTTGAGTGTGAAAATTATTTCAACAAGGTAGATTTGAATTTGTTTCAAAGTGTTTTTATAAGGAAATAAAAAGAAGTTGTTACACTTTTTGGCTTTGATAAAAACATGTTTAATAGAGAAGTGACATAATCTTTTGAAAAATCATTTTCCAAAATATGAAGATTTGCATTTTTAAAAGGGATTGTTGTTAAAAAAAATCTCATGCTTGATTGATTAAGGCTATTGTCTCATGCTATCCCTTTCAACAAATTATGCGATTTAAACGATAGTGATAACTAAATTTTATATGTTCGATAAAGAACACTTTATTTAATGCTTAGGAGAGTTAACTTAAGGTTTTCTAGTTTATTAACAAGTAATATAACTAATAGTGTGAGGGCAAAGCAACCTATCAAACTAAGCATATCTTAAGGCAGTGATTATCATAACTATATGCAAGGAGTAACTACTTAGGGAAGTTTAAAAAGAAGACTTATCTCAGGTCCAGTATTTCTTCATGATATGAGGTAGTGAATTATAGATAAGTACCACTTCGTTCCATCCTCATTTATGTAGATTAATAAGTCTTCATGCGCGTGTTTTGAATATGATTAGGTTAACGCAAGATTGAGTTTCATTCCATTTTGCGTTCATTACCTAATCAAATAAAACAGCTTGGTACCCAGATTCTCATGGGTCCGAGATGGTTAGTTGGGGACATCCATTGCATTTATATGCACATTGAGAAAATGTCGCCAAGAAATACAAGAATTCCTTGATAGTTTGTTTTGATGTAAAAACAATGGATTTCTTGACTTATACAAATTATAATCACAGTAAATAGCCTTATATCTAAATTTCTTTACTAGGTTTTTTAATTATAATTTGTTTTGATTTACTTGTTGAAGAGTTATCTGAATTAAATCCTAAACCGGTTTTATCATTGAATGGCTTTTGACAACTTAGTAAGAATTTAAGAGTTTTGGAGCTTTCTTCAAATTTAGCTAATATTTTTGCTCTTTCATTTAATCTTTTAATTTCAAGTTTATAATCTTGACATATTTTGCATTCTAGATCAATTTCAATATTACTTTCAAGTCTAGACATTTTATCTTCTAAAATTATTTCTTTTTCAAGATTACTTTTAAAAGTTTTTGATGATTTATGTTTAGAAATAGTTTTTAGATCTATGTTGCAAAAATGTTTAAACTCATTTTCTAGTTTTGAAAATTCTAAAATGAATGGATCATAGCAAAAATGTTCGGTTTCGGATTGTACCTTATTTGGAGTTTTATCTAGTTTGCATTCGTCACATACCGGATGATGATCTTTTCCTTCGTCTGTGTCACTCCATGCTATTGGATTGAGTTGATTCATGTAGTCTTCGTCGTTAATACCTTCATTAACAACATTTGAACTAGTAGCACATGTATCTATTTTATCTAAATGTTTATCTATTAAATTTTCTAGAATAACTAATTCATGTACAAGATCAAAATCCTCATCTTTGGCTTGACATTTTTCTTGATGAAAGTTTAAGAGATTTTTCCAAATATCATTTGCCGTTTTACAGAAAGATATTCTTTCATATTCAACTTTCGGCAAGGTTTTGTAAATAATTATTTTAGCTTCATTATTTTTATTATTCTTTGTTTTTAAATAATCATTTTGAGTTTTAAAATCCGTTTTTGTTGGTTGAAAATCACCAATCGAAATGACATGCCAAAGATCTAGATCAATTGATTTCACATAATTTTCAAATTTATTTTTCCATTCAAGAAAAGTATAGTTTTCAAATAGTTGTGGTGTTTGCATAAATTCCCCTTTTAAGTATTTTTCGGATTCTATAGATTGATTCAAGTTTTAAAATACAGTATATTTTAAAGATCTTGATTGACGTGGCTCCTGATACCAATTGTGGAAAACTAGAAGGGGGGTTGAATAGTTTTACGTCTTTTTGAATTTATTATAAAACCTTTGTTTATTTTTAAAAACTTAGATTCAAGTTTGTTATAAAAAATAAAACTTAAACCTTATTATTAGTTGTATATGTATTCTTTTAAATTGATTGTAAAAGTTTTGGTTTCTTGAATGGACTTTCAAATTGATCTTTATGTGAAGTCGACCTTCAAGTAATACTAGCAATTATATAATCCTATGTGTATGAAAGTAATGACGATGCAAGTAAAGAAATAAATAAGGGATGGAAAGATCTAACCAAGACACGAGAGATTTATAGTGGTTCGGCTACAAGGACACCTTCCTTGCCCTACTCCACTCCCCGAGCACCGAGCTCGAGAGTTTTCTTCACAACTTCAATAAGCTCCCTTATGGCGGAGAAAACCTTACACGACTTTGGCTTACACCGGCTTAACGACACAAAGCTAAATGTCGAGTTCTAATGGTAGCTAGAACCAATCTCACAACTTCACAACACAACTTCTTCACGACTAATTCACAACGGCTTCACGACTTGAACTCTAGAACTTCACGACTAGGACTTCACGACTTCAACACGACCGCTTCACAACTTCTATGCTACGGCTTCACGACTTCAACACAAAGACTTCACGACTAGGACTTCACAACTTCAACACGACCGCTTTACAGCTTCTATGCTACGGCTTCACGACTTCAACACTAGGACTTCACGACTAGAACTTCACAACTTCAACACGACCGCTTCACAACTTCTATGCTACGGCTTCACGACTTCCACACAACGACTTCACGTCTTCAAAGCTACGGCTTCACAACGGGTTCACGACTTCTACTCCACGGCTTCACAACTTCTACACTATGTCTTCACAACTTCTATACTACAACTACTTATACAACTTCTTCACTACTTACATACAACACTAATCTACTATACACACCTTACACACAAATGAATGAATGATTTACAAACTTTGTTAAACTAACAACTTAAGTAACAAGATGATACTAAGTTGTAATACTTCTAATCTTGATTGATAGAAGTATTCTTCTTTTGCACTTGAATGAAGGAAGCTTGGATCACTTGGAAACCAAAGCTTAAGATTATATGATCAAAGGGTTTTTGGAAAGGATTTACAAGATTTAAAACAGAATGTTTTGGGGTGCAAAAGGTGAGTAAAAATCCAGGGGAAGGCTGGTATTTATAGGGAGAAAAACTGGACAGCTGGAGCCTACTGGAGCGTGGCCGGCCCCCTTAAATAGGGGGGGCGGTCCCCTTAATTTTAAGGGGGCCGCCTAGTAAAATTAAGGGGGCCGCCCTTGCTGAATGTTGGCCAGTTTTGTCCTTTTGTGGGGAAGGTTTTTCTGGAACATTTTAACTGATTTTGGTTAAAAATTTGAATTCATATTTTTATAAAAGATTAAACATTTTTATTTAATACCAAAAATGTTTTTCAAAAATATATAAAATGTTTTTGATGTTTTATAAAAAATCTAGTTATTAAGAAAATGTTCCTTTGATCATATAATGCATTAAGCATTAGTTCATTCATACCTTAAGTGATTTAAGTTGTAGAAATAGATATTTACAACTAAATACTTGTTTACGTCATAATTTTCCGATTAATGATTTTACATTTTGTGATTATCAAAACGTAGAGATATCGAAAAATATTAATAACGTGTTTAGGCATTATTTATATCAACAAAAAAGTTTAGTAGCAAGTGCGAAGATAAACATCGGCCCAAAATACACACACCTAGCGGTATACCTTCAAATGCTCACACCTCTTATCTCTACTATAGGGAAAACCGTTTATTTTATTTTTTTTATTAAAACGTAAAAAACAAGTAAAGTACAATTAATAATATAGATTTGATTAAAAGTGATAATACCATCAACCATTAAGTTAATAGTTTAAATATCTTTTAATTCTTTAACTTTTTCAATTTTAGTTTTCAGCTCATATGTTTTTTTTATTTCTCGCAATAACTACAAATTGAAGCATCAAGTGTTGCATTAAGGGGGGAGGGAGTCATTATTCCAACCCTCCAACTCTCTCAAATTTTAACCAATCAAATCCCTCCACCTCATTTCAACCCTCTAACCCTCAACCCAACCTTTTTTACTGGCGCCCATCACTTTCAACCCTCCCAAATCTTTTTTTAAATATTCATAATTTGTCCTTCAAATTTATAAATTTGCAACATTAACCCTTCCAACATTAACCCTTCTAACAGATATTATGTGCAGTGTATTTTTTATATTTTTAGAATATACTCTAGAGACTTTTTGTATATAAATATACTTGTCTTAACTATTAAGTAACACAACATTTTTTTTTTCTTTAAAACCAAAGAAGATATTGTCATATCACATTTATTTATACAAACTTCTTCTAGTTCTCCTTCTCTACACCATTACTTTCCTAATCTTTATTTCCCGGTGATGACGTCATCTTTCTGGCAAGATCACACCACCACAAACCTAGCAGCAATGTTGTGTCGTCTCAAAAAGAAACTACATAATTAGCAGCAATGAAGAAAAGGAACAAAGTAGCAGCAATGAACAGAGTAGCAGCAATGAAGAAAAGGTTCAAAATAAATTTTCAAACAAACCCCTCAAACGGTCAAATGACCGTTGCAATCCTTCACCCCGCAGCGAGCTTTTAACTCGCAAATGAAGCCCGCAGCCCAACCCGCCGGTGGAGGCGGCGGTGTGCCCGCAAGCCCGCCCAACCCGCCGGTGGTACCCGCTTCCCACTCCCTCCACCCTAAGGATCACACAAAAATTTCAAATTCGCAAAATATAATTATCTGTCGTTATACACCGTCGCTATGCGCGGGTTTTCGTCTATTAAATATAAAGTGAAAATGTTATTACTTAAAAAACTTTTAAAATGAAAAATGTTCAATTTAAATTATGTCTCTATGACTTGTCTAAAATGCTGTCACATAATATTGTATATAAAATTAAATTATTTCTAACGTTACCTAATTGATATTAAAAAAAAAAAAAAAAAAAAATAGATTCATTTCATTCTCGCTCTCACTTTCGATCCATATTTCAATTCCGATATGTTAAATGGAACTGGTATAAGGTTCTTGTCATCTCGGATGAAGATGCAGACTTGTTAACATTGATTGGTAAATGTTACGCGATATACTTAACAATAATATCTAAACTATAATTATCCGACGCTATAAAATATCGTAGCTTTGCATAGTTTCACGCCTAATTTATCTACAAAACACGTCGACTTTGTTAGAAGAAAAAAATAGTGAAAACTAGACTAATGGTCTCTATTTTGCGAGGGGTTCATTTTTAGCAACATGTAAAAACCGGAGGGGGTGCAAATTATTCAAACTTTAATTGGTTTAGTATTTGGAAAGAAATCCACAATATATATATATATATATATATATATATATATATATATATATATATCGGGATCTCTGTTATTTAAAACCCACCAACAATATATCAGCGCTATATACGATTAAAACCGTAACGAAATCATAATGTGCGACCGGAGGAACAAAGCAGGGAGAAAGTTCGAGGTAACTTATTTATTTACGCAAATCAAATTTTAATTAAATATTATATATGCATTGATACGTCGAGTTTAATTCCCAACAATATTAGGTGTGTCGATTACTCATTGTTAGGGAAATCTGATTTATACCAATTTGATTTTTTATGGTGATATATATGGGGTTTAGTGCTGATACGGGAAATATTATAAGCACTTAAAACATGTTACTCCTATGGTGTTTGAGATTTGCTTATCAAGGGGCTTTTTTTTTTAGTGTGTTTTTATGAACTAGATTACTTAATTGCTTGTGTGTTTATTGAGGTTTTGCCAACTAAGCAAATAGTACGAGGTTATATAATTTGATGACCATTGATCTATAGCTTATTTTGTTTCAAAACATGAGATTTGCCTATAATAAATTTTTGTAATTCAAGCAGAAAGCTAGGGATCATGCATTCATACGGTATGAATGTATGATACCTAAACTTAGGTTACGGTTCACTGACAAGCCGAATACAAGATAGCATTATAAAAGAGCAAATTAAACCGAACCGTAAAATCAAAACTAGACCATAATGTGTAATGTGTTCACCAACAAGCTTGTGGCCCAATGGGGAAGGCTTAGTTAGTTAAGCGTTCCCAGGTGAGAGTAGTACCGGTATTGGTGACCATACCGGGAAGTCCTCACTGGTGGATCACAATGCTTTGTTGGTACTAGGCAATGAAGAGGAGAGTCTGTGAGCCATCAGTTGCGCAGATTCGAATCCGAGCCGGCCCCGGTTTTCATCCGGCTGTTACTCCAGCGAGATTTCTCGTGTGGAGGCAGTACGGTTTCCGGGCGGAAGCCGTTGAATCCCTACTACACCAGCGTGGGCCCGGTTCAGACAACATAGTCTGGGTATGTGGTGGTTGAGGGTCTGCCTTTGTGACGGGTACGACTCTCTTAACCAAAAATTGAAAGTCGCCTTCCAAAAAAAAAATGTGTAATGTGTTCCGATGTTTCATCTTTTTATAATTTTTGCCAATTATTTATTTAGTCCATATATGTTTGATATAATTGTTAGCCGTAGCCATTCACTTTCTTATGCGAGCATCATTACACCATTCCTCGACCGAAAACCCGATGAACCAAACACGACCTTAAGTCTACTTGAACTTTGATATTCAAAATTATTCTAAAGGTAATAATAATAGTTACTGTGAGTTTGCTAAGAGAATATGGTTGAAGAGTATGATTTGATATAAAAGAATTTTAAGAAACCAAAAGTATACTCTAAACCTTAGCCTTCTAGCTAGATATGCTTAGCAAACCTTATTTAACCTCTATTCAAAATCAAAACTGGACATCACTTTTACATATTCCAAAGCTGATGTTTTTCTCTTTTATTTGATTCATGTTCCAAATAAGATGGCGGATGTTCATTTACCCGATGGTATTCTTCACAATATACTTGCTCGACTTCCTGCAAAGCATTTATTGCGTTCCAGATGTGTCTCAAAAGGTTGGAATCGTTTAATTTCTGATCCCTATTTTATGAAGTTGAGATCATGTCGAAAGACGCTTCTTGTCTCCACACCTCTTTATATTTTAGACGGAACTGTACCTTTACCTCTTGACAACTTAGCTCATCCCACAGGCAGGCTTCGTTATCTTTTTGAAACCCAAAGTTGTGTACGTGTAACAATTATTGGAACATTCAATGGGATAGTCCTTTTGTTAGTTCATGATCCTAATGTTCTGAATACGATGGGATATTTCATTGATCAACTGATCCTATACAACCCGTTTACTGGGGCATCCAAGAATCTTCATGATCCATATTCGCTGTCTATAAATTACACACCTCTATATGGATTTTGCCATGGTGAAACCCTTGATGACTTGATGATTGTTAGGTTTAGGGGCTATACTCGTTCACCAAATCACAATTGGAAGACTTTTGATGTCTTCAATCTTAAAACAAGTTTATGGAGCACGTCGGAAATTCTCATTCAAGATGCTGACTTTAGGGGTAGATCTAGGGGTGAAATCGGTATGTTCGCTAATGGTTTTTTGTATTGGATTGCGACTAAGAAGATTGTGGCTCTTAATGTTAAAGAGATGGTAATTTCAGAGATATCTCTACCTGCAGTTCTAGATCACATGGAAACTATTTTCGGGACATTGCATGGTTGTCTTTGCATGATAACCTTACATTCTAATTATTATGAATTTGATGTGTGGGTAATGAAGGAACATGGCGTTGAGGATCCTTGGTCAATGGTACATTCGTTCAAATTACCTTATGAAGTTTACGAAATCATCAATACCATGGATGATGGAAGAATTCTTATGGTGGATTGTTCATATAATTTAATAGTCTATGACACATTAAAGCATTCGTATAAAACGCTAAACATTTCGCGACGGTCATGGCGTCCACAACTTCGTCATTTGCAAGCCATCGAGTATGATGAGAGCCTCATTTCACCTTAGGATATTTGTGGTGCTTAATAGCTTCTAGATATATAAACCATTTAGAATTTGTTCGCAAGTCAGATTTTTGAATTCAGCGCATTTTATATTTTTTTGTGTTCCAAGTTTTCTTAATCTAGGAAATGTTAAACCAGGGTATGAGAACCTTTATCATAGTCATTTATTTTAAATTTTGTTAGCACATTTTTTTTATCTATTTGTAGATTTTATTCCTCTTGTGGAATGGAGTTTCGTACGTGACATGTTTAGTAATTTTCTGCCAAAATTACTCCGGAGGACATTGTCCCATGTGTTAAGCAAATGACCGAAACTTTTGATTTTAACTAGGAGGACCGGTTGGTTGCAAAGCATATATAGCGACCAAAAACTCAACACGTGTCGCAATGTGAACGAAAGTAGAACCAAAACTTAATAGTCCTAGTCATCAGGTCGCGATGTATGTGGCGTGACCAAATGATTTTCGCGACTAAATCAATATTTTTTGATTTTTTTAACTTGTTATGAAATGTTAATTTTTACGATCTTTCTACATGTTTTAGTATATGTATAGGTTGTATAAAATTTTGTTGGTTAGGTGATTTGCGTTCTCTTTAATGAGGGCTTCACAATGAAATAATGATTGTCCAAAATCAAGTTAATATGAAAGAGATATCGTGTCTCAAAGTGAGTCACATGAGTGACAATTTGAGTTTGAAGATGATAATTTGCAATCTTTGTACACGTTTTAGTATATTTATACGTTGAAAAGATTATTGTTGGTTAGCGGGATTTGTTCTCCTTGATGAGGTCTTCGCAAAGAGCTAAATAGTGGCCAAAATGAAGTTAATATGAATGAGATATTGTGTCTGAAAGTGAGCTAACTAAATCAAAAATTGAGTTCTAGAAAGTTAAAATAAATGAATGCGAAATTTTTTCGCGCTGAAAATAAAATTACGGTTCATTACATTAATTAAAAACTAAACGTACGAAAATAAAAAAATACAATAGTTGACAAGGGAAATGATTTGAGCTTTGTAATTGCTTATGATTTCGTACTTCTTAGCAATGCTTGTAATCTAGCCTTGTAAGTACGTTGAACTTCTTTAACTTCCTCTTTCTTGAAGTGTTCTTGTTCCGCTCATTCAACCATTTGATCATTGGAGTATGTATTTAATTTCATTGTTATTTTAAAGGTAAATCGACCTGGGCCAAGGCTAACACCAAATGACGTTGAGGCCCAAGCGGAATGGTAGCATGTAAGCAAATCATTCTTTGATGGTCATATTGGCGTACCACTAGTTACACCGCCGCCTAAAAACCAACATAGCTGCGATGATGTTCCGGAATACGTTTATCGAAATTTTGTTGAAACAGATAATTTGTTAAAGGAACACGATTAAAAGATCAGTTATATTTATAAAGGTAAATTGGTTGCGTTAAATTTAACAAGGTTATATATAAAGATGAAATAATAGTTGTCAATAATTTCGTTTAAAAATTTAATTCGAGCTGGGACTAAACCGCCACTACCGAAAGGACCGGTCTTTGATGGTGAACATTGTGGTTTTATTGATTTCAGCAACTTTCAAAACACGCAGGTATATTAACGTGATTTTATGTTTCACCTGTAATTATCTTTTTTGCAAACTAACCAGATATTATAATCGTATATTTAGGCTGGGCAAGCATTTACGACAGCGCCAAGCCCCTCTTTCTTCGACGGCGCCCGTATCCCGACGCAACAATTCACCACACCTTTATATGAGCAGTTGGTATCGTCCCAGTATCCGGCCTCGTTTACCCCCACTGCCCATACTGCTACCCCTTACAAAGATTTGCTCCTTGGTCATTTACCTATCAACCCGATGTTGACCCCACATCACAAGTTGGTCCATCACACACTCGTGCTGTTGGTGGAGTCAACCCGGTTACTAATAATTACATAATTTTTTCACAATTATGCTTGATTCCACTAATCATGCAGGAGATAACAAATGATAATTTCATCTCTTTTTTAGAAGGCGATGAATCGAGATAAGAGAGTTTGTCATCCGGGTATTCTTTTGAGGAACCCATATACGCAACAGCCAGCAACTACTGTAGTACCTCAGAAACGGGTTGCAAAGAGTAAGAAGAAAAAAAAGGCTACTGACGAGATTTCCCGTTTCAAGCTTGGAAATGATGTTGCAGATGAGAATGTACGTGACGATGATGTTAGCATTATTGGTCATTGTGATACTGGAGAATATATATCTTATTATTACAACGTCGACCCTAATAAGCTAATCGTAAGATTATTATTTTTTTTAAACAAATTTATTAACATTATTTAACAAACTTGTATTGATATTGTATTTTAATTTTGGCTATTCAGATTGAGTGTAAGCGTGAGCAATATGTTAATTTTAATCTGTTTCTCGCAAACCCCGAACCTATATTCTTGGATTGTCATGTAAAGCATTTGTACGCTATTGATGCGGGATTCGTAGAACCTCGTAAAAGGTTTTACCTCTCAAGAATATCTTAAGAAGTTTTACAACCTCCCTAGGCAGTGTACCTAACCGTTGTAGTTTAGTATAGGCAAGACACGGGGGTTGATCGTTCTTTAGGGGAATAGTCTCGCAATAGTTGTGGAAATGTCAAGATATATGACGAGATAGGTCTAGAGGTGAGGGATAATTCTTTTTGAATTTATTTAAAAGAGTGGGCGGAATTAGTTGCTAATTAACTAACCCAAAACTACAATTAATCTAAATTTAACTAATAACAATAAAAAGTAAAGTGGTGACTTCTTATGGTAGGGAAAAGTGTGTTCACTTAGATTTAATTACTCCATAGTTATCTCCTATTGATTTGTCGAATTGTCACGTCCTTGTTTTAATTAAAGCGTTGTATTCCTTAATACTGGTCGTGGGGAGGTGTTGAAGTCCCCAACTCTATGAATATTAGTCTCCCCTAAAACCATTAAAGTTTATTAAGTTTTCTAGGATCTACAAGGCGCAATTCATGCAATAAATACAATGAGAAAAACCAATAGCGCACTCTACGGTTGCGTTTAGTAAGACGATCAAGCTAACACATATAATAAAATAGCCAGTTTTCCTACTCCTAACGCGAGACAATCAATTAAACAAGAGACGACAAATCAATCATCAAAAACTATGTTTCATTAGATCTAAGTAAACACTAATAAATTTAAGCTAGCATGTTAAAGTAAAGTAAAGGTAAACACATAATCAAACAATACATAGACATATCGAATGATTGAAGAAATAACTTATATTTATTGAAACATGGAGTTCAAGAGCTGTAAAAGCCTTACAATAGCGGCTAAATTCGTCCCCAAAACCCTACTCCAAGATTTTACACGAATTAATGAATGTGAAAGTATATATTGAATTACAACTCTGGCGGCGTCACCTTATAGGTCGTGACGCTGTCAGCCCGCCGCCATTTAGGGTTTCGTCTTGTGTAAGTCGCCGTTATGACGGCGTCGCTTAGGAACTCTGAAGCCGTCAAGGGATGTCTGACGCCGTCCTTTAGTAAAGTCTTCTGGGCCGTCTCTTTTTAGCTTTGTACGTGACTCCCATCTTCAAATTGCACCTGACTCCGTCAGGTTATAAGTTCTCCTGATTTCTTTGGGCGTCTCTTGTTAATTTTCCACTAGAAATCCACCTTCAGCGACAAGTGACGGCGTCACTTTCACACTTTGCAATGTGTGACGCCGTCAGACTTCCATGTTTGACAGAATTTTGCGACTACGTCTTTTTCTTCACTTTTTCGTCCAAATACGCCCTAAAAGTGTCTAATTCCGGATTTTTCGTCCCAAGTACCTAAAATACAAACTATTTGAGGCAATATTTGATCATATTTATACGATTTTGGGCTTAAATGACCCTTAAAAATGTACCAAATAAATCCTTATCAGATATCCCTACACTTAGAATTTGCTTGTCCTCAAGCAAATATGCTTTTATCCTAATCAATTTATAAGTTAGTGGTCATTTAACATTAATATAAAAGTAATTAAAACATACTATCGTTCCACGTTAGCCAAAATAAGCACGGAAATTATATACTAACACCTCACATAAAGTGTTTGGATTCTCACGTCTATCGGGTGTATAAAGTTATATAACATGAATGGAAACGGGAAAATAAAACACTCTTTACCTGATATACCATAGATTACCATAGGCTTGAGAACGGATCAAACCTCCACCACTTTGGCGTAAGCATATAGGATAAACTATCAAAAAGGTCTTTTAAAGGGTTGTAACGTTAGGTGTAAGGGTATGGAAAAACACGGTTTGTTGGATATAGGGAATTTTACTGGTGACAAGTCAATTATCTTGGTCAATTACATGTACAATGAGGCGTTGCTAAGCTAAGACTCGACTCGATCGCTAACTACTAACTCTTTTTATATTTTTCTTGACATTATTTTGACTTAAACATAAATAAAAGAAACGAGATGGTAGTCCGTATGTTTTCATACACTTTTGCCCTACCATCCAAAATAATACATCATTACAAGGGATTTCTTGCAACCTCCCTACACTTGAAGTTTTACATACTTTACACATAAATAACTAATGACCCAAATTAAGAAAATCAAATCACGTGGAGTACTTTAAACATTAACGTACATATGGGGGTAATAACTTATGACATTCTTCCCCATTACTCCACAACAACTAGTACTTTACCTATGAGTCCCAATCATCCCGAAACTGTATTTACAAGATATGACTCGACTTAGCAATCATGTAACCAATTAGACAATTGACAAAGGGTTTAACAAATAACAATAATGCACTAAAGATGAGTGCATACAAGGTGGGCTAAGGCGATTTGGGTGTACATTTAGGGGTGGATTGTAAAAAATGCTCTTCATTAATATTTTGGAATCCACCAAGATATTACGAGAACCGCAAAAAGGATAGGCTCTGAGGGGTGTACTAGGGGTATCGTGTACTAAAAATTAGTACATCGCAAAGGTGTGGGAAAATTACTTGACTATTACGTTGGTTACACCGGTCAAGTAATTATAATACAGGTTTAATGCAATGGTTATCATAATGCCTCTTATCATTTAGTTAATCTCAACTACACGAATGTAGTCTCACTAGCGATCTCGGGATGCATTACAAACACAATTTCTAGAATCTATATACTACCGGTACACTCATAAGCATTAAAGATGAATGCTTTTTTCTATCGATCTAAAGGCGAACCTCACATTTTTGGGGTGGAAATTTTTGAGTGGAAGGGTTTTTGTGTTAGCTATGTAATTCCTATCCATGAGACGCTTATTAAATCTAAAGTTTCACTCCTATATGTTGTAAAAAAAATTAATTTGGTGCTAAAATTGCCCTAACAAGTATTTCTTTTAGTTTATTACACATTTACTCTAGGACAAAACAAATATCAAGCGAAATTATAGTTTCTAAGGTATCCCATTTTACCCTCTTTACACTTAAATTGAACATTGTCCCTAATGTTCTTGAAAAGTATCAAACTTATGATAAAGGAAAAAATAAAATAGATGAAAGAAACTAATACTCCCCTGATTCGCTCGGCATGGATGATGTGAAAAAATGGTTAAATCTTCCTCCAAGAAAATAATCTTCAACAAGCTTTACTTCCAATGTATACTGTTAGGATTCACGATACACTATAAGGTGGTTAAACCTTTGTAACTTTGTGTATATGATATATTGAGTTAATATGATTAAGTATGCGGAATCTACTTAATCACACTTAGAAGGTTATTTTGGTTATGGAAATGGAACAGTTATGTTTGTTATTTAACAATGAACAATGAAAGCTTAACACCAAACAATTCAATATTATTCAAGATAATACGAGTGATCTTTACTTATCACTAGGGTTACAAAACCTTGAATCTTATGTTTCTATGACTTAAGATATTGTTGTGTTTGTTCTTGAGAGATTTTTAATTAAGCACACACTAAAGTCACTAGTCTAAGATCTCCTTTTATAGTCCAAGGAGATCTTTACAAACACTTCATAGTCAGACCCTTGATCTGAACTTTCTTCTATTCTGTGAGATTAATATCTTTCTCAGTAACTCATCTGCTTTCTTTTTACTTCAACAATATCAATACAATGCATTGCTCCAATCTTGGACTAAAAGATGGTGCAATTTCCTTGGATGGAGGAATTATAAGAGGCAATGATGCTGCGTATCTTGGATGCTTGTTTCAACAAGTGAAATCATCTTCCAGCATGCCTTTGCAAGTGATGAACAAACGTAGTGAACTGAAATTGAAACTAAAAGTTCCTAGATAGAACTTTCTCCTTTTGAATGCTTCATCCCTTCTGAATATATAAAATACTCCAGCTCTGTTCTTGTCATTTTCAACCTCCATGTTGTCATTTTGTATGCTCTTGACTTTTGGATCATTTTCCTCCCCTGAAACTAAGCATACTTCTTCCTTTATTGGTTATTCTTCCTCCCCTGATTTAATTATCTCCTCTGGGCTTTGAAGATTTCTCACCATGTACCAAAATATATCATCCCTTGTGGTAAAGAACCTTTCCTTCCTCCCCTGTTTGGAAGATCTCTCACTATCATCTGATCTACCAATTAGAACTTGTTGTCAGACAATGTTGTACATGAAGCCATCAATTCCTTTAAAAGTTAGTTTGCTGCCCTCATCACTTCTAGGTGTGTAACCTCCTATGAATGGTGAATCAAGGGGCAATAACTCATAATCCATCATTTTGATGGCTTTCTGAGCCATTTTTATTCCAAAAATCCTTTTAGAAGAAAACTTTTGACTTTTAGCAGTATGCATATGATTTTATTATGAAAAATCATACTGCTTCCAACCATTTTGAAGGGATCAAGTGTAGTTACAGACACTTAATCAAAATTTCGGTTTAAAGCAACCTCTGGTTGTGTGAGAACCAATGTTTTCAGTTATAAATAACTGCCTGTGTACAGATAAACTCATTCAAAGAGCTTTCCTGACAGGTTTTCCAGCTCGTGGCATTTGTTACCTCTAACACAAGTGTTAGATTCACTTTTGCTCGTTGTTCTTTCTATCAAATATCCTTAGATTAACACATTACTTTCTGATCAACTAAACCATTAATTCAATGTGAAACATCATAATCAGGTTTCAAGAAAGAAGTTTTAAGGAGTTTTAAATTCCCAAACTCTTTCTATCATGAACCTATTATGTCAGCAACTAGTATCATCATTCTGCTGCTCACACATTTCACTTGAAACTTCCTTTGTGCTCAAATATTCATACCTGAAATTGTTAGTCTAAAACCAAAAGAACAATGTACAAAGTACTTGTCTTGAATTAGAGTAATCATAGGACTAACTGTATGAATAACACAATTTAAATTTGTACTAGCAGCACAAACTTTGTAATAGCAGAATTAATTTAGAAATCTATCGGAACAAACAATAATTTATATACAAAAAACACATTAGATTGAAAAATTTAAAGATTAAGCATTCCAATACTTGCTACCAAGAACTGAAACCTTCCAACATCAAAAGATTTTGTAAGAAGATCTGCAAAGTTATGATCTGAAGCTATTTTCATTACTTGAATTAACTTTTTCTCATTGCAATCTCTAATAAAATGATGTCTAATTTCAATGTGTTTTGTTTTAGAATGTTGCACTGGATTTTTAATAATGCAAATTATACTACTATTATCAATATGAATGACAGTGTTCATGAAATTGTACCCATAATCAAGTAATTGATTTTGAAGCCATAGAACTTGACCACAATAACTTGCAGCAGCTACATATTCAGCCTCTGTGGTTGAAGTTGCCACAATTGTTTGCTTCTTACACTGCCATGAGATAAGTCTACACCCAAGGAATTGACATCCTCCAGTTGTTGACTTCCTATCTAAGCTAGCACCAACATAATTACTATCTGAATATGCTACCAAGTCAAAAGGTGATTCTCTTGAATACTATAGACCCAACCTAGGTTGACCCTTGAGATATCTAAAAATTCTCTTGACTGCTGTTAAATGAGAAACCTTATGAGTTGCTTCTAAGTGTTTGGTTTGTTTGTGATCTTGAACCTAGCTTTTCGCATTGAAACGCTATCAATACGTGTGTACAAGAACGAGTAACAAGCTTCCTCTAGCTTGTGTGTTTGCCTTTGTTCGATCCATATAAACTCCATATTAGGGTTTATATTTTGTTCTTGTTGATCACGCGAAAAGGTACGTTTTCTATTTAGTTTAATTAATTATATGTTATGTAGATCTTTCCGCTGCGTGTGCTTTGATGATTATTTGTTTATAGTGGTTTTATGATTCACATATTCCAACAGAGATTTCCCGTTTCAAGCTTGGAAATGATGTTGCTGATGAGAATGTACGTGATGATGATGTTAGCATTACTAGTCATTGTAATACTGGAGAATATATATCTTATTATTACAACGTCGACCTTAATAAGCTAATCGTAAGATTATTATTTTCTTTTAAACAAATTTATTAACTTTATTTAAAAAATTTGTATTGATATTGTATTTTAATTTTGGCTATTCAGATTGAGTGTAAGCGTGAGCAATATGTTAATTTTAATCAGTTCCTCGCAAACCCCGAACCTATATTCTTGGATTGTCACGTAAAGGATTTGTACGCTATTGATGCGGGATTCGTAGAACCTCGCAAAAGGTTTTACCTCTCACGAATATGTTAAGAAGTTTTACAACCTCCCTAGGCAGTGTACCTAACCGTTGTAGTGTATTATAGTCAAGACACGGGGGGTTGGTCGTTCTCTAGAGGAATAGTCTCGCAATAGTTGTGGAAAGGTCAAGATGTATGAGGAGATAGGTCTAAAGGTGACGGATGATTTTTTTTGTATTTTTTTATTTTATGAAAAGCAATTTAAAATCTTGGTTTTTAAAATAGTTAGTGACAAGTTTAATGTCTCTCAATGCGTTAGCTTATTGTACAAAAAGTTTCACAATGCATTCTTTACGCGTAATATGTATAAATTGCATAGAATAGTCACATATTAGATTGTTTTTTTGTTTTTTTTTTTGTTTTTTTTTTTTTCTTTATTAATTTTTTTTTTTGGTTTTAATATTTGAAACTTTAAGATCTTCCCAAGCTCAAAAAATTAATCCGTTAATCTTAAGCCCCCTTAAATATGTTTCTTCCTCAAAAACCATTGTACTTGACTGGGTAGAACCGTAGAATATATTACTGAACTTTTAATATATGTTGGTTTCTCAAAGAAACAATTTGTTTACCATGGCTAATGATGATTAGCCCAGCTGGTTAGAGGCACTCCCGGTTTTACCCAAGGTCTTGAGTTCGATCCTTAGGGATGGCAAGCCTTGGGGTTTTTCCCTCCGAATACTTGTAACGGCCCATGGTCAACATCTCGTTGTCTAGGGTACGTGCAAGGCTTCACTATTATTCAGTGAGGTTTCCCAGATGTCGTATCCCGACTGAATGTTCGAAAAAAAAATTTGTTTACCATGGCATATATACCAACTCTATACTGTCAAGAATAATGCAAACATGCAGTCGTAGCTTATTTCTATTTGTACAATAACAACTTGTAACTTCATTTTAAATAGGGTCATAGAAATGATGTCTAACAATATGAAATTTAGCTGCGAGACCATAACTTAAATGACTTTGATACATATTGTACATACAAGAAATGCATAAATTTACTATATTAGAGTGTATTCTCGTAAGTCGTAACCCAAAATTTTACAATAAACTCATAGGTTGAATTAATTAATTAAGTCTCAGCAACTCTTCATCCTTAAATTAATTTCATCCCAAAAATTCTTAGTGCCAACTAAGTTGGGGTGCGTTACAAATTTCAATGTCAGTTCCTAAACATACATGTCCAAGATATCAAACTCAATTCTTAATAATGATACACCACATTGTAAGTTCGTTTCTAACGACACAACGTGTAAATTTTTGTATACTGTTCGTGTATGTGTCCGGACGACTGACTCCGGACGACACGTTCCGGATGAGGTTCATTCACACCATCCGGCCCGGATCATGCACATGTATATAATAATAATAATAAAGTACATCGGGAAAGACCAAGACGTCTCATCACCTAGGTAATGAGCGCGGACCGCTGGTTATTAGCATAAATCAAGCATGCGCCGTCGTCCGGGTTTCCACGGGACATGGTCCCCGGTACGTGTACAGTAGCCTATAGACCTGGTCTAGGCGTAGACCGGCTCTCCGCTTCCCCATGGTTGTCAGATACAGTGATTGTGGTACTATAAATACCACAACTCATTCAATGCATATTCATTGAATCCCCCCCCCCCCCCCCCTCTCGTTTACTACCCTCATTTACTACTCTCATTTATTACTTACTAACCACTCATCCGGAGGTTAAACTTATCCTCACACTGGAGCTTGGTCTTTAAATAAAACCCAAGGCGAGGCTAACGTGTGCTACCTTTGTTTCAGGTTTGCATAGCTAAAGATTTGAGCCAAGGAGACCTGGAGCAAGATTTTACTTCAACAAACTGGCGCCATTCGTGGGACCAAAATTCAATCTACCAAAAGCTTAGAATGACTGGTCCCAGCCCAAGCACACCCGTCGGCCGCTCAGGGGTGGCCGAAGGGTCAGGAGAGGGAGGTCCTAATCCCCAGAACACTCGAGCCATCATGGAGGGTCACATATCGACTCTCAAAGAGTTGTTGAAGTAACAAGGCCACTGTGATCTGATAAAACCCATGCTGTTAAACTTTGAAGATTAAGTAACGGATACAGAAGAGGAGGAGGTCGAAAGAAGGCAAAACAATAAGGGGAAGACAGTGGTGGAAGACCACTTGAGCAAGCCGTTCAAAGAGGTGATAAAGTGTCCGTTCCTAAAAAGGATCATAGAGTTCTCGGCTCCCAAGCGTAAAATGCCATCGAACCTCAAACTGTATGATGGGACGACCGACCCAGATGACCATATCAACCGCTTCACGAGGGCGGGAAACCACGAAGAATGGCCAATGCCCGTGTGGTGCCGCATGTTCCAACAAACTTTGGACGGGAAGGCCAGAGGGTGGTTCGATAAGTGCGAGGACCTACGATACACGGTTAAGGTGGTTAAACCTTGTGACTTTGTGTATAATGATATATTGAGTTTATATGATTAAGAATGCGGAATCTTCTTAATCACACTTAGAAAGTTATATATGATATGGAAATGGAAGTCTTATGTTAGTTACTTTAACAATGAACAAAGAAAGTTTATCACCAAACGATTCAATATTATTCAAGATAATACGAGTGATCTTCACTATCACTAGGGTTACAAAGACCTTGAATCTTATGTTCTTACAACTTGTGATTTGTGTTTGTTCTATGTTCTAACAGTTATGAGTTTTAAATTAAGCACATACACAATATCAAGTCTAAGATCTCTTTTATAGTCCAAGAGATCTTTTACAAATATATATGTTAAAGTCTTGTCGAGCTATCTTCTTATAGCTTACAAGAGTCACTAAACAATTCATATACTTTAGAGTATACAAATCGAACACTTAACTATGACACAACAAAGATATTATCTAAAAACTATTGTTGACTAATTGACCCATAATATCTTTTCAAGCTTATCCATCCAGCAGCAGCTTAACTGACAGCTGTTAGATAGCAGCAGAGTCATACGGCAGCAGAGTGTTAAAGGTAGCAGCAGAGTTATATACACTAGCAGCAGAGTGTTAACTCTAGCAGCAGAGTGTTAACTCTAGCAGCAGCAACATACTTGGAGTATTTCCCGATACTTAACCTTTCAGAATATTTAATTCCCAACAATAAGCTGCCGACCGGAAGTATCGATAGCTGGGACAAACTTCAGAGGAAATTCCTTAACAGGTTTAGCATACTAAGGGCATGTGCTAAGGACCCCACGGAGATCAACAAAATCCATATGAGGGCCAATGAGAGCCTTCCAGATTTCAAAGAACGGTGGGTGAGTGAGGCAAACTACTTCCCAGACGTCCCGGAGATAATGCAGATCTCCTCTTTCATGAACGGTCACCATTGCCCGGAGTTGGCAAAGAAGTTCTCGGACAGCATTCCTAAGACGGTCGACGAGATGCTGCAAAGGTTTGATGATTTCATTCGTTTGGGGGAAGCCTTCCGGAGCACTGAATTGCCGAAAGGAGAATATGCCCGCAAGGATGTGGGAGGATCACAGCCTATGAAACATGACAGGTATCACAGAAATTTTGATGATAGAAAAAGGGTAGGGCACAGACCTCCATACCGACCAAGGGAGCATCACGCCCCATATGTGGCTCCAAGATATGAACCACACCGGAACGGCAGGTATGGATTTAGAGATGATCGAAACAGACCAACATTAGAGTCACTAAGGAGCACTCCGAAAGAAATACTGGCAACTAAGCATCACCTCCGGCTACCCCAACCTCCTCCGCTGCCCGGCATGCCACGGAAGGAAAACTTGGACCGATATTGCGACTATCACGGTGAAAAGGGGCATTACACCAACGATTGCTATCAGTTAAAGAAGTAATTGGAACTAGCCTTGGGATGTGCGCCGTCACGTGGTTTCCACAACATACCTATTTTTGGAAAAAGCTTGGCCAACACACTTATCCCATAAAATATTCTTTACCCTTCCGGGCGGTTCACGTGATTCGTGAATTGGAGTCCACTCACCATGGTGGGGATTTAGTCAAGGAGTATTGCTCCGTAGCTTGCGCTTTCATCTCGACGCCGGTAGCTCATGCTCGTACATTCCCCGTTCTTTTTTATGAAAGTTCCGCGTCCTGACTGGGACGCTCGTCCTTCGACCGATTGCGGCATTGTTCGTCACACAAGGCATGTTCAGCCCTGCGAGTATTGATCATTTGTTCAAAGGGCGGCTTCCGCCCTATACATCATCATGTCCCCCATTCTAGTTTGATTACTTCGCCGTATGTAATCAATCTAGACTAAAGCCTTCTGCCACAATATTTCCATTTGTAAATGTGTTCCACGCGTCCTTTTCTTGATAAGCGTGCTATTTTATCGCCGCGATTCTCTTACAGTTGGGACTTGTTGCGACTTTTTTTTAACCGTTCGTTTTCTGTGCTATCGTGCCCATTCGTTTTCTGACCCAAACCCGATATAGTCTTAAAGGGTCGGGTTAGGGTCTCAATTAGTTTGTTATCAGATTATCGGGTCAACCCGATAAGTTACATAACCCATTTAACAAATCTATGATTCTTGATCGTAGTGCTCTTTTTTTGTTGGTATTTAGACTAAAAGGCGAGGACTTGTGACTTTTCGAGCTTACTTCATTGTTTTTACATGTGTTTCTTTTCTCAATTTATACCACTAAAGACATGACAAAGTCCATCTTTGATCATTATATAAACATGCTACTGTCAAGAAATTTAAAAATATGCCCACTGGTTATAGGGGAAAATTGTGTCACATAGTTCTCTACTTTTGAAATTTTCATTTTAAGGCTACCTGCAACAAGGAGGTTGGCCATCAACTCGTTGTCGGTCGTCATGAAGGTCGTCCACTGCAGGATGAAGGCCGGTCAGGGTCGTCGGGTGCTATTTTGGAGACCGAGATCGTTACCTTGACCTAGGTCGTGTGCTTGTTTTTTTGTGTGTTTTAATTACTTAAAATGTATTTTTGTAAGATACGTTTTGTATAGTGTAGGTAGCCTGACTATGCATAAAAGGTAGGTTGTAAGTGGCATGAGAGAAAACTCAGGTGGCAGGAAAAATGAAGGTCGCTAAGGGTCAATACTGTGCCTAGCCTAAGTACTTACTTACTTTTATCACATCATGACATGGCATGGGAATTTCATCTACTATTTTCTAAAACCTAAATTGGCAGCCTAACTCCTCTAATCCACTCCCCTTCTAAAACAATATCCTGTAAAAGCTTAATACAAAGAATACGACAAAATACATATGAACATAGTATGAGATTAACAAGTAACCCGATAACCCAATAGACCCATCCCAACAACCCGCAAACCGACAGACCCGAACCCAATAGACCCGATTCTTTAAAAGGTCAGGTTGCAGGTTGTTTTTAAAGTCCAAAATCCGATATACCTGCCCCGATAAGCCTCTAACTAAACCCGATAACCCGATTGACACCCCTAGCGTCAAACAATGTTTATGCTGAAAAATAATCAATAAATTTGGAGCTATAGAACGGAGACAAACTAAAAAGTTTAGTAGCAAGTGCGAAGATAAACATCGGCCCAAAATACACACACCTAGCGGTATACCTTCAAATGCTCACACCTCTTTTCTCTACTATAGGGAAAACCGTTTATTTTATTTTTTTATTAAAACGTAAAAAACAAGTAAAGTACAATTAATAATATATATTTGATAAAAAGTGATAATACCATCAACCATTAAGTTAATAGTTTAAATATCTTTTAATTCTTTAACTTTTTCAATTTTAGTTTTCAGCAAACTTTTTTTTTTTTATTATTATTTATTTATTTATTTATTTATTATTTATTTATTTATTTTTTATATTTATCGCAATAACTACAAATTGAAGCATCAAGTGTTGCATTAAGGATCACACAAAAATTAAAAATTTGCAAAATATAATTATCTGTCGTTATACACCGTCGCTATGCGCGGGTTTTCGTCTATTAAATATAAAGTGAAAATGTTATTACTTAAAAAACTTTTAAAATGAAAAATGTTCAATTAAAATTATGTCTCTATGACTTGTCTAAAATGCTGTCACATAATATTGTATATAAAATTAAATTATTTCTAACGTTACCTAATTGATATTAAAAAAAAAAAAAAAAAAAAAGATTCATTTCATTCTCGCTCTCACTTTCGATCCATATTTCAATTCCGATATGTTAAATGGAACTGATATAATGTTGTTGTCATCTCGGATGATGATGCAGACTTGTTAACATTGATTGGTAAATGTTACGCGATATACTTAACAATAATATCTAAACTATAATTATCCGACACTATAAAATATCGTAGCTTTGCATAGTTTCACGCCTAATTTATCTACAAAACACGTCGACTTTGTTAGAAGAAAAAAATAGTGAAAACTAGACTAATGGTCTCTATTTTGCGAGGGGTTCATTTTTAGCAACATGTAAAAACCGGAGGGGGTGCAAATTATTCAAACTTTAATTGGTTTAGTATTTGGAAAGAAATCCACAATATATATATATATATATATATATATATATATATATATATATATATATATATATATATATATATATATATGGGGGGCTTTATTTTCAGAACCCTGTTAAGTGCGGGAACTGCGAGAACTCTTCTAAACCAATCAGATTTTTTTAATCATTAAAAATTATTATTAATTCAAAAGGGTATTATAGTAAAATACAATTTTTATATTCTTTTTGATTTTTTTTGTTAAATCCGGATTTTAAATATTCCAAATTTTTCGGATTTTTTTTTTTTTTTTTTTTTTTTTTTTTTTTTTTTTTTTTTAAGTTCTGCATGGTTCCAGGTGCATATGTGTTTTTTGTTAAAAAAGATGAGGTGCATGCATGTTTTTTAAATAATGTAAATTTAAATATGTTTCTACTATATAATTGTTTACACTTTTTCTATCGACCTACCAATACTTTTGCCTAACCATTATTTTTTTTGAAAGTTTGAAACACAAATAAAAAAACATAAACATTTATAAAATAAAAAATAAGATTCATAAATTTACATGTTACATTCCATTTAATTACAAATACAAAAAAACACATGAAATAATCGCATCTTTTAAAAAATCACAAATTGTCTTCATGTATAAATATGTTCATCAACTTCTAGGTCTTCAATGATCATCATCTTCATTAATCTGAAAGAATAATACACAAAAATAATTAAACCACAAACAAATAGAAAACGAAATTTAATCACATATGCACCATTTAAAGCTAATAGCTAAACATGCATGTTCATAGAAAACATGTATGTTTTTACCATACACCTTAATAAAGCTAATAGATAAACATGCATGTTCATAGAAAACATGTATGTTTTTTACCATACACCTTAATAAACATACTGGCTAAAGATGCATGTTCATAGAAAACATGTATGTTTTTTACCATACACCTTAATAAACATACTGCCTAAACATAAATGTGCATAGAAAACATGTATGTTAACCTTTGAACACATATGCACCACTTTCACTAATTTTAAATTAACCTTGAATCACATGTACACCATTCCTTAAAACACATATGCACTTTCTTTAAAACACGTACGCACTGTTTCTTAAAACAAGTATGCACCATTCCATAAACAGGTATTAATAAGAAGTAAAGAAAACCAAAAGCAATTCACAAACTGAAAATTTATTGTAAAGCACCTGGTCTTGCTTTAACTGCATATCGAGGCATACAGAACCCGTGCTACGCACAAACTTTGAATCTAAGTGTTCATCGCGTAATGTTTCTGTGTATTGGCGAGTCAGTCCGACCCGTACGATGTTGCTCAGTATTGGCGAGTCGTTCTAATTGTTCGTGGCGTATTGCTCAGCACTAATATTTGTCATTTTGTTGGTCAATAGGTTCATCAATTGTGATTTTGGTATCACAAATACTCAAAATGATTTTATAAGTCGAAGATGGGACATCATTATATTCAGTTATCTATGCACACGGGCTCGATCTAAATGTTCATAGTGTATTCTTCAGCACTAATTTCCGTCATTTTGATCATGGATCGATTTTTTGTTGGTCAATAAGTTCATAAGTTGTGTTTGACACCAATTTTCGTCATATATAACTTGGGTTGCCTCAGGACCCGTGCGATGCATACATGTTGCGACGCTTCATGCAAAGTTATATTGTTTTTATTAAGAAAAGTTTACACATTTCACAACTTATCGTATTGTCCATTATTTAAGTTATCACAATACTCGTGAAAACATCGAAAGTAAAATGATGTACTTTGATCCTATATTTAAGTTTCTTAACCATGCTTCAAATTTGAAGGAAATTTTGAAGCATTGCTCAAAATCCTCCATATATGTATGAAAGATCATTGTTCACTCTTCAATTCATTAAATGTTGCAAGTATATACTCAAAGTGATATGAAATCTTATAGTACAGTACAATATAAGAAAGATGACATGGTTTGGCACATAGCCCTTGCTTCTTGAGCCTCCGACACCATTTACTTGTGGAGAATCTCGTATATAAATTGTATAATCTATAATAGCAATCGGTATGATGACTCAACAACCAAGTGAAACCTTCACTTAGCCTGCGTTAAGGCAAGGTTACCACACCGTCCAAGTGAAAGCTTCACTTTGCGTTACCACTTTCATGCTGCGTTAAGCAGCCTTCTCTTTAAAAAAAAATTACTTATTCGCCCCCTACAATTTTACATATTCGCCCCTAAAATGTGGTTTTTTTTAGTTAACATTGAGTTATGATAAGGAGTGTTTTTTTTAGTTAAGGTTAAAATGTTAAAGCTGATATACCGCTAACGTGTCACTGAGTAAAACTTTAACCTGAGTTAACACACCTTATGCTCTAACAAAATCTTACAAACAATAAAATTAAAAGTACAATTTTTTATTGGTACACAGCCCTCACCTCTTTGAGACTACTACCATTTCTTTAAACTGTGCATGTCATATCTTTTACAGTATTAGTCAACCTATAATTTTTTATTCTTTTTTCAATTTCTTTATCAACTCAGTAGTTTTAAGTAATCTAAATAAAATAGTATTAGATATGCTCCACTTCATTTCATTACATATTAAATCGTATTATCAAATATTTGTGTAAAAACCATAAATATGCAAATAAACATATCATAAAGTATATGAAAACAAAGTACATTCTTGCACAGCAGGCAGGCCATCCTACTCTCCTTTCACAGTTTAAAGTCAAAGACCTTTATGTTTTTCTCTCCACATTCAAGATTCAACCACTTTCTTAGTTGAAAGTTTGACAAACTCATCTAAAAAGAAAATATTTGCTAGCATCATTAGATCAAACCTTTATGTTAACGTTTGTTCAAAAAAAAAAACATTTATGTTAACGAACAAATATATGTAAATGTTAAAAATCAAACACTGGACAAAATTATAGTACGGCGTTAGATTGTATTGTATTATATGATCATATGATTTATGCACTCAATATTAGTACTTTGTTTGATATATCAACTTATATTAGTGTATATATACTATTGGCAGTAGTAGTACAAATGTATTATGAATATATCACAAAAAAATAAAATAAATAAAATAAAATATGTTTCTGCACTAAATAATTATCTGTTCTCACCATTTCATCTCATTCTAGCCAAGTGAAAGACAAATTATCTTTTCCTTTCTAAAAATGTCAAAAAATACAATATTGGCTCGAGAGTTTTATAAAAACAAATATAAATATTCTTGTGAGGATGGAAGCTATAATAACAGCAGGCTACACAATGCACGGGCCTATAACAGTCCTATTATTTGAGCTATCTTTAATTTGGGCTCTCTAGCCTCAACTTGATCTTTAACATGAGCTAATGTCCTAACGCCTCCATCTATCCATCTCTTTAGTTTTTCAGTTACAGATCTAAATACCCATCACAAACAAAAAACCATTCTCATTCTTGTTTCTTGATTTCCTATGAAACACCAACAAAGAACTTTACTCTTATTCTTTTCCTGAAATTCGAAATATGAGAAAGAGATCAGGACCTTTGGATCTTTGTTATTTCTTCAATAAACCCGATAAATAAGCACAATCATTTTATTTTTAATACCCTCAAACACGAATCACAGACACAAACACTTTGTTTTTGTTCGAACGAAGACACAACTTACACTCGGCTCCAAGATCGTGTTAACGGTCTCGGGTAAGGTTTCTTTTTGTGTTTTCTTTAAACGAAACAAAGAAGGAATGAAACAATCTTGTTTTACTTCTTTCTTTAAAATTTCGAATAACACACAGATCTATGATGGATATTGGTTTAGATCTGTAAAAGATCTTTTATCTTGAAAAGCCAAATCTGAGATCTTCTGTTTGCTTTTTCGTTTCGATTCTCAGCTTAGGTAGTGGATGGATTGTTGTATTGTTGTAGGTTGTTGTATTGTGTGAAGGTGTGTAATTTAGGATAGTTGTGTTGTTGTTGATCCTTCTTCATTCTTTTTCATTACGTTAACCATCAAGTCCAGTACCAATTTTGTGATGTAATTTGGTGTGGAATTTTGCATTACATGAATGTGTTATTTATAGTTTTTTTCTTTTCTTAAGTAGACATATGAAAAGACTACAATAATTGAATTCCTTTATTGTAGCTCGTTGTTCGAATTCTTTTTGGTTGTAACTCTAGAATGCTTTGTATGCCAATCGTTTGGTGACTGTTGATATGCATGCAATTACTCTGGACGAACACTAAAGGACTCTAGACACGTTTTTAACTCAATAACCTCTATCTTTATTACTCCACATTCAATTAGAGGGCCTAATCTTATAGCTTTATAGATATTGAAGGAAACATACATGATTAGTATAGTTATGAGAACTAATTTATTAAGCACAGCTAATTGATTAGTATAGTATTGGTAGGTGGATTATTTTAAAATCCGAATTTAACCATCATAAGCCACGTAGGTAACCATCATAACACAACCATTCATCAATCATACATCCTAGAAATATCACATGAATCAAATAGTACCAACTGTTACTATCGTAACAACAAATCATTATCCTCAAATCCCTTTACAACTACATGGATTATTTTAAAATCCGGATTTAACCATCATAAGCCACGTAGGTAACCATCATAACAACAAATCATTATCCTCAAATCCCTTTACAACTACATGGATTATTTTAGTCATTTACATTTTTTGAATTGAAATAAAATAAAAATCTTTCATAAATTAATGACTTTCAATTAGTAAAAAAAGGCATCCAGAAAAGAAAAAAGAAAAGGTATTCATATAAGACTTTCAATTAGTAAAACCACTCACCGGAGACATCACGACCACCAACACCACATCTGGTAGCGATAAATGCGACCGCCACTACTGGAAAAAATGTAGATCGAAGGTCTAGGAGGGTGTCGGTTTAAAAGATTAGATCGAAGGTCTAGGAGGTTGTAGTTATTGGTGGTCGTGTTGTTGGTTATTGGGGTTAGGTTATGGGTGGAGGCAAGGTTTTGTGAGAGAGAATGGTTGATCTAATAAAATAAAAGTACTGATTTTTTTTAATGGGAGAGTGATGGACGGTTTTAATCATCCCTTTAATTTAGGATGGTTTTCAAAATTGTTTGACATAAATTCCTATATTGCCCTTCGAGCAAAAAATGAAAATATTTGTACTTTTAATTTATTACATTAATGGCACAATCAATTATAGCCATTGATCAAACTCATCTAACGGTGTAAAGCGAGTTCTCACAGTTCCCGCACTTAACAGGGTTCTGAAAATAAAGATACACTATATATATATATATATATATATATATATATATATATATATATATATATATATATCGGGATCTCTGTTATTTAAAACCCACCAACAATATATCAGAGCTATATACGATTAAAACCGTAACGAAATCATAATGTGCGGCCGGAGGAACAAAGCAGGGAGAAAGTTCGAGTTTATTTTAAACCAGGGTATGAGAACCTTAATTTAGGAAATGTTAAACCAGGGTATGAGAACCTTTATCATAGTTATTTATTTTAAATTTTGTTAGCACATTTTTTATTTATTTGTAGATTTTATTCCTCTTGTGGAATGGAGTTTCGTACGTGACATGTTTAGTAACGAGGAATAACGCCCCCGCCGCGTTGCGGCGGGCCGGGATTATTTGTTTAGCAATTTTTCTTTTTTTATCGTCTTTTTAATGAATGTCGTAAACAAATAAAGGTAAAGAATAAAAGAACCTAAGCTGTACTCATATGTTTTTGGTTTAGATATTTCCGAAGCTTTAAGGGCTTTAAAGCCTGTGATACCCTCTGAATTATTCCTTCTGGACGACAACCCTCTAGTTTTGTTAGCCCCGATCTAAAGTTTTGTTAAAAATGCATACTCACCAATTATTGTACCTTCTTCGATCTAACTTTAAAAAAATGAACCGTTCAACCTAACATGAAATAAATGTACCAAACTTATAATTTGTGTCGACACTCATATCTGATGAAAACCAAATCCAAAAGACATATCATGAGAAACAATACTCTCCAGTATAACTAAACTTTATATAATAAGTAAAATATATCTAACATAATCTAATATCAAATTACAATAACACCGTATACCTCCAGCAAACATTGGCACTGTATAGTCAGGAAAAGGTGGTTCTCGCCCGTCAAATGTATCACCTACATAAATAATAACAGGTTCAACAAATGCTGGGCTCGTTTTGTAAAATTTAACAAACAATAAGAGCGTCCACAACACATAACCTTCATAAGCGTTATAAGTTCTCCCGAAACTAAAATCCAACGTTACTGGCTCGCGAATTGGAGCAGCAACAGCTTCTGAAAGATTTAACAGAAGTGGAAGAAACACGTAAGACCAAAAGCACATACAGTATGAAAAATTTAACAAAAAAAGTTACCTAAAGAAGAGAATGCATGAGTAACAGGCTGAGTAATGTATTCCTGAAAATCAGTTTCGCGAGGCAGAGAGTTACAGGTATTAGCAGTGGTTTTAGTTGATTGTGCATAGGCGTGTACATATTCAGCAGAACGAACCATCCCAGATTGAAAATGAAGAACCTGTTTTGGAAACGGTATTGCAGTAGCTTCAAAAACATTGTAAAATGTCACAATTCCGTTTTTTTAAAATAACAGCGAAACAGAAAATTATAAGAATAGCATACCTGTATGAGCAACACCTTGTAAAACGGATTGAAAAAATCGCACACAAATGGTGGTGAATGTATATTAGTCGCTGATTCACCTACGGCGATGTGCGCAAGTGGACGCATCGTGCCACGCTCAAAGTCAAGAACGACCGGTTTCGAAGACGGCGCTGCACGTACGTAAAAAACATGGTAATGTATCAAAAATAAAGTATTTGAAAGTAAGCATAAAACATAAAAGTACAATAATAAAACCTGCATGAACAGCTTCGTGTAACACTGATTCAGAAACACGATAATCATCGTAGAGCAAAGAACCACAACCATCAGCATGAACTTTTATTTGTTGATCACGACCGTCAGTGTCGGAAATCGGAAGTACCTTCCCCAACTGAAAGTCAAGAACAACAGCTTCTTGAAACGTCGCTGTATTAACTGACTTTGAAGATTTTTTGATATGATCATTGTCAATCATTATGACAGTCTAGTGGTCCCTATGGCACTTTTTGTAATTCAAAGAAACCGTTTGGGGACATTCCATAGAAGTTGCAATATTTTCGTTTTCGACGAATTTTCAGCCTACAACTGCCGATTTTCCTATTGTCATCATCAACCATTTAAAAAGCCTATAAGCTTTGAGACCGCAGATAACCACATTGGCATATGATTAATCGTCACACAATTGTCAATCTACATACATTGTAATTTAATAGGAAGGAGGAAATGCAAACGAAATTAGAGAGAAACCTGCATTCTCCATGACAGTTCTAGACCATTTGATAATTGTGTAGACAGCACGAACTATGGCACCAGCAGGATGAATCCACCAGTAGAACTCATCAGCAAGTACCGCAGCAACTAAACCAACCACATTTGTCACCACATCAAAGTAATGGTCCTGGTATTCGCATGTCGCAAAGTAATGTTAATGCGAAAGGGGTATCTTGTAATCTGTTCAATGTTTTCCAGTAAAGATTTTATTAAAAGATCAAACATAAATAATAATCAGTACCTTGGCATAGGCTCGAACAATCTTTTTACCAGAGCTTCTACAGTATATATAAAGTATAAGTTTAACTCCGGTAGCAGTTAGCGTGACTGCATACAACCATATTCACTTAAAATCATTCGTCTTTTTAGATGGTGAATTCCTAATTAGCTGTTCCACTGCCTGTATTAGCAGCTGCAACCCTGTACATACATGATATAAGCTATACTAATTACAAATGAACATTCTTCACTTCAAAATCAAAATGAATAACGAACATACCAACAGTCGCCATAATTGCTGCAAATATGATAAACTAAGAAAGCCACCAATTCGAGTTCTTCCTGCTTTCGAGTTCTTCCTACTTTCTCATCTCCAACTCGAGTGGCATTTTTCGTAATACTAAATATCTGATTCTGATCATTGCCTATCTTGTAGTTACTTTCCAAAAAGCAAGGCTGAACAATCTTTTGTATTTAGGCATACTGAAATTGATTCTGATTCTTCCAGATAATCAATTTCAGAGTGTATTTTGATTGCTTATTAAAACTGCCTAGCTTACTTCATGTTGCCCTATAGTCCACAAAAGACCGCAAAGACCGTCACATAAACTAATCGCTAAGGTGTGTTTGTTTAAGGTTATTTCTGGGCTAATGAGGTTACTTGATTTCGGCTTATATTGCATAACCTTTCCTTATAGGATCAATCGCCTAGTCCCCCATATTATTGAACAGTTGATATGCACTCGAACTACATACTTGTGAGCACTTTACCCCTTTTAATTCGTCTCAACACCTATTGAGCACTACACTGCTATGAACTCTAGTAGAAAAGCATCAGTACACGGTACAACTTATCCTTAATCCTGAAACACTAATCCAAAAAAATCTAAATAAATCAAAAACGCCAACGAATCTTTTGGTGTTTACATAATCCTCAAGCAATAACCACAGGCAAGTACCTAAATGCAGGTAATCCCTAATCCTCGAACAACTTATACTAAATTCTGAAAAAATAACGTTAACCGAAAACCATCATGACAACCTACCCAAATAACGACAGCCAAGTACCTAAATTCAGATAATCCCCAAACCTGAAGCAACTTACAATTAATTCTGAAAATCCTAAAACAACAACCTCAATAAAAAAATTCAGCGCAAATAACCGGTATCATCAAAAGAAACCAACTATAAACATCGTTAGTCCCAAAACAACTTATGGTTAATCCTCAAACAACAACCTTAACGAAAATCCTATATCATCAAAAGAATCCGAGTCTAAAGATCCTTAATCCCAAAACAACTTATGATTAATCCTAAAACAACAACGTTAACAAAAGAAGTTGAATCAAGGAACATAAAAAGATTCTGAATAAAAATAAAGATTGGTTCACGATCCTGTGCATCTACATCGCCATGACTACTGATCAAGGAAGAAACCGTTTGCAGAATTCTGATACGATCTGAAGGTCGATGAGCAAGAGGCGGTGAAGTTTATCCAGATTTTGATAAACCCGAAGTCTGGTACCGACAACGTCTACTATATCATCTACTATATCATGTACATTGGGCCTTTACTGGACTCATTACTGGACTTACCAACTATTAAAAAACACACCGCCACATTAAAATAGTAGCGTTAATATTAAAAAACTGCACCGACCAAATATAAAATTAGAACCGACGTTCTGGTTTAGTATGTATATATAATTTTCTGCGAAAATTACTCCGGAGGACATTGTCCCATGTGTTAAGCAAATGACCGAAACTTTTGATTTTAACTACGAGGACCGGTTGGTTGCGAAGCATATATAGCAACCAAACAACTCAACACGTGTCGCAATGTGAACGAAAGTAGAACCAAAACTTGATAGTCCTAGTCATCAGGTCGCGATGTATGTGGCGTGACCAAATGATTTTCGCGACTAAATCTATATTTTTTGATTTTTTTTAAACTTGTTATGAAATGATATTTTTTACAATCTTTCTACATGTTTTAGTATATGTATAGGTTGTATAAAATTTTGTTGGTTAGGTGATTTGCGTTCTCTTTATTGAGGGCTTCATAATAAAATAATGATTGTCCAAAATAAAGTTAATATGAATGAGATATCGTGTCTCAAAGTGAGTCACATGAGTGACAATTTGAGTTTGAAGATGATAATTTGCAATCTTTGTACACGTTTTAGTATATGTATACGTTGAAAAGATTATTGTTGGTTAGCGGGATTTGTTCTCCTTGATGAGGTCTTCGCAAAGAGCTAAATAGTGGCAAAAATGAAGTTAATATGAATGAGATATTGTGTGTGAAAGTGAGCTAACTAAATCACAAATTGAGTTATAGAAAGTTAAAATAAATGAATGCGAAATTTTTTCTCGTTGAAAATAAAATTACGATTCATTACATTAATTAAAAACTAAACGGACGAAAATAAAAAATACAATAGTTGACAAGGGAAATGATTTGAGCCTTGTAATTGCTTATGATTTCGTACTTTTTAGCAATGCTTGTAATCTAGCCTTGTAAGTACGTTGAACTTCTTTAGCTTCCTCTTTCTTGAAGTGTTCTTGTTCCGCCCATTCAACCATTTGATCATTGGAGTATGTGTTGAATAGTTTAGTTTTATATCATTCTCATGGTTTATAGGTACAGGGACTATTCCTGTACTTATTACTAATAGTTTGGTGTTTGAGCTACGTTTAGCAGGTTTGATATAGTTGATGGGCTGAAGTGGAACTTTGATGTATATAAGCTGAGACCCCAGTCCTCTCTCTCTCATATAATTCACAGATCCACAAAATACAATTAGGGTTTCTTCTCTCTTAACATTCAAGTTGTTATAGTCTGGTTATTCTGGTGATCATCTTGTTCATCTGGTATTGTTCTTTAGTTCAGTATACATTTGAGAGTTGTAGTGAGGTGGTTTGTATTGTGATACTTGTAGTGAGATAAGTTGAATCCTTCTGAAAGGGACAACTTCTTTTCTTTTGTATTTGTTTGGTGAGCACACAGTTGTGGACTCATCTTCTTGTTCTTTTTAGTAATAAAAGATTTCACCAATGGGTGGTTGGCTGGGTGATATTCCAGTGTTGTGGTTGTGTTTTCCAGGTTGATTCATAGTTTTAAACAGTATGGATTTGATTTCGTTGTTATTTTAAAGGTAAATTGACCTAGGCCAAGGCTAACACCAAATGATGTTGAGGCCCAAGCGGAATGGTAGCATGTAAGCAAATCATTCTTTGATGGTCATATTGGCGTACCACTAGTTATACCGCCGCCTAAAAACCAACATAGCCGCGATGATGTTCCGGAATACGTTTATCGAAATTTTGAACGGATAATTTGTTAAAGAAACACGATTAAAAGATCAGTTATATTTATAAAGGTAAATTGTTTGCGTTAAATTTGACAAGATTATATATAAAGATGAAATAATAGTTGTCAATAATTTTGTTTAAAAATTTAATGCAGGCAATTCGAGCTGGGACTAAACCGCCACTACCGAAAGGACCGGTCTTTGATGGTGAACATTGTGGTTTTATTGATTTCAGCAACTTTCAAAACACGCAGGTATATTAACGCGATTTTATGTTTCACCTGTAATTATCTTTTTTGAATACTAACCAAATATTATAATCGTATATTTAGGCTGGGCAAGCATTTACGACAGCACCAAGCCCCTCTTTCTTCGACGGCGCCCGTATCCTGACGCTACAATTCACCACACCTTTATATGAGCAGTTGGTGTCGTCCCAGTATCCGGCCTCGTTTACCCCCACTGCCCATACTGCTACCCCTTGGCCACAAGGATTTGCTCCTTGGTCATTTAGGCCGGGCACAACCATGACCCAAAGTGACCTGAGTCACTGGCTGCTACATCAGCTTTCTCTCTCCGGCGACCAGAAGCGACCGACCTGCCTCAGTCGGTGACCCGACCTTTTTTTTTTTTTTTTTTTTTTTTTTTTTTACTATTATTATTTTAATCAAACATTTAAAATAAACTTAAAATTCATTAATAATAAAAAGATTACAATACTGAATTATTCAAATAATAATTAAAAAAAAAAAAAAAAAAAAAAAAAAAAAAAAAAAAAAAAAGAATTCTATTAAAAAAATACTTTTTACTTGTACAAGGACTATTAGTGGCGCCAAAATTCCCGCTCAGTGTTACGGCGTTACTTTTTAATTTTCTTCAAACATTTTACTCATTAACTTAAATTACATAAAATTCATTAAAAAATATAAACATTACATAAATTAAAACGAAACTACAAATGAAACTACGATACGGAAATTAAAACGAAACTAGAAATTAATAGAAGCTATCATCTGAGTCTGGCCATCCATCTTCAGACGAAGAGTAATCCGGTGAGATCCAACCATCTTCATGTCACTTCCTACGTTCTTCAGCCTCCCTGGCTTACCGCTCTAAACGAGCAGCTTCCTCTTCTCTTTCAAGTGCTTCCATTTCCAGGAAGACTTGCATATCTGCGTCCTCTTGCCTAAGTTGTTCCTCAGTTAACCCCAACGGATTTGGGTCTTGGTCAACAACCGGTGGATTATTCACCGGTTCGTTTTCCGGTGGATTGTTCACCGGTTCATGTGGTGGACTAAAAACCGGAAAGATTTGTTCAGGTGGAGTATGATAAACTTCATTATCTTCAGGAGAGGGGAATTGTTGAGAAAAATCTCGACGTTTATGAGAGGGGAATTGTTGTGAGAAATTTTTTTTGAAAGATATTTGCAGTTTTGAATGGATTTGTGTGTGTGTTTGAAGGTGTTTGTGTGTGTTTGAATTGAGGTTGGTATTTATAGTTGATTTTTTTTTTTT
Source organism: Artemisia tridentata subsp. tridentata (assembly GCA_021014915.2). Classification (NCBI taxonomy): domain Eukaryota; kingdom Viridiplantae; phylum Streptophyta; class Magnoliopsida; order Asterales; family Asteraceae; genus Artemisia; species Artemisia tridentata. The sequence goes on along the minus strand of CP139503.1, from coordinate 332,336,288 downwards.
TTTTTTTTTTTTTTTTTTTTTTTTTTTAAACATAATGAAGTGTGCAACAATCGGTCGATCTGTGGACCGATAATTCAAAACAAAAGCGACCGACCTGTGCCCTCCAACCCTATCGACCGATCATTGGATCGGTCGCTTCCTCTTCTTCTTGGCGATCGACCGATGGTTGACCCCACATCACAAGTTGGTCCATCACACACTCGTGATGTTGGTGGAGTCAACCCGGTTACTAATAATTACATAATTTTTTCACGATTATGCTTGATTCCACTAATCATGCAGGAGATAACAAATGATAATTTTATCTTCTTTTTTAGTAGGCGATGAATCGAGATAGGAGAGATTGTCGTCCGGGTATTCTTTTGAGGAGCCCATATACGCAACAGCCAGCAACTACTGTAGTACCTCAGAAACGGGTTGCAAAGAGTAAGAAAAAAAAAGGCTACTGACGAGATTTCCCGTTTCAAGCTTGGAAATGATGTTGCTGATGAGAATGTACGTGATGATGATGCTAGCATTACTAGTCATTGTAATACTGGAGAATATATATCTTATTATTACAACGTCGACCTTAATAAGCTAATCGTAAGATTATTATTTTCTTTTAAACAAATTTATTAACATTATTTAAAAAATTTGTGTTGATATTGTATTTTAATTTTGGCTATTCAAATTGAGTGTAAGCGTGAGCAATATGTTAATTTTAATCAGTTTCTCGCAAACCCCGAACCTATATTCTTGGATTGTCACGTAAAGGATTTGTACGCTATTGATGCGGGATTCGTAGAACCTCGCAAAAGGTTTTACCTCTCAAGAATATGTTAAGAAGTTTTACAACCTCCCTAGGCAGTGTACCTAACCGTTGTGGTGTAGTATAGGCAAGACACGGGGGTTGGTCGTTCTCTAGAGGAATAGTCTCGCAATAGTTGTGGAAAGGTCAAGATGTATGACGAGATAAGTCTAAAGGTGAGGGATGGTTTTTTTTTTTTTTTAATCTTGGTTTTTAAAATAGTTAGTGACAAGTTTAATGTCTCTCAATGCGTTAGCTTATTGTACAAAAAGTTTCACAATGCATTCTTTACGCGTAATATGTATAAATTGCATAGAGAATAGTCACATATTCGATTTTTTTTTTTTTTTTTTTTTTTTTTTTTTTTTTTTTTTTTTAATTTATTTTTTCGTTTTAATATTTGAAACTAGATCTTCCCAAGCTCAAAAAAATAATCCGTTAATCTTAAGCCCCTTAAATATGTTTCTTCCTCAAAAACCATTGTACTTGACTGGGTAGAATATATTACTGAACTTTTAATATATGTTGGTTTCTCAAAGAAAAAATTTGTTTACCATGGCATATATACCAACTCTATACTGTCAAGAATAATGCAAACATGCAGTCGTAGCTTATTTCTATTTGTACAATAACAACTTGTAACTTCATTTTAAATAGGGTCATAGAAATGATGTCTAACAATATGAAATTTAGCTGCGAGACCATAACTTAAATGACTTTGATACATATTGTACATACAAGAAATGCATAAATTTACTATATTAGAGTGTATTCTCGTAAGTCGTAACCCAAAATTTTACAATAAACTCATAGGTTGAATTAATTAATTAAGTCTCAGCAACTCTTCATCCTTAAATTAATTTCCTCCCAAAAATTCTAAGGGTGGTGGCAATGGAAGCGGTATGCCCATCGGCAATGTGCAAACCGCCGGTGAACACCATTGCCACCCCAAGCGGTTTGGCCATCGGCATGGGAGGGCGGCATCCATTGCTGCAACGGCATGAAATTTTTTTGGAACGTTTGAAACAAAATTGGAACGTTGGGGTGGAGCGTTTTGGGAAAAAAAAAAAAAAAAAAAAAAAAAACCTACTATATATACTAAACTAACACATACATATTTAACACAAACAATACAATTCACATATTTAACAAATTCACATATTTTTACAATGGTTTCATCCTCTTCTTCTTCGTCCGACTCGATATTTATTCCCGACGAGTCGTTCGAACTATTGCCATCCGGTAGCACCCTACAAACCTTATTAGCCGTGTACGATTCAATTGACGACACGGCAAGCTCTACCGAAACTCGAGAGTCTATAACCCGTTTTCGTGAAGAAGCTTTACAAACCCTTATGAATGACTATTTCGTTGAACGTCCAAAGTTTTCCGACAATACTTTTCGTGATAGGTTTCGTATGAATAAAAGCTTGTTTTTAAGAATTGTTGGTGATGTTGAAGCGAATTTCGAATGGTTTCAAGAGGGCCTAGATGCGAGGGGAAAAAAAAGTTTCACGGCGTTACATAAATGCACATCGGCCATTCGGCAACTCGCAACGAGTGAACCTCCAGATAGATTTGATGACTATTTAAACATGGCACGCCGAACGTCAGGTTATTAATTTTTTTAAAGTTATCGTTATTAATTTGTTTAAAGTTATCGTTATTAATTTTGTTTAAAGTTATCGTTATTAATTTTTTTAAAGTTATCGTTATTAATTTTTTTAAAGTTATCGTTATTAATTTTTTTAAAGTTATGTTTATAGGAGAATGCCTTGATAAATTTTGCCAAGCGATTATTCAATTATATGGTTCAGAGTTCTTACGTAGGCCGACATCCAATGACATTGCACGCTTATACGAGTTCCATGAAGATAAACATCACATTCCTGGAATGCTTGGTAGCATTGATTGTACACATTTCACATGGCGTAATTGTCCTAGACATTTGAAAGGTCAATATAAGCGAGGTGATCATCAATACCCAACTATTATGCTTGAAGCCGTCGCTTCATACGATATGTGGATTTGGCATTCGTTTTTTGGTCCTCCCGGTGCAAACAACGGCGCCAAACAGTTCATTTCAATGTTTTGAATCAGTCATCATTGTAAATGGACGGTTTTACAAACGTGGATATTATCTTACCGATGGAATCTATCCTACGTATTCAACGTTTGTTAAAGCATATAAGTATCCGGTTGAACAGAAGGAAAAGAGATTCAAGAAGCTACAAGAGTCTGCAAGAAAAGATGTCGAGCGAGCTTTTGGTCGTCTTAAAACAAAATGGATGATTCTCGCTCGTCCTCTCCGGGCTATGTCGGTTGAAAAGATTCGACAACTCGTTTATACATGTATCATATTTCACAATATGATATTAAAAGACGACGGAGTTGCAATATCAGATGTTCATGTAATGGATCCGCCGGTCGCGCCAGTTTATGACGATAGTGTATTACCGGAGTTACTCGACGAACAAATCCATTACCGTCTCCTATATGATCTTACGGACCACGTAGAGGCTCAAAACTTAACATTTCTGGATGACTAGTTATTTCCTTTTTTTTAAGAATAATGTAATTTTCTTTTAATTATGTTTTTTTTTAAGTATTATGTAATGTTATTTTAGTTATTAATGAAATATTATGTTTTTATTAAATTGTTTAATATAATTTATGAAAATAAAAAATAAAAAATAAAATTAGTTGGGAGGTATGAAAAAGGCATGGTTGCCACTAAAAAATGGTTGGGAGGTATGAAAAAAGTATGAATGAGGTGGAATGATATTATTGGTGGGTTTGGGAGGTATGGGTTTTTTGGAAGGCATGACTGCCACCACCCTTAGTGCCAACTAAGTTGGGGTGCGTTACAAATTTCAATGTCAGTTCCTAAACATACATGTCCAAGATATCAAACTCAATTCTTAATAATGATACACCACATTGTAAGTTCGTTTCTAACGACACAACGTGTAAATTTTTGTATACTGTTCGTGTATGTGTCCGGACGACTCACTCCGGACGACACGTTCCGGATGAGGTTCATTCACACCATCCGGCCCGGATCATGCACATGTATATAATAATAATAATAAAGTACCTCGGGAAAGACCAAGACGTCTCATCACCTAGGTAATGAGCGCGGACCGCTGGTTATTAGCATAAATCAAGCATGCGCCGTCGTCCGGGTTTCCACGGGACATGGTCCCCGGTACGTGTACAGTAGCCTATAGACCTGGTCTAGGCGTAGACCGGCTCTCCGCTTCCCCATGGTTGTCAGATACAGTGATTGTGGTACTATAAATACCACAACTCATTCAATGCATATTCATTGAATCCCCCCCCCCTCTCGTTTACTACCCTCATTTATTACTTACTAACCACTCATCCGGACGTTAAACTTATCCTCACACTGGAGCTTGGTCTTTGAATAAAACCCAAGGCGAGGCTAACGTGTGCTACCTTTGTTTCAGGTTTGCATAGCTAAAGATTTGAGCCAAGGAGACCTGGAGCAAGATTTTACTTCAACAAACTGGCGCCATTCGTGGGACCAAAATTCAATCTACCAAAAGCTTAGAATGACAGGTCCCAGCCTAAGCACACCGGTCGGCCGCTCAGGGTGGCCGAAGGGTCAGGAGAGGGAGGTCCTAATCCCCAGAACACTCGAGCCATCATGGAGGGTCACATATCGGCTCTCAAAGAGTTGTTGAAGTAACAAGGCCACCGTGATCTGATAAAACCCATGCTGTTAAACTTTGAAGATGAAGTAACGGATACAGAAGAGGAGGAGGTCGAAAGAAGGCAAAACGATAAGGGGAAGACAGTGGTGGAAGACGACTTGAGCAAGCCATTCAAAGAGGTGATAAAGTGTCCGTTCACAAAAAGGATCATAGAGTTCTCGGCTCCCAAGCATAAAATGCCATCGAACCTCAAACTGTATGATGGGACGACCGACCCAGATGACCATATCAACCGCTTCACGGGGGTGGGAAACCACGAAGAATGGCCAATGCCCGTGTGGTGCCGCATGTTCCAACAAACTTTGGACGGGAAGGCCAGAGGGTGGTTCGATAAACTACCGACCGGAAGTATCGATAGCTGGGACGAACTTCAGAGGAAATTCCTTAACAGGTTTAGCATACTAAGGGCATGTGCTAAGGACCCCACGGAGATCAACAAAATCCATAGGAGGGCCAATGAGAGCCTTCTAGATTTCAAAGAACGGTGGGTGAGTGAGGCAAACTACTTCCCAGACGTCCCGGAGATAATGCAGATCTCCTCTTTCATGAACGGTCACCATTGCCCGGAGTTGGCAAAGAAGTTCTTGGACAGCATTCCTAAGACGGTCGACGAGATGCTGCAAATGTTTGATGATTTCATTCGTTTGGAGGAAGCCTTCCGGAGCACTGAATTGCCGAAAGGAGAATATGCCCGCAATGATGTGGGAGGATCACAGCCTATGAAACATGACAGGTATCACAGAAATTTTGATGATAGAAAAAGGGTAGGGCAGAGACATCCATACCGACCAAGGGAGCATCACGCCCCATATGTGGCTCCAAGATATGAACCACACCGGAACGGCAGGTATGGATTTAGAGATGATCGAAACATACCAACATTAGAGTCACTAAGGAGCACTCCGAAAGAAATACTGGCAACTGAGCATCACTTCCGGCTACCCCAACCTCCTCCGCTGCCCGACATGCCACGGAAGGAAAACTTGGACCGTTATTGCGACTATCACGGTGAAAAAGGGGCATTACCCCAACGATTGCTATCAGTTAAAGAAGCAATTGGAACTAGCCTTGGGATATGCGCCATCACGTGGTTTCCACTTCATACCTATTTTTGGAAAAAGCTTGGTCAACACTCTCTTATCCCATAAAATATTCTTTACCCTTCCGGGCGGTTCACGTGATTCGTGAATTGGAGTCCACTCACCATGGTGGGGATTTAGTCAAGGAGTATTGCTCCGTAGCTTGCTCTTTGATCCCGACGCCGGTAGCTCATGCTCGTACATTCCCCGTTCCTTTTATGAAAGTTTCACGTCCTGACTGGGACGCTCGTCCTTCGACCGATTGCGGCGTTGTTTGTCACACAGGGCATGTTCAGCCCTGCGAGTATTGATCATTTGTTCAAAGGGCGGCTTCCGCCCTATACATCATCATGTCCCCCATTCTAGTTTGATTAATTCGCCGTATGTAATCGATCTAGACTAAAGCCTTCTACCACAATATTTCCATTTGTAAGTGTGTTCCACGCGTCCTTTGCTTGATAAGCGTGCTGATGCATGGTTTTGCGACCTTACAACAGGTTTTACCTCTCGAGGGATCTCAAGAGGCTTACAACCCCACCAGGCAGTGTACCTGACCGATGTAGTATAGTGTAATGGTAAGTACGGGGGATTGATCGTTCTCCACAGGGAATAGTGTTCGTTAGGTATGAAAAACTACTCTAATAGGTCTAAGGGTGAGGGAAGATTCTTTTTTTGTGTTTTTATAATTTTATGAACGCAAGTAAAATCTCGGGTTTGAAAGAGTGGGCGGAATTAGTTGCTAGTCAACTAACCCAAGTTACTACAAATGCAAATAAAATAAAATAACAGAAAATGAAAATGTGGTGAAACTTATATGGAGAGAAATGTGTTTACTTAGATTTCCTTACTCCCTAACTATCTTTTACCGGTTGATTAGTGTGTATTAGTTGCGTGGATGACGGGTGTATTCCTTAATACCAATCGTGGGGTGGCGTACGTACTTCCCCAACTCTATGAACTCCTACTTCACTCCTATGTCGAGCCGGCTAGGAAGCTCCTAACATGGGATCACTAGAATTCGCTCATGCATTAAATACAACCATAAAAACCTTTAGTACGCATTGGTTCATGTTTCTTAAGACGTTCAAGCAAGTTACCGTATAGGAAGTTAGCCAGTTTTCTTAAGCCTAACATCGATGAACAATCATCCAATACAACTAATAACACACTAATAACCAATAATCAATAGCTAGGTTTCATTAGATCTAAGCAAACACAAAGAAAACCTAGCCTAGCATGTTAAACAAAAGACAAGAACAAGATAGAATCAAACAACACATAGACATATTGAATGATTAATTGATAACTTATCTTCAATGTAACATGGAAGATCTCAAGGCAAAAAGCCTTGAAAAAGCTGCTAAAATCGTCTTAGGGTTTTTCACACACAAAGTTCCACAATAAGTTCCACACTAATGACAAAAAATTGCAAAACTATATATAGACTTTCAGATCTGACGGCGTCACATTATGGAGTGTGACGCCATCACCTCGCCGCTTTTAGGGTTCCCGGATGGCCTTCTTGACGCCGTCCCTCTTTAGCTCTCCAAAATCCGTTCTGGCTTATCAAGGCTTGACGCCGTCAGAATTAGGCGTGACGCCGTCCCGCTTTAACTTATACCGTGACGACCTTGATCACTCCAAAGGGTGACGCCGTCAGAATTCCCATGCAAATTTCTCTGGCTTATCATGAGTAATTTTCATATCCACCTTTTTCTTGCCAAGCCATGACGCCGTCCAGGGCAATCCCTGACGCCGTCAAAGGTACTTTTTAGCCGATTTTGAGACTTTGTCGTTTTCTTCACTTTTATGCTCCAAAAACGTCCATAATGCTTCCTTTTCCAGATTTCTTCTCCAAAGTACCTAAAATGACAAAAGGAACGATTTAGGGCAATATTTGATCAAATAAATACGATTTAGGGCTTAAATGACCCCTTAAAAGCGGTACACTTTTCGCTTCATCAAATACCCTTACACTTGAGATTTGCTTGTCCTCAAGCAAATGCGCTTTTATTCTAATCAAAATACAAGTTAGGGGTCATTTAACACTAATATAAAAGTAATTACAACAAATAGTCGTTCCACTTTAATCATAATAAGCACGGAGATTACAAACTAGCACCTCACAAGTAGTGTTTAGATACTCACATCTCTCAAGTGTCATCAAAATAAATCTCATAAATGAAAACGGATAATATCTCTCACTACCTGTCATAGCAAATAGATTACCATAGGCTTGGGAAAGGATCGAAAACCTCCTCCACTAGGCGTAAGCACCTAAGATAAACTATCAAAGAGGGCTTTTAAATGGGTTATAACGTTAGGTGTAGGGAAAAGGAAAACACGGTTTTGTTGGATAAAGGATATTTTACTGGTGGCGAGTTAAAGATCTTGATCAATTACATGTACTATACAATGTTGCTAAGCCAAGACTAGACTCGATCTTAAGCTAAAAACAAAATAACAAAAACATAAAATAAAACGGGATGGTAGTCCGTATGTTTTTTCTCTATTTTTTTTTTTTTTTTTTTTTTTTTTTTTTTTTTTTTTTGCATACACTTTTGCCCTACCATCCAAAATAATACATCATAGGGGCATTGCATTCCCCTTACACTTGAACTTTTACATAACTTTACAAATAACTATTCTAATGACTCGAATTAAGATAATTGAAAAACTTGGAGTACTTTTAAAACATTTAGCACATATGGGGGTAATAAATGATGTTCTTCCCCATTACTCCATTACACTAGTACTTTACCCATGAGTCCCAATCGTCCCAAAACAATATGTACAAGGATATGACTCGACTTAGCAACCATGTAATCAATTAGATAGTTAACTTGGGTTTAAACAAATGTTGTCACAATAATGCACTAAAAATGAGTGCATACAAGGTAGGCTAAGGCGATTTGGGTGTACATTTAAGTGGGGTGTAACAAATTCTTCCTTTAAGTAAAATGCTTAAAGGTCGAAACGAAAAGATAGGCTCTGAGGGGTGTACTAGGGGTATCGTGTACTAAAAATGAGTACAACGCAAAGGGTGTGGGAGAATTACTTGACCAATGTAGCCAATGTAATTATAACAAAAACACAGGTGTAAAACAATGGGTTAATCCTAATGCCTCTTATCATGTAGTAAATCTAACTACACGAATGTAGTCTCACTTGTGGCCTCGGAATGGTCCTAACGCAAGTTCTAGAATCTAAGTGCTACCGGTACACACATCATAGCATAAATGCTTTTCCTACCAATTCTAGGGGCGAACCTCACATATTTGGGGGTGGAAAATTTTTTAGTGGTACGGTTTTTGTGCTAGTCATATAACTTCTATCCGTGAGACGCTCATTAAGATCAAAGTTTCACTCCTAAATGTTGTAAAAATTTTAAATTTGGCACTAAAATTGCCCTAACAGGTATTTATCTCAGTTTTATTACACATCTACTATTAAACAAACAAAAATCAAGCGCAATAGCATTCTCTAATCGTACTTTTACCCCCCTTACACTTAAGATGAACATTGTCCCCAATGTTCAAATAACAAGATGTAAAAGCATAAAGTAAAAGAATGAAATCAAATACTCCCCTGATTCGCTCGGTGGATAATGAAGTAACATGGTTAGATCTTCTTCCAAGTGAATGTAGAAGCTCCATGACTAATGCATCGCCATAAGCTTGATCCAACAAACATTTCCTTGTCCAAAATAACCTGTTAATCCTGAGAAAACAAACACGAAAACCTGCATAACATCGGCGGGATAAACTCTATATAAGGATATAATGCTTGTGGAATGATAATTTTGCAGATTCCTGGAGATTATAAGTTAGAGATTTAATAAAAACTTTTTATGAAAACAAAACTTTCAAAAATTTTCAGAAAATTAAACCTGACGCCGTCAGGTTGTAAAGCCTGACGCCGTCAGATATGATCTGACAGAATTCTCATGTTAAGTTTCCGGAAAAATTTTGGAAAAACCTATACCTTACTTCCTGGAATTCCTGCAAAACATCATTATGACTCGATACAAGCATTTGACTCAAACAATTACTAATATGTATGTTAATTTAATATTATTATGATTCATGTTCATTTGTTCTAATAAACCGATTTGGATTTCCCTTACACTTAACTTTTGCAAAATACCTTTATATGTAGTTAAGACGAAGTTAAAAATAAGATAAAACATTTTCACAATTTAGTTTTGAACATGAATCAATAATAATAAAAATTAAACATACATACGGAAGCAAATAAAATCAAACAAACAATTAAATAAACACACAAAGCAAATAAAGCTTGGGTTGCCTCCCAAGAAGCGCTTGTTTTTGTTCGAGTCACGAGCCTGACTCTACCCTTATTTAACTGATAAAGGAGAGATTTTTCCTACACTTAGGATTAAGTGCGGGTGATAGTAGCGATACACACCAACTCGGTAGGAGTATGCCACGTGAGGAAAGAGTGGTGGATGAATTATATGCTCAAAGATGCGGGATCCTATCATCATAACCTTACTTAGTTCAATTGGGTCAATGGGCGGATTAAGATTTTTTCCTAGAAAGGGATCATCTTCTATCAACTTCGAGAGATTCCTAGTTAAGAATTCACTTTGACCTAATAAACCCGGTTTAAACCCATAATGTTTCTTATGATCAACCATAAATGGGTGATGTAAGTATGTAAGGTCATGGTTCACTCCTATATTGGCTTCCTCTCTACAAGGCTTAGAGTCTACTACCTTTATCGTAAAACTACCCGGACTATATGGTTTGATGGGTGGATCGGGACCTATTTTAATTCCTAACTTTTCATCCAAGGATGGAAAATTGGGTAAGGGTCTCGGTTGAGGCTCCGGTTCATCAAAACTAGGAATTTCCATAGAACTAAAAGAAAGGTTGTGACTACAAGTATTCAAACCTATTTCTTCTAGTTGTGTTTGGTCCAAGGGCTCTACCTCTATTGGGGTTCCTATAGTCTCCTCTACTTCTTCCGGGTAAGTTACGGGCGGTGTGTTAACCTCAAATGATGGTAGGATTTGTGGGGTATTTAGTAGTCTTGCATTTCTAACCTCATTCTCCATAGTATCTAAATCACCTATATGTTCATCATGTGTTTTGGTAGGATCTAACCCGAACACATTCCTAAGTATCTCAAATCCTTCTCTAGCCATTTGAAATTCTAAGTCCGATTCATAGTAATATTCAACTTGATTACTATGTTCCAATTGCCTAAAGGATTCCTCATGCATGTCATATGTTTTGGTGAAATCTATCCCACTCATGCAACTAGGTAGTTCAACACTAACAATCTCACAATCTTGGTCCAATTCAAGGTCCATGTTCTTAAAAACTAGGTCTTCTTGCTCATGAAACCTATAGTCGGATAAATCCTCCTCATTTGTTTCCTCAAGTTGTGATGTATATAAACCCATCAATTCATTCAACTTATGGTTCACGGTTAGGAAGCTTTCCTCAAATTTTTTCCAAAGGGTATCACTAAAAGGAGTTGATCCTAACAATGATTGTTTAATAGAAGCCGCACATGCACATAATTCATCAAACCTATCAAACTTTACACCCATCTCCTCTTGTATATATCTAAGATCACTTAAAAATTCATTGGAACAACAGGAAGCAAATCTATCCGTGTAAAGTAATTGTTCCTCTATTGTTAATGATCTAAATGGAATTTCATCCGCCATGGTGACAAATGAAAATGGTTTTACAAACAAAGGGCACAAAGAAAAAGATAGACTAAAGAAATCTAATAAAAAGAAAATAAATATCTCACTCGATAGGAATCAAGTGAGTAGACCTAATAAAATAAAAATTCAACCTAAACAATAACTATTCCCCGGCAGCGGCGCCAAAAACTTGATGCGTGGTTTTGCGACCTTACAACAGGTTTTACCTCTCGAGGGATCTCAAGAGGCTTACAACCCCACCAGGCAGTGTACCTGACCAATGTAGTATAGTGTAATGGTAAGTACGGGGGATTGATCGTTCTCCACAGGGAATAGTGTTCGTTATGTATGAAAAACTACTCTAATAAGTCTAAGGGTGAGGGAAGATTCTTTTTTTGTGTTTTTATAATTTTATGAAAGCAAGTAAAATCTCGGGTTTAAAAGAGTGGGCGGAATTAGTTGCTAGTCAACTAACCCAAGTTACTACGAATGCAAATAAAATAAAATAACAGAAAATGAAAATGTGGTGAAACTTATATGGAGAGAAATGTGTTTACTTAGATTTCCTTACTTCCTAACTATCTTTTACCGGTTGATTAGTGTGTATTAGTTGCGTGGATGACGGGTGTATTCCTTAATACCAATCGTGGGGTGGCGTACGTACTTCCCCAACTTTATGAACTCCTACTTCACTCCTATGTCGAGCCGGCTAGGAAGCTCCTAACATGGGATCACTAGAATTCGCTCATGCATTAAATACAACCATAAAAACCTTTAGTACGCATTGGTTCATGTTTCTTAAGACGTTCAAGCAAGTTACCGTATAGGAAGTTAGCCAGTTTTCTTAAGCCTAACATCGATGAACAATCATCCAATACAACTAATAACACACTAATAACCAATAATCAATAGCTAGGTTTCATTAGATCTAAGCAAACACAAAGAAAACCTAGCCTAGCATGTTAAACAAAAGACAAGAACAAGATAGAATCAAACAACACATAGACATATTGAATGATTAATTGATAACTTATCTTCAATGTAACATGGAAGATCTCAAGGCAAAAAGCCTTGAAAAAGCTGCTAAAATCGTCTTAGGGTTTTTCACACACAAAGTTCCACAATAAGTTCCACACTAATGACAAAAAATTGCAAAACTATATATAGACTTTCAGATCTGACGGCGTCACGTTATGGAGTGTGACGCCGTCACCTCGCCGCTTTTAGGGTTCCCGGATGGCCTTCTTGACGCCGTCCCTCTTTAGCTCTCCAAAATCCGTTCTGGCTTATCAAGGCTTGACGCCGTCAGAATTAGGCGTGACGCCGTCCCGCTTTAACTTATACCGTGACGACCTTGATCACTCCAAAGGGTGACGCCGTCAGAATTCCCATGCAAATTTCTCTGGCTTATCATGAGTAATTTTCATATCCACCTTTTTCTTGCCAAGCCATGACGCCGTCCAGGGCAATCCCTGACGCCGTCAAAGGTACTTTTTAGCCGATTTTGAGACTTTGTCGTTTTCTTCACTTTTATGCTCCAAAAACGTCCAAAATGCTTCCTTTTCCAGATTTCTTCTCCAAAGTACCTAAAATGACAAAAGGAACGATTTAGGGCAATATTTGATCAAATAAATACGATTTAGGGCTTAAATGACCCCTTAAAAGCGGTACACTTTTCGCTTCATCACGTGCTATTTTATCGCCGCGATTCTCTTACAGTTGGGACTTGTTGCGACGTTTTTTTAGCCGTTCGTTTTCTGTGCTGCCGCGCCCATTCGTTTTCTGACCCAAACCCAATATAGCCTTAAAGGGTCGGGTTAGGGTCTCAATTAGTTTGTTATCAGATTATCGGGTCAACCCGATAAGGTACATAACCCATTTAACAAATCTATGATTCTTGATCGTAGTGCTCTTTTTTTGTTGGTATTTAGACTAAAAGGCGAGGACTTGTGACTTTTCGAGCTTACTTCATTGTTTTTACATGTGTTTCTTTTCTCAATTTATACCACTAAAGACATGACAAAGTCCATCTTTGATCATTATATAAACATGCTACTGTCTAGAAATTTAAAAACATGCCCACTGGTTATAGGGGAAAATTGTGTCACATAGTTCTCTACTTTTGAAAATTTCATTTTAAGGCTACCTGCAACAAGGAGGTTGGCCATCAACTCGTTGTCGATCGTCATGAAGGTCGTCCACTGCAGGATGGAGGCCGGTCAGGGTCGTCGGGTGCTATTTTGGAGACTGAGATCGTTACCTCGACCTAGGTCGTGTGCTTGTTTTTTTGTGTGTTTTTAATTACTTTAAATGTATTTTTGTAAGATACGTTTTGTATAGTGTAGGTAGCCTGATTATGCATAAAAGGTAGGTTGTAAGTGGCATGAGAGAAAACTCAGGTGGCAGGAAAAATGAAGGTCGCTAGGGGTCAATACTGTGCCTAGCCTAAGTACTTACTTACTTTTATCACATCATGACATGGCTTGGGAATTTCATCCACTATTTTCTAAAACCTAAATTGGCAGCCTAACTCCTCTAATCCACTCCCCTTCTAAAACAATATCCTGTAAAAGCTTAATACAACGAATACGACAAAATACATATGAACATAGTATGAGATTAACAAGTAACCCGATAACCCAATAGACCCATCCCAACAACCCGCAACCCGACAGACCCGAACCCAATAGACCCGATTCTTTAAAAGCTCAGGTTGCAGGTTGTTTTTAAAGTCCAAAATCCGATATACCTACCCCGATAAGCCTCTATAAACCCGATAACCCGATTGACACCCCTAGCGTCAATCAATGTTTATGCTGAAAAATTGTTAGCAATCACTTTATATTGATTATGAAGTGATGGTCATTTGCTTCTAAGAACTAAAATGTCATGTATAATAGTTAGATTAAAAAGTGGACTAGAAGTATTAGATTAGTTATTAGTTTGCATGTAGAAGTGTAATACATTTTTCTAGTCCACTCCATGGCCCAAGTGAAAGCCCACCAAGCCCATTTGGTTGGCTGTGTTATCATAAGACCACACACACACACAGCATGAGTGTGTGTCTCATTTTCAACATAACAGAGAAAGAGTGTGTGTGTGTCCAAAGTACCACAAAAGTCTCGGTTTGTTTATCTTCCAAAGATTAATAAACATTTGACTTGAAATTATCCATATGATCCACCACATCTCTTGTTCTTAATGTATATGTTTGTGACCATCATCATGTTTGTGTTTGTGTGAAGAAGAAGGTAGTCTAGTGTTACAAGTGGTATCAAGAGCAAAAGGTTAAAGATTTAGGATTAGGGCACGTTACTGTTCATCAGCAATCCAAATCGAATTTCTGCTGCTTCTGATCGAGTTTATGAGTTTCTGAGGCAACCATAGTCGAACGACGTCACATAGTCGAACGACTACACTTGATCGAACGACTTCACATAATCGAACGACCAACATTGATCGAACGAGGAGCAGTCATCGAACGAGCAAAAAGGGTAGTCGTGTTAGACTTACTCTTCCAAACATAGTCGAACGACCTAGTCGAACGAGTGGGTTAGTCGAACGAGGGATTGAGTCGAACGAGGGAATTGAGTCGAACGAGGGATGAGTCGAACGAGGGTTGAGTCGAACGAGAGGATTTAGTCGATCGAGCAGGTTAGTCGAACGAGTGGTTAGTCGAACGAGCAGTTGATCGAACCACAACTTTGATCGAACCACAACGTTGATCGAACTACTTCACTTGATCGAACCAAGTAATATAATCGAAGCAGTAAGCTAGTCGAACAAAAGTGACCCAGTCGAAGCAACTTACTCTAGTTGAACAAGTTTGATCTTGTCGAGCCATATATCTAGTCGAACCAACTTTTTAGTCGAAGCAAAACTTGATCGAAACAACCTCACCTCATCGAACCACTTTCTCTAGTCAAACCAGAAACTTAGACGTGCAACTTTTCCATAGTTGAATTTCTTCATAAAGTGAGTTTGTTGAGTTTGTGTTTTCTTGTATAGTGAAGTTGATAATAGCCTCAATATTGAGTGAAGTTGAAGGACAAGTCTACTATATAATAGTATCAATATTGAACGTGTCAACTTTATATTGAAGTTCATATTGAGTAGCCTTTGTGACTAATATAATATTCTTCATTAACGTGTTTATCAACCATTCAGTATCACGTGAAGTTAGCTTTTGACGTGTATTCATCAACTTCATCAACTTTTGGAGTTTGCTTTTGACGTGTATTCCGTATCACGTGGTTGCTTAAATATTATAAAGGATTCTATTTCATTAAATTTATCAACTTTTCAAATATATAAACTTTGTGTTATCAACTTTTTCTCAACGACTCTTCAAGGACAACGACAAAGGACTTAAACCAAACATGACTCGGGAACCGTAACCAACCTTATCCTAGTTCTTTAACCGATCCAATACCATCTTAACCATACAAACATCAACAATGACTACTCAACAAGACATTCATGCCGCTGGTGCTGAAAACCGTCCTCCAATGCTATAAAAAGGTAGTTATCTTCCATGGACGAGTCGTATGAAAAGATACATGAAAACCAAGCCTCAAGGTCAAGGTAGACTCCTGATCAAATCCATAGAGGAAGGTCCATTCAAGCCTCGTCAGATTCAAGTCACAGCTGGGAATCCTGATGCAACACCTCCAATTAAAGCAACCTTCCGGACACAAACGGAAGATGAATACACATTGGCAGAATGGAAGCAAATTGAAGCAGATGACATGGCAATGCATTTAATTCAACTTGGGTTGCCACAAGAAATATTTTGTGCCGTAGATAGTTGTGAAACTGCCTATGAAATGTGGGATCGAGTTAGACGGCTTTGCTATGGTACAGAAATTGGCAAACAAGACATGGAAAACAAGCTTCTGACTGAATGGGAGAAGTTCACATCCACACCAACTGAACAGATTGAATCTTACTACACACGGTTTTGTACTCTAATGAATGAGTTGATCAGACACAATTTGGCACCTAAACAAATTGTTCAGAACATCAAGTTCATCAACAACCTTCCAGAGGAATGGGGACGATATGTCACTATTGTCAACCAAACAAAGAACCTTCACGAGGTGAACTATGATCAGCTCTATGACTTCCTAAAACAAAACCAAGCAGAGGCGAACGAAGTCAGAAAAGAGAAACAAGCAAAACAACAAGATCCTCTTGCACTCATAGTCCAATCACCTACACCTGCAACAGTTAATACACAACCCTCATCATCTTCATCTCAGCAATTCATGCAACAACAGTATATTCCACAATCACCATTCTACCCACAACAACAACATGTAATCCCACAACAACAATACCCACAACACCCAGATCAAGACGATCAGGATGAGTCAACTACTGCTTTGACTCAAGCATTTGCTTACCTAACAAAAGAATTCCAAGGACGCTACTCCACACCTACCAACAACAATCAACGAATCTCATCGAACACTCGCAACAAGCAGATTGCACAGCCAAGTTTCAACATGGGACAACAAGGACAGATGGTTGGGGGATATGGGAATCAGCAGGGATATGCTCCAAGATATCAGATGGGTAATCAGAATGCAGGGCAGTATGTTGGTAATCAGATGGGTCAGTATGCAGGGAATCAGATGGGTACAGCTGTTGGTAATCAAAGGGTACAGAATGCTGGGAATCAGTTTGGGAATGTTGCTCAGGGAGCTGGGAATATGAATCAGGGTAATATGATGAAATGCTTCAACTGTCAGGGTGTTGGTCATATGGCTAGGAACTGTCCAGATAAGCCGAAAAAGAGGGATCCAGCTTACTTGCAAAAAGCATTATTGTTGGCACAGAAGGAAACGGCTGGGTTACAGTTGAGTGCTGAAGAGAATGACTTCATGGCTCTTATGGATGATGCTGAAGATCTTGAAGACATCGATGCAAACTGCATTTTTATGGCAAATCTCCAGGAGGCAAAGTACGACACGGACTCAGAAGCACCTCCTGCTTTTGACACTAATGCGGTTTCTGAGGTACAACCATATGCTACATGTCACAATAATGAAATGTTTGATATGTCACCTCAAAATGAACAGTATCCTGAGACTCCTAATCTCATTTACGATACATATATGGACGAACCAAGTTGTAGTAATACTAATTTGGTAACTCCAGATATGGATCCTAATGAAGAATTCGAGTCACAGCATACAGATAATGATGAGGAAACACGTGCTATGTTTGAATCATTATTGCAAAATTGTAGTATTGAAATTGAGAAAGTTAAAACGGTCAATCGCGAGGTTAAGGCCGCGAATGAAAAATTGACCGCTGAGCTTGAGAGTTATAAGGTGAATGCAAAAGCTTTTGATTTTCACAACAAACGTCAGTCAGATCTTGAGGTTAGCTTAAGAGATTCTGAGTTAAGAGAGAAACATTTGCAAATAAAATTTGACACTCTCGATGTTAATTTGAATTTGCAAATCAAATCTCTTAACAAAGAAATTTCTGAACTAACCAACCAACTTTCAAAACAAAAATCAACTTATTCCAATCTTGAAAAAGAAAAGAAGGAGTTGAATGAAAGGTTTTCAAAACGTGAAAAAGATCTTCAAAAAGAGATCACTGACAAAAAGGAAACCATTGCAAAGTTGGAAGATTTACTTGTAAAAACGGGTCATTCTGCACAAACAGTTAACTTGTTAATAAACGATCCAAACCCGATTTTACATACATTAAAAAAGGTGGCTATCGGTTATGAAAACCCTTATATTCTCAAGAAAGCTCAGAAAGAACAGAATGTGTTATATGATGGAACTCTTATAAATGATAAACATGATCCTATAGAGGTTCATGATTCTGATGAAACGATTGAGCTTGCTCAGGAGAGTAGAATTAAAATGAGACAACTGAACCCAGAAATAAAACCCATTGACTATAATGAAGCTAACAAACTTGCTGGGGTTCATCTTGTTCAAAAGAAGTCACCTCTGTTTTTTCAAAAACCAGTGGTTTTCACAAAACAAAAAGCTGTCTCAAATCATCTGTCTAACATCGAACAACTGGCATCTAAAAACACTTGTGAAACAAGTGCAGCTAGACTATATTTGGTTGATCTTAAACAGAGAATTGAAACACTTCAAAGTATTATGGCATCCAAAACAAACAATCAAAAAATGGAATGGTTTTCAAGTTTTCAAAATGACCTGAAAGAGATGTTCGAAAATGAAATCAATCCACATATTGATGCAATCTATGCGGTTGTTCAAAATGTGGAACATAATCTTTTGAAAGAGTCAGCAGAATTCGTTAAGGACCACAAATCCTTAGTGAATGAAGCTAATGAATACTTGGAACGCATAACGATTTTGGAAAAACAAAATGACTCTCTCTCCTTCGAAGCTCTATCGACTGATATCATGTCTATTATTTACCAAACATATTCTGTTGAGGATGATGAACGACTTCGAGCTGAGACTTCCCAAATTGTTGTAAAATATGAAAAGGCACTTGCCAAGATTGAAAAACAAAATGTCACATATTTTAAACAACTTGATCAGAAAAAGGAAGAATGCAAGTATGACAAATTGTCGTATGAGCGTTCTTACCACAACATGCAAAAACAAATTGATCTTTTGAAATCTCAGCTTGAAAGTCAAAAAGGGAAGGGTGAGGAAACTACGGGTATTGCACCATTAACCCCCTTGCCTAATGAAAAACAAAAAGAGAAAGCTGTTGTCGAAATATCGAATGTTATAGCACCTGGCCTTTATAGGATTAGTCCCACTACTGCGTCTGCCTCTACATCTAAAACATATAGGGCTATAGACAAAAGTAAGAAAGATACTCCAAATGAGTCTAGGAATGCTACTACAACATCTAAGGACAACAACAAAAATTCTAATGAGTGTGCCTTACCTTCTACAGGAATAGAAAGCAACTCTAGGAGCAAAAGACAGTCTAGGAGCAATAACAAGAAACCTAGTGTCTCGCCTGTTTCTGAGAGTGCATGCAAGAAAGTAGAAGAACACCCTAGGAATTTACCGCTTTCCAAGAAGAAACATGTATCATCTAGTTGTAATGATAAGACTCCTGTTTCTAATGCATGTAATGATTCTGATTGTTTAATGCAAAAGAAAACTTTGTCTGTAAATGCTTGTGATGATAATGTTTCTAATGATGAGAAAAAGAATGATATGCCTGAACAGAAAAAGGTTCCTTTAGTAACTAAGGCTAAGTCTAGATATATTCGAAGACTTATTGCAAAAGCTAGGAATACCACTAGCAGCCTATTGCCTAAGGATCACTCTAAGTTTTGTGCATGGAAACCAACGGGTAGAATGTTTACACTTAAGAATGGCACATTAGAAATAGTTCCCAATGCATCTAAGGAAACCAGTTCTAAGTGTAATTCACCTGTTTCATCTAACCCACTGGAACCAAATGTTAAACGGTTTCCATATACAAAATCCTCTGTTCTTTGCAGGTCATTGAAATTTGTCTTTGGATCGTCGACTCGGGTTGCTCCAAGCACATGACCGGGAATCTGAAGCTGCTGATCAATTTTGTGTGGCAGTTCATGGGGACTGTACGGTTTGGGAATGATCATGTTGCAGCTATTTTGGGTTATGGAGATCTTCGGTTTGGAAATTACTTGATCACTCGGGTTTACTATGTCGAAGGGTTGGGACACAATCTGTTCTCAGTCGGACAGTTTTGTGATGCTGATTTAGAGGTTGCCTTTAGGAGAAACACTTGTTTTGTCAGGAATTTGGTGGGGAATGATCTCTTAATTGGGAATCGTGGCACCAATCTCTATGCAATTGACATAAACCAAATGGCCTCTTCATCTCCTATATGTCTCATGACCAGGGCAGGCGAAACAAAATCCTGGTTGTGGCATAGACGTTTGTCCCATCTGAACTTTGACACGATCAACAAGCTTGCCAAAGACGACATCGTCTCCGGTCTTCCAAAATTTAAATACACCAAAGAACACCTATGTCCATCATGTGAGCAAGGAAAGAGCAAAAGAGCAACATATAAACCTAAACCTGTACCTAGTTCGGTTGATAGGTTGCATTTGCTGCACATGGACTTATGTGGCCCGATGAGAGTTCAAAGCATAAATGGGAAAAAGTATATTCTTGTAATTGTTGACGACTATTCAAGATATACATGGGTAAAGTTCTTGAGATCAAAAGATGAAGCACCAAGCACCATCATCACCTTTCTGAAGCGGATTCAAGTTCTACTTCAAGCTCCAGTTAGGATAGTAAGAACGGATAATGGCACGGAATTTGTCAATCAGGATTTAAGAACATTCTTTGAAGAAACTGGTATTACTCACCAGACATCAGCTGTTAGAACTCCACAGCAGAATGGGTTAGTTGAAAGAAGGAATCGAACCCTTGTAGAAGCTGCTCGCACTATGCTGATCTATTCCAGTGCTCCGTTATTCCTATGGGCTGATGCTGTTTCTACTGCTTGTTTTACTCAAAACCGATCCCTAATCCATCCAAGATTCAATAAAACCCCATATGAACTAATCAACAACCGAAAACCGGATATTTCTTATCTTCATGTATTTGGCGCTTTATGCTATCCAACAAATGACAGGGAAGATCTGGGAAAGTTGAAGGCTAAGGGTGATATTGGAATCTTCATTGGTTATTCTGAAAACTCAAGGGCATTCAGGGTGTATAACAGGAGAACAAAAAAGATAATGGAGACGATGAATGTGAAGTTTGATGAAATTTCATAAATGGCTTCTGAGAGACTCGCTCTAGAACCCGCGCTTAACCCGATGACTTCCGGACATATCAGTTCGGGACTCGCACCTCAAGGAGCTCAATCAATTCATGTCGAACAACCCACAACTCAAGAACTGGATAATTTCTTCGAGTTCATGTACGATGAATATTATGGTGGCGCTTCGAAAAATGCATCTAACCAACATTCCGCTGCACCCACTCAACAACCACCACCACCACCACCTAATCCAGATGCATCCACAACATTCGAAGCCGGCGCACCACCTCCCTCCACATCAACATCATCTACATTTACTCCAGCAACTCCATTCATTGAAATATTTCTACCAAGAATTGATGAGCAAGAACCAAATAATGCTGTGTTAGACGAAGAAGTCTTTGACAACCCGTTTGGAACGGTATCTGGTGAATCATCTTCCAGATTACATGAACCGTCTAACATACATTCAAACAGTCCAAGGTACCCTTCAACATTACAGTGGACAAAAGACCATCCGATTGAACAGGTTATTGGTGAACCCTCAAGACCAATTCAGACGAGAAAACAACTTCATACCGATTGTGACATGTGCATCTATGTCTGCTCAGTCAGTCTCATAGAACCTAAGAACATTCGGGAAGCAATGGCAGATAATGCCTGGATTGAAGCGATGCAGGAAGAACTTCTTCAATTTCAAATCCATGACACCTGGGATTTAGTTCCAAGACCAATTGACAAACTAGTCATTGATCTTAAGTGGTTATGGAAAAACAAAAAGGATGAAGAAATGACTGTGATTCGCAACAAGGCTCGTCTGGTGGCAAAGGGATACAGACAAGAAGAAGGAATAGATTTTGAAGAGTCATTCGCACCAGTTGCAAGGCTTGAAGCAGTCAGGATTTTCTTAGCTTATGCCGCTCACAAGAACATCACAGTTTATCAGATGGACATCAAGACCGCTTTCTTGAATGGAACTCTGAAAGAAGAAGTGTATGTGAGTCAACCAGACGGTTTCGTTGACAAAGATCATCCGGAATACGTCTACAGGCTAAAGAAGGCAATCTATGGTTTAAAACAAGCCCCACGGGCGTGGTATGACGAGTTATCATCTTTCTTGTTGTCAAATAATTTCACCAAAGGAACAATTGATCCAACCTTGTTTACAAGAAAATACAAAAATGATATTTTGATTGTTCAGATTTATGTGGACGACATCATATTTGGGTCCACTAATCCGACACATTCAAAACATTTTGAAAATCTCATGAAAAGCAAATTCGAAATGTCCATGATGGGTGAATTAAAATTCTTTTTAGGCTTACAAATTCATCAATCCCCACGTGATATTTTTCTTAATCAGGCTAAATACACAATTGAGATTTTGAAAAAACATGGAATGGACAATTGTGACTCTGTTGGTACTCCAATGGTCACTTCACCAAAAATTGGCGCTGACCTATATGGGAAACCCATGGATCCGAAGAAATATCGGAGCATGATTGGGTCTCTCATGTACTTAACTGCAAGCCGACCATATATTCATTTTGTTGTTTGCCTACTTGCACGGTTTCAGGCAAGGCCTACCGAACTTCACCTCCAAGAGGTTAAACGGATCTTTCGATACCTTCGAAGAACCATTAACATGGGACTTTGGTATCCGAAGGATTCGGAGTTTACACTAATTGCCTTTTCAGATGCCGATCATGCTGGATGCCAAGTAACAGCGAAAAGTACATCAGGCGGAGCGCAATTTCTGGGAGAAAAGCTAGTAGGCTGGTCTTCAAGGAAACAAGACTGCACTGCTTTATCAACAGCAGAAGCCGAGTATGTGTCTCTATCTGCGTGTTGTGCTCAAGTCCTTTGGATGAGAACACAACTCACAGATTATGGTTTCTCTTTCAACCGCATACCTTTGTATTGCGATTCAAAAAGTGCCATAGCCATCTCGTGCAACCCAGTGCAACACTCGAAGACCAAGCATATTAGAGTCCGCTACCACTTCATAAAAGAGCACGTTGAAGAGGGTACTGTTGAATTGTTTTTCGTGAAGACTGAATACCAGCTCGCCGATCTATTTACTAAGGCCCTCCCAAAAGAGCGGTTTGAAAACTTAGTTCGTCGAATTGGAATGCGAAGCCTAACTCCCGAAGAGTTAGAAAGTCTTCTCAAATCTTCTTGATTTATATCAAAAAGCTTCGGATGTAAATATTTTTGTAAATATATACTTGTTAAAATCTATACTGTAAATATAGAAAAATTTCAAAAAGACATAAAAAATATAAAACTCAAAATCCAAAAATATTCTTCTCCGACATGTCTCTCGTATAATCGATATTCTGTACGTACTTAGAAATGTCATTCAACAATGATACGGGCATGTACAGATGCTTGAGCGAGAGTTATTTTTTATGTTTTTCTAAAACATGTCGTTTCTCAAATTTCTTCATTACGGCTTTCGTGCATTTCAGTACGAAACCCGCGCTACATTGAATGACTTCTGATTATTTCCGATCAGAACTCGCAATGTTAATGGCAAAAAGCTAAAACCCGTGAGCACTTAATCAAAATTGTTTCGAAAGATTTTTCAAAGTCTTTTTATAAATTTTGTGCTCACAACGACTCCCTCAAAGACCTCTAAATGCTTTTAAACTCTAAAGTTTAATCATTTGCTATGATTAAGGGGGAGTAGAAAAAGAAAAATGTTCCAATCTCATGCTAAAATCAGTCCGTCTCTCAACAAAAAGTTTCATTTTAATCAACTGTTTTCAAAAATACCACTTCATGCTATTTTTGAGGGGGAGATTAGGTGTTTATTATAAATATGAGGGAGAGGACGTGATTAAAATGTGATCTAAAAGAAGTTTTTTCGTTTGAATCTCAAAACGAGTTCTTCAAAAAGACTCAGCATGAACCCTCGAATTGACGAAACTATATGTCCGTTCTCGAAAAGACATGTCCTGGACGGGTAATAATTTCAAGCTGGCTTTCCAGTGATGTAAGCGTGTCTCGCAAAGGACTTGTCTGAGTAGAATGTACCAATTCGAGAGATGATCTTTGAATATGACCAGGACGGGTAATAATTTCAAACTAGTCTAACTAGTGATGTAAGCGTGTCTCGCGAAGGTCATGTTCATTGAAAATCGATCATTTCAAATGTGCGAACTCTACCCAACATGTGCAATTTATTTCAAAAATGCATAAGCACATGTGAAGGGGGAGTGTTTAAAAATGTAAAACTCTCGATGTGTTAACAAAATGTGTTTTCTCATAAACACGTTGAGAGATTTTTCACAAGGTTTAATGGCATGCGACAAATAATCTAGGATAATCATGGAGTAATAAGGTGATTATGGTTAGGTTATGTCCAATGATCCGCCAGAACCGGAGGGATCTACCCAAGGACAATTCCAATAGCTTAGCATTAGAAGTCCTTAGGTAAGATTGAAAAAAGGAGTATAATGAGAAAGGAGAAAGAAGGGGTTGAAGAATGAAAAAGAAAAGTTTTTGTAAGGGTGAAAAGAAATAGCCCTCCATGAAAACTTAGGACAGAAACCGGGTCAATACATCTGCTATCGGTACTCACTAAGGTGATACTGGTATTGAAGACAAGACGTCATGGACCCAGTGACGCATTTGCACCACCCCTCCTATCCACTCAGATATCTCTTAAAAGATATTTGTTTCATTTCTCACGGAGATCACTGCATAATCTATCGACCTCTCACTCCGAGATGTGTTGATATTGAAAAGGTGGCACTCTGCTCCATGCCTCCGACGACTAAAACCAAAACGCACATAATTGAGTCTAGAGACATGAGATTCATCAAAGATCTCTTAGGAACACTTCCTATGAAATACACTTGTGTTCACTCAAAAGGATACAAGTTGTATGAGTCTTAATGAGATCCAAGGATCTTGCCTCACGACATGATGGGCGCTGGACGATTTATTGCTAACTGTCTTATGCAGGTACCGACGAAAGTCCATCCACCATCATCATCTACATCAACGACGCATCTGGACAGAAGAAGTAGATCAAGGCAGGAACGACCAGAAGACGATACTTTGAAGATCACAGCGCATGAAGGAACATTGAACGAAGTATATTATACATTGACACACGAAGTTCAAGTCATCAAATGCAAAAGACCATTCACGGGAGCATCATTGAAATGACCATCCCTTAGGGGGAGATTGTTAGCAATCACTTTATATTGATTATGAAGTGATGGTCATTTGCTTCTAAGAACTAAAATGTCATGTATAATAGTTAGATTAAAAAGTGGACTAGAAGTATTAGATTAGTTATTAGTTGGCATGTATAAGTGTAATACATTTTTCTAGTCCACTCCATGGCCCAAGTGAAAGCCCACCAAGCCCATTTGGTTGGCTGTGTTATCATAAGACCACACACACACACTGCATGAGTGTGTGTCTCATTTTCAACATAACAGAGAAAGAGTGTGTGTGTGTCCAAAGTACCACAAAAGTCTCGGTTTGTTTATCTTCCAAAGATTAATAAACATTTGACTTGAAATTATCCATATGATCCACCACATCTCTTGTTCTTAATGTATATGTTTGTGACCATCATCATGTTTGTGTTTGTGTGAAGAAGAAGGTAGTCTACAAAAATAATCAATAAATTTGGAGCTATAGAACGGAGACAAACTAAAAAGTTTAGTAGCAAGTGCGAAGATAAACATCGGCCCAAAATACACACACCTAGCGGTATACCTTCAAATGCTCACACCTCTTATCTCTACTATAGGGAAAACCGTTTATTATTATTATTTTTTTTATTAAAACGTAAAAAATAAGTAAAGTACAATTAATAATATAGATTTGATTAAAAGTGATAATACCATCAACCATTAAGTTAATAGTTTAAATATTTTTTAATTCTTTAACTTTTTCAATTTTAGTTTTCAGCTCATATATTTTTTTTATTTATCGCAATAACTACAAATTGAAGCATTAAGTGTTGCATTAAGGATCACACAAAAATTACAAATTCGCAAAATATAATTATCTGTCGTTATACACCGTCGCTATGCGCGGGTTTTCGTCTATTAAATATAAAGTGAAAATGTTATTACTTAAAAAACTTTTAAAATGAAAAATGTTCAATTAAAATTATGTCTCTATGACTTGTCTAAAATGCTGTCACATAATATTGTATATAAAATTAAATTATTTCTAACGTTACCTAATTGATATTAAAAAAAAAAAAAAAAAAAAAAAAGATTCATTTCATTCTCGCTCTCACTTTCGATCCATATTTCAATTCCGATATGTTAAATGGAACTGGTATAAGGTTCTTGTCATCTCGGATGAAGATGCAGACTTGTTAACATTGATTGGTAAATGTTACGCGATATACTTAACAATAATATCTAAACTATAATTATCCGACGCTATAAAATATCGTAGCTTTGCATAGTTTCACGCCTAATTTATCTACAAAACACGTCGACTTTGTTAGAAGAAAAAAATAGTGAAAACTAGACTAATGGTCTCTATTTTGCGAGGGGTTCATTTTTAGCAACATGTAAAAACCGGAGGGGGTGCAAATTATTCAAACTTTAATTGGTTTAGTATTTGGAAAGAAATCCACAATATATATATATATATATATATATATATATATATATATATATATATATATATATATATATATCGGGATCTCTGTTATTTAAAACCCACCAACAATATATCAGAGCTATATACGATTAAAACCGTAACGAAATCATAATGTGCGACCGGAGGACCAAAAAATCAGGGAGAAATTTCGAGGTAACTTATTTATTTACGCAAATCAATTTTTAATTAAATATTATATATGCATTGATACGTCGAGTTTAATTCCCAACAATATTAGGTGTGTCGATTACTCATTGTTAGGGAAATCTGATTTATACCAATTTGATTTTTTATGGTGATATATATGCGGTTTAGTGCTGATACGGGAAATATTATAAGCACTTAAAACATGTTACTCCTATGGTGTTTGAGATTTGCTTATCAAGGGGGTTTATTTTTTACTGTGTTTTTGTGAACTAAATTACTTAATTGCTTGTGTGCTTATTGAGGTTTTGACATCTAAGAAAATAGTACGAGGTTATATAATTTGATGACCATTGATCTATAGCTTATTTTGTTTCAAAACATGAGATTTGCCTATAATAAATTTTCGTAATTTTCAAGCAGAAAGCTAGGGATCATACATTCATACGGTATGAATGTATGATACCTAAACTTAATTAGGTTACGGTTCACTGACAAGCCGAATACAAGATAGCATTATAAAAGAGCAAATTAAACCGAACCGTAAAATCAAAACTAGACCATAATGTGTTCCGATGTTTCATCTTTTTATAATTTTTGCCAGTTATTTATTTAGTCCATATATGTTTGATATAATTGTTAGCCGTAGCCAATCACTTTCTTATGCGAGCATCATTACACCATTCCTCGACCGAAAACCCGATGAACCAAACACAACCTTAAGTCTACTTGAAGTTTGATATCCAAAATTATTCTAAAGGTAATAATAATAGTTACTGTGAGTTTGCTAAGAGAATATAGTTGAAGAGTATGATTTGATATAAAAGAATTTTTAAGAAACCAAAAGTATACTCTAAACCTTAGCCTTCTAGCTAGATATGCTTAGCAAACCTTATTTAACCTCTATTCAAAATCAAAACTGGACATCACTTATACATATTCCAAAGCTGATGTTTTTCTCTTTTATTTGATTCGTGTTCCAAATAAGATGGCGGATGTTCATTTGCCCGATGGTATTCTTCACAATATACTGGCTCGACTTCCTGCAAAGCATTTATTGCGTTCCAGATGTGTCTCAAAAGGTTGGAATCGTTTAATTTCTGATCCCTATTTTATGAAGTTGAGATCATGTCGAAAGACGCTTCTTGTCTCCCCACCTCTTTATATTTTGGATGGAACTGTACCTGTACCTCTTGACAACTTAGCTCATCCCACAGGCAGGCTTCGTTATCTTTTTGAAACCCAAAGTTGTGTACATGTAACGATTATTGGAACATTCAATGGGATAGTCCTTTTGTTAGTTTATGATCCTAATTTTCTGAGTACGATGGGATATTACATTGATCAACTGATCCTATACAACCCGTTTACTGGGGCTTCCAAGAATCTTCATGATCCATATTCGCCGTCTATAAATTACACACCTCTATATGGATTTTGCCATGGTGAAACCCTTGATGACTTGATGGTTGTTAGGTTTCGGGACTATACTTGCTCACCAAATCACAATTGGAAGACTTTTGATGTCTTCAATCTTAAAACAAGTTTATGGAGCACGTCGGAAATTCTCATTCAAGATGCTGACTTTAGGACTAGATCTAGGGGTGAAATCGGTATGTTCGCTAATGGTTTTTTGTATTGGATTGCGACTAAGAAGATTGTGGCTCTTAATGTTAAAGAGATGGTAATTTTGGAGATATCTCTACCTGCATTTCTAGATCACATGGAAACTATTTTCGGGACATTGCATGGTTGTCTTTGCATGATAACCTTACATTCTAATCATTATGAATTTGATGTGTGGGTAATGAAGGAACATGGCGTTGAGAATCCTTGGTCAATGGTACATTCTTTCGAATTACCTTATGAAGTTTACGTAATCATCAATACCATGGATGATGGAAGAATTCTTATGGTGGATTGTTCAAATAATTTAGTAGTCTATGACACATTAAAGCATTCGTATAAAACGCTAAACATTTCGCGACGGTCATGGTGTCCACAACTTCATCATTTGCAAGCCATCGAGTATGATGAGAGCCTCATTTCACCTTCGGATATTTGTGGTGCTCAATAGCTTCCAGATATATAAACCATTTAGAATTTGTTCGCAAGTCAGATTTTTGAATTCAGCACATTTTATATTTTTTTGTTTTCCAAGTTTTCTTAATTTAGGAAATGTTAAACCAGGGTATGAGAACCTTTATCATAGTCATTTATTTTAAATTTTGTTAGCACATTTTTTATTTATTTGTAGATTTTATTCCTCATGTGGAATGGAGTTTCGTACGTGACATGACCGGTTGGTTGCGAAGCATATATAGCGACCAAAAAACTCAACACGTGTCGCAATGTGAACGAAAGTAGAACAAAAAAAAAAAAAAAAAAAAAAAAAAAAAAAGGAAAAAAACCGAAACCTTAATACTCCTAGTCATCAGGTCGCGATGTCTGTGGCGTGACCAAATGATTTTCGCGACTAAATCTATATTTTTTGATTTTTTTTAACTTGTTATGAAATGATATTTTTTACGATTTTTCTACATGTTTTAGTATATGTATAGGTTGTATAAAATTTTGTTGGTTAGGTGATTTGCGTTCTCTTTAATGAGGGCTTCACAATGAAATAATGATTGTCCAAAATGAAGTTAATATGAATAAGATATCGTGTCTCAAAGTGAGTCACATGAGTGACAATTTGAGTTTGAAGATGATAATTTGCAATCTTTGTACACGTTTTAGTATATGTATACGTTGAAAAGATTATTGTTGGTTAGCGGGATTTGTTCTCCTTGATGAGGTCTTCGCAAAGAGCTAAATAGTGGCCAAAATGAAGTTAATATGAATAAGATATTGTGTCTAAAAGTGAGCTAAGAATCAAAAATTGAGTTCTAGAATGCTAAAATAAATGAATGCGAAATTTTTTCTCGTTGAAAATAAAATTACGATTCATTACATTAATTAAAAACTAAACGTACGAAAATAAAAAAATACAATAGTTGACAAGGGAAATGATTTGAGCTTTTTAATTGCTTATGATTTCGTACTTCTTAGCAATGCTTGTAATCTAGCCTTGTAAGTACGTTGAACTTTTTTAGCTTCCTCTTTCTTAAAGTGTTCTTGTTCTGTCCATTCAACCATTTGAGCATTGGAGTATGTATTTAATTTGGTTGTTATTTTAAAGGTAAATCGA
This sequence comes from Artemisia tridentata subsp. tridentata, assembly GCA_021014915.2. Classification (NCBI taxonomy): domain Eukaryota; kingdom Viridiplantae; phylum Streptophyta; class Magnoliopsida; order Asterales; family Asteraceae; genus Artemisia; species Artemisia tridentata. The sequence continues at coordinate 332,306,281 of CP139503.1, read as the reverse complement.
CCTAGGCCAAGGCTAACACCAAATGACGTTGAGGCCCAAGCGGAATGGTAGCAAGTAAGCAAATCATTCTTTCATGGTCATATTGGCGTGCCACTAGTTATACCGCCGCCTAAAAACCAACATAGCCGCGATGATGTTCCGGAATACGTTTATCGAAATTTTGTTGAAACGGATAATTTGTTAAAGGAACACGATTAAAAGATCAGTTATATTTATAAAGGTAAATTTGTTGCGTTAAATTTAACAAGGTTATATATAAAGATGAAATAATAGTTGTCAATAATTTCGTTTAAAAATTTAATGGAGGCAATTCGAGCCGGGACTAAACAGCCACTACCGAAAGGACCGGTCTTAATTTGATGGTGAATATTGTGGTTTTATTGATTTCAGCAACTTTCAAAACACGCAAGTATGTGAACGCGATTTTATGTTTCACCTGTAATTATCTTTTTTGAATACTAACCAGATATTATAATCGTATATTTAGGCTGGGCAAGCATTTACGACAGCACCAAGCCCCTCTTTCTTCGACGGCGCCCGTATCCCGACGCTACAATTCACCACACCTTTATATGAGCAGTTGGTGTCGTCCCAGTATCCGGCCTCGTTTACCCTCACTGCCCATACTGCTACCCCTTGGCCACAAGGATTTGCTCCTTGGTCATTTACCTATCAACCCGATGTTGACCCCACATCACAAGTTGGTCCATCACACACTCGTGATGTTGGTGGAGTCAACCCGGTTACTAATAATTACATAATTTTTTCACGATTATGCTTGATTCCACTAATCATGCAGGAGATAACAAATGATAATTTTATCTTCTTTTTTAGTAGGCGATGAATCGAGATAGGAGAGATTGTCGTCTGGGTATTCTTTTGAGGAGCCCATATACGCAACAGCCAGCAACTACTGTAGTACCTCAGAAACGGGTTGCTAAGAGTAAGAAAAAAAAAGGCTACTGACGAGATTTCCCGATTCAAGCTTGGAAATGATGTTGCTGATGAGAATGTACGTGATGATGATGTTAGCATTACTAGTCATTGTAATACTGGAGAATATATATCTTATTATTACAACGTCGACCCTAATAAGCTAATCGTAAGATTATTATTTTCTTTTAAACAAATTTATTAACATTATTTAAAAAATTTGTATTGATATTGTATTTTAATTTTGGCTATTCAGATTGAGTGTAAGCGTGAGCAATATGTTAATTTTAATCAGTTTCTCGCAAACCCCGAACCTATATTCTTGGATTGTCACGTAAAGGATTTGTACGCTATTGATGCGGGATTCGTAGAACCTCGCAAAAGGTTTTACCTCTCAAGAATATCTTAAGAAGTTTTACAACCTTCCTAGGCAGTGTACCTAATCGTTGTAGTGTAGTATAGGCAAGACACGGGGGGTTGGTCGTTCTCTAGGGGAATAGTCACGCAATAGTTGTGGAAAGGTCAAGTTGTATGACGAGATAGGTCTAGAGGTGAGAGATGATTCCTTTTGTATTTTTTTTTTTATTTTATGAAAAGCAATTTAAAATCTTGGTTTTTAAAAGAATGGGCGGAAAGCTCTCATCCCTAAGGTTACTACTCCTCTTAAAGTTACGGATTATCGTCCTATTTCTTGCTGCAATGTTATTTAAAAATGCATTAGTAAGATTCTTACTAATCATATTATTGAGGGGATTAAGGAGGTGTAAGTGAAAACCAATCTCCTTTTGTCCCGGGTAGACGTATCTCGGACAATATTCTTATCACTCAGGAGCTTATGCATAATTATCATCGTGATAGAGGTCCTCCAAGGTGTGCTTTTAAGGTGGATATTCAGAAGGCGTATGATACGGTTGATTGGCGTTTCTTGGGTTTTATTCTCAAGTGCTTTGGTTTTCATCATATTATGATCAAATGGATTATGGCATGTGTTACCTCTACTTCATTCTCGATTAGCATTAATGGTGACATTCATGGTTTCTTTAAGGGTAAACGAGGGCTCCGTCAAGGCGACCCTCTTTCCCCTTATCTCTTCACTTTGGTTATGGAGATTTTGACTCTTATCCTTCAAAGGAGAGTTAGGTTGTCCGATACTTTCCGTTACCATCATCATTGTGAAAAGTTGCAAATTAACAATGTTTGCTTTGCTGATGATCTTTTTATATTTGCTCGTGGTGATGTGGATTCGGCTAAAGTTATTATGGATTCACTTGATGAATTTAAGATGGTTTCGGGCTTGGTTCCAAGTATTCCAAAAAGTACGGCCTTCTTTTGTAATGTGTTGAACCACGTTAAGGTGTCTATCCTAAATATTATGCCTTTCTCTGAAGGCGAGCTTCCAGTTAAGTATCTTGGCGTGCCCCTTATTTCTTCTAGGCTTCTTAACAAAGATTGCAAAGTCCTTGTTGAAAAAGCGCGTAATCGGATTGGAGATTGGAAGAATAATTCGTTATCCTTTGCAGGTAGACTTCAATTGTGTAAATCTGTTATTTCATCCATGCACGTGCATTGGGTGTCTGTTTTAGTCATTCCCAAAGGTATTATTAGTGATATTCAGCAGCTTATTCGTGGTTTCCTTTGGTGTAACGGTGAATACAAGCGAGGGAAAGCAAAGGTTGCATGGGATGATATTTGTCTTCCTAAACATGAAGGAGGACTTGGGCTGCGTAGTTTAGAGGTGTTTAATCTTGCTCTAATGACTACACACATTTGGAACATTGCCTCTAACAAAGAATCCCTTTGGGTTCGATGGATTCATACGTATAAGCTTAGGGGCCGTACTATTTGGGATATTCCTCCTAAAGCGGATATGAGTTGGGGATGGCGTAAAATCCTCCAACTTCGTGAGCTTGTGAAACCATTCTTTTGGGTGCAGATTGGGAATGGTCTCAAGGCGTCTCATTGGTATGATATGTGGTGCTCTCATTGTCCCGTCATTTAGTTTCTCTCTCCAAGAGACATCACTAGGGAAGGCTATAATTTACAGGCGTGTGTGGCTGATCTGATTGTAAATGGTGCGTGGATTTGGCCTAATACATGGCTTCTTAAAGCTCCTAACTTAGGGCTTATACCAACACCTCATATTGATACTGCTCGTCAAGACTGCATGCGATGGTGTGACTTAAATGGTAACACGTCTGATTTTTCTGTGAAGTGTGCGCAGGAGGTGTTAAGGGCAAGGGGTAATGAGGTTCTATGGTACCGTACTGTTTGGTTTTCCCATTGCATCCCCCGCCATGCTTTTCACTTATGGCTCATTATGAGAAGAAGTCTCAAGACGCAAGACAAGCTGAAACCTTGGGATGTTGATCCATCGACAGATATGAACTCATTAAGGTGCCCTCTTTGTGATTCGCAACCTGACTCCCATGAACATCTCTTTTTTGAATGTACGTACTCAACTCAGGTATGGTACCTTATTCGTGGGCTTGCTGGTATGGACCTTGTTCCTCCTATTTTGGAGGATGTCATGGCGTGGCTTCAGCCTATGGCTGCTAAACGCACGTTTAAGAGTGTTGTGGGTAAAATGTTGATTGCGGCTTCTGCTTACTACATTTGGATGGAACGAAATAACAGTGTGTTTAAAAGCACTAGAAGATCGCCTGAGGAGATTAGTGACATGATCATGACTACGGTTCGGCTTAAGCTCGTCACTTTCAGGTTTAAAAACTCCTCGAGGGTTAAACGTTTGCTTTCGTTGTGGAAAATGCCTTCAAATTTTAGGTTGTATGGATGTTAGTTTTGTTTCCTTATGATGTAATATTGCATTTCATCTAGGTTCGTTTTTTGTGGCGTGTCACAAACGAGTTAGGTGGTTGTTCAAGCCTTGTGCTTGAGGTTAATGTGGTACTCTGCCATATTCCATTGTACTTAAACGTTATTTTGTGATTAATATACTTTACCGGGGTAACACTTTACTGCCAAAAAAAAAAAAAAAAAAAAAAAAAAAAAAAAAAACTAATGACAATAAAAGGTAAAGTGGTGACTTCTTATGGTACGGAAAAACATGTTCACTTAGATTTAATTACTCCCTAGTTATCTCCTACTGATTTATCGAATTATCACGTCCTTGTTTTAATTGAAGCTTTGTATTCCTTAATATTGGTCGTGGGGAGGTGCGGAAGTCCCAACTCTATGAATATTAGTCTTCCCTAAAACCCTTAAAGTTTATTAAGTTTTCTAGGATCTACAAGGCGCAATTCACGCAATAAATACAACGAGAAAAACCAATAGTGCACTCTACGGTTGCGTTTAGTAAGACGTTCAAGCTAACACATATAAGAAAATAGCCAGTTTTCCTACTCCTAACGCGAGGTAATCAATTAAACAAGAGACGACAAATCAATCATCAACAACTAGGTTTCATTAGATCTAAGCAAACACTAATAAATTTAAGCTAGCATGTTAAAGCAAAGAAAAGGTCAACACATAATCAAACAATACATAGACATATCGAATGATTGAATGAATAACTTATATTTATTGAAACATGGAGTTCAAGAGCTGTAAAAGCCTTACAATAGCTCCTAAATTCGTCCCCAAAACCCTACTCCAAGATGTTACACGAATTAATGAAAACATGTGAAAGTATATATAGAATTACAACTCTGACGGCGTCACCTTATAGGTCGTGACGCCGTCAGCCCGCTGCCATTTAGGTTTCGTCTTGTGCAAGTCGCCGTTATGACGGCGTCGCTTAGGAACTCTGACGCCGTCAAGGGATGTCTGACGTCGTGCTTTAGTAATGTCTTCTAGGCCGTCTCTTGTTAGCTTTGTACGTGACTCCCATCTTCTAATTGCACCTGACGCCGTTAGGTGATAAGTTCTTCAGATTTCTCTGGGGCATCTCTTGTTAATTTTCCACTAGAAATCCACCTTCAGCAACAAGTGACGGCGTCACTTTGTAAAGTGTGACGCCGTCAGACTTCCATGCCTGACATAATTTTGTGACTACGTCGTTTTCTTCACTTTTTCGTCCAAATACGCCCTAAAAGTGTCTAATTCCAGATTTTTCGTCCCAAGTACCTAAAATACAAAAAGAAACGATTTGAGGCAATATTTGATCATATTTATACGATTTTAGGCTTAAATGACCCCTTAAAAAGGTACCAAATAAATCCTTATCAAATATCCCTACACTTAGGATTTGCTTGTCCTCAAGCAAATATGCTTTTATCCTAATCAATTTACAAGTTAGTGGTCATTTAACATTAATATAAAAGTAATTACAACATACAATCGTTCCACGTTAGCCAAAATAAGCACGAAAATTATATACTAGCACCTCACATAAAGTGTTTGGATTCTCACATCTCTCGGGTGTATAAAGTTATATAACATGAATGGAAACGGGAAAATAAAACACTCTCTACCTGACATAGCATAGATTACCAAAGGCTTGAGAACGGATCAAATCTCCACCACTTTGGCGTAAGCACATAGGATAAACTATCAAAAAGGTCTTTTAAAAGGTTGTAATGTTATGTGTAAGGGTATGGAAAAACACGGTTTGTTGGATATAGTGAATTTTACTGGTGACAAGTCAATTATCTTGGTCAATTACATGTACAATGAGGCGTTGCTAAGCTAAGACCCGACTCGACTTGTTAACTACTAACTATTTTTGTATTTTTCTTGACACTATTTTGAATTAAACATAAATAAAAGAAACGGGATGGTAGTCCGTATGTTTTTTTTCTTTTTTTTCTTTTTTTTTTTTTCCTTCATTTATTTCTTTTTTTTTTCTCGATTTTTTTTCATACACTTTTGCCCTACCATCCAAAATAATACATCATTACAAGGGATTTCTTGCAACCTCCTTACACTTGAAGTTTTACATACTTTACACATAACTAACTAATGACCCGAATTAAGAAAATCAAAACACGTGGAGTACTTTAAACATTAACGTACATATGGGGGTAATAACTTATGACTTTCTTCCCCATTACTCCATAATAACTAGTACTTTACCTATGAGTCCCAATCATCCCAAAATTATATTTACAAGATATGACTCGACTTAGCAACCATGTAACCAATTATACAATTGACAATGGGTTTAACAAATAACAATAATTCACTAAAGATGAGTGCATACAAGGTAGGCTAAGGCGATTTGGGTGTACATTTGGGGGTGGGTTGTAAAAAATGCTTTTCATTAATATTTCGGAATCCACCAAAATATTATGAGAACTGCGAAAAGGATAGGCTATGAGGGGTGTACTAGGGGTATCGTGTACTAAAAATGAGTACATCGGAAAGGTGTGGGAAAATTACTTGACTATTACGTTGGTTACACTGGTCAAGTAATTATAATACAGGTTTAAAGCAAGGGTTATCATAATGCCTCTTATCATTTAGTTAATCCTAACTACACGAATGTAGTCTCACTAGCGATCTCGGGATGCATCACAAACGCAAGTTCTAGAATTTATATACTACCGGTACACTCATAAGCATTAAAGATGAATGTTTTTTCCTATTGATCTAAAGGCGAACCTCACATTTTTGGGGTGGAAATTTTTGAGTGGAAGGGTTTTTGTGCTAGCTATATAATTCTTATCCATGAGACGCTTATTAAAACTAAAGTTTCACTCCTATATGTTGTAAAAAAATTTAAATTTGGTGCTAAAATTGCCCTAACAAGTATTTCTTTTAGTTTATTACACATTTACTCCAAGACAAAACAAATATCAAGCGAAGTTATAGTTTCTAAGGTATCTCATTTTACCCTCTTTACACTTAAATTGAACATTGTCCCTAATGTTCTTGAAAAGTATCAAAGTTATGATAAAGGGAAAAATAAAATAGATGAAAGAAACTAATACTCTCCTGATTCGCTCGGCATGGACGATGTGAAAAAATGGTTAAATATTCTTCCAAGAAAATAATCTTCAACAAGCTTTACTTCCAATGTATACTTTCATCTTCTTGTCTAATATAACCTGTAATTCACTAAGAAAACGAAACACACAACCTCGCGTAAAATCGGCGGTAAATACTATATATCTAAAAATTAAATCTATAAAGCAAATAAGATAAAATGCTTGCAAAATAAATGTTTACAGATTCCAGGAAATTTTAAAAATCTGAAAATTTTCAAAAATTAATTTCTAGCAGAAAAACAAAATCCTGAAAAACTGTGCTGCTACAGTGCCTGACGCCATCGGTTGTTAACCCTGATGCCGTCAGGTATGACCTGAGAGTATTTTTGCGTTTTGTTTCTGGAAAATTTCTTGAAAATTTTGAGTATTAAAACCTGGAAAACTACAGAACATTCATTGTGACTCAATACAAGCATTTGACTCTAACAAACACACAAATATATGATAACCATTTATTGTTAACTTTCATGTTCGAATTTGTTCTTTAAACAAATATGATCTTCCCTACACTTATCTTTTTGTAAAAAACCTTTATATGTAAGTAAGACGAGGTTAAAGACAAAATAAAGCATTTTCACAAATTTTATTCGAAACATAAAAGATAAACAAATAAAGATGGAGCATATATATGAAATCAAACAAAATAAAAACACATAAACAAACAAACAATTAAAAAGCTTGGGTTGCCTCCCAAGAAACGTTTTACTTTATTAACGTCTTATAGCTAGACTCAAAGTCATGGCCTATTACGTGACTCCATTCTCATCTATGTTCTCATGGTCATCTTTGATCTTGGTTTTATATTTCGGACCTAATTGTAAACATTCTTTGTAAAAACCAAATATCTTCTTCATCACATAGTCTACTCCTCTTCTCTAATCCTCTTCATTCCTATAGTAGACCGATTGCTTAAACTCCTTTTCTAGGTTTGGCATAAGACGAAATTGTTCTATCTTATATGGCATTTGGTAGGCAATTTTGTTGGTCTCATCCTTGAACTTAACTATCCCTAACGACAGGTCATGAGTCATCTTAGAAACCTCTATGAATGGTTTTCCTAATACTACATGAGATAAACAACTATCAATTACCAGAAGAATATCTTCTACAATCAAGAAATCCGTAACATATGTGAAGTTTCCTACATATACGTGCATCCCCTTAATTCCCCCCACAAAATTATTCATTCTACCCGTGTCGGGATCTTTCCTAGGCCCAAGTTGCTTTTTCATTATCCAATTGTGGTGGATCCTAGTCATAATGTTTATGGGGGATCTAAGGTCAATGTAAGCCTTCCACACATGCACGTGCCCGATGTTACATGGTATGTTTATGTTAGACGGGTCACCCATTTTTATGATTGGTGAACTTATGCAATACGGTGTCTTAGGATCATTTAATAAATACTTATAGTTTGCACATTCATCCTTTGTGGGAAACTTGTTGAAGTAATCATCACCTACTTCTTCCTCTTTTTCCTTGTCATCATTCTTAATTTCCTCCTTAGGATCACTAGTGTCCTCAATTATTGTTTCTTTGTCTTCTTCCTCACTACTTCTATGTGGTGGCATTAGATTGATAGCGTTGAGAAAGTGAACATGTTTGGATGATGAAGGATCCTTAACCTCGCCACCCCCACTTGTGTTTCTTGTAACTTTACTTGAAGGGGTTATTACTTGGTTATTGAGAGCCTTTAACAGATTGTCAATTTTATTTGTCATCTCGCTTTGTTGTTGTTTGAAATCGGCTTCAAACTTAGACAAACGAGCTTCTTGAGATGCCATAAAATTAGACACTAACCATTCAAGATTATTGGAGTTGTTGGAAGGATTGTTGTTAAAGGGGCGGTTCGAACCGCTTGGTTGAAAGCGATTAGGTTGATTTGAAAAATTGTTTTAAGAAGAATTTGGGTTTTGTTTCCACCTAAAATTTAGGTGATTTTTCCAAGAGGGGTTGTATGAATCATCTGAAAGTGTTTTGCTCGGGTTTGAAAGTGTACCACTTGTCTCCCGCTCCGTCGGTACGCGAAGATGCATAATCCGCAAAAGCTTTTTTGGGGAATTCCATGCAATCACGAGTGTCATGAGGACTACTACATAACTCACATAAAGAAGTGATTTTGTTCACTTGTCGTAAAGGTTTAGGAGCTTCGTAGGATTTCATTAGGAACTTGACTTGATCTTCGAGTTCCATGATCCTACGGTCAGGAATGCTTGATTTATTCGAAGGCAGGGATATTGCCTTGACTGTTTTGCTCAACTCGCGGGGGTCATTCCAAAATTTGTTGTCATAGAGAGCAAAATCTTCTATGATTCCCCACGATTCTTACGCATTCTTGTCACGAAGCTTGCCACCGGCCGCATGGTCAATGGTTTGCCTTGTGGATTGATTGACATGATCATAAAAAATTTGGACTTGAAGCCGAAGATCAATGCCATAATGAGGGACTTTTTGGAGTAAGTCCTTGAAACAAGTCATACTCTTCGTAAAGAGTTTCACCTTGATGTTGTTGGAACATTAAGATGTCATTCCTTAGCTTGGTAGTTTTCCCCGGTCGGAAAAATTAAGCGAGGAAACGAGAAGTGAGATCATCCCAAGATGTGATAGATCCCGCGGGTAAACGCTCAAGCCGTTGACTAGCTTAGTCACGTAGAGAGAATTGGAAGAGACGCAAGCGTGTCGTCTCTTGAGTAGCAACATCAAGGTCGATTGAATCAGCAATTTTAAGAAAATCCTTGAGATGTTGGTTTGGATCTTCGGAACGAAGTCCATGGAATGCATATCCGCTTTGCACTAACCGGATGGTGTCGGATCGCAAGTTAGACACGTTGGCTCTTTGGGGGAGCTCAATGGTGTTTCGATATCCTTGGTGGCTTGATTTGGAGTACTCACCTAGAGTATGGGCTTTTAGGTGGCTCGGGTGGGTCTTGGTTAATTGGTGGGTCTTGGTGTTGTTGTTCTTGGTGGTTTGGTGGTGCTTGGTGTGCTTGGTGTAGGCCAAAGATATTATCATCCTCCATGATGGCAAATGATATAGATTACAAACAAAGGGAACGAAGAAAAGATAGACTAAAGAAAGCTAATAAAAAGAAAATAAAAATCTCACTTGATAGGAATCTAGTGAGTAGACCTAAACGAAATAGAAATTGAACCTAAACTATTAACTATTTCCCGGTAGCGGTACCAAAAACTTGATGCAGGATTCGTAGAACCTCGCAAAAGGTTTTATCTCTCAAGAATATCTTAAGAAGTTTGACAACCTCCCTAGGCAGTGTACCTAACCGTTGTAGTATAGTATAAGCAAGACACGGGGCGTTGATCGTTTTCTAGGGGAATAGTCTTGCAATAGTTGTGGAAAGTCAAGACGTATGACGAGACAGGTCTAGAGGTGATGGATGATTCTTATTGTATTTTTTTATTTTATGAAAAGCAATTTAAAATCTTGGTTTTTAAAAGAGTGGGCGGAATTAGTTACTAATTCACTAACCCAAAACTACTATTAATCTAAATTAAACTAATAACAATAAAAAGTAAAGTGGTGACTTCTTATGGTAGGGAAAAGTGTGTTCACTTAGATTTAATTACTCTCTAGTTATCTCCTACTGATTTGTCGAATTGTCACGTCCTTGTTTTAATTGAAGCGTTGTATTCCTTAATATTGGTCGTGGGGAGGTGCCGAAGTCCCCAACTCTATGAATATTAGTCTCCCCTAAAACCCTTAAAGTCTATTAAGTTTTCTAGGACCTACAAGCCGCAATTCACGCAATAAATACAACGAGAAAAACCAATAGTGCACTCTACGGTTGCGTTTAGTAAGACGTTCAAGCTAACACATATAAGAAAATAGCCAGTTTTCCTACTCCTGACGCGAGGCAATCAATTAAACAAGAGACTACAAATCAATCATCAACAACTAGGTTTCATTAGATCTAAACAAACACTAATAAATTTAATCTAGCATGTTAAGACAAAGAAAAGGTAAACACATAATCAAACAATACATAGACATATCGAATGATTGAAGGAATAACTTATCTTTATTGAAACATGGAGTTCAAGGGCTGTAAAAGCCTTACAATAGCTGCTAAATTCGTCCCCAAAACCCTACTCCAAGATGTTACACGAATTAATGAAAACATGCGAAAGTATATATAGAATTACAACTCTGACGGCATCACCTTATAGGTCGTTACGTCGTCAGCCCGCCGCCATTTAGGGTTTCGTCTTGTGCAAGTCACCGTTATGACGGTGTCACTTAGGAACTCTGAAGCTGTCAAGGGATGTCTGACGCCGTCCTTTAGTAAAGTATTCTGGGCCGTCTCTTGTTAGCTTTGTACGTGACTCCCATCTTCAAATTGCACCTGACGCCGTCAGGTTATAAGTTCTTCAGATTTCTCTAGGGCATCTCGTGTTAATTTTCCACTAGAAATCCACCTTCAGCAACTAGTTACAGCGTCACTTTGTAAAGTGTGACGCCGTCAGACTTCCATGTCTGATAGAATTTTGTGAGTTCGTCGTTCACTTTTTCGTCCAAATACGCTTTAAAGTGCCGATTTCCAGATTTTTTGTCCCAAGTACCTAAAATACAAAAAGAAACGATTTGAGGCAATATTTGGTCATATTTATACGATTTTGGGTTTAAATAACTCCTTGAAAATGTAGCAAATAAATCCCTATCAGCTATGCCAACGTTAACCTACTTCTACATGTAAGCTTTGCAGGATAATCCTAAAACAACAAAAAACATCTATACTATATAATAAACAGCTACATGTTACAACCCGATGAAGCACCCGGTGCAATCAATGCGCTGATGTGTCTCTTCTGTGATTGGTCCTATGTTTAATGCGTACAAGTTGGTAATGCAATTCTCTTTAGCTTCATTAGGTCCGTGACCTTTAATGCTGTTATTTTTGTTAGGTGATTAAATCATTAATTCTTCAATATTACTACTTCTTCATTCTTCAATGAAAGCTTCTTCTGTACGCTTCAATTATCTCTATTTTTGTTAAGCATTAAATCTCAATATCAGTTTCAGTTCCCTAATTAATATAACACATTCAAAAAATCATCTAAACATACATGCTCCAATATCAATTTCAAATCATCAAATAAATTCAATGATTCAAAATAACACACAAAAGGCTATACGATCTGGTCTTTACCCCATTGTTATCACCCAAAAATCAAACGATGCAATAATGTCAAAAAACACCCAAAAATGTTGAACGATTTGGTGGAGATATATTCGATTCAAGGTTAGTAAGGTTGGTATCTTTAAAAATTATCTCTTAATTCGCAAATTAAAGGTTAGTAGGTTTAAAAATTATATTCATTATTTTGTAGTTTTGCGATGTTTGTTTCTAATTGATTTCTTCTAATCTTTTTGTTATTTGATGAACATCCTAATCTTTTTGTTAAAAATTATGTCTTAGTATCCGTATGAATGGACTGCTTATATGTAGGAAATAACCATATTGATTGTGTGGTTGATTCGGGTGGTCTTGGTTCATGACAGATCAAGATTTCCATGGTGAGTTAGTGAGATGTTAGAGAGAGAGAGGGAGACTCTTTGAGAGAAAACTGAATATGTTAGATTCAATGTGACAAGAGTTCCAACCCTTCCCAAGTGTGGGAAGGGGTATTTATACTTCTACTATTTGGTGCCCCTAGTGGGCTGTGGAGTGAGCTGACAGTGGGGAAAGCCCCGACCCACTCCACAAATATAAATACGACTAAGATAATACTAATATTACTAATACTACTAAACTAATATATATAAGCCTACGAGCTATATAAATGCTAATTAGATGCTCGGGGTGACCGAACCTTCATATGAATATTTATATTCCTAACATTATATGTTTCATTTGGGATGAAGTTTTGAGTTGGATTTGGAACCAATTTATGAGGGTACTCTATGCACGCCACGTGTTTGATGAAAAGTGTGTGAAGCTAAATTTGTTATGAATCGAGTTTTTTTAATTGTTTTAGGGTGTCGAATTCACTTATTGAACCTGATATGAATCGGATTTATTTATGAAGCAAAACACAACTTCAATAGAAGGTAATCATTTTTATGTTAATTAATTGAGTTGTTTATGAGACTGAAATTGTTGTTATGTAAACCTTTTTATTTATGTAATTAGTTATGTATGTTGTATCGAACATTGAATAGTTCGTTGACTTGTATGGAGCAGGAAATGTCCATAAAAAAGGAAAGTGGTACTTGGTTGGTTCAAGTATGTATTTGGCTGGACTCAATAGTCCTTGACGCTAAGGTATGTATGTAGCTTTAAAGTAATTGGGTGAATGTACTTTGGTTACGATTTGTTGTATACATGTTATAGATTTTAAATATATTTTAAAAGATTGATACATTTGAATCATGTCGTTTGAAATGGTAGTTTGTGTTATTCTATATGTTGAAGTAATAATCAGTCCGTCATTTTATTATATACTACAATCCAAATTGGGTTTTTAAATAGATGACATCATCGATGGGTTGCACAGGTCGGGTAATCGGTGAGATAGTAACGTTTAATGCATGTATAAACGGGTGAGTTGGTCTTTTTCTGTGATAAGATTATAATAAGGTTATAATACTCTTTTAAGCTAATACTCTAATTTGATTAAGTATCAAAGGAGGTCTAAGCATATGAGAAATATTTGCAAGACTTTTGACAAGCTTCACATGCTCACCCCAATTGACCCATTTCCATGTTAACGATCAATACCAGTTCTGAAGTTTATGAGCATTTGCTTGCTTAGTCCATTAGATCTTTCGTTGAGGCCTCAATGAACATAACACACATGTGGATATAAAATGCATACGCCTTTTGTTGATATGAAATTTGGTCTTTTTTATTCATAACGCACATGTCTTCATGGGTGGGTTACATGTAATGTTGATGAACGGTAGGGCTTTTTTATAAGATCAAGTCTTTGCTACTGTTTTTAATAACAAGTTTTAAAAGTGGCTAATATATTACGTATGAAGTGACAAAAAATTATTGTTATTTCAAGTGCATGTATTATCAGGCATTTGCTACATTAGCTGGTTGTAATGTGATTCTTTCAACCTGTGCTGTAGTTCTTTGTGCTTATATTGCACCTGCAGCAGCTGGTTCTGGTATACCCGAGGTTAAAGCTTATCTCAATGGTGTTGACGCTCATTCTATTCTGGCTCCAAGCACCCTCTTTGTAAAGGTGTGTCCCAGCATTAACTCAATCTTAACTTTATGAACCTCGATTAGACAACTTAATTTGCCTATGTTCCGAAATGCATCAAGATTTTCAATTATTTTCTGTAGTCTTAGTAACTTATTTGGACCATGATCCAAATACATATTGACATTGGGAGATTAATAGTGAAGAGCCAAACATCCGTCGTTAGAACTATAATTACCCCAATAACCAAGAAGTACTTGAGTCTCCTATTTTTCTTTTAATTAATTCTATTATTATGTAAATTTTGCCCCATTTGCATTACTTTCCGGCGCATCAAAAGTGTGACACTGAAAATGTGGAGAAACAAAATATTTAAAAAGACAACATTGAATTTCACATGCAAACATTTTGTAAAGTGTAAAGTGTTGTATAATTGGTCACGTTAGGAAAAAAGGCATGTCATGTCCACATCATATGCCGATGTATTAGACAACCACATTAATTTTCACTTGAAAGTGCCCATGTGTTCAGACTTACTTAAGCATCAAGTAGTCAATTATCCCAGAATGCGACTTTATGCCACATTGGCCCTGCTGCTTGATGCAACAATTGAGGATTCAGAATTATAATTTATATAAGTATAATGCAACAATTTAATAATAATCTATCTTCATGAGAGACATATAAATTTAAATAATTATGTTCATAGTAAGTTTGAAAGACCTCAATCTGATAATGATTATTTGATCAGATTTTTTGATCAATTTTTGGAGTTGCGGCTGGATTTGTTGTGGGAAAGGTAGGACCAATGGTTCACACTTGGCGTGCATAGCCAACTTACTTGGACAGGGAGGTTCTCGCAAGTATCACTTGACATGGAATTGGCTTAGATACTTCAAAAATGATAGGGACCGAAAGGATTTGATTACATGTGGAGCTGCTGGTGTTGTTGTTGCCTTTCGTGCCCCCATTGGTGGAGTCCTCTTTGCTCTTGCGGAAGCAACCTCATGGTCGGTCTCTCACTCTGAAAATAATTACAAAATAGATGTATAAAAACACATTTATTCAATAAAACAACTGACAATATGAGATATTGAGCTTAGAAGAGGCGAAATGAGCAGGTTGGGTAACGGGTCAAAATGGGGAAAATTTCAGCAATGGTAAAATGGTGTTATGTCAGACCGTATCTCAAACTCTTTTTGTCTTCTCTTTTATTGATTTTTATATAAAACAAAACGTTCTAAATATGATTAAAAAAAACCATATTACAAATTTACAGTTATACTCTATTTCTCTTGAAAAACAAAATCAAACCTTTTCAACAAAATAAAGAAGTCTTTATCAGGTTAAATACATAAACTTTTTCTACATAATAACCAACCCATGACCATGGTTTCTAAGGACAAAGTTAAGGAAAGCATTGACCGTGATGGGAGATTGAACACATAAAATAAAATATAGTTTCAAGAGGAGCCAGGACTTTCAAATCAGGTTTTGATTACTCTTTTCATTGTCTATCTTTTGTGAGAAACA
The DNA here is from genome assembly GCA_021014915.2 of Artemisia tridentata subsp. tridentata. Taxonomy (NCBI): domain Eukaryota; kingdom Viridiplantae; phylum Streptophyta; class Magnoliopsida; order Asterales; family Asteraceae; genus Artemisia; species Artemisia tridentata. Next base: position 332,290,700 of record CP139503.1, on the reverse strand, counting down.
ATTATATAGCATAGTTTAACCGAGTAAAAAAAGCTACAAGAATGGAATTATGTTGTTAAATAGGAGGATTTATCCATGCAATTAGACTCATCGCGTTCTTGGTATACAAATCTATTTGGCATGAAAGAGGCCGATAAAAGCTTCAGAAATAATTTGATAATACAGTAACTCAATAAAATCCCTGATAAGCTTAGCCACTTTTTTACTTTGATTAAACAGGAAGGGCGGATGATGAAGACAATAGTGTACTTTGAATTGGCGTGACATGGTGGTGAGACGGAAGTAGCTCATGTAAAGAATGTTATACTTCAACATCTCCCATCATTCATACCCCAATACCCGATATCTGCCAAAGGGAAATTTGCTAATCACTTCAAAGTTTCTATCAAGAATCCGGAAGAGATATTCTACTAGTACAATATATGTTGCTCTTTCACGTGTCAAAAGGTTTCACGAAGCAATGGACATTTATTACAGAGATATTTACAAACATAGTAGTTTACACTATCATTAACTTATACTAACTTATTATTCCGTATAAAGAACATCTCATACCGTTTACGTTTGTTGTTCTTTTTTACTTTATTGACACTTAATTTTTTGATGCATAAACCCTTTAAAAACCCCGTGATTCCACGGGTCTATAAGCTAGTAAAACTATATATTACTACACATATACATAACAAATAAACAATAATGATTATGGAACAAAAAAAATATATATATATCATACCGAAAACAGAACAAGTAAAGAACGGTCGTCAACACTTCTGTCACCACCAACAACCACCGTCACCACCAGGCCATCTCCACAATATCTGGTAGCACCAAACCGTCACTACAAAACCGTCGCCCTACAACCAATACCAACATCAAACCGTCACCACCACCGTCGAACTACAACCAACACCAACACCAACACCAAACTGCATCCACCATCGTCATCGTCACCCTACAACCACCAAATCGTCACCAACACCAAACCGTCAACAACAACTAATTAAAATGAGCCGTCTCAACAACAACCTTTACCACAACCACCAATATGTTTATATGATTTGGAAAAGTTTCATATAGTTTGTGTTTGTGATAAACTGATCAGAATGCATGTTCTTATAATCAAAACTGCTATGATATGTCAATCAAGCAGATTTCCGGTCATTCAAGCAGATTTCGCATATTCCCAACGAAGTGCTTAATATTTTTTTCTTGTTTGGTTGTGAATAAATCAGCTTGGTCACATGTTTTCATCGCGACCTGAAGACTAGACGAGTGGGGTATTTTTTTTTTTTTTTTGGTCGCGAATAATCATGTTGGTCACATAGTTTTCATCTCGACCTGATGACTAGGACGAGTAGGGTTTCGGTTTTTTTTTTCTTCTTTCTGTTCAAGTTGCAACACGTGTTCATGTTTTTGGTCTCGCTATTTGCTTCACGACCAACCGGTCCATCTGGGTAAATTCCTAAATGTGCTTTACCAAAAACATTGGATTTTTATTATTATTTGTACATATATATATATATATATATATATATATATATATATATATATATATATATATATATATATGCAAGCTAGCCGATCCTACACGATAGTTAAAAGTGGCCAACTAGTTGTAAGATAAGGATCCTAGTAAATAATTAAGTAGAAAATTAGCGAAAATTACACATATGAACACTGTAATTTGACGCACACATTATGGTAAAGCACATTTAGGAAAAAAAAAAGAAAAAAAAAAGAAGGTTAACAAACAAGTGTATATTAGTCACCCACTCCCGCTCTTAATTCCATATGATTATTCTTAAAAATTAGGCATCAAATCTTAGAATTTTCACATTCAACACTATCCAAATACGCTTATATATGATGCATAAGTATACAACGCTAATACAATAGATAGCAACGTCAACGTGTTACCATATATTGAATTGAATGTACTGTAGGGGATAAACAGAATAAACTAACACGACCGGATATTATTTGAATCTCTGAAAGGCATGTGAACACTTTCAGATCGAATCTGTTCAGTGGTTCTCCCGAATTATTCAATCATACAATTCAGAAATTGAAAACGTTTTGAATGCTTGTGTTTGAGATTAATGAACCAGAGAAAATTAATAATGACCAAAGGAAAAAAATCCGTATCAATATATATCAGGGATTGGGCAATAACTGCCGTTTAGGCAGTTTTTTCAAGTTTCAAAGTTGTTAAAATTAGTCTCTTAATTTTCGAAAATTTAATTTTCTGAGGAATTTTTAACAAAAGTAGTCCGTTTAGGCTCTGCCCCTTGGACCCTGCTCCCAGGGGCGCTGCCCCGGACCCCCGTCCCTTAGGGGCTTCGCCCCTAAGATCATAATAAATTCAAATAGGCGTGCACTCCGCACCTCCAAGCCTAAATGATGTCTTATTATGACTAAATCGGTCAAACAAGTTAATCCAATTACACTAAAATATCCAACATGTACTACGAGATAGACGTGTACAAGATCGGGTTTGACCAAAAACCGAACTGGTTTTTAGTCAAAGGTCAAAAACCATTTTTTACCAAAAACGGGTTCGAGTCGGTTTGAATTTTAGGGGAAAAAACCCAGGCCAGTGGTAACCGCTTTGGAACCGGTTTGTTTTCGAAAAACCGGTTAGAAACTGGCGGTTTTTGCCCAAACCGAACCGTTTTGGTCAAATACCGGTGTTGATCGGTTTCGATTTCGGTTTTTTTTTACGACTACTACGAGATAGCTGCAAAATAAGTTTTTGGTGACCACCTCAATTTACTAGAGCTCCATCACTAAGTAAGAAAGTATACTTGTTGTCATTTAAAGACTAACAAGGATGGCTGCGAACCGCCGCGTTGCGGCGGGGCATGTGATCTCGCCAATGTTTTAGAGAAAGTTGGTAAAGAGTAGCATTGATCTTAGATAAAGTATGATGATGTGACAATAGTAGTGCACATAGAGAGTAACATAATACATAGATTAAGTGATAATACCATTGCTACTTTACAACATTAGCAGGTACCAGGATCCTAATACATTACCAGAACTGAGGCTAATACTAATACATGATAACTGTTCAGCTACATTGTCATGTTATATTTACTTGTACATAGGAGTGGTTGGTAGGAGAGTGGTTGTATGCACAGATAACCAATCTCGGAAGCAGTAGTGCTCACGTTATTTTCCTTGCTTTGTCTTTTTCGTACCTGTGGATGTTTCATGGTGCGTATCATCCTTTAGGAGATGTGACCGGATCTAAACACACACGTTGTGTTGGGGATACTTTGAGTATATACTTGATAGCACGCGGAATTTACTACCAAGTACTTAGAAGAATATGTGTTTGGTGATTGTATGATTGTATGAATATAACACTAATAATAAACAAGATAATTGTTTAACCAAACACTTTGCTTCAATATATTGAACGATTAAACGTGAAGCTCTTAACAATGCTTATACGTATAGGAGATATGGATATCGATATGTATTAGGTATTAGGTATATTAAAACCCTAACTGATGATCTCTTTTTATAGCACAAAGAGTCCTTTACAAGTAAAACTATATTCGTATCATACTATACAAATAAGATATACATCATATCCATTCCATATTTATCTTCACACGGTTTCACCTTAATCTTCTAAGCAGTCCTAACTTTTCTTCATCAGCAGTACTAACTGTTCTTGTATTCTTCTCTTCATCAGCAGTACTAACTGTTCTTGTATTCTCCAACCATACTAACTGCTTAATTTAATTTTAATTCCCAACAAGATGCCTTCGAACAGAAGTTCTTGTTCCATCAGTTTTCGCAACAGGTTCATGTATATTTTCACTGTGTTCTGCAGTAACAACAGTAGTCGATGGTTGTAGAATTTCGTGTGTGGGAGGTGTAGTTGGTGTCCTTTCAGCTGGTGGTAAGGTTTCTGTTGTATCTTGTGTGTCGGGCTCCGGTCCTGTTAGGAAAAGTACTTGGGTTTCTGTTTGTGTACCTGTAAGATTAGCTGCTGCAGGGTGTTCGGGTGCTGCTGGGGCCTAGGCTGCTACTAATAATTGTGGCCTGGTTTCCGTGACGGTGTCGAGAATGTAGACTCGCCTTTCGTTTGTGGATTCTATCGCAAAATGCAGTTGAAATAGATGGATGGTGCCTTGCAATACAGTTAGGACTGGTGGCAATGTATATGGATCTGCGTGACCCTGTTCAGAGACAACCTTATTACATTCTGTCACCATTGAGTGCGTGTTGACATAAATAAATGCCTAAAAACATTATCAATATTTATTCATATCTCTATGTTTTGATGATCACAAAATGTAAACTCATTAAAACATAAACTTATAAATTAAACAAGTACTTAGTTGTAAATATTCACTTCTACAACTAAAATCACTTAAGGTATGAATGAACTAATGCTTAATGCATCATATGATCAAAGGAACATTTTCTTTATTTCTAAACTTTTTATAAAATGTCAAAAACATTTTATATATTTTTGAAAAACAATTTTGGTATTAAATAAAAATGTTTAATCTTTTATAAAAACATGAATTCAAATTTTTAACCAAAATCAATAAAAATGTTCCAGAAAAACCTTCCCCACAAAAGGACAAATCTGGGCAACGTTCAGAAAATTTTACTAGGCGGCCCCCTTAATTTTAAGGGGGCCGGCTAGTAAAATTAAGGGGACCGCCCCCTATTTAAGGGGGCCGGCCACGCTCCAGTAGGCTCCAGCTGTCCAGATTTTTCTCCTATAAATACCAGCCTTCCCATGGATTTTTACTTACCTTTTGCACACTAAAACTTTCTGTTTTAAATCCTTGTATATACATTTCAAAATCCTTTGATCATATCTTATTAAGCATTGGTTTCTAAGTGATCCAAGCTTCCTACATTCAAGTGCAAAAGAAGAATACTCCTTCAACATCTAGAGAAGAAGTATTGCAACTTAGCTATCTAAGTTTTGTGTGTCATCATTCATTTGTATATGAGTTGTATATTTGTTTGATAGTTGTGTGTATAATTATTTGGGATAGGTTAGTGTGTAAGTAGTGAAGTTGTGTAGTTAAGGTGTGTAAGTAGTGAAGGTGTGAAGAAGTAGAAGTGTATATAGGTTGTGCTAAGTTGTGAAGAAGGTGTGAAGTCGTAGTATATAAGTTGTGAAGAAGTTGTGAATAAGTCGTGAAGTAGTCTTGAGGAAGTAGTCGTGAAGAAGAAGTCGTGAAGTAGTCGTGAAGAAGAAGTTGTGAAGAAGGTGTGATTAAGTTGTGTACAAGTTGTGAGATTGGTTCTAGCTACGATTAGAACCCGACATCTAGCTTTGTGTCGTTAAGCCGGTGTAAGCTAAAGTTGTGTAAGGTTTTCTCCGCCATAAGGGAGCTTGTTGACATAGTGAAGAAAACTCTCGAGTTAGGTGCTCGGGGAGTGGAGTAGGGCAAGGAAGGTGACCTTGTAGCCGAACCACTATAAATCTCTTGTGTCTCGGTTAGATCTTTCCATCTCTATCTTTCATTTGATTTACTTTACTTTACTTACTTATATTTATCTATACTTGTTCATATTGTTTAAGAATTGAAGTCACATAATATCGAATCGAAGTTTTTAAAAGTAAATAAAAGTTTTCAAAATAAAATTTAAAAAGATGTAAAACTATTCAACCCCCCTTCTAGTTTTCCACAATTGGTATCAAGAGCCACGTCAAACAAGATTTTTAAAATAAACTGTATTTTAAAACTTGAAACGATCTATGGAATCTGAAAAATATTTAGAAGGGCAATCTATGCAAAGACCACCACTATTTGAAAGTGATGGATTTTTATATTGGAAAAATCGATTCAAAACTTATGTGAAGTCAAAAGATCTAGATCTTTGGCATGTTATTACTAATGGTGATTTTTTACCTATTCAATATAATTTAGAAACTAAAAAGGATGAAGTAGTATCTTTTGAAAAACAAAATGATGATTTAAAAAGAAAACTTTCTAAAAATAATGAGGCTAAAATGGTTATTTATAATGCGTTACCACGTAAAGAATACGAAAGAATTTTTATGTGCAAAACCGCAAAAGAAATTTGGAACTCTTTACTAATAACTCACCAAGGTAATAGTCAATTCAAAGATAATAAAATAGATCTTCTTGGTCAACAATATGAACAATTCACGATTCCGGAAGAGGAATCAATTGATAATGCGTTTGCTAGGTTTAACACAATCATCACAAGTTTAAAGGCACTTGATGAGAGTTTTTCTAGTAAGAATTTTGTCAGGAAATTTCTTAGGGCTCTTCATCCAAAATGGCGAGCTAAAGTTACGGCGATTGAAGAATCGAAGAACTTGTCAACTCTTCAACTTGACTAGTTGATTGGAAACTTGAAGGTCCACGAAGCAATAATCAAGAAAGACTCCGAGATGATAAAAGGAAAGAAAGAACAAAGCAAGTCAATCGCGTTGAAAGCTAGGAAAGCATCAAGTGACGAGGATAGCTCAACCTCCGAAAGTGATGATGAAGAATATGCCATGGCCGTAAGAGACTTCAAGAAGTTCTTCAAAAGACGAGGAAGATTCGTTAGACAACCATATGACGAAAGAAAGACATTCCAAAGAAACAAAGACGACAAAGGTAGCAAGAGTGATGATGTGTCTCGCGACTACTAGTTTTAAATTTATAACACGAATTACCGGATAAAGCTAAGAACACACGGGCAAGTATGACCCTTCCGTATGTAGATAGTTTTGGTTGGTAAGCCGAGGTCGTTCACTGGGATTTGGGTGTTTTCAGCTGTGAAGAATCTATGTAACAATAAGCAATTAAAAGGTGGTAATTGGTTGTCACGACCAAAAATACCATATAAGCAACAAGTAACACTAAGGATGATGATTATGTGAATTCAATAAGATTAAAAACAATACTTGTTTGGAACTAGTGTCTATTTCAATGGAGTGAATGGAGTATCGGGTAGATATTTAAGCAATAGCAAACAAATCAAAGTTCATACAATTCCAATTCAATGGGTGATATCATGAAATTGCATACATCATGGTTTAGTCTAACCCTTTCGGCCTGTTATTATAAACCAATTCATTATAAACCATTTGTTAGAAATATTAGTTTTACCAATTTGTTCATAAGAATCCTTTCGACCTAAACAAATCCATTTAACATGTTTATTCATAGTTGTCAATTATGAAATGCCAAACATATATGCGCATTAACATTTGGAACAAATCATAACAAGAAGTTCTTTCGACCTTATAAACCCGGTTATGATTCATCAACAAGTTATTTAGACATGTTAATATTCAAACAAACTTATAAGCAAAACCATAATTCTATATTGCAAAATACCAAACACTCCATATCAATATTCACATGATTCCAAACAAGTATAAATAGAACTAACCACTCATGTCAATCAAAGACATAAACTCATAAATCATATCAATAACAAACATCTTGAAATATAAAAGTAACAAAGTTTACCCAAAGTATGGATTACAATAGGCAAAGGTGAAGGATTATAGCAACCTTCAAGCCTCCAATCAACTACAACTTCTAACCAAGCCAGAAAATCACACCCGAACACTTCGTCAAGCACTTGAGCACTACTTCTGGAAATGGCAGAGGTTTGTGGCCTTTTGGGGTTGATAATAGTTTGTGGAAATTCGTCCTTAAGGTTGGAGGCTAGAATATCACACCCAAAACCATGTCAAAATGGTCTTATTAATAGGTAGAAGTCACCCTTAGCCAACAAGTAAGTTACTTGGGCACAAAGGGTCATAAAAATGCAGGTTTAGGAGTTAATGGAGGCATATGATTGGACATGGGGCTTAATGACACTTAATTACACATTAAAACATAACTTGGATAAGACAGCTTCCTCCATCCGATCGGTTGCGGGGCACTACCGATCGGTTGGATCTCTTTTTCTAGGCCAAAGTTGTAGATCTTTCTCTTAGCTTTCCGTGGCCACTTGAATCATCGAAATCCGAGTTCGTATGCTCGAGTTATGGCCAAAATGGTGGAGGTGTGTCGGGAACAACGAGTCTTCCAATAATTCATCGTTTGAGCTTCTTTTCTTCATTTCTTTTCCTGTTTTCCCTCTTGTGCTTTATTCTTGAGTCTTTGGACCAATAACTTCATGACTTTATCTTCTCGAATATACTCCAAGAGACTTTCATTTGTCGGGAATCCTTCGTACATGCATAAATCTTCGTTTATTGATCATTTCTTCATCTTTTTCTTGGTTTTCTTGTACTTGAGCTTCCATGAACCTAAAACATAAATTATACTCAATTAAGTACCATAAGTTCATAAAAGTGACCAATATATATGCATAAAATCCACAATAACGCTCCTAAAAACATGTTAGATTTGAGCGTTATCAAATCCCCCACACTTGAACTTTGCTTTCCCTCAAGCAAATCTAAGAAAAGAAAAATTAAAATTCAAACCTAAATGACAAAACGAAAAGAAAATTTGAACTTTTGAAAACTTTAACGAGGCATCCATCCGATCGGTTTGCACTTCCATCCGATCGGATGGACAATTCGTAGAAACATGCAACATGCCAGCCGAATCGGATGCTCTCACATCCGATCGGTTGGACAGATCATAATAATATTTTTTTTATATATATATTTAATAATAAAAGAGAAAATAAGCGAAATATGAGCGCAAACTCCCCCACACTTAAGGGTTTGCTTGCCCTCAAGCAAAGAAAAATAGATCCCACATGGTGCATGAAAAATGATTATAAAAATTATGATGCAAATCTACCAAGTACAAGTACAAGATAAGATTCATCGTATTTAAGCGCTTAGGGTGAAAAACCGAGATGTATGACCATGGATTTTCTTGCTTGAGCAACATTTCTAAACACCGCACGAAAAAGAAACGAAGTATAATTCACTCAATCACTCATTTATTTAGGTAGTGGAATATATAAGATAAATCACACTCATTGCTCAGTCATGATTCGTTTATTACCATAGGCTTGTACAAGAAACAAAACTCCACCGACGTGGCGTAAGCACAAAGTATAAACATCTAAAGAGGTCTTTTATTCGGGTTTAAGGCTTAAAGGGTTATATCAGACTTACGTGCAACTATCTTGTGCAAAACATAATAGCTCGCTAACAACGAATTCTTGCATCACCAAATAACGGATGGTCACTAAGGATAACCTTAGATCGCTAACAACGCTACCTAATTCCTCAAGAAATCGGATGGTCACTACATGTCAATACACTTGATAATTTCACAAAGCCAAAAGGGTAGGGATAAGGCATGGGAATATTTATGAAATTGGTTTTAAAAGAAAAATAAAGTCAAGTCTAATACCCATGTTGCTAGTTACCGAACAAACCACAAACCCGTAAATGATTATAGTTAACAACTTCCTCTTCTTCGAACTTTCCCAAATCGATACATCTATTCGCCATAACAATATTCTTCATACTTAGCATATTGGCTAACAACATATCACATAACTTTCTTTCTTCATCTTCATATATAGCACATTGGCTATAATTGTCATCACATATATATATATATATATATATATATATATATATATATATATTTTTTTTTTTCTTCTTCGATGACTTATTCATTCATTTTTTTTTCTTTTCACAATTTTTTTTTCAACACCTCACTTTCATACATCACATCTCCCCCACACTTCGCATAAGCATACACCACAAAAATACAAAATACAAAAGACGTCTCCTTCATCTTTGTCGGAATGGCACACACGGATGGCAAAGTGTAGCTAACTATTAATCATAAAAAATAATCCAACAACCAAGCAACTAGCAACCCACCATTTAGACTTTGACAAATGGTTAGGCTAAGGTTTAAAGTGTAAAATATTTTTGTATTTTTCTGGATTTAAAAAAATGAAAAGGATGGCTCGGAGGGTTTAACTAGGGGTATCTAGCGCTAAAGACGAGCACTAACAAATGGGTCCATATGGGTGGTTAACTAGCCAGTTTGGCTAGCTAATATATCATTAGATGCAAACGGAAGGCCATTTGGTTTTATTCCTAAGGGTGCCTCTTTATCACACGAATACACTTATATCACACGAATGCGATCTTACTACGGTCTGGTAATGATTTACAAGTACAAGTTCTAGAATAAATAAAATCAGCGGCACACTCATAGAAAAAGATCCAAGCATAAAAGATGTATGCTATATATATAGAACAAGCTCAAATCCTCACAATTTATTGGAAAGGGCTATAATATGTGCTAGAAAATGTTATCGATCCCAGAATGGATTGCAATATTAATCGGGACACATCTCAGATTTTCAAAAATACATATTTCACCAGTGGGATTGATCCAGTTATTCTAATATATTATTTTAAAAGCATGAAAACAATTAGATCTCAAGGGCAAACAAGCATACAAGAATTTTTAAATTGGCCCCAAAAATTATAAATTTGAAAATCAGTTTCGTTTTCCACTATCTAACTTTCCCCCACACTTAAGTTAAGCATTATACTCATTGTGAAAAATAAACTTCAAAGCATGTAAAATAGGGAAAATAAATGAGTAAATTAATAAACCAAGAGAAACGAAACTTCCCGGGCCAAAAAAAATCAAGATCGAACTCCATATGATAAGGTGCTAAGCAAATGCTAGCATAAGCTTGTGAGATCAATCGATTTCGCTTCCACAAAACATCTCCACACCAAGTATAGTGTCACCAATAATCCAATCTCCAAGAGCTTATTAAATCTGCAAAAATAAACTAAACTACAAAAAACGCGTAAAATCCTAAAAACTCACTTTCGTAGGCATCACGGTTGCATTTAGCGTATGCAACAAGCCTTTTAAACCCCTCGGTGGCCCGAGTGGACGAGTGAAGTCTCGTGAGGGTTTCCAGTGAACATACCCACAAAGTTCAAATTTTTTTTTTTTTTTTATTTTTTTTTTTTTTTTTTTTTTTTTTTTTTTTACAAAACAAGTTTTACTTAAAACTTTTTATTGACAAAATAAAACAAGAAGACTTAAAGTAACAATCACGAAAATAAACACAAGTAAATAAAACACACAAACACATATGTACACAATAATATATTAGCATGTAGCACCCCCACACTTAAGATTTTCCAAGTTTTGAAAAGAATTTCTGCAAAAAGGGTGTACATGTTTATTTAAAATAGAAATAAGCAAATAAACAAGTAAAAGCTCGGGTTGCCTCCCGAGAAGCGCTTAATTTATTACTGAGTCATTAGCTAGACTCTTCCCCGGATTAGGATTCTTTGACGATACGGTTCAAATGAGGAATTTCGGTTCTTAAACGTTGAGGGTATGGGATCTTTGGTATGTACTTCTCAAGTGACGGGAATTCTTTTGATTTGACCACGTGATAATCCCTTTTCGTTATCTTGAACGCTTGATCAATTTTATTAAAAATGAAGTCATGTGGCGAATCTTTTTGATTTTTCAGAGGGTCATCGGACTTTCCACTCCTCGTGAATATGTCATTCACGTTTTCAATAGGATTTGGAGGAGGTGGATCAGTCCTACCGTTTTGTTTTGAAGAAACTGGATTTTGTTGATTAGACCACTTGACTAGCTTTCTTTCCAATTCTCCACTCCTGTAGGGTATCTTTGACACTCCTTTTTCATCCTTTTCAATCTCTTTCTCTTTCAAGACTTCATTTCCAACGCCTCCAGTTGCATTGAATTCATCATGTGTAAACATCTTCTCTCTTACTAAGGGTTCAGTGGTTGGGATATGCTCGGTGCAATCCTCAAGAAAAGGTGACACGGTTGGTGAATTAGACATGATTTGGTTTGGGTTAGGCATGGTTGGAATGGGTTCCTCAATAACTTCAACATCACCCTTATCATTCTCATTTCTGATTGATGGTGGTTTGTAGATAAATTCATGTCTTGGATTGGAATCTGTTGTATGAGGAAGTGATTCGGTACAATGGACTTCTTGCTTATCACCCAACTTCTTTTCCACTACATGGTTCTTCATACTCTCATTTGCCTCCATCCATTCTATCATCTCCTCCGGTGAGGTTTTGGAATATTGTGATGGATGTGGCATTTCATCTTGGGGTAGGAAGTGAGGATGGTCATGGTTCGGGTTTTGGCTTGAATAGGAGTACGAATTTCTGGAATTTTCATTGTGATATCCGTCGTGATATCTTGCTTCATTAGGTTCAAACATCAGCATGTCATCATCCGTGTGGTAATCTGAAGCATTGTCATCTTCATCGTATCTACGAGCATCTCGTATCTCCTTCAGCTCTTTCCTTGTTTTCTTGAATTCATTGTCCATATGTCTAGCTATAGCTTCCAATTTCTCCATCAATAAGGAATGATCGGAATTGACGTTACTTCCACCGGCGGAAACAACGGTTTTTGGTTTTGGCACGATTAGAGAATTTTCCGAAAAATCGAGCTTGAGTTGGACCTTGTCCTCGAGAAGTTTGAATGCTTCGTTGGGGGTTTTATGGAGGAAAATTCCTCCAGCGTCGAGAATTCCTTGAGTTGGATCGTCTAAACCATAATAGAATGTTTGAATTATCGCTCCTTTGGTTAGACCGTGTCCATAACAAGTGCGAAGCATATTTTTCATTCAGAGCCAGGCATCAACGAGAGTTTCATGATCGAGTTGGTGAAAGTTGTGAATTTCGTTCAGGAGACGTTTAAACTTAGCGGGAGAAAAGTATCGGCTAATAAAAGCTTTTCTCATGTCTTCCCACGTAGTAATTGTTCCTTCATTTAATTCGTTCAACCAAATCTTGGCTTCTCCAGTTAATGAGAAAGGAAAAGTCCTCAATTTAATCGCTTCCTCTTGATTTTCACCATATTGGAATAGGTTACTAATCTCAAGAAAATCAGTGATGTGTTGGTGAGGATCGGACCGGATTCTCCCATCAAATTGATTCTCCCGAATCATTTTCATGTGGGTACCCTTGATATGGAAATTGTTGGAAAGAGGGCATAGAATAATAGCGGAACTAGGCGTTGATGCAACGGTCCTAGTGCTTGACCACATGGGTTCGTCATCGGGATCAATGAAGATTATGGTTGGGGAATCGGGTGGAGTTTCGACTTTCTCTTCGAATATGTCGATTACGACAAAAAGTTCCTCGATGAACGGTGGTTTCGGATATAGTTCGGGTGATTCGATCTCTAAGGGTAAGATTGGTGTCTTATCGGGTTTACGAGTCATCTGTTTGATTTTACGTTTAAGCTCGTAAAGTGGACTAACAAGTTGTTTACCCCAAGAGTGTGGGTTTATCCAAACTCGGAGTGATTCACAAAATATCTAAAAAAGCAAAAATAAAAACATAATGAAAACGAACATTAAGAAAAATCTTTTTGTATTTTTTATGTATATATGACGTAAACAAAAAATAAACTATCTACTTTTAGAAAAAGGCGACTATTATTTATTATTACTAGTTACTACGAGAAAATTTTGAAAAATAAACTAGTTATGACTTTTTTTTTAAAGATGTTTAAACAAATATAACTAAAGAAAATTTGAAAAAGAAATCTACAGAAAAAAAGAATCAAAACTAGAAATCAAAAGAAAGAAGAAAAATAAGTAAATTAACAAACAAAACTAGAAAGCAAGAAAAAAAGAAAAAAATTGTTGGTTTCTTAACAGGACGGTCCAACCGATCGGCTTGGGCTTCCAGCCGATCGGTTGGAGGATTTTGTTGGGCGAAACGGTCTAGCCGATTCGGATGCGGGCTCGTACCGATCGGTTAGATGAAATTTTGGGTTATCCGATCGGATAGCAGGTTGTGCCGATCAGATGGTCTCCTCGGTAAAATTGATTTCGGGACAACCGATCGGTTAGATGAGAAACCGATCGGATAGAAGGCTCGGATTTTATTTTTTTGGTTTTTTTTTTCGCAAGCAAAGGTGGCACAACTAGGGAATGATTAAAACACATATTCAAAAGCACACAAAAACACAAGCAAATCCCCGGCAGCGGCGCCAAAAACTTGATGTGTCTCGCGACTACTAGTTTTAAATTTATAACACGAATTACCGGATAAAGCTAAGAACACACGGGCAAGTATGACCCTTCCGTATGTAGCTAGTTTTGGTTGGTAAGCCGAGGTCGTTCACTGAGATTTGGGTGTTTTCAGTTGTGAAGAATCTATGTAACAATAAGCAATTAAAAGGTGGTAATTGGTTGTCACGACCAAAAATACCATATAAGCAACAAGTAACACTAAGGATGATGATTATGTGAATTCAATAAGATTAAAAACAATACTTGTTTGGAACTAGTGTCTATTTCAATGGAGTGAATGGAGTATCGGGTAGATATTTAAGCAATAGCAAACAAATCAAAGTTCATACAATTCCAATTCAATGGGTGATATCATGAAATTGCATACATCATGGTTTAGTCTAACCCTTTCGGCCTGTTATTATAAACCAATTCATTATAAACCATTTGTTAGAAATATTAGTTTTACCAATTTGTTCATAAGAATCCTTTCGACCTAAACAAATCCATTTAACATGTTTATTCATAGTTGTCAATTATGAAATGCCAAACATATATGCGCATTAATATTTGGAACAAATCATAACAAGAAGTTCTTTCGACCTTATAAACCCGGTTATGATTCATCAACAAGTTATTTAGACATGTTAATATTCAAACAAACTTATAAGCAAAACCATAATTCTATATTGCAAAATACCAAACACTCCATATCAATATTCACATGATTCCAAACAAGTATAAATAGAACTAACCACTCATGTCAATCAAAGACATAAACTCATAAATCATATCAATAACAAACATCTTGAAATATAAAAGTAACAAAGTTTACCCAAAGTATGGATTACAATAGGCAAAGGTGAAGGATTTTAGCAACCTTCAAGCCTCCAATCAACTACAACTTCTAACCAAGCCGGAAAATCACACCCGAACACTTCGTCAAGCACTTGAGCACTACTTCTGGAAATGGCAGAGGTTTGTGGCCTTTTGGGGTTGATAATAGTTTGTGGAAATTCGTCCTTAAGGTTGGAGGCTAGAATATCACACCCAAAACCATGTCAAAATGGTCTTATTAATAGGTAGAATTCACCCTTAGCCAACAAGTAAGTTACTTGGGCACAAAGGGTCATAAAAATGCAAGTTTAGGAGTTAATGGAGGCATATGATTGGACATGGGGCTTAATGACACTTAATTATACATTAAAACATAACTTGGATAAGACAGCTTCCTCCATCCGATCGGTTGCGGGGCACTACCGATCGGTTGGATCTCTTTTTCCAGGCCAAAGTTGTAGATCTTTCTCTTAGCTTTCCGTGGCCGCTTGAATCATCGAAATCCGAGTTCGTATGCTCGAGTTATGGCCAAAATGGTGGAGGTGTGTCGGGAACAACGAGTCTTCCAATAATTCATCGTTTGAGCTTCTTTTCTTCATTTCTTTTCCCGTTTTCCCTCTTGTGCTTTATTCTTGAGTCTTTGGACCAATAACTTCATGACTTTATCTTCTCGAATATACTCCAAGAGACTTTCATTTGTCGGGAATCCTTCGTACATGCATAAATCTTCGTTTATTGATCATTTCTTCATCTTTTTCTTGGTTTTCTTGTACTTGAGCTTCCA
This sequence comes from Artemisia tridentata subsp. tridentata, assembly GCA_021014915.2. NCBI lineage: Eukaryota > Viridiplantae > Streptophyta > Magnoliopsida > Asterales > Asteraceae > Artemisia > Artemisia tridentata. The sequence continues at coordinate 332,275,081 of CP139503.1, read as the reverse complement.
TGAACCTAAAACATAAATTATACTCAATTAAGTACCATAAGTTCATAAAAGTGACCAATATATATGCATAAAATCCATAATAACGCTCCTAAAAACATAGCTCAACCTCCGAAAGTGATGATGAAGAATATGCCATGGCCGTAAGAGACTTCAAGAAGTTCTTCAAAAGACGAGGAAGATTCGTTAGACAACCATATGACGAAAGAAAGACATTCCAAAGAAACAAAGACGACAAAGGTAGCAAGAGTGAGAGGAAGTGTTTTAAGTGCGGTGATCCAAATCATCTCATTGGAAGATGTCCAATGATGTCAAAGGAGCAAAATCAAAAGGGGTTCGTTGGAGGAGCATGGAGTGATAGTGATGAAGATGAAAAAGAGACTACAAAGGAGGAGAAATATCTTATGGCTAAGACATCGAATGAAGTACGTTCCAAAACCGAATACTTTAGTGATGAAAATTTATCACTAGATGAAAAAGACCTAGATAACGAATATAATAGGTTATGCATATTAGGTCAAAAAGTAATGAGTAAAAATAAATCACTAAAACTCATAAATAACAAATTAGAAAAAGAAATACTAGAATTAAAAATTAAACTACATAACTTAGAAAAAGGTAAAGAAGTTTTTGAATGTAAAACATGTCAAGAAACTAAAAATAAAAACGAAATACTTAAGGAAGAAATTTGTAAACTTAAAATTTTTGAAAATAGTAGTAATTCACTTAGGGAAATAATAAGCATTCAAAGAGCATCGGGAGATAAAACCGGACTAGGATTTAATTCGAATAATGTTTCAACAAGTGAAAATAAAAATGTAAAGTTTGAATGTCAATCTAGTGAACAAAAACCATTAGAGTCAAAACCTAAGTATATACTTATAAAAGATAGAAAAATACCTATTTCGAGTGATGAGGAAGTAAAAAGTTTTTAAAAACCATCATTAAAAGCCAAAACTGGATTTTCTAAACCGAAATTAAGATAAAAAACACCTCCCTTAAGAAGACCACATAATCCTCACCCTCGACCTAAATCTCCTCAACCTAGAAGAAATAAAAATCGACAAAACCCTCATAATAATTATAATTACCCAATGTGGAATTATCCAAATCCACCAAGCTTCAATCCTTGGGGAATACTTCCACCATATATGCATCCTAGTCAATTGCAACCCATGTTTGGTTCAAACAACTTTGGATCAATGAGACAATGGGGACCAAGTGGCTAAATTGCTAATTCATTGGGAAATCGGCATCTCCTCTTTGATTGACTTCTACAAGTCAACCTTAACACTTTGAAGCGTTTGAAGAATAATCTACTGAAGACTAAAAGGTACGCTTTCTTTTTAAGTTTGGTGTTATAATATATGCTTAGATTAATGACTAGTTATTTCATGCCTATTTAGCTCATAATGCCTAGTTATATATATATATACACACATAATAGCTTATATAACATAGAGTCACTAGTTATTTTCCCTTTGGCCCTCTTTAGCAATACCTTTTAAAATGGAAATCTTCTATGTCCACTTTTAGAAAACTCATGGTGATGAAGTGAAATGAGTTGAGTGGATTAATCATTAACATAGAAGTAGGATTAGAAAACTATGGATGAAACAAGCTCTCGGAGATTATGGCATTAAGTTAGATAAGTGTGCGACAACAAAGGAGCTATAGATGTTAGGTTATACCCCATTCAACACTCTCACATCAAACCTATAGAATTTAGTCGTCACTTCCTTATGACCATAGGATATGTAGAAAAGGGTAGCATGTGACAATAGCCTTAACCAATTCCCTTGAGCATGAGATCATTAACAACCATTTTTTTCATTAATGTTATTTGTTTTCAAAATATGCAAAAACTTCACATTTTGGAAAAATGATTTTTCAAAAGATTATGTCATCTTTCTATTAACATGTTTTACTATCTCATTTTTTCCATAATCCTATTTTGATCAAAGTCAAAGATTGGGAATTTCTTTTTACTCATTCTTCATAAACACATTTTTAAATAAAACCCAATCTATTTTATTCAAATAACTTTAACATCTACATAAAAACCCACTTTCAAACATTGTTGAATAATGCTAAAAACATTTTTTTTAAAATCATGTACGGTGATCTCATATTTGTCATCTATATTTATATACATGACATTTAAAAGTGAACTAAGGCAAATCAAGCGGACCATGGTTTGTCTATTAAGATTTTGTTTGTAACAAATCTAGAAGTCCATGCTATCTTAAGTTCCCATTTATTGCACATAGGCACACTTTAGGATCCCTCTAATAGTTCATTAATTGGTGTAGTTTATTGTTTCATTAGGATCCCTCACATAGGCACATATAATTAAGAAAATACTTGGTGTAGTTTATTGTTTCCTAGTTCATATATATTACTTGCTTGATGAGTATGTTTACATGCTAGATGATATTACTTGCTTGATGATATTACATGATAGATGATATTACTTGCTTGATGAGTATGTTTGCATGATATATGAAATTACTTGTTTGCTTAATCCCTTTAATTAATATGACTTGCATGCATAATACATACTTTATTGCCTCAAAGAGTGGGACTTGCCTGAAACCAAAAGCTCAAAACATAGCCCTCCTTACCCATCTCTGCAGAAAAACTCATTTCTGGAACTCAGAAAGACACCAGATGGGCTCCCCCCTTAATTGATAAGGCGGCCCCCTTAATTATTAAGGGGACCGGGCCCAATTAAGGGGACCGGCCATCTGCTGGACGGGTTCACAGAAATTCTTTTTCTGCTTTTTTAGCCCATTTCATCCTGCACTTCCCCAAATTCACAAACACACTTTGTCCCTATCATCCAAACACCTTTATCCATCCTTAAACAACCTCAAACCTCCACTATAAATAATCCCTTTCATCACCATTTTTAACTCACCCCATCATGTCTTCTCCCATCAAACCAAAACCAAAAACCTCAAAGCTAGCAAGGATGATCATAAAACTCAGTTGGAGAAGAAAACCAAACCCCCAAAACAAGTCCATCACAACAAATGATGTGGCTAAACAACCAACACCTCCACCCACATTTGGTCCCAACTATACTCCTAATCCTCAAGCTCATTCCAATGAACCCTTTCACAAACCTCATCAAAACAACCAACCATTCACTTTTACTCCCAAAAATACACCTTCATCCTCCATACCTTCACACCCATCAACACCATAGATGTCTAAACCACCAAGAGTATCACCACCACCTCCTACCAACTCACATGTTACTCCTATGTTGCATGACCAAACATCCATCCCAAATAACAACCTCAACCTCCACCTTCATTCCAATCAACACATCTCAACCTCAAACCAACTCCCATGAAACCTTCGAAAATCCTCATCATTTTGGTCAACCATCAAACTTTCCCTCACCATCAAATAACTAAGCCCTATCCACATGCGTTCCGCCCCAAAACAAATTTTTTTTTTGTCGCAAGCAAGCCCAATCACCCTCTTTGGCAATATTAAAACTATTAGTATCTTTACTTATGTTGTAATTCTTATGTTTTAAGCATTTTGTGTGATATAATGATGATTCATGTGTTATACATGATCATCTTGAATGCATGAATAGATTATTTGCTTGTTTTAAATATTTCTGCTATGCATATATATATATATATGTCTTGCTATGTGTTTGCCATGATTGTTGTTTGTTGCCTTTATATTCCACAGTTTGCTATAGATGTGTTGTTTCATCTTTTTGTTTCATTGTGATATATATATATATATATATATATATATATATATATATATATATATATATATATATATATATATATATGCCTATGACATGCTTAAAATATGATCGTAGTAGTCTACATATAAACATTGTTCCTCTTAACATGTTTTGCTACTATTAAACCATTCCAAATGAACATGGTTCAAATAAAGCTTGCTGCAAACACAACCCAAAAATTGACCCTTTTCTGAAAAAATTTCAATTCTGGTCATCTGGGAAATACCAGATGGGCGGCCCCCTTAATGTTGCTAGGCGGTCCCCTTAATTTTAAGGGGGCCGGCCTACAATTAAGGGGACCGGCCATCTGGAAAGAATTTTTCACTATTTCATTTTGCATCTTGTGACCCTTTTCTGTAATCCCAGCTACCCTTACCTTTATTAAACCCATCTGAGTTTGGAATATTATCACTAAACCTCAAAACCTTACCCAAAACAACCACACTTTCATAATAAAAATTCCCTCCAAATTAAAAACCCAAGACACCATGCTATCACAAAAATCCTCCATTTCCAAGTCCTCCAAGAAACTCAAAATAGTCATCATATCACCCATAAATGTCCACTTCAACAAACACCTCACTAAAGAAGACAACACAACCCATCACCACCACCACCTCCAAAATCTTCACCCATTTCACCACAACCTCATCCATTCTTTCCAAACTAGATGATTTTTTTTTAAGTCTTCCATCCTTTTGGTTGCAAGCTTTATGGGAATCATGTGCGTTTGGGATGATTATTTAGTATCATTAGTTGTTTTGTGTGAATATTTGCATGCCTTATGTTGTAATTCACTTGCATGCTTTATCATTAGTTGTTTTGTTTGAATGTTTGAATGCCTTATTTTGTAATTCACTTGGTTGTGTATTTATACACAACACTTTATTAAATGCATGATCTCATTCTATATGCTTGCTTATTGTTTGAATGTTTGCATGCCTTATGTTACATATACTTGTAGTATCATTAGTTGTTTTGTTTGAATGTTTGCATGCCTTATGTTGCATATACTTGTGCTTCTAATATTTTTCTTGCAAGCGTTCCATAGCTCGTTTCCTTGGTGCCCCCAAACGAGGGGGAGTACACATCAAGGGGGAGTTTTCGTCCCGACAAATTTCACGTTTGAATTTTGTCGGCTTAACCTTTTTGATTCTACAAAAAGGGGGAGAAGTGAATGTAAACTCACTAAATACTTGTCCAAAAATAAACTTTTTGGTTTAATGAGTTTAGGTTTTGTAATCATCAAAAAGGGGGAGATTGTTGACATAAATAAATGCCTAAAAACATTATCAATATTTATTCATATCTCTATGTTTTGATGATCACAAAATGTAAACTCATTAAAACATAAACTTATAAATTAAACAAGTACTTAGTTGTAAATATTCACTTCTACAACTAAAATCACTTAAGGTATGAATGAACTAATGCTTAATGCATCATATGATCAAAGGAACATTTTCTTTATTTCTAAACTTTTTATAAAATGTCAAAAACATTTTATATATTTTTGAAAAACAATTTTGGTATTAAATAAAAATGTTTAATCTTTTATAAAAACATGAATTCAAATTTTTAACCAAAATCTGTAAAAATGTTCCAGAAAAACCTTCCCCACAAAAGGACAAATCTGGGCAACGTTCAGAAAATTTTACTAGGAGGCTCCCTTAATTTTAAGGGGGCCGGCTAGTAAAATTAAGGGGACCGCCCCCTATTTAAGGGGGCCGGCCACGCTCCAGTAGGCTCCAGCTGTCCAGATTTTTCTCCTATAAATACCAGCCTTCCCCTGGATTTTTACTTACCTTTTGCACACTAAAACTTTCTGTTTTAAATCCTTGTATATACATTTCAAAATCCTTTGATCATATCTTATTAAGCATTGGTTTCTAAGTGATCCAAGCTTCCTACATTCAAGTGCAAAAGAAGAATACTCCTTCAACATCTAGAGAAGAAGTATTGCAACTTAGCTATCTAAGTTGTGTGTGTCATCATTCATTTGTATATGAGTTGTATATTTGTTTGATAGTTGTGTGTATAATTATTTGGGATAGGTTAGTGTGTAAGTAGTGAAGTTGTGTAGTTAAGGTGTGTAAGTAGTGAAGGTGTGAAGAAGTAGAAGTGTATATAGGTTGTGCTAAGTTGTGAAGAAGGTGTGAAGTCGTAGTATATAAGTTGTGAAGAAGTTGTGAATAAGTCGTGAAGTAGTCTTGAGGAAGTAGTCGTGAAGAAGAAGTCGTGAAGTAGTCGTGAAGAAGAAGTTGTGAAGAAGGTGTGATTAAGTTGTGTACAAGTTGTGAGATTGGTTCTAGCTACGATTAGAACCCGACATCTAGCTTTGTGTCGTTAAGCCGGTGTAAGCTAAAGTTGTGTAAGGTTTTCTCCGCCATAAGGGAGCTTGTTGACATAGTGAAGAAAACTCTCGAGTTAGGTGCTCGGGGAGTGGAGTAGGGCAAGGAAGGTGACCTTGTAGCCGAACCACTATAAATCTCTTGTGTCTCGGTTAGATCTTTCCATCTCTATCTTTCATTTGATTTACTTTACTTTACTTGCTTTACTTACTTATATTTATCTATACTTGTTCATATTGTTTAAGAATTGAAGTCACATAATATCGAATCGAAGTTTTTAAAAGTAAATAAAAGTTTTCAAAATAAAATTTAAAAAGACGTAAAACTATTCAACCCCCCTTCTAGTTTTCCACAGTGCGCTTCGTCACTGAAACAGGTTAACATTAGTCTTCCAGTGTTGTCAGAGATTACTGCTTGAAAACAATAGTTGCACAGACCTGGAAAAAACGTTTTCAATAAGAACATGCAAATATACTAAATAAGATATCGTGTTTGTGTTCATGGAGCAATGGCGTTGTTTTAACCTGTAGTCGCTCGCGCCTTCAGCGGTAGGTGGTTGGCAGTATGCGTGTGGGAAATTGTCAAAGATCTTGCGCCTGCAATCGGGGCATCGGCGGAAGTACCAAGGTCTCCTCTCGATGATTTCTAAGATCGTATCGATGACTGTGAACCGTACGTTCTGCAAAAGGTAAGAAAAGTTTAATATGTGTTTTATTTAGAGTGTACTTAAACAGAGTCAGATCGTTTACCATTTGGTTTTGTGGGTCTTCTTGTACCAACTGATCGACTGTAACACGATTCCATTGCTTTTCTTGTTCGATGTTGTCGTATCTGTATGTGCGTACATTTTGTATAATCGGTGCTGGTACCAACTAGCCATACCTGGAGAGTTATTAATGTTTAGTTTAACATAACCACAATTTGTGGATTTTATATTGCCATGGCTTATTGACAGCTTACATGCTTAGTATATAGTCTGTTTCTGGAACACCTGGGTTAAAGTAGTAGTAGGTCGCGGGCGTGCTTGAAAGTTGTAACCCTGTGGTTCATGGTTCGTATATTACACGCACTTTTTTTTTACCTGGCTCGAATATATGCATATAGTAGTGATATTACCTCTGTATGTCTTAACCCAACAGGAACTGACCGCCATTATCGTTGGTTTTGCCGCGTTTTCATATGCGTCAGTGTCAAAGGTCCTAGCTTTTTCGTTCCAAAGTGTGAATCTTATTGTGTTCCCTCTGCATTAAAAAGAGCATGGCATTTTATTGTTGCCATAACATTTCCGTATCTGGAATGAGGTAATACAACTTACTCTAGGTTTTGGAGCATGATATCTTTTCACACGACCTTCCTTTGAGTTGCGTTTCCAATTTCTTGCACGTCCCCAACATATCGGATACATCCTATATAATTTGTAATTTGGAAATATGCAGTTACAATAGGTACTGAATACGTATTAGTCATGATTGTCGTGTGTACCTGTTAATATTGCGTCGTTGTTGTCAGCCCGTACAGGTAGTTCGTTATGCGTAGCAAAATTAAAGTGGTGTGTTGGAAACCTGTTTCCATCGAACGTGTATACGTCAGTGAACCTTCCTAATATCAGAGTGAGATGGTTTGGCAAGGTCTGCATCCATCTTTTAGTGGGCTGCAAGCCGAATCCGGTAATTGTGTATGTGCCATTTATCTGAAGTGTGTTCTTGAAACGTATTCTGTCACGCGTGTCCACGTTTGCCTGTATTGCTCCTCCCTGTAACGCATTGGATCAAAGCAAAAAGCAATTGTCATTGACCAGTTAGGCATTTGGACAGACTGTGTAACACCATTTTACCTGCTGATCAAGTAATATGAAAGAAATTATCGGCTGCCTGGTTCCTCTAGTATCTATAACGGTCCACTTGCAATAGACCCTTACACGTATGGCTTTGCCAATGTCTGATGGTTTCATATCTGCCACACCCACGGTCTCTAATTGTGTAACCGGTCTTTTGTCGATAGATTTTGCTATCGCAGCTAATGTAGCATTATCGGACATTTTCCTGCAACACAATGAATAGACCACATCTGTTGACGTGCATAGATATATGAGTTCAACAAAAACAGTATGTGCAAAAAACAGGTACAGATGCGCGGTTTATATAACCAATCAATGCATGCTATTTGCATGTACCGGGAGCTAGCCTAGTGTACATTTACCTGGGCGCGACAAACATATTGCTAGTACATGGAAACGGAAACATGGAATGCGTCTTTCGCAACAGAAGTTGTGTCATAGGTACGCTCGAAGTATATTAACGCACCACACGTATATTCTCTGCTACCATAGTCCTAGAGTCAAAAAAAAAAAACATATAGGAAAAAAAATATTAAAACATGATAAGCATGTTAGTCCACAGTTTCCAGCCAGCACATGGGCGTCAACATGGTATCTGTGGTGCCTGTCAGGCGTGGAAATTCGTGTATCGGCAAGACTCTAGGAAATCTGTAAACACACATTTAACAAATAGATAATTCAAAAACATCCAAAAAAAAAAAAAAAAAAAAAACAGATAATGTGTAACCATGTCATATATTAAATTGGCATCGATAAAACATAGTTAACGATCATGTAACTGATACGCATAATACATCTTCATGGACATTTCCCAGTCCTCATCAAACGTCTGGCTACTGATATCCCAAAGGTGTAAACTAAGATGGAAGCCTTCTTCCCCAAAAACAAACAATAATGGAAATTGTAAAGACATGTAGCACGGATGCAATTTGTTAACCCTTTCTGGGTTCCCACCCCTCTGCTCAATAACTATGTCATAGTCGGTTCCTGTATCAGGACCACCCTCATAAACAATAGCCCCTATAGAGTCACCCGACGACAGTTCATATTGGCGTGAACCCACAACACCAAACAACTTGATCCTGAATTCAGGAACATCGGCTTTAGTAAGTTTGTCTCTTGCAGTTCTAAATAGTCGAACTAATTCATTGGACTTATCCAATACATGAATCAGGTTCTGTACAATATCAGCACGTAACTCCGTACGACCATCTTAAAAATGCCGTAACCGGTTAGCAAACTCATTCTGTGTATCGAAAATATATAACTGGAGAAAACATGGATCACTTTCATCAGCAGGACAAAGGCTTCCTATCCAATGATAAATCTGGCCCGAGACTTTGAACACGTAGGGGCCATTACCACGGTTTATCGATTCATCCATCTGAGCACCCAAAGATGTCATAGCAAACATTGAATTGTAAGCGCGTATATTCTCCATAAAGTGCCGGTCCATAAATAGCTGGCTTATATAAGGAGGGTATTCTAGCCCATGCCGTAGCCTGATCTTACCACCCATGCAACAACGATGATATTCTGGAAAATGATTGCTTCCATGTTTCAGTCTCTCTTCAAACCAAAATAACGCATTGCAATGGCGACATACTCTGTCACATGGACCTAAAGACATATACGTATCGGGAGGTCCTGCAATGCGGCAAAATCATACAATGAACAACTGAGTAAATCATAACACAACATCATAGAAAAAAACAAATCAAGTAATGGTGTAAATCGTTGAACATAATCATAAACGATAAGAAATCCGATAATGGTGAAACACGCAACGAACCTCGGTTGGCATGCGCACGCCTACCATACGCCGTGCTCATACCAGCTTGGCTTTCGTGTGCTGCATTCGGCTGTTCTGTAACAATAGCAGGTAATGGCACACGTGTATTAGCAATTTAAACGAATGGCAAAATGCAGAGCACGAAGACATAAAACTATAGAAAAGCAGATAAAAAATAAAACAGGAAAAGTACGTTGATGGTTGCTTGTAGATGCATCTGCGTTTCCGTCCATGACAGTAGGGTGCACCGATATTGCTGGCATTTCGGCTGTAACAGTACCATGGACAACTATCATGACACATGCATCGAGTAAACTGGAACGACAAATGGAAGTATGCATCAGAAAATTATAAAAGATACGTACAGTGGCTAATACGTGTCTCACTACTGGAAGGACTGTTAGCACGGACAACAGTTTCACCTATTACAATGACATCCAAAAATATATTCGTATCAGAAAACATTAACACCATTATACCCGAAACAGGCTAATGATCAGCTTACATCTGTAACTACCTGTACACGAATTCTGCTGCAGGTATGTGACACGGCCATAAGAATCAGGAACCCCAAAGGGGGCTGCAAAAACACGGCCCAAAATCTGTATGAGTGTAGTATATTCAAATTTGTAATGTCATTGTTAAACAAATGAGTTTAACCGCTTTCCGAGAATTTCTATTGAAAGAAATTTATCCACTTTTAACTCCAGTATGTGATCATCTACGGCCCAAATGGTATATCAAGTTAATAAAAATGTCACTTGAAAAAAACAAACACTTGGAATAATTTACACTTATTATGTCGAACACATCATTCCATGTATACCAGATTTATGAAATAGATTACAAAATGATGCTCCATCGTGGACAACTTACAGCATGACATTATCTTAATCCATCTATATATATATATGGGTCCGGTTCTAGGGAAAAGTGTAATTAGATAGAAAAGTGATAAAAAAAGTTATAGGGTAGAATTTGAAACATCTCAAACTTTAGGGTAAGTTTTGAAACACACCCCCACCCCCCCATCCCCACGCCCCCCCCCCCCCCCCCCCGAAAATTTTTTTTGTCCCGCCAAAAAAAAATTTTTTTTGGGGGCAATTTTTTTTTTCCAGGCCAAAAATTTTCCCGCCAAAATTTTATAACTATGATGCACATTTTTATTTTGGTGCATCACAGTTATAAAATTTAGTTATAACTAGGATGCACCAAAATTTATAACTGTGATTCACCAAAATAAAAAGGTGCATCATAGTTAGAAAATTTTGGCCGAAAAATTTTTGGCATGGAAAAAAAAAATTTTTTTTTGTCCCCCAAAAAACACCTTTTTGTTTTGGTGCATCATAGTTATAACTAAAATTTATAACTGTGATGCACCAAAATAAAAAGGTGCATCACAGTTATAAAATTTTGGCGGGAAAATTTTTTGCCTGAATTTTTTTTTATTTTTTATTTCTTTTTATTTTTTATTTTTTTTTGCGGGATTTGCACTATTTTCTCACTCTTTCACCAAAGTGGCTTTTTTCCTAGAACCGATATATATATATATATATATATATATATATATATATATATATATATATATATATATATATATATATATATATATATATATATCCGTGATATAGTCGATTGTGAGTGACTATACAACAGTGGTACCTTCGGTAGATACTAAAGTCTGAGAAATACGTCCACCTATGCTACAGGAAGCTGCAAACCCAAAAGATAAGAAACACACATCAGTTGTTAACAACACACAGTGACAACAAAGCGGGCCCAATAAAACGTACTAACACAATACTACCTGTGGACACCGGTATCTCATCCAATTTCCTCTTTCCCTTCCCGTTAACCGACATGGGAAACGAACTTTGCTGATGACTACCAATAGCCATCGTGTGTAGCTCGTTAACCGTTATACCATTAGACGGCCGAACCGGCACACCCACAACATCCATCGTAGTAACAGGCCGTCGACAAACATTCGAGTTACAGTGTAATGAATTGTCGACATCCATCGAAATACCAACCGAGGTTTCATTGTTTTGACCATCACCAATACCCATGTCACAGAGCAACGATAATGGATGTGGTGAATCCACATCGCTACCAGCAGTAACAGACACATCATCCTCTAATGGTTGTTCATTAGTGGTTCTACGAACGACCTTACTCTTGGTTTTCATACTTAGAAAGGCAACATACAGAAGACTAAAAGCATAAATAATCATAGACGACAAACAGCGTTCATGCTTAACCACATATGTCATAGAAGTCCTAAAACCGAGAAAAAATATCCAAAAAAAAGAAGATACAAATATAAACATGGAGCCGGTAATGCAAAACATGAAAACAGAAGCACCAAAATAACTACTACTACCAACCACGGTTTTACCTAAAACGTTAAAACACAAAGGGCTAGCTAATAACAGAAAACAGTAAAGCAATTCCAGAAACACAAAGGTACGCAATTCGAGAAAGAACACATCAAGAAGATAAGTATCAGAAGTGAGGCGGTGGAGTGGTTAAGAACGGGAAAAAGACTAAAAAAAACAGGGTAAGTTAATGGACCTAGCTTATTGTACAAAAAGTTTCACAATGCATTCTTTGTGCGTAATATGTATAAATTGCATAGAATAGTCACATATTAGAATTTTATTTTTTTTATTTTTTTATATATATATATATATTTTTTTTTATTTTTTTTTTGGTTTTAATATTTGAAACTTTAAGATCTTCCCTAGCTAAAAAAATAATCCGTTAATCTTAAGCCCCTTAAATATATTTCTTCCTCAACTCAAAAACCATTGTACTTGACTGGGTAGAATATATTACTGAACTTTTAATATATGTTGGTTTCTCAAAGAAACAATTTGTTTACCATGGCATATATACCAACTCTATACTGTCAAGAATAATGCAAAACATACAGTCGTATCTTCTATTTGTACAATAACCCACAACCCATGTGCTTGACATCATGCATGACATCACAAATGGGTAATATCCATGACCCATGACCCAAGATGTCTTTGACATCATGCATGACATCACTTGACCCATAACCTAAAACCCAGAATTGCAACCCAAAGTCCGGACTGGTACTACCAGATACCCGGTTCCATCAGTTTGCACTGGCCGGATCCCTCTGGGAAGGGATCCGCTGGAACCGGGTGAACAGTGGCTTTTATTGCCTATAAATAGTGAGCCATTTCCTCTTTCTTTCTTGCACCTTCTCACATATTTCTCTCTCTATGTTTCTCTTTTACTAACCTCATATCCTAAATCTTTCTTGTAGTCTTTTGTGTGGTGATTCTATAAGTTCCTTCTAAAGGCGAATCACTACGTTTAGAGTCGAAGTCGTGCAACCACCAAGCCATGGAATGCTAGACTTCATCATCATCTCAAGATCACATAAGTGACTCTTGTAGGTGATCCATCTCAAGTAGATTCAAGACACGGTGTGTACTTTGGTGTAGTTGAAGCTTGGATTGCCAAATCAAGTCTTGAAGGTCTTTGTCATTGAAGAGCGGCTCTTCAAATTGTGTAGATCAAGATTGTTAAGATGAGTTTTGGTGGCTCATGAAGATCTTGGTGTAGATATTAGAAGTTGAGGTTTGATACCTCAAGGTTGTCTTGGTGCAAGACATTGGAGTCGGAGTTTGGTGCCTCAAAGTTTGTTGTGTACATTTGTGTAGTCAGGGTGATCACCCATATGTTGTGTCTTGTACATTGGTGACATTGGAGATTGGGTCTCCAAGTTGTGTTGTGTCGGGTAGTGGTTCCTCCATTGTAATGGAACCCGGTATCTAGCCTTGTACCGAATAAAGTGTAGGCGACGAAGGTTTGGTCTACCTTGTGTGAAAGACCTGGTATCTAGCTTAGTACCGGATAAAGTGTAAGCGATGTTGTGAAGGCTTCTCCGCTGGTGAAAGGAGTTTGTCTTGTGTAGTGATTACGGAACTCTCGAGTTGGGTACTCGGGGAGTGGACTAGGGCAGGGAAAAAGAGTCCCTGTAGCCAAACCACTATAAACACTTGTGTTATGGTTGTGTCTTTCTATCTCTATCTCTTTAGTTATTTTCCTTTTCTAACTATCAATATCCAACACGTAAACTAGATTGACATAAGTCTATCTATAAGTTTTAATAAGTGATTTTAATCGGTAAAACTATTCAACCCCCCCTCCCCCCCCCTTCTAGTTTTCTACACCTCCTATGCCATAGCATTGATTCATCAAGTGTGGCCTTTGCAACAAGACAAATTAAACTCTCGTTAGGAACAATATTCTTCATATCAACACTGCACATATTGTTCTTTCTAGGAACTTTAAGTAAAACCTTACTCTCATCAGGTACCTTAAAGTTAGGAGACAGAACAAAACATTCAGTGTCAGTAAAAAGAACACAGTTCTTTTTGTCACACATCTGTGAGACACTGAAAATGTTAAACTTTAACTCCTGGACAAAGTACACATCTTCAAAATCAAGCTTACCAGTCTTAATAGTTCCTTTACCAGTAATTCTTCCTCCTCTGGCTCTGATGAACTCAAATAAGTACATTTTATTATCATCTATCCTATTTATTTGACTTGTTTTATTATATTATATATGAGAATCGATACATTAATGTTTACTTTAGTAATTCTCAGGTAAAAACAAGCATTATGTGAAACTTGGCGATTTTGGACTAATTATGGAGCAAAACAAGCGAGATGTCAAAAGTCTACTGAAATCCAGAAGATGCGCCGTATCTCACTCAACAGATACGACGCAATATCATACTTAAATGAATTCGAAGACCATTGCCTGACTTTGAAGAATGCGCCGCATGCAATTCTGTCATGCGCCGCATATGAAACTTTGGTCAAAGAAGAAGATCAAGCTCGTTCTACTCCAGATACGCCGCAATATACTTCTAACATACGGCGTATCACTATCAAGATTTCACCAGTTACAATCCAAGACAGCTAAAGTACATGCGCCGCATACAAAGATCAAGTTACGCCGCATCTGAAGACGGTGTACGAATATTCCAGAATATATTAATCTTGGACCCCACGCGAAGTTAAGTCAATGCGCCGCATCGATCCCTCAGACAGAAACTATAAATACCCCAAGGTCAGACGAATTTAAGAGACCTTTTGTATAACCCTAGAGCCGAATCCAGACGACCAAGCAGCACAAGACACACCTCAAACAAAGATACAAGAGCTGTAAGAAGGTCCTGCATGTATTCAATTCATTAAGTAGTTTTGTTTTATTGTTTTAGTACGCTTTAATTCATCAGGATTGATGGGCTTGTGTCATGTGACTACGGAAGATCATGCACTCCCCTTAATATTGCTTTCCCATTAATTAAAGTTTATATGTTGATGTCTTTGGTGACTTTTATTAGTGCATTGATAACCTCTGTGTCTAGCTGAGTCTTGCTTGGGTCGCCATGCCCCTTCCTCGCCTATTTATTCTAGCGTCTCTAGAAAAGTAGGATAGACATAAGTAATCATTAAGGGTTTACTCGCCGATAAGATTAGAGCCAACGAGAAAGGTTTAATTATATACACTTCATATAAAACTAGCAATAAAACAAGTGACAAGCTATTTAATTATCAGAACAGGTCTTCTTATTGTCTCGAGTATCTATCTGTGTACGTGTGTGCTAATCGCTGATTCGTGCTCATTAGTTTAGTTTTCTATTTAATTATAACAAAACTGTGCCAGTCTCTCAGGATGAACCCCCTTGCGTTAGATTAGGTTGTATAACTAACTTAGGATATTAAAATACTGATTAGAATAACTAGATAATACGTTCCACTCTTAGTGATCGACACTCTGCTTACCATTATATTCATACTGATCGGGTACACTGCTCGTTAAGTGTGTGTGTTATTGATAAGTCGGCTAAATATAAATTTAAAACTTGAGTAGGCATTAATACTGCTAAAACGCAACGACACATCACGCGCATCAAGTTTTTGGCACCGCTGCCGGGGAGTGAATTGTTATTATCTGTTAATTTGATTAAGTATTTTAATTAGGTTTTTCTTTTTAGTTTTTTTTTAGATTCTAACCACTAACCCTGTTGTATATTAGATAGATTGCATTCATTGTATAATTTGCATATTTACTGTTTTTGTGTGTTTTTGTTTTCTGTAATTTTTGTTTCTTTTTGTTTGTTTTTATTTTTGTTTTTCTTTTTTCTGTATTTTTCTGCATTCTGCTGTCGTTGTATTGTGCTGATACAAACGATACGGCGGATCTGTTTTCACAGATACGGCGTATTGCGTTTAATTTTTATAAAATACAACGCGTTTAATAAATTCGAGTACGACGCATCTTTCCCCAAGATACGGCGTATTCTGTTTTTAATAAGAAATTTTTCTAAACGCTAACGCCATACGACGCATCTGTTTTAACAGATACGGCGTATTTTCTATTTAAATTAAAAACAGTTTTTCGAATTATTAAACAGAAGCGACGCATCAATCTTTATCGATACGACGCATCTACTAAATCAAAAATCTTGTATTTTGAAACATAACGAAAATACGGCGCATTAGCTTTTGTTAATACGACGTATTTAATTTTAATAAATATAATCGATTTTTGTTAATTTAAACTTGATACGGCGCATTCTAATTCATAAGCGGTGTATCTATTTTCTGAATAAAAGTCTGATTAAATTTTAACGTAATAAGATACGGCGTATCCAACTTTCTGGATACGGCGCATCGTTTGCAGATATCAGCAACTTTTATTTTTCGTATTCCGTTTTCGTTGTTAATTTTCTGATATCATACTTTCTTGAACATACCCTACTGATGCTTTTGTGATGATTTCAGGAAGTGCATGACCAGGAATTCAGCTAAGAACTTGATTAAACCTTTCGAAGATCCTGAACGAGCCTTACATTCGCTTAAAAGGCTTTTCAACACAAAAAGCTTTGAAATTTCAAGTTCGTTCGAGCTTGATTACTTTTCTGAAGAGAAGGAGAAAGAAGAAACAGAAACAATGACGGAAAACACTACTATGGAGGAATACATGAACAAAACCCGTGCTGATTACAGTTCAGGAGTTGCTAGACCGAAGTTTGATGAAAAGTCAAAGTTTGAGTTGAAGGGTCAGTTTCTCAAGGAGCTAAGAGAAAATGCTTTCAGTGGAACAGAACATGAAGATGCTAATGAACATGTTGAAAAAGTCCTCGAGATTGCAGATTTGTTTACTACAGAAGGAATCTCTGACGATCAACTTATGCTAAGAATCTTTCCAATTTCGCTTAAAGGAGTTGCTAATAAGTGGCTAAGGAATGAACCTGCTAGTTCAATCACAACATGGGAAGATTTGAAGAGCAAATTCCTGAAAAGATATTGTCCACCTGCTAAAACTGCTAAAAAGATGGAGGCTATCAACAATTTCAAGCAAGAGCCTGATGAAACTCTTTATCAAGCTTGGGAACGATTTAAAGACTTATTGATGAAATGCCCTCAACATTATCTAAATCCAATGCAGGAGATAATATTGTTCTATCAAGGATTGGACGTGCCTACTAGACAAATCTTGGATGCTAAGGGAGCTGTGCCTCAAATGAGTGCAGCCGATGCTAGAAAAGCTATCCAAGAAGCTGCTGATCACTCTCAAAAATGGCACGACGGAACCTCTACTAGATCTAAGAGCAGCACTAATTTTGACGGGTTTGCTGCAATTCAAGCTCAATTGGATAAAATTAGTAGAGAGATGAATAAGCGTGATGAGAAAGTTTATGCTGCCCAAGTTGGATGTGAAAAATGCGAAGGACCTCACTACACTAAAGATTGCCCTAAAATGAATGAAAGTGAGACTTTTGAAGAAGCATACTAACACACAATTTGGACAACCATTCCAACCTTCAGGAAGATTTAGGGAAGCTGCTCCGGGATACTATCAAAAGAACAACTATAATCCCACTTATCAAGAAAGGAGGCAGACTTTGGATGACACTCTAAAGCAAATTATGGCCGATGCTGCTAAAAGACATGAAGAGAACACCGCTATGATCAAAGAAATCCGAGCCTCAACGGATACTATAACAAGAAATCAAGGAGCTTCGATCAAAGCATTGGAACAACAAATCGGACAAATGAGTAAGGTTCTTCAAGAAAGGGGATACGGAAGTTTACCTAGCTCAACTGAAACTAACCCAAGAGATCATGTCAAGGCCATATGCACTACTGAAGAAGTCACGCCTAACATACCTTTTCCTAGAAGATTTATGAATGGTAATGATGCTGCAAAGCCCGAATTTTTCTTTAATTCTTCAATTAGTTTAAGGAGGTTACTCAACGAGAAGGCAAAGATTGAAGAGGAGATCAAGGCTACAATGAAAGAAGAGAGCTCTGCAACCGACTTACGTGCCTTGCCTCATAAAGAAAAGGACCCAGGAAGTTTTACTTTACCTTGTTCAATTAATGACATATCTTTCAATAATGCATTAGCTGACTTAGGAGCTAGCGTTAGTGTTATGCCCCTTAAGACATTCACTACCCCAGGACTAGGAAAATTAGCACCAACTAAGCTGCTTATTGAATTGGCTGATAAAACGGTAAAACGACCTGAAGGGGTTGCTGAAAATGTGCTAGTTAAGATTGAGAAGTTTGTTTTCCCCGTAGACTTTGTTATATTAGATATTCCCGAGGATATTAAGATTCCTTTAATCCTTGGAAGACCTTTCTTGTCTACCGCCCATGCTAAGATTAATGTGTTTAAAAGAAAAATCTCATTAAAGGTAGGGAACAATAAACTAGTTTATAAGTGCCAAAATCCTGCTAAGAGCATAATTAGAGGCGTCTATGTGCTAGGATTAAGAGAACGTATGGACCTTGATCTAGAAGCTAGGCTTATGGGAGAAACATTGATTCAAAACAACTCAACTAATCCTAATCATAAGAACCTCGAGGAATTTATTGACCTTAATGTACCTACCAAACTTAGGCGCGATATTGTTAATGATTCTGATGATGAGTGGTATGATTGCGAAGTGATTAACAAACGCAGGAGAATAGTTGAGAATACAAATTTGAATAATGATATGTTTATTGAACTACCACCCCACCTTGCATATTTATGCCTATATAATAATAAGAATTTCCCGTCTATCATTTTGTCATCTCTGCCCGAAAGGGACAGAACTTTGTTTATACAGATATTAAAGAAGAATGGCGTGGATATTAAGGACGAGCAAGGAGTGTGCAATATTACTGGACTGGCAATGAGGGAGCGCGATGCTTCCGACTCTTTCAGTGATCGGTATTAAGGAGCTGAACGTGAGTCTAACTTGAAGACTCTGGAATAAAGACAAGTGCTGACCGGGAGACAACCCGAAGGAAAAATTTTTACTTTTCTGTTCTGTGTCGAGTCTGTCAGACCTGCAGAAGATGCGGCGCATCTCCATCATAAGATGCGACGCATCACCTGCACTGGTCATATCTTATTTCATTTTCTGCATTTTTATTTTTGACTTTAAAACTTTCTGTCAGTTTATTTAAGGATGCGACGCATCTTTTATTCTGATTCGTATTTATTCCAGGCTCGATACGGCGTATCTTCTTCCATAAGATACGGCGTATCGACTGACCTGATGATTTACAGTTTAATTTTTTTAGGTTTTATTTTTACTAACTACTAATGTATTATGCAAGTTTGAACCTTCTTAACTCAGGTGTGTTAAAGTCTAAATGGTATTATAGATTCCTGCATTTTTGTGGATACATCATTTATGAAGCTTAAACGTTCTCATCCACAAGAAAGTTGATTTTTGCTCTTATACGAATAATGGAGGATCATACCGAGCAAATCTCAGGGGAGTTTTTCTGTTCTAATTCTTTTATTTTCTAGTTTTTAACCTTTGACACAAACAACGAGGACATTGTTTAACTTAAGTGGGGGGATGGAGAATTAGAACACTTTCTTGCCCTAAATGTTAGTGTAAATATTACGATATTTAAACTAAACGGTTTCTTCGGTTTTAATAATGACAAACATGTAACTTGTAAGACATAACGTAAAATGTGCAAGTTACTCGTAAACACAAAACATCAATGCATACTTACATCAACACCTCCCGACGTCTCAAGTATGCTTCAACGAAGTCGTAGATTTTCATCCCGACATAAATCACTCAAGGTATGGACAAACAAATCTACTACTTGACAAATGATCAAAGGATTTTATTTTTCTAAACTTCACATTTTTAATGTGACAAAACATTTTTTCAAAAATATATTTCACAAATTATTTTTGAATTAAAAAGAAATGTTTTATTTTGAAAAATATGTTTGAAAATCCCAACAGTCAAATTTCCCCCCAAAACAGCTCCTAACTTCCCCAAATAAACCTTCCCCACAAAAGACAAAAAAGGGAGCGTCCACGGCACCTTTAAATAGGGACGGCTCCATTAAATTTAACGGAGCCGTCGGGTATTTAACGGAGCCGTCCGTACGTAACGGCTAGATTTTTCTTTGCCTATAAATAGTGGACCATTTCACACTTCCAACTTGATTTTTCCAGTCACTTTTCTCTGGTCTAATCCCTCTTCACTTAGAACACTTTCTTTGATCATTTGGAGAGTCTTAGTTTGTTTAAGAGTGATCCAATCATCAATTCAAGTGATCCTCTTCATTCCTCTTGATTAGCAAGAGAAGAACACAAAGTATCCAAGTAGATACAAAGTGTTGTCATCCCTCTTGATTAGCAAGAGAAGAACACAAAGTATCCAAGTAGATACAAAGTGTTGTCATCCCTCTTGATTAGCAAGAGAAGAACACAAAGTATCCAAGTAGATACAAAGTGTTATCATTCCTCTTCATTTGCAAGAGAAGAACTCAAGGTATCCAAGAAGATACAAGAGTTGTAGTTGTTAGGTCTTGTAACATTTGTTACACTCTTGAATGTATCATAGCATACATCAAGATCATTTTTCTTTTGAGAGTTTGTGAGGGAAGATCATTGTGATCTTGTCGAGATCTTGGAGATCTCTTAAAGCCATTGGGCTTGTGTGATTGATCATGTGGATCAAGGGTAGATTGGGTAGATCGTGGTAGATTAGTGCTAGCTAAGATTAGCACTCGACATCTAGCTTAGTGTCGGAAAATAAGTTAAGCGACGTGTACGGTGTAGATCGGGTAGATCATGGTAGATTGGTGCTAGCTAAGATTAGCACTCGACATCTAGCTTAGTGTCGGAAAATAAGTTAAGCGACGTGTACGGTTTTCTCCGCCTGAAGGGAGTTTGTTGATTAGTGAAGTAACTCTCGAGTTGGGTACTCGGGGAGTGGAGTAGGGCGAAGAGGAGCTTCGTGACCGAACCACTATAAATCACCGTGTCCGGTTTGCGCCTTCTTACTTATCTCTTTACTTTCATTTTATTCTTTATCGCTTTATCTTTATATTTGCATTGTGTTTACGCTAGTATGGCTAGTTGCTTATGTTATGTATGTGTCATGGTTGATTGTGCTTGTGTTGTAGTTTAACTTATTCATCCCTAGATGATATATGATCATAGTTGACACTTCTCATATTACGTCACACTTGATCGGGTGTTTGATACAAAAAGTTTTAAGTTTTTAAATGGAAACGTATTCACCCCCCTCCACGGTTTCCACAATTGGTACCAGAGCCACGTCGCTCAAATTTTTAAAACAAATGGTTTTCAAAATTGAGTACGATCCATGTATCAAATTACCTATGAAGGTGATGAAATATGAAAAGTAATTAGTTGTCTAATACTTACAAGTTTTGTTGTTAAGTATACTTTGTCATACTAGCTTGAAGGTTTTTTTTTAATCACTAAACGAATAGAGTTTTTAAGTGTCCGGTCATGTTTTCAGAACGAATCATTAAGTCATGTAGTTCTGAATCAGAAAATAGACCACGGTACCATTAAACATAGGACGGTACCGTGGGTCATTTAACGGTGCCGTGCATCTGATTGTCTGTTTTTCATCTTTGGTTCATTTTCAAAAATCCATATAAAATCAACCATAAGTCTGTACGAGTCGTGTCGCCCATCATTTTAAATGATGTTGAGTCTACTTTCATTTGAGAAACATTTTTATGAATTAGTTCTAAATGAGAGTATGTTAAAGTCCTTGATTTTCAACTAAAGGTCTTCTGGTCATGCAGTTTGCATAAATTTTTGGTCAAACTGAAAAAGGGCGATTCAACTTTTAAACCTTGACATGTTTTCAAAGTGACTCAACAAAAATCTTTGAAATGGGGAGGAAACCAATTCACTGTCAAATAAAATCAAGCTTAGTATACATTGTTATACCTAATACACAAAATGACGATAAGTATTTTTGTGTGTTAAGCTAAATTGCTATTTGTTTATTATAGTTTCCGGTTTATGCGTTTGTAAGGCTCATGCTAAATCGCTTGCACTATATTAAGTAATTAGTTTGCATTGCATATAGGCATCAACCATTTTTCTTGCATTTGTTGGAAGTTCTTAAAATGGTTTAGTAACCTTCTTAGGAATAGAAACTAAGTTGGTAGATCATGTGTGTCGAAAGATATTGTCTTACGCAATTATTTTTCCAAAGGTTTAAGTGTAAAAAGTATATCACCCTAAAATACTTAACACTTTCATAAAATCTGTAACATGATCTTTAAAACATTACATCATTTTGTCTTGTTTGACCATGGGTTGTCTAAACAAGATAAAAGGTCATTTTAATACATTAGTACTTAAGTAAAGGAAAATGTATTAAACTTGCATTGATCTAACACACATACAAAATGTTTTAAACATTTAGTATTTTACGTATGTTGTATAAAAATAGTTAAGATAATTATTTTTATACAAATGAGGTGTCGAAAAACTAAGAATATTATACTCAATAATATAAATAGTTTTTCTCAAATAAAAATAAATGACAATATCAAAGTAGTAACTTAATATGTCATTAACCTCACACATACAACTAGTGTTAGAATAAATGGAACACACTCCTAAAATTTTTATTTCTTTTTAAAAAGGAGTGATTGTGAGGGTCAAGAAAGATTTCGAGTACATATCAATTCATTATTCAAATTATGATTGATATCATCATCGAATCTAATTGACAAGTTTTCGAGTGTGGACATGAAATTGGAGTCATTATTTGTTTAGCTTCAAGATAACATCAAAACATGATGAAACATATTTTCTTGAATCTACATACTCAATCACACTCGATTGTTATGAAAATAATGACGTCCTCTCAAGACGAAAATAATATGCATCGGATCATAACTCACACTTGTGTTGAAGATGCCATATTGAGTCTTCTTGTCCAGTGGTTGTGTTCCAAACTTTAAACTAATATGTTTAAAAGATGCATAAAATACACAACTAAGTAGGATTGACAACTTGGATGTTTCATCCAAAATATACAAGTAATTTACATTGCAATGCAATAAGTAAATGTGTCATTTCCGAAAAACCAAACACGAGCAAACAAACAACTTATGTAAAATTTGCTCATGAACAATTCAACACTCAAAGTCACATGTCTTGTAAAATTGTCACACATAATATGTTATTAACTATTATGTAAGTCATCAATCTTTGAGAATATCACATGTACTTCTCTTATCAAAAGATTGACAAAAGATAACTTATATCCTATGCATCTTATTCCCTTTGTAACATGAATGGTTATGTTACATGAGAATACATTGCATCCTGTTAACAAATATAGGGTATTAGTGTTGAATAATAACCTAATACAACATGTGTCATTGCATAAACAAGTAAAATTGGTCATACACTAAAATACTTGTTTCACAAAGCATTCTTAAGAGTGATAAGTTTCCTCTTAGAAAAGCATACTTGTTGAAGTAAACAGTATGTCTCATTTCAAATAAAATGCTCACAAGATCTATTGAGGTAAGTAACCTTTATTAGATTCTCACTCAAGATATGCAAAGGAGCATTCTTGAAACACACACAATGTAGTAGGTTCTACATTGTATCACATTAGAATGTCTCTTGGTTCTAGGAAACCAAATCATGTTAAAATAACATGTAACAACTCAACAAACAAAGATGTTGTCCAAGAGATCATAAAATACACCATCACCATCAAACAACCTTTAAATCTCAAACACGAAATTAAAACATCTCGCTTGCCTTTGTTAGGAGTTGTGTAAGACATGTCATTTTCTTAACCGACTTTCAAAGTATGGTTAATTGAGTCATATTAGGCCATGTATAGCAAAACAAGATAAAATCATATTTGCTATACTTCGATAGGCAAATATAGGAATTTAAATTCTTCTAACATGAGAATGACTACTGGAGAACCTATCGCACTAGAAATTCAATTTGACCTAACGGTTGGATTGCTTCCAGGAGAGAAGTTGGGTTCGTGTATAACCCGTAAAAATGGTCATGTTTAGCCTTAATTGAGCACCACTAGTGATAGTCTCATACTCATTCTCTAACTTGAAAAACTTTCATTCCTACATTTGACTAGAGATAGTTTACATCGGTGAACTTTGTCTCCCATTAGGATGTCATCTTGAACAAGTAGTAATTAGGATCTGCCTTAGCAAACCTAGATTGCTTGCATCCCACATACGTGTTTCAAAATGATAACATGTTCTCGTAAGATATGGTTAAATGTATTCATGATCTTAAATGCTAAATGATTATCATGTTTTACATGATGCTTGCATTTATTCCTTATGTGCATTTTACATGATTTACTTGTAAAGTTTGCACCCACACTATGTCCTTTTGACACATTAGGAATTAGGTATGCCCATCACTATAAACCCTTAGAAGTCATAGAGCCATACACTAGTGTCAAAACCTATAGGTCAAAGTAGTCGCGAAGTTACCCTAATTCCCCAGTCATCACTTCGCCTTCTTCCAAGTAATACACCCTTTTGTCATGGGAAGGTTAGGAACAAACCTAGTAGAACTCGGAGTAGGGTTGACAACTTAAATATTTCATCTGAAATATTCAAGTAAGTTTAACTTGCGATCGCAATTGTTAAATGTCATATCCGAAACATCATACTCAAGCCTTTTAACAACATATGTTAAAACGCTCATCCAAAGGACTCACGAGTTACTATATAAGTAATTAGTAGTTCCTTTCATCCTCGTGTGAATATACACGTCTTAAGATCCCAAACCCTGCTGCAAATCAGCACCATAGGCCTAGCTTTACATCTTTCAAAACCCCATGAAACACTCACGTGCGAAGCACATAGAAACCCTTAAATCAACCAAACCTCTCAACCGAGAATCCCCTTACCATCTCCGTCTAGGTCTAGGAATGATGGAACATTTTCAATAAAACTTATGACTATTTAAATATTTCACTGGAAATATTAAAGTCATCTCTCGTACCCCTCTTATGATTACTTGAATATTTCACTGGAAATATTGTAGTCATCTCGTGCGTCTCGTCTCATGACTCTTTAAATATTTCACTGGAAATATTGAGTCATTCTTTAAATCCCTCTCATGACTATCTAAACATTTCACTGGAAATATTAAGTCATCCCTCACGTTCCTTGCATGATCTCTTGAATATTTCACTGGAAATATTGAGATCATCTATTCTATTTCGTGTCACGACTTTTAGATATTTCACTGGAAATATCAAGTCATTCCCTCGATCTCGTCCCATGACTGTTAGATATTTCACTGGAAATGTCAAGTCATATTCTGTGTCTCGTCTGATGACTTTTTAAATATTTCACTGGAAATATTAAGTCATCTTTCACATCGCTCTAATGACTACCTATGTATTTCCTCAGAAATATAAAAGTCATTTCTTCTCGTCCAGTACCGGTCAAAGAATTTATTAGGTATAAATTCTCTCCTCGTGTCGAAATCGAAGATTTATTCGTAAAATCCTCTTAAACTCCAATGACAACTTAAATATTTCATCCGAAGTATTTAAAGTTTATTTAATTTGCGAAATGCAATTAAATGTCATTTCTCGTTCTCGACAAACGTTCATCGAATCCCGGTGGATTCATTCATAAAGGAATTTATTCGGTATAAATTCTTTTAATCTAAGGTCCAGAAAAATCACAACATATGTGAAATTTCTTTGTTAGAAATCTAATTCTGGGTCAAAACTGACCTCAACAGGTCACGGTACTCTTTAATAGGGGACAATATCGTTAATTTTAACGGTACCGTTAGACCGTTGTCTACTGAGACAGTTTATTCTCACTGTTTCAAAACCACTATCGAAACACACTCGATGTAGTCTTGAACCAGAACCGTATCCTATCAGAACAGATTGTATCTATCTTCTGATTCCTAAGCCTTCTTCCCTTTCACTTTCGCATGGTACTAAACACTACCAATGCTTCCGCATCCTACTCATCTCACACACACTTCAAACGAAGAACCATTAGGATACGTTGAGATAACCCTCCTTCATCAACTTAGATAACCCTATAACCTTATCACCTACCTCACAACCCTGAAGATTTTATCTTCTTAACCCTTAGGATATCTCCAAGTAATCACATGCCTCATCATATAAATATTCTATGAATATTCACAATGATTGAGAAGAGCTACGTGACTTCAAAGGTGAAGTTTATTGTATGCTATCCACCACTTGTCATGACGTTACTAAGCTCATCGCTTCGGTCAACGTTTGTTTTCCTCTTTATCTTTTACATCTTGCCCGGATGGTCATAGATTAAGGGGGAGCGAAAACACACTCATATAGTATTTCACCAAACACTCTCAAGAACACACAAATGTGGTTCTTATTCCCTAGGAAACTTCCCTTTAGCTGCCCAGAACTAGGCTGTATAGGAAAATTCGTGACTTCCAGGTCACGGTACCGTTAAATATGCCACGGTACCGTTAAATTTAATTGTACCGTGTGGTATTTAGTGGTACCGTGCCTATGTTTGACGAATTTTCAATGTTTCCTTTAGATCCCTACATCCCTAACCTCAAACCTGCAAAATTTTGCAAACTCACATACACCCTAGGATTCCCTCACTACACCATAGGACTCTAACACCAACTTTAGTTCGAATCCCACAACTCTTGCCTATATAAGGCCTCACCATTGCAAGCTTATCTTGCATCTCACATTCAAACCTTTTAGCTACACTTCACTCTTGACAGTGATAGTTAGTCTAAGAACCTTTAACCCATAGATCATCACACTCAAACCTTACAACCTTCAACTCATCAATCATCACACTCAAACCTTACAACTACTCCTCACTTTGGATAAGTGATAGTTAGTTAAACAACCTTCAACCCTCACAATCACACAAAACCTTTCATGTACCAAACTATCTCTAACACACAACTAGGATCATCCAAACTAGAAACCTAGAACCTCGTTACCTCAACCCCGTTAGAGATATCCACCAACAATCCTGTTAGGATCACATGCACCTTTCTTTTTCCCTTTTGAAATATATCATGCATCTCATTGTCAGTGCAAACGATATATTAACCTAAACCATCTTTTCTCACCTTTCCTCAAAGGGCAAAACCAACATCTCCAACCACATCATCATCATCCTCCACCTTTAGGATTCCTACACCCTTACCTCCACCAAGTCCACCACAACCTTTAGCTATCACACTAACCCTATCACCATCAAACCTCTTTGGACTTGGCACCAACACATCACCCTTATCACCATCACCATCACCACAACTACTAATGGGTCATCCCATTATTTATCTCCTACAACCACATAAACCAAGTTGTCCTTGTTGTCATGACAACCAATACTCTCCCACCTTATGAAGTCATTTAGGTATAACCTCTATCGAGTCTACTTTATGGCACGACTTGTCATAATAGTAATCATTTAGAAGTATGTCCTATCAACAAACTATCCTTAACATCAATCATCTTAGGTAGATGATTATGTTGTTCAAAAGGTTTGTTAGAACTTGCCTTCCCAATGACAACTTGGAAGAAGTCAATTTGTGTGTCAGTCAACGAACGAATCTCGTTCTTGTTAGTCTGATTGACTGAACAATTACACCTTAGGTTGTTGCTCTTCACCCTTTTGGCACCCTTTTAGGTTGTGTCACTCACATAGTTTAACCCTTGCATGTCCTGCTATGTGTATTGTATCCCTATATGCTCATATACTGTTATATATTATGTTGCACGAAGCTAACCCTTGATGTAGGAAAAGCCTTTGTATGAATTTGATCCATGGATCCGCTAGATACTAAGGTAAATAAACAAGGGGATTAAGTCACCATAGGGGAGCATTGAGCTAGGGGGAGCTCGGGAGTATTTAATACATAGCATGGAGTCGTCTTCACAAGTGGTGACAGAAGACTTCATTGGGATGATGCAAACTCGCCTTTTTGGGGATAAAGGAAAGTAGTTCAATAAGGGGGAGTAGGGGATGAATTCAAGGGAGCGCTCATGACACTACCTTTTTGATTCGACAAAAGGGGGAGAAGGAAGTGTAAACAGGTAACTTTTACATTTTACTATGTCTTACGGTTTACATATTTGTCATCATCAAAAAGGGGGAGATTGTTAGTGCAAATATTACGATATTTAAACTAAACGGTTTCTTCGGTTTTAATAATGACAAACATGTAACTTGTAAGACATAACGTAAAATGTGCAAGTTACTTGTAAACACAAAACATCAATGCATACTTACATCAACACCTCCCGACGTCTCAAGTATGCTTCAACGAAGTCGTAGATTTCCATCCCGACATAAATCACTCAAGGTATGGACAAACAAATCTACTACTTGACAAATGATCAAAGGATTTTATTTTTCTAAACTTCACATTTTTAATGTGACAAAACATTTTTTCAAAAATATATTTCACAAATTATTTTTGAATTAAAAAGAAATGTTTTATTTTGAAAAATATGTTTGAAAATCCCAACAGTCAAATTTCCCCCCAAAACAGCTCCTAACTTCCCCAAATAAACCTTCCCCACAAAAGACAAAAAAGGGAGCGTCCACGGCACCTTTAAATAGGGACGGCTCCATTAAATTTAACGGAGCCGTCGGGTATTTAACGGAGCCGTCCGTACGTAACGGCTAGATTTTTCTTTGCCTATAAATAGTGGACCATTTCACACTTCCAACTTGATTTTTCCAGTCACTTTTCTCTGGTCTAATCCCTCTTCACTTAGAACAATTTCTTTGATCATTTGGAGAGTCTTAGTTTGTTTAAGAGTGATCCAATCATCCATTCAAGTGATCCTCTTCATTCCTCTTGATTAGCAAGAGAAGAACACAAAGTATCCAAGTAGATACAAAGTGTTGTCATCCCTCTTTATTAGCAAGAGAAGAACACAAAGTATCCAAGTAGATACAAAGTGTTGTCATCCCTCTTGATTAGCAAGAGAAAAACACAAAGTATCCAAGTAGATACAAAGTGTTATCATTCCTCTTCATTTGCAAGAGAAGAACTCAAGGTATCCAAGAAGATACAAGAGTTGTAGTTGTTAGGTCTTGTAACATTTGTTACACTCTTGATTGTATCATAGCATACATCAAGTTCATTTTTCTTTTGAGAGTTTGTGAGGGAAGATCATTGTGATCTTGTCGAGATCTTGGAGATCTCTTGAAGCCATTGGGCTTGTGTGATTGATCATGTGGATCAAGGGTAGATCGGGTAGATCGTGGTAGATTGGTGCTAGCTAAGATTAGCACTCGACATCTAGCTTAGTGTCGGAAATAGGATAAGCGACGTGTACGGTGTAGATCGGGTAGATCGTGGTAGATTGGTGCTAGCTAAGATTAGCACTCGACATCTAGCTTAGTGTCGGAAAATAAGTTAAGCGACGTGTACGGTTTTCTCCGCCTGAAGGGAGTTTGTTGATTAGTGAAGTAACTCTCGAGTTGGGTACTCGGGGAGTGGAGTAGGGCGAAGAGGAGCTTCGTGACCGAACTACTATAAATCACCGTGTCCGGTTTGCGCCTTCTTACTTATCTCTTTACTTTCATTTTATTCTTTATCGCTTTATGTTTATATTTGCATTGTGTTTACGCTTGTATGGCTAGTTGCTTATGTTATGTATGTGTCATGGTTGATTGTGCTTGTGTTGTAGTTTAACTTATTCATCCCTAGATGATATATGATCATAGTTGACACTTCTCATATTACGTCACACTTGATCGGGTGTTTGATACAAAAAGTTATAAGTTTTTAAATGGAAACGTATTCACCCCCCCTCTACGGTTTCCACACTAAACTTTTTCAAAATATGCTTAAAATGCGCTTAATATATCAAAATTTAAATTTTTTTTAGCATGTTTTTGTTTAAAGTCTAAATTACATAACCGCACACATAACTCTATTCTTTCAAAAATATTAAAACTTTAGTGTGCCGGTGACTTGTAAACTTTAGAACTTGGCTTGTATACTATTCGAGACCACCATAATGAGTATTATCTATATAATTGGAGTGACTTGTCTAAATTGGTAAATTTCTAGGATTACACCCAAATAGCCTTTATATGTTATGTGATATTAACTAACTACACTGGTTAGTTAACCCCCGTATAAACCCTTTGTTTACTCTCACTTTTAGAGTAAGATACCCCTAGAAAAACCCTCAGAGCCATTCCTTTCGTTTCTTACACCTTTGTTATAATGTTTCGATACACCCTTACACCTTAGCCTACCCTGTAGATTAAAATCCGTGGTTAATTGCTTTAGGTAAAGTGTGTTTCCTTACATTACCTGTGTTCACGTGCGTAATTCATTATCTTTGGTTAGGTCGGGAAATTGCACAATGCAATTGGTATGAAAGTAAATATTGTATAACTTTTAGTTTATTTTTCGTGTGTTTGCTACTTTCACTATTACAGTTATTTCTGAAAGTATGAAGAGTATGGAAGAATTATCCGGAAAAATAGTGATAGAAAAGTTGTGAAATTTTACACATATATGTTGATGTCAAAAAAAAAAAAAAAAAAAAAAAAAAAAAAAAAAAAAAGTTGGAAGTTTGTTTTAACCAACTTATGTAAAGTTTTGTATTAAGTGGGAGATATCACCACTATTTGTTGTTGTATATTATATTTATGGATTGAATGGGAGTTGGCCGTTTTGGGAACGCCAACTAAGGTTATTCTTTGATTGAGATTTTGTTGAGTATAATTCGTGTCTACCTAAAGCGTGTGTTTCAAGTGTTAAAGCGTGAGTTATTCAATGATATGAGTCTTATTCATGGGATGGTTAGGAAAGTGATTAACCACACTTAGGATTTTAATTTATCTGTTTTGTTTATTTTTCATTTTACACCAATTTGTATCCCAAATATTATCCATACCCTATATCATTCTTCATCCAAACCTTTGATTTATTGAGATTAGGGATTTGAGCAATCTTAAGTATCGTAGTCGTGGATTCGGCTATGTATTTATGATTTTGTCGCCCTTTTTGATATAATATTATTGGTGAAGATTACTTGGTCCTATCTTTAGCCCATTCGAGTTAAGGAATTGAGCAATTGCAAGTATCGTGGTCGTGGATTCGATCATGTATTTGTAATTTTGTCGCCTTTTCTGGAATATGAGATCGATAGAGATTAAAAAGGATGATCAACCCTTAACCAACAAACCCTTTTTACCGCTTTAGACTTGTTACTCCTTGGCTTTAGTGGGGGAGATGCGTATACTTGCCAAGCCTATGATAGAATATTCGTCACGACTAAGCAACTAAACGATTTAGAATTGTTTTACATTAAAAATTATTTTGGTTTCCACTTCGTTAAGTGTTTGGTTGTGTGATTATGACAAAACGAATACGTGCTTAAATATAAAAATAAATCCTAATATCTTTTAGGATACATTTTCATATGATTAATTCTAAGGTTTACTTGGGGACAAGTAAAGTTCAAGTGGGGGGATATTTGATGAACTCAAATAAGTACATTTTATTATCATCATTTATCCTATTTATTTGACTTGTTTTATTATATTATATATGAGAATCGATACATTAATGTTTACTTTAGTAATTCTCAGGTAAAAACAAGCATTATGTGAAACTTGGCGATTTTGGACTAATTATGGAGCAAAACAAGCGAGATGTCAAAAGTCTACTGAAATCCAGAAGATGCGCTGTATCTCACTCAACAGATACGACGCAATATCATACTTAGATGAATTCGAAGACCATTGCCTGACTTTGAAGAATGCGCCTCATGCAATTCTGTCATGCGCCACATATGAAACTTTGGTCAAAGAAGAAGATCAAGCTCGTTCTACTCCAGATACGCCGCAATATACGTCTAACATACGGCGTATCACTATCAAGATTTCACCAGTTACAATCCAAGACAGCTAAAGTACATGCGCCGCATACAAAGATCAAGTTACGCCGCATCTGAAGACGGTGTACGAATATTCCAGAATATATTAATCTTGGACCCCACGCGAAGTTAAGTCAATGCGCCGCATCTATCAACTTAATGCGCCGCATCGATCCCTCAGACAGAAACTATAAATACCCCAAGGTCAGATGAATTTAAGAGACCTTTTGTATAACCCTAGAGCCGAATCCAGACGACCAAGCAGCACAAGACACACCTCAAACAAAGATACAAGAGCTGTAAGAAGGTCCTGCATGTATTCAATTCATTAAGTAGTTTTGTTTTATTGTTTTAGTACGCTTTAATTCATCAGGATTGATGGGCTTGTGTCATGTGACTACGAAAGATCATGCACTCCCCTTAATATTGCTTTCCCATTAATTAAAGTTTATATGTTGATGTCTTTGGTGACTTTTATTAGTGCATTGATAACCTCTGTGTCTAGCTGAGTCTTGCTTGGGTCGCCATGCCCCTTCCTCGCCTATTTATTCTAGCGTCTCTAGAAAAGTAGGATAGACATAAGTAATCATTAAGGGTTTACTCGCCGATAAGATTAGAGCCAACGAGAAAGGTTTAATTATATACACTTCATATAAAACTAGCAATAAAACAAGTGACAAGCTATTTAATTATCTGGACAGGTCTTCTTATTGTCTCGAGTATCTATCTGTGTACGTGTGTGCTAATCGCTGATTCATGCTCATTAGTTTAGTTTTCTATTTAATTATAACAAAACTCTGCCAGTCTCTCAGGATGAACCCCCTTGCGTTAGATTAGGTTGTATAACTAACTTAGGATATTAAAATACTGATTAGAATAACTAGATAATACGTTCCACTCTTAGTGATCGACACTCTGCTTACTATTATATTCATACTGACCGGGTACACTGCTCGTTAAGTGTGTGTGTTATTGATAAGTCGGCTAAATATAAATTTAAAACTTGAGTAGGCATTAATACTGCTAAAACGCAACGACACATCACGCGCATCAGGCTCCTCCCCCAAAGGCAACATATCCTCCATCAAATTCCTTGAAATCTGAGAGATAGGACATGTTCTCTGTCATGTGCCTGAAATATCCATGTAACACCCCCGTTTTCGATATACGCAGTGAAATATAAGTTTGGGGTGCTACTTCAAGTATCACAGTCATGAGAATAGAAAATGACTCGAAAAGAGACATTTTAATAAAAGTTGTTATCACTCATTTATTAAATCAGAGTTTACATATAGAGGTCCCAGCGGGAGGTTTCGAAATACGTTATAAAAGATACATTATTCGTTGAATGATAACAAAATGGACACCCTTATTATAAAAAGAAAGTCCACAGCCATTTCGTGCCAAGTTTAGCCCTTTAATTACCTGAGATAAAACATGCTAAAAAGTCAACACAAAGGTTGAGTGAATCCATAGCGTTTAAAGTTATAATAGATTTTGAACACAAGCTAAATAAAAAGAAATCAGTTATATCACAGTTCGGTATATTGCACTAAACCTCATGACACGCAATGTGTTGACAGTTTCCAGTCTCACTAACATAATAAAAATGAAAGTTGTTTGCCCCCGAGATTAGATTTCAAATATAATGCATCTGTCTAACCGGCTACTACAAAGATATCCATCCGACTAGTACAAATGGGTCGTCAGGCCAATAGATCTATTCACATATTCGCGCTCACCCAGCAGGTGACTAATGGTGCATGATATGAGGGACTTTTAAATATAAATATTAATAGGGAACAGTTAACTTAGTGCAATAACAATCAGGAAAATATTTGTGTTCGGTTTAGTAGCATGTATCTCTCTACAAGTTTGGAAAACATATAAAGAAAAGTGGGACTATGAACTCACCTTGACAGTCTGGATGGAAAACAAAGTTAAATAAAGTTGATAAACGTCTCTGGCACGCAACCTGGTTCGTTATGTCAAGTTTCAGTAATCGTTTCTGAATATATATATAAGTTTTATTATTCGTTTCGTAACGTTTTGGTTGATGATTAAATGTTAAAATGAGACAACATGAAGTCCCTTCAAAAATTATAAGATTTATCTTATTTCTTATTTTTATGTCTTTGTTTTTGTTTGTTCGTTAAATATATATCTCGTTCGTTAGTTATTGAAAGAAAAGTATTAGTTTTAAATGTACGTTAACGAATTAACGTAAAGTGGCAAATGAGATATCGTAAAGTTTCATAGGGAAATGTTTATATGAATAAATATTAAGTATGTTGAGGTTGGGTTGCATGCGAGCACGTTTATCGAGGATGTGAGTTGCGTCACATGAGATAGTTATTATGAACAGATAATAATAATAAAAAATTATACGTAGAAAACGGATAAGTATTCTGTAAGATAATTTATAATAGTGGGATTTTTACAGTGGTTACATTATCCCCCGTCGAAAGGAATCTCGTCCCGAGATTCAGTCTGAGTTGGTAGATGAGTTGGAAGAAGATGTGGGTATTTTATCCGAATTTGATTTTCTAGTTTCTAAGTGAATTCTGATTCTTTCTTAGGGTTCTAACTAATCTTAACGATGAATTCTGCCCAAAATCTAAATAAGGAAATCTGGGATTCTGTCTCATTCAGATAGTGAGTGTGAGAATAGGAAATCGTACAACAATTTGATTTGTGATGTGAGTTTGATATGCTTAAAATGCCTCAAGTTCAAAAATAATATTATATATAACATTATCTTGTCCTTATGTCATTCAAACCTAATAATATCGTTCTGCTATCAATCTTAGGGTCTATTCTTAGTCTAAAAGGATTGTCTAGGGATTTCTATTTGGTACACAAGGAAATATAATTTCATCAGTTTCATTCCTAATAGATGAAATAAATTTGAATGTTTTGCAATCTAATAAATCTAAAGGCTGTGAATAGTGTTTCCAACGGTCAGGAATAGTGCTCGTAAATAGTAAAATCTAACGGTCAGGAATAGTGCTCATGAATAGTAAAATCTAACGGTCAGGAATAGTGAAATAACGGCTAGTTTTTCTCCTATAAATACCTCATTTTCAATCCTCATTCTTTCATCACTAAATTCTTTCATTAAAACCTCAAAATGCCGCATCTTATTACAATCTTAGCAATCGTTCATGTCGTTCTCGGAATTATCTATTTGAAGTATGTCCCTAAGGAAGATTACGAGTTCATGGTTTATGTTGTTGCGGCTCTTATGCAATTCGGGCTTCTTGCTATCGGTGTTGACAAATTATGGGGGTAATGGTCTTTTGCTATTTCTATATAATCCTTAATTAAAACTTATTTGTCTCCGTGTTTAAGATCTAGGTTTGGTCTCGTGCCTAATGTTTCGTTGGTATCTATTACACAGGGTAATCAAAATGATTCATCCAGTGATTACTCTCGCTATCGTGGTGTTGATGGGAGTCTTTGTTGCTATGGCGGGTCAACCCTTTAGTGATTCTCTACCCTACTTAGGAGTCATTGTAATACTAGTACTTCCAATGCTAGTTATCTCACTATGTATGAATTTTCATAGGTTCTAAATAAATTTGTACTATCTATGTCTTCCGTAAAGTCTTTGTGTGTTCCTAGGGTTCTAATATTTTTACTTTGTCGATTTCCTATCTTAGAGAATATGGGTCTTAGGTGTAAACATCTATTGTGGTTGGTCAAAAGGAATAGTTATGAACAATTTGTTTTGTTTCAAAATTTTACTTTTGAATGAAGATTGTTATTAAAAAATCTGAAAAGATAACTGTCCCATTTATGACATGATTCTTCCTGAATTAGACATAGTTGATCAGGCTATGTATAATTGAGGACCAAATGATGTGATATTTGGCTCAGTTATAATGGCACTTATATTTCTTCAAAAAGTTTTAGATGGTGTTCAACGTTTTGTTTTAGTAAAATGACTTCAAAAATATATATATATATATATATATATATATATATATATATATATATATATATATATATATATATATATATTTCATACTTCCGGGATGATTCAGAAATTTCTAGGGTGACAATAGGGTATCCTCGAAGTAAATCTTAAGGTTCGGGGAAAATCTTACAGGGTGGGAATTTTATATTGTTCAGTCCGAAATAATATTAACCTAATTCCTAATGGCATAACTGTTGTAATTTAAATAGCATGATCAACATCTAAATAAATAAACACATAAAGAGCATGTAGCGGAAGCAGGATCTTTATTTAACACATATAATGAATTACCGAATAATAAATAGAGTTACCTCAAGATCCTAGCAAGAACAAGGATCAATCTTCTCTTCACTTCACTTGATCAATAAATAGGATTAACGTGGAACCCCTTACCATTTTGTTCCACAATCCAAGATGAACAACTAAAGTAAGTTGTTACCGAACTCTTGTACACACGTACTATAACCGATCAAGCAATGATGCTAGTGATTAGACACAATTAAAACCAAAATAATTTTGCTACACAAAAATTATGGATCGATCCTATAGAATAGGATCCGATCGGTTTTAATATTAAAGAGAGGAGAAAACACAATATTAGGGTTATAGTATTGCACATGGTAACATAACAAATAACCCTTCAATTGTATTTATAGGCAAAACCTAACTTGGAGCATAAGTTGAAGAATTTGGGTCGACATGGGTTGTAAACCCATATCCAAAACCGGCCAACCCACAAGATGGGTTTCTAGAACCTTCCAAGTCCCCTTTTTCACTAATAGTCCTTTAACTATTAACTTAACGGTCGTTAGTCAACACCGTTAATTACATAACGTCCGTTATGTATCATTTCGTGTCCAAATAATTATACATATTAATTATTTACTTGATCATTCATACGTAAAGTGTGCAATCCCTCGGTCCCATGTTCGATTCTAGTTATATACACTTTAATATATTTTCATAACTCTAACAGCTCCCACTTGGAAATCTATTAAAAGTATAATTGACATTGGTTAGCGTCTAGCAACACGCCAATGCCCCTAGTACAACTCGGGTGTGTGGTCTCCTGGAAAAACAACTTGATGATTGATCATCATACTTATCCTTTTGTTTCTAATACTACATTAATAAAGATATGGATCTTAGTCATTCTTTATTAATAATTCTGTTTCTCGTTTTTCGATTAAGCAAGATTACCAAATCTTCTGAATAAGTTCAGGGGAGATCTTGGGCGTGGCCACGCAAACATCTTGTCAACCCTACGAGGGGCCCAGCAGTATTAAACTTCAAATAAATTTGAAGGAACAAATTCTATCTTGACTACGAGCATAACTCATGCACTTCGCAACACTTCCGAAAACAATCCTTATAGCTACCAGTTACGTATAGCGTTAAATTGAATCACAGAAATGCACTACATGCATGACAGTTATCATGTGGTCTGGATAAGTCCTATATTCAATTTATCCAATATTGAATATCATGTGAATTTGGCATGCCCACGCATCAATATACTCAAGTATATTCTACCAACACTCACATTTGCCTTAATTCAATAATACTCCCATATTATTGATCGACAACGGACTATTTAGAATAACATAAGTTATTCACGGATTTAAACATGCAAATATAGGATACAATTTATTATTAATGAAAACAAACGTACCACGTACTTTAATTCATTGTAAATAATAATTGCTTAACATCCCTTATCCAAATACTAAATAGATCAATGCATGATAATTCCCATTAATGAATTATGCCTCAAGTCATGTTCAAACATACTTGTTGACAAAGCATAAATCAACTAATGTTGATCTATCAGAAATTTTGAGAATACTTATTTCAAGAATTCAATTAATGAAGTTCTTGTATGTGTGCATTCATCTATCTTGATATTGCCACATACTTCATAAAATGCGTGACATCCTCATCCACGAATTTATGACAATTAAACTATCAAACCTTTTATAGTTTAAAGTATTCTAATTCTTTAATGTATAATGCAACTATGCTCATATTGAGCATAACTAGTACACATGGCCTTTAACAAGGTTAAACTCCCACCATGACTAGTATTGAGTGTCATCTCAATTTTATTAGCATCATTGTATCTAAACAACAATATGCTCTTTAAAATTCTGTAAACTTTTAATATTCATCGTGTAATGTTTGATATCTTCAAATCTATCAAGATTTGTCAACTATATCAATTAAGCAATAATTTGCCATATGGTTCATATTTAGAATTTTTGAGCAACTCCAGGCTGAGGATGTTAATTCTAATTCCAACCATATCCATTACACTTAGCTATATAATAACTTTCAATTAGATACTAATGTTGTCAAATCATCTTGCATCCAAGCATGATACAACAAGTAACATGATGTACATGAAAAATCCTTGTGTCAAACTTAGATTTTATTCATGTCATATCTTTCCAAAGATATGTATCTATCTAGCCTTTCTAATAGATTATCATGTTTATTAGAATCAGTTATTTTATAACAATAAACATATACTCCAAGGTTTTATTTTCTAAATTTCCATGTGAAGTGTCATTCCAAACTAAGACTTAACATCTTAAATGTTAATGGAATGTTACTTCCTATATGTTATACAACATATATGAAATAAGAAAATAAATATAATACTCCCACTAGCTTTCAGGAATATTAAGAAATACCTTATTTTAATTATAAATCAAAACTAGATTTTATAACCAAACATAAGTATATCTCCTAGATGCATGCATTAATCTAAACGATTGCACTTTGTATACTTCCAAAGATTATTTGAATTCAAATACTCATTTCAATTACTTTTCGTCCTCGCACAAGTAATTACCCACGAAAGAGTTTTGATATTCCATTGTTAATTTCATATAAATGAAACTAAGAATGACAATCATAATCTTTATACTTTTAATGTGCTTAGAAAGAATTTCAATCGCATTTAATTGCTTAAGTGTGATTGATAATCTTTTCACACATTAAATATGTATACAAATTTGTCCATAAAGATTTCTACACCAGAATTTAAAATCTCTAGGATTTTCATTTCCTTTGTAGAAATTCATCTTTATTCTATAGTGTAACTATAGAGTTTAAGATCAACTACGTTACCAAACTAGTTATCTTCCTGGACTGCATCTAATTATTCATAGTATGAGTAATTTGCCAAATTAAATATTTTTAATTTATTAACAGGCTTACCATGACCCTGTAACTCATAATCCTCAACATATTATAAATTTTTTTGAGATATCCTTGCGGATCTATGAAATAAGAATTCCATCATCTTGGGATTTAACATTAACATGTTTAATCCTCATTATGATTTTGCTAGTGAATTTTAGAAGATTATGTATCTTGTAATTTTTATCTTATTAAAATAAAACTTCCACTTGCCTTTTACAATTTATAGATTAACTATAAATACTTACCAAATAGAGCAACACATACTTGTTCTCTTTTGGGACTTTATAAATACATATTGACAGTTCCTAACATTAATTTGTTAATACCCTACTCAAAAGTAGTTTAACAAATTCTGAACTTCAATTTTAAGACTTAATGTGGTTCATCACATTCCATAATAAATGGTGTCTTATTAATCTTCTAGGTTGGAGTCTAATTGAGTATATACTATGCATACTCAATTTCCTAACCTTGATATCTTTAGGAAGAATAGAAGATATAGTTATCTTAAATCAAACAATATAACAAGAGTTTGATTTTCCTAACTGAACATACCATACACATATGTATTTTATTAGGATTAATATTGTAAGTCAATCTTACAATATGTAAGATAAATATATTTTGTTTTGGCTTACCTATTTACCAACTAAGTCATTTTAATGGTACAATAGATTTTCCAAGCCAATTGCATGCTTTATAACATAAGTGCCTTTTAGCCCAAGCCACTTAATTTCTATGTCTTACCAAAAAGTCATAAACTGTTATAATCCCAATATATGTAATAAATCATTGATCAATTCAATGACTTCTTGTATATGTCTTAATTAAAAAACATAACAAGATAACGTCTTACTTTATTATAAGTCTTATAGCAATAACAGACTTCATATTTATATCTCTACAATATAAACATGTATAACTAAAGTAATCATGAATACCACAATTTGGTTTCAATATCTTATTTCAAGTTAATTTATTACTTCATATATTTATGTCATTCCACGAATACATAAAAATTCAAATTTTGAAGTAGTATTAGATTACTTCATTTATTTATGTCATTTCAATAATAAATAAATATTTATTTTGAAGTAGTCTTATTATCATATTGACACTTGTTCTAATAATTATCTAATTTAGAAACTTGCAAATTAACATAGTTTCATCACATCAGCTTTGTCTGCTAGCAATGAAAGTATGTAATTTACCTTGTCATTAATATCTAGTAATGAAAGTAGATATTAACTCCAAGTGTTCTATTAATTAGATGTGAATAAACCACATTAGAACATCAATCTCTGACCTTGCAGTCAAGAGAACCCTTTAAATCATATCCCTTTATGTTGTTGCTTGCACACAATAAAGATTTCTCCCACTTGTGCATGGAACAACATCATGCATCAGATAAACAACACGTCAATAGTTTGCTTATGTGATTAATATGATTGTGTCATAGATATTAGCAGATATAGAATTACCTCGTCTAGTAAGGAAGCGTACACGACTATCCTTAATACCACAAGTGTCTATAATTGGAAAGTATTTATCTCAAGAGATTCTAGAGATAATCCGGGTTACTACCAAGATATCAAGACTTGTAGCTCCCACTGAATTAAAGATCACTACATGAACTCATTATTCAGTAATTACAACACAATGCTCCCACTGTATTTGACAACATTATGAGTGTTTCATAACCAGTAAAAGAAAATATTGTGTTGTTTACTTTCC
Organism: Artemisia tridentata subsp. tridentata; assembly: GCA_021014915.2. Lineage (NCBI taxonomy): Eukaryota > Viridiplantae > Streptophyta > Magnoliopsida > Asterales > Asteraceae > Artemisia > Artemisia tridentata. The sequence goes on along the minus strand of CP139503.1, from coordinate 332,234,126 downwards.
TACACCTTTGAGTAATCCCTTACGTGATACATACTAAGGTACTCAAGGAATGTATTCTACTTTGTCAATGATGGAATATCCATCAATTTGTAATTAACTTGAGAAAATTGGGCATGCAATTTCTTCCTCAATTAGGTCTACCATTACCACTATGGTATGTAGCACCTTTAAATGGTTAAAGCACAACAACTAGATCAATCATTCTAGTTTGCCTTTTACCACTTTTGCGGTATTTAGTCTAGCTTATAATCTTAATAACTCCTAACCGTGCAATTATGAAACTGCCATGAGTTATTTCTTAGAATTTAGACAATTCTAATTTTCCTATTATACCTTTCTCATTCATGAAAAGGAATAGGATTAAGTCTCACTCTTTACACGGAAAGTAGACTAGTATTATTCTTTTAGTTAAGTTGACTCTATCCAAAGACCCCTACGGGTGCATATCAACTTTCCACTAAAGGAATGTTCCACGTTTACGGTTTTAACGTTGCATTAAATACATTAAAATAATTTTAAAAATTCAATTTTAGTATTTTCGATAATACAATTTTTCAAGAAAATTAAACACCCATGGTAAATTAAAATTTAACCATTTAATTTTCACTGAAAACTAGGATCCAAATTGACATCGTTTCATCACATCAGCTTTGGCTGCTAGCAATGAAAGTACTCAATAAGGTACGGGTCGATCCCAATTGCCAATATCAAATTGCAATTCCTAGAATCATGGGACTTACATATTTTGCCAACCTCAGTTGCAAATGTAAGCATGTTTCATCCCCAAATCTTTATGCCTTGACGCCGTTTCATTACATCAGCTTTGGCTGCTAGTAATGACAGTGCTCAATTAAGTTAACCAACTTAAGAAACTGCAAATTAACGTCGTTTCATCACATCAGCTTTGGCTGCTAGCAATGAAAGTACTCAATTTACCCTTTGACTACCATCCTTTGAATCATTACATTCAACTTTGGCTGCTAGTAATGATAGGATGTAACCTGAGGTGTTTCCGTTTCATTGGATGGCATATAACTTAAATTTTAAGGGTATTAATTTTGATATGTAATCAAAAAAATATATACAAAGATGTCATGCATTCATCTTGTAACATATGTTTTCTACAAAAAACATTTACTCATTCGCAGCTTAAAATCAACAAAATTTTAATTGATGGCGTTGAGAAACTTACAACATTGCCTTAAGATGCTTCGTACATGAATAATGGTTGTACTTGGTAAGTCTAATTTTGACGCACAGGCGAGCGGAGAGGCAAACGTCCGCCCGAAGGCTAATTAAAAACGCGCCCCTTTCGGATGACAATTTAATGTCAAGCCTCCTTATACCCACTTTATAGTTTGTCAACATTAGGTCCGCCGCTTCGACCATTATGTACAGTTGCATCAATCAATTAAAAACTTTAAGATTTTAAGGCTTAAAACGTTTATGTAGTAAATTATTAAATTGCTAGTCTCACCTGGGAGCAAATTACCGTACGAAGCGAACCACTATCGGCACATAAGACTTGGCAATAAATAATTTACCACAAATGTTTCATAGTTATTAGGTTCATTTATTTTTATTCAAAAATTACCCTCTTTGATGTTTACAATCCATCATAATTAAAACAAAAAAGATCAAGTAATTCAAAAAATAAATAAACACATAATAACACATATATGATATAAATCATATAGCCACATGCAAACCTTTTGATAAACCCTATTAATAATCTCTATGTGAATTTTAATGTATATAATTAATAAAACTCCTATTGGTTTTCGAGCTCATTGTACCTGATTCGTTGAAATCAAGATATATATTTCTCCAAGGAAACACAAGTGAAGTATGTGTAACCCGAGTCGTTATCCCCTACGAAGGTTTGAATGGAATTCGTGATCTCGATTCGTGTAACGTGTTTGAATGGTGAGAATAAAGAGTTTTTGGGTTTCTAAACTAAAATAAGTGAACATGAACTAAAAACAGTTTAAAAGGTGAGGAAAACGATAATCTAAAGTGCTCGTAATTAAAAATGTAAAAGAAAAACTTAAAAACGCGATTTATAGAAAACGGTAATTAAAAACGAACCTACAAACGTCAAAACGATGAAATATTAACTCTACGGGTACAAATATATTTTTCCTAAATCCTAATTAATAAAAGAAAATTTTATAAAAAAGAATTATATTTTTTTGGTAATTATTTAATTTAATACGAATTAAAAACTATTTTAAAAAGAAAAATACATTAAAAATACTAAATGGAAACTAAAAATTACAGAAAAATACAGGAAATTCTAAAGGGTAAATCTGAACCTAGGAAAAATAAGCTGATACTAACTGCTTATTCAGATAAGCAGTTAAAAAGCTAAAAGGAAAATAAGCTTAAGGACTTACAAACTGGTTAAAGGAATAAGGGTGTAAAGATGAACCAACTAAAGACCCTAGGGCAGTTGGTATGGACATGTGGGTGTAAGGCTGTGTGGGTAAGAAGACCAGGCTTCGACCCCTGGTTTTGGCATTTTTGCAAAACTATATATATATATATATATATATATATATATATATATATATATATATATATATATATATATATATATATATCTACATATTATATATAACAGTATGCGTATGACATCATCAAATGCAGGATTGATGAATAAGCGCTGGATTGATGACTAATCATGCTCTTAATCCACCTAAGCATGCCATGTAAGCAATGTTTGACCAAATAATTCGAAGTTGACTTTAAATTTGAAATTTTAAAAAATGACCATAGTGAGATTGGAACATGCATCTTTAGGTTAACATGGAAACGTCTCAACCAATGGAACCAAGCCATTGATTGTGATGAAGCACCTAAAACAAAAAAGATATACTAGACAAAAGAGCAATTTAAATTATCAAGCATATCTTTTCCTTAAATATAGTTATGCAATATTAATTATATGAGATAATTTGGAGAATCCCTACAAGTTAGCCAACCCTAATCAAAACATACAGGAAAAAAAATATGCACTTCATTCATAATATATTTTTTCTTTTAATGTTCGGTTTACATTTTTTTTCCTTCATCACAGGTTTGCAACCATGAATGCTTGACATCCCATGTAATGTTTCTTTGATCTATTAATTAAAATTATGCATTATTCTAATTAAATATAACAACTCTTTTTCTTCATCACAGGTTTGCAATATTTTTAGTTAATATCCACCTTTTATTCATTGATCACACAAAACCATCATCGAATTCCTTTTTTTTTCTCTAATGCTGATCGACTGACTTTTTTAGGTGTTCATGTATTAGAGCCAATTAATTATAATTTGCCAGGTTTGTGAGTTGTTATTTTATAGAAAATAAATTGATTCATTTGTTTTATTGTGAACAGGTTATTGGGTACTCCTCTTCTTATTTGGATTATTGTTATTTATTTGTTTCATTAATACTGCTGGCTCAAGAAAGTTAATACTGTTAGCTTTATCGGATATATTGTTAGTACTGCCAGCTTTGTCTAGCATGCAATTTTTTTTATTACTCTTTATTCATTTATCTTTTATTTTTATTTATTTATTTATTTATTTTTTTGTTTTGTGGTTTGTGAATTAGGCTTATTGAGAGACTATTCATGGCGATAACTGCTGATTACACACCCATTAATATCTAATCAGGTATATTTGATTTCCAATAAGTTTCTTTATTTTGATTATAATCGTGCGATTCATTGTTGATTTTTGTTTAGGGTTTTTGTCACCTCATATGCAGTTACTACACAACTATTGTTTCTTATGAGTAATGTTTGCTTTCTCAAATATGTGACATCTGTAGAGTTTAGTGCATATAATTTGGTTGAATTTTATTACAAGTGAAACAAGTAAAAATCTTTATTCATGATCCTTATGCTAAAAGGTATGAATTTCTTATCATTAGTTTTGATCCAGTATATAGATAATGAATCAACCAAATTATAATATCGTTAAAGATGAATATACAGCCTCGGCTGCATCTTTCTCACATCAATTAGATTTATGTAAGTTACATACCTATCTACAAACATCTTATACACTATAACAATCATTATTGGTTCGCTTTTTTAAGAGGGTTACCTTGAGCACACAAGAGATATAATGGAAGCATCAAAGAGGATACAAAACGGGTATTTTGCTGTCTCCAGTCTCTATCAAATTTTAAACATAAAACTGCTTTTTTCCCATTGTCATAAGAAAGATCATCATAATGGTTTGCAGAGTGAAAGATATCCCAGAGTTGTATATCGTCGGAAGACCAGATATGACAATTGTGGCTTTTGGGTCTAATGTTATCGACATATTTGAAGATGTAATATTGTCAATTACCAAGTCAGGGTGTAATGGTCAATTATTGTAAGTAAATCACACTGTAATTTTCTCAACGTATAATCATCCATGGTAGTTTTCTTTGCTGATATAATATGCAAAAACAATATGGATTATGTGTTTGTCTGGGAACTAGGAAAACAAGATTAAATCCAGGTTCCCCGTTATTTAGCTTTTGATTTTTTTTTCTTCTGGAAATATGCAGGGCGTGGTGTGAAAGTACAACTCAATAGCTTAATGATTCAGCTACGTAATGCGAGGAGACTTAAAATAATTGAAATCTTGATCTCGCATTCATGTAGTTTTAGATGCCATGGCTATTTGATCTTTGTAAAGGTTTTTAAGCTACTAAATATATCAAGTATCATAAGCAAATATAAATGAATTTCCAGATTTAATGCTTGCCCTTGATACAGTTATGTTATGTACATTGATGTTTGCACATAATTTAGTTAATATATATCAATACTTGATGAGTGTCGTGTTCCCTTCGTTATTTCTTGAATTACCTTCTAAGCTAGCACCCATTTTTTGGTATGTAGGCTCATTTTATCAGGATATAGATACATAAAAGGGCTGAGATGGCTATAGATAAGATATTTTCAATTAAGAATGTAATTTTTCTTATCAGGAGTACTATGGAGGAAGAAATTTGTTGCAAAAGGGTGGGTCATGTGGATTGATCGACGGGTCAAACATGCCAATATCAAAACACGTGAAGTTTTTTTACATGTTGACGATTGATGCAGAACATATTTTGTCCAATATTTTGAATTTTAAAAACTATTTAATGCTATAAACAGGTAATATGGGTCAGTTTTGAGGTGTTCGATCATCTTATTAAACTTTACATTGGGCTTTTGAGTCTCGAGAAAAATAAGATTTCATCATGTATCATACCCATTTCAGTAGTGGGTGCGTTTGGGTGCTGAAATGGGTAGGTTTTGTTAATGAAATGAGATTGAAGTGTATATGCTTGGGGCTGAAGCGGGGGCTAAAATGAATGTGGGATTGGGGTCTGAAATGGGGGATCAGATGGGTGTGTTTGGGTACTGAAATAGGGGCTGAAGTAGGTGTTGAAGGGGGCTGAAACGAGTATGTTTTGGGTGGGTTTAGCCATATAAGCTTATACGCCCAAAAATAAGCTCAAAAAAACACCCTCTTAATTTTCATAAGCCTTGCCACCAGTCATGTGCTTACAGTTAGGAATAGTAGATAAGATTGTCTGATACAATCTAAAAATTAATTGCAGGCCCAAAAGATGTTTGGAAACAGATTGACTGAGATAACAAAAGTGGTTGCAGGCATCTGACCATATTATAAGGCGGAATAAGATCCTCCTCACCAGGTCTCTTTAGATGATCTGAAAATCAAGTACAATTTTAGTTTACAAAATATATACTACATTATGTGTTTAAGCATTATTAAGCTAATGTCATATACAACAGAAGTAAATTTTGGAAAAGATATATTAACTGCATTTAATTCATGTACATTGTTTTCATGTAGGTAACAATGCTATGCAATCAAAGTTGTATGCTGCGGCAATTGATTATTACAAGGCTGCTATAGTACTTGGTGGTGATAAAGTTATTTATTATTGCAACAGGTGACTTATCTACTCAAATAATTAGAGTTCACATTTTATATATAATATGTTTGTTACATTACTTTATGGTGAATGGGTACTTTTCCAGGGCAGCTGCTTATATCCAGACCTGCCCTTATGCAGAAGCAATCCTTGACTGCAAGAAATCAATTGCAATTGACCCAAATTACATCGAGGCCTACGTTCATCTAAGGTATATTTGTTTTGGTCTAGGCATAGACGCTGCCCTTTTCCAATCTTCATGTGGACTCGCTGTGTGGGTGAGATTATATGTAAGCAATCAGAAAAAGATGAATTTGATACTAACACTTACATGACTTCTCTAATGACTACGTGTTTTGGAAGACTTCTTCTTTGGTCTCCAAGATTGCCTTCGACTCAGGACGTCGTCTCTCTGTAAGTGAAACAAGCTTTTGAGGTTCATATATATTGTTTGCAAGGTATTGATAGTTTTTGGTTTTATGCAGTAATTTTAGTGAGATTCCAATAGGTTCGGTGTGCATTGCTGATGTTCAGTTTAAAGGACGAGGTAAGTAGTAACATAGATATTGATCTGTATATATGTAAAGGCTATAGGCTAATAGAATGAGTTACAGGGCGTTCTCAGTCTATGATGTGTTGGTGATAGATTTGAAGAAATTTAGTGCTTTGAATGTATAAGTTTAAAGAAGCTTAAATGAACAAAAAAAGTTGAAAATGATGGCAAAGTTAATGATCCCGTAGATTATTAACCCCATTTGCTTTAGTTTGATTTAGGGATGGAGGAGCAGTTTGTACTGAGAGTACCGCCATCAGTCGCTGAGCTTATAGAACGTCTTTTAAATGAGACTGCCGATGAAGAGTCATTGGATCTATCATTTTCTAGTGAGATATAATTGTGTTAACTTGAGACAAAATATATATCATATGTGAAAACTTGAAGGTGTCTTTAGCGTTTTGAATCTGTAAGTGAAACAAGCTTTTGAGGTTCATATATATTGTTTGCAAGGTATTGATAGTTTTTAGTTTTATGCAGTAATTTTAGTGAGATTCCAATAGGTTCGGTGTGCATTGCTGATGTTTAGTTTAAAGGACGAGGTAAGTAGTAACATAGATATTGATCTGTATATGTAAAGGCTATAGGCTAATAGAATGGGTTACAGGGGATTCTCAGTCCATGATGTGTTGGAGATAGATTTGAAGAAATTTAGTGCTTTGAATGTATAAGTTTAAAGAAGCTTAAATGAACAAAAAAGTTGAAAATGATGGCAAAGTTAATGACCCCGTAGATTATTAACCCCATTTGCTTTAGTTTGATTTAGGGATGGAGGAGCAGTTTGTACTGAGAGTACCACCATCAGTCGCTGAGCGTATAGAACGTCTTTTAAATGAGACTGCCGATGAAGAGTCATTGGATCTGTTGATGAAGCGAAAAGTGTACCGCTTTTAAGGGGTCATTTAAGCCTTAAATCGTATTTATTTGATCAAATATCGCCTTAAATCGTTCCTTTTGTCATTTTAGGTACTTTTGAGGAGAAATCTGGAAAAGGAGGCATTTTGGACGTTTTTGGAGCATTAAAGTGAAGAAAACGGCAAAGTCTCAAAAATCGGCTGAAAGTCACCTTTGACGGCGTCACATTTAACCCCAGACGGCGTCATGCCTTGGCAAGAAAAGTTGGACGTGAAATTTACTCATGACGGGCCAGTGAAAATAGCATGTGAATTCTGACGGCGTCACGCTTTAACTTGATCAAGGGCGTCACGGCTTAAATCATAAGGGGACGGCGTCACGTTCATGGTTCGACGGCGTCAAGCCTTGATAAGCCAGAATGGATTTTTGAAGAGCTAAAGAGGGACGGCGTCAAGAAGGTCATCCGGGAACCCTAAAAGCGGCGAGGTGACGGCGTCACACTCCATAAGGTGACGCCGTCAGATCCAAAAATCTATATATAGTTTTCTAATTTTTTGTCATAAAGGAGAGCTTAGTGTGTGGAATTTTGGGATAAAACCCTAAGACGATTTTAGCTACTTTTTCAGGGCTTTTTGCCTTGAGATCTTCCATGTTTCATTGAAAGATAAGTTATCAATTAATCATTCAATATGTCTATGTGTTGTTTGATTTTATCTTGTTCTTGTCTTTTGATTAACATGTTAGGCTAAATTTATCTTGTGTTTGCTTAGATCTAATGAAACCTAGCTATTGATTATTGGTTGTTAGTGTGTTATTAGTTGTATTGGATGATTGTTTATCTATGTTAGGCTTAAGAAAACTGGCTAACCTCCTATTCGGTAACTTGCTTGAACGTCTTAAGAAACATGAACCAAATGCGTACTAAAGGTTTTTATGGTTGTATTTAATGCACAAGCGAATTCTAGTGATCCCATGTTAGGAGCTTCCTAGCCGGCTCGACATAGGAGTGAAGTAGGAGCTTGTAGAGTTGGGGAAGTAAGTACGCCACCCCACGAATGGTATTAAGGAATACACCCGTCATCCACGCAACTAATACACACTAATTAACCGGTAAAAGATAGTTAGGGAGTAAGGAAATCTAAGTAAACACATTTCTCTACACATAAGTTTCTCACCACATTTTCATTTTTGTTATTTTATTTTATTTGCATTCGTAGTAATTTGGGTTAGTTGACTAGCAACTAATTCCGCCCACTCCTTCAAACCCGAGATTTTACTTGCTTTCATAAAATTATAAAAACATAAAAAGAATCTTCCTCAACCCTTAGACCTAATTAGAGTAGCCTTTCATACCTAACGAACACTATTCCCTGTGGAGAACGATCAATCCCCCGTACTTACCACTACACTATACTACATCGGTCAGGTACACTGCCTGGTGGGGTTGTAAGCCTCTTGAGATCCCTCGAGAGGTAAAACCTGTTGTAAGGTTACAAAACCACGCAATCAAGTTTTTGGCGCCGCTGCCGGGGAATAGTTATTGTTTAGGTTGAATTTTTATTAGGTCTACTCACTAGATTCCTTTCTAGTGAGATTTTTATTTTATTTTTCTAGGATTTCTTTAGTCTATCTTATTTCTTTGTTTGTTTGTTCGTAATTTCCATTGACTCTTCCGTTCACCATTATGGAGAACGCGAATCCACCATACCACCAACCACGTAATTCACCCACTCCATATGACATCTTGATGTTTAAACAACATAAAGATGAACCTCTCTATGATGCATGGACTCGTTTTAAATATTTACTCCAAAAAGTCCCTCATCATAACTTCGATTTTTGGTCCCTAACTCAAATCTTTTACAATCATGTCGACCGACATGCCCAAAGGGACATTTACCATATTGCCGGCAGGGATATTAGGGAATTAAGTGCTGAGAAAGCATGGGAAGCTATTGAGAATTGTGCCCAATATTATTATATGGTAGACAACCCAACAAACATTAATACAAGTCAATTGACCACAAATTTCAAGGATCATGAAACAAGTTTGTTTGGGGATGAATATGTTAGTGTTGAGATACCTAAGTGGATGTCATGTAATGCCATAGTACAAAACAAACACATAGGTGACCTTGATGTGACGGAGGATTTAGCCGAACATGATCACATTGATAAAAAAGACCTAGGTTTTGTGATTGATGACGTCGAATCTCAAGAAACACATGATGAATCTTTTAGGCAGTTTGAATATAGCAGTCAGAATATTGAGGATGATCCTTATGATTCGGACATAGAAGTTGAGATGCCTAGAGAAGCACTTGAGATACTTGGGAAAATGTTAGGGTTAGATCCTACTAAAACACATGATGAGGATATAGGTGATCTTGACATAAGGAATGATGAGGTAAGTAACATAAGCCCACCAAGTACCCCACAAGTCCTACCATCATTTGAGGCACATACACCGCCCGTGACTTACCCGGAAGAAGTTGAGGAGACTATAGGAACCCCAATAAAGGTAGAGCCCTTGGACCAAACACAACTAGAAGAAATAGGTTTGAATGATTTTAGTGATCACAACCTTTCTTTTAGTCCTATGGAAGTTCCTAGTTTTGATGAGCCGGAGCCTCAACCAAAACCGTTACCTAATCTTCCATCCTTGGATGAAAATTTAGGAATTGAATTAGGTCCCGATCCACCCATCAAAACATATAGTCCGGGTAGTCTTAAGTTTAAGGTAGTAGACATTAAGCCTTGTAGTGAGGAAGACAATATAGGAGTGAAACATGACCTTACATACTTACATCACCCATTCATGATTGATCACAAGAAACATTATGGGTTTAAACCGGGTTTATTAGGTCAAGATGGATTCCCAACTAGGAGTCTCTCGAAGTTGATAGAAGATGATCCCTTTTTAGGAGGAAACTCAAAATCACCCATTGACCAAAGTGAACTAGGCAAGGTTATGATGAAAGGGGCACACCCCTTTGAGCATATAATTCATCCACCACTCTTTCCTCACGTGGCATACTCCTACCGAGCTGGTGTGTATCGCTACTATCACCCGCACTTAATCCTAAGTGTAGGGAAAACCTCTCCTTTATCCATTAAATAAGGGTAGAGTCAGGCTCATGACTCGAACAAAAACAAGCGCTTCTTGGGAGGCAACCCAAGCTTTATTTGCTTTGTGTGTTTGTTTATTTGTTTGTTTGATTTTATTTGTTTCCATGTGTATGTTTAAATTTTATTATTATTGATTCATGTTCAAAACTAATTTGTGAAAATGCTTTATGTTGTTTTTAACTTCGTCTTAACTACATATAAAGGTATTTTGCAAAAGATAAGTGTAAGGGAAATCTAAATCGGTTTATTAGAACACATATGAACATGAATCGTAATAATAATAAATTAACATACATATTAGTGTGTGTTTGAGTCAAATGCTTGTATCGAGTCATAATGATGTTTTGCAGGATTTCCAGGAAGTAAGGTAAAGGTTTTTCCAGAAATTTTCCGGAAACTTAAAATGAAAATTTTTGTCAGGTCATTTCTGACGGCGTCAGGGGTTATAACCTGACGGCGTCAGATTTAATTTCCAGAAATTTTTGAAAGTTTTGTTTTCATAAAAAGTTTTTATTAAATCTCCAACTTATAATCTCCAGGAATCTGCAAAATTATCATTCCACAAGCATTATATCCTTATATATAGATTTTTCCCGCCGATGTTATGCAGGTTTTCGTGTTTGTTTTCTCAGGTTTAACAGGTTATTTTGGACAAGGAGATGTTTATGGAATCAAGCTTATGGCGATGCATTAGTCATGGAGCTTCAACATTCTCTTCGGAGGAAGATTTAACCGTGTAATTTCATTATCCACCGAACGAATCAGGGGAGTATTTGATTTCATTCTTTTACCTTTTCACTTTTACATCTTGTTATTTGAACATTGGGGACAATGTTCATCTTAAGTGTAAGGGGGGGTAAAAGTACGATACTTTAGAAAATACAATTGCGCTTGATTTTTGTTTGTTTGATGGTAGATGTGTAATAAAACTGAGAGAAATACTTGTTAGGGCAATTTTAGTGCCAAATTTAAAATTTTTTACAACATATAGGAGTGAAACTTTGATCTTAATGAGCGTCTCACGGATAGGAGTTATATAACTAGCACAAAAACCGTACCACTAAAAAATTTTCCACCCCAAATATGTGAGGTTCGCCCCTAGAATTGGTAGGAAAAGCATTTATGCTATGATGTGTGTACCGGTAGCACTTAGATTCTAGAACTTGCGTTAGGACCATTCCAAGGCCACAAGTGAGACTACATTCGTGTAGTTAGATTTACTACATGATAAGAGGCATTAGGATTAACCCATTATTTTACACCTGTGTTTTTGTTATAATTACATTGGCTACATTGGTCAAGTAATTCTCCCACACCCTTTGCGTTGTACTCATTTTTAGTACACGATACCCCTAGTACACCCCTCAGAGCCTATCTTTTCGTTTCGACCTTTAAGCATTTTACTTAAAGGAAGAATTTGTTACACCCCACTAAAATGTACACCCAAATCGCCTTAGCCTACCTTGTATGCACTCATTTTTAGTGCATTATTGTTACAACATTTGTTTAAACCCAAGTTAATTATCTAGTTGATTACATGGTTGCTAAGTCGAGTCATATCCTTGTACATATTGTTTTGGGACGATTGGGACTCATGGGTAAAGTACTAGTATAATGGAGTAATGGGGAAGAACATCATTTATTACCCCCATATGTGTTAAATATTTTAAAAGTACTCCAAGTTTTTCAATTATCTTAATTCGAGTCATTAGATTAGTATTTGTAAAGTTATGTAAAAGTTTAAGTGTAAGGGGGATGCAATGCCCCTATGATGTATTATTTTGGATGGTAGGGTAAAAGTGTATGCAAAAAAAAAAAAAAAAAAAAAAAAAAAAAAAATCAAGAAAAACACAAAAAAATGAGAAAATGAAAAATAGAAAAAAAAAAAAAAAAAAAAAAACATACGGACTACCATCCCGTTTCATTTTATGTTTGTTTTATGTTTTTGTTATTTTGTTATTTCGTTTCTAGCTTAAGATCGAGTCTAGTCTTGGCTCAGCAACATTGTATAGTACATGTAATTGATCAAGATCTTTAACTAGCCACCAGTAAAATATCCCTTATCCAACCAAACCGTGTTTTCCTTTTCCCTACACCTAACGTTATAACCCATTTAAAAGCCCTCTTTGATAGTTTATCTTTGGTGCTTACGCCTAGTGGAGGAGGTTTTCGATCCTTTCCCAAGCCTATGGTAATCTATTTGCTATGACAGGTAGTGAGAGATATTATCCGTTTTCATTTATGAGATTTATTTTGATGACACTTGAGAGATGTGAGTATCTAAACACTACTTGTGAGGTGCTAGTATGTAATCTCCGTGCTTATTATGATTGAAGTGGAACGATTATTTGTTGTAATTACTTTTATGTTAGCATTAAATGACCCCTAACTTGTATTTTGATTAGAATAAAAGCGCATTTGCTTGAGGACAAGCAAATCTCAAGTGTAAGGGTATTTGATGAAGCGAAAAGTGTACCGCTTTTAAGGGGTCATTTAAGCCTTAAATCGTATTTATTTGATCAAATATCGCCTTAAATCGTTCCTTTTGTCATTTTAGGTACTTTTGAGGAGAAATCTGGAAAAGGAGGCATTTTGGACGTTTTTGGAGCATTAAAGTGAAGAAAACGGCAAAGTCTCAAAAATCGGCTGAAAGTCACCTTTGACGGCGTCACATTTAACCCCAGACGGCGTCATGCCTTGGCAAGAAAAGTTGGACGTGAAATTTACTCATGACGGGCCAGTGAAAATAGCATGTGAATTCTGACGGCGTCATGCTTTAACTTGATCAAGGGCGTCACGGCTTAAATCATAAGGGGACGGCGTCACGTTCATGGTTCGACGGCGTCAAGCCTTGATAAGCCAGAATGGATTTTTGAAGAGCTAAAGAGGGACGGCGTCAAGAAGGTCATCCGGGAACCCTAAAAGCGGCGAGGTGACGGCGTCACACTCCATAAGGTGACGCCGTCAGATCCAAAAATCTATATATAGTTTTCTAATTTTTTGTCATAAAGGAGAGCTTAGTGTGTGGAATTTTGGGATAAAACCCTAAGACGATTTTAGCTACTTTTTCAGGGCTTTTTGCCTTGAGATCTTCCATGTTTCATTGAAAGATAAGTTATCAATTAATCATTCAATATGTCTATGTGTTGTTTGATTTTATCTTGTTCTTGTCTTTTGATTAACATGTTAGGCTAAATTTATCTTGTGTTTGCTTAGATCTAATGAAACCTAGCTATTGATTATTGGTTGTTAGTGTGTTATTAGTTGTATTGGATGATTGTTTATCTATGTTAGGCTTAAGAAAACTGGCTAACCTCCTATTCGGTAACTTGCTTGAACGTCTTAAGAAACATGAACCAAATGCGTACTAAAGGTTTTTATGGTTGTATTTAATGCACAAGCGAATTCTAGTGATCCCATGTTAGGAGCTTCCTAGCCGGCTCGACATAGGAGTGAAGTAGGAGCTTGTAGAGTTGGGGAAGTAAGTACGCCACCCCACGAATGGTATTAAGGAATACACCCGTCATCCACGCAACTAATACACACTAATTAACCGGTAAAAGATAGTTAGGGAGTAAGGAAATCTAAGTAAACACATTTCTCTACACATAAGTTTCTCACCACATTTTCATTTTTGTTATTTTATTTTATTTGCATTCGTAGTAATTTGGGTTAGTTGACTAGCAACTAATTCCGCCCACTCCTTCAAACCCGAGATTTTACTTGCTTTCATAAAATTATAAAAACATAAAAAGAATCTTCCTCAACCCTTAGACCTAATTAGAGTAGCCTTTCATACCTAACGAACACTATTCCCTGTGGAGAACGATCAATCCCCCGTACTTACCACTACACTATACTACATCGGTCAGGTACACTGCCTGGTGGGGTTGTAAGCCTCTTGAGATCCCTCGAGAGGTAAAACCTGTTGTAAGGTTACAAAACCACGCATCATCTGTCATTTTCTGGTGAGATATAATTGTGTTAACTTGATACAAAGTATATATCATATGTGAAAACTTGAAGGTGTCTTTAGCGTTTTGAAAGTGATTATGTGATATTTAACAATCATATTCAGATGATCAGCCGTAGCCAAGTAGATAAATTGGCCGCAGGAGGTCATATTTAAGAGTTTAAATTTACATTGACACCTAAATAATCAGATTACTAGAATCAGCGTATTTGCGTCATTCCAAAACTCACTCCTAAAGATTGACTAATCAAATTTTTTTCAGCATACCTTGAAAATTGAAACTTATTTTCTGTGAATGGGAATATGCGATAATCAGATAATCGCTTTTAAAAGGCAATGCCAAGAATCACTAAACTGTATGACATAAGATAGATAACATAGAATGAAATACGTGATAAGAAATCTGGACTTTATGATATCGAGTGGTTAAGAAACGCCGAACCTGGAAAAGCAAAGTAAGATTCTTTAAATTTCTTACATTTTTAATCATGGTTTGCTTTTGTAAATAAGTTAAATCATATACTCAGGGAATACTTTATGGCGGTTTTTGGACTGGGCGTAAAAAGCCCGGAATGTCTTCGGTTATTAACTCTACGCCAAGAAGCATTACCTTTAATATTTCTTCTTATTTGTTATAAATAACAATTTTCTACATAATATTTTTGGGAAGGTTTTTATATCAAAATTTATATCTTTTTACAAGGTTGACACATGTGAGCCGGATAATGGTGCGTCTGGGATGGGTTCAGATTGGAAAGCTTCCTGATGGATTTCTACTGCATCAGCTGAAAGTGTGAGTCAGAACATTGTAGTTAAACAGATTGCATTAATTATTTTATATGACGATGTTGATTAACCTTGTGCTGAATGCTTCATTAAGGTACCCTCCGATTAAACGTGTTTACGATTATCTATCACCTAGGATTTCTGATATTGATGTCGGTTCATTGTAATTCCCTATTTCCATCACAAATTAACTTAATCTATACAAGATATTTTACACAAAATAAACTAATATGTAATGAAAATTTTATTCAAATACGAGCTCCATTACCAGATGATCGCTTTTGGAAAAGTAATAGTATTTAATAGCTATATTTTTCAACCTTTTAGAAAGAAAAAAAAAACATACATAGTTAATAATATGCCATCTTTGTCAAGTATGAATTTTTAAAATTTGTGTAGGTGTTTTGCAAGAAAGAGAATCCAAATTGCAATGTGTACACTGAAGAAAGACTGTGAGCATCACAAAAGTGAACTATCAAGGTTTGTTGTCTCATTTTGTTGTTGTGTATTCTAATATAGTTAACATTAATAGATAATCTTATATAATAGCTGTATGATGATGAGTAATGTTATTTTTCTATTGAATGATAATGATGCAGTTTCAATAGTCTGGCAGTTGAGAATAGATTTGCTCCAGTTACTCCTGGTAGAACCAAAGATCCAAAGAAGCCTACTTTGATCATTGAAGATATTGAAGATCTTTGCGTTCCTAAGGTACATCCTGTGGTGATCGAGACCGAAGAGCTTCTTACAAGTGTATGGAATCATGAGTGAGCATAATATGCCATTGCCAAATAATACTGTGTCTAAAGCCAAAGTGACCGTATCAGCAAAAAAACCATAAAGTAAGAAGTGCAGGTCTATTGAGAATGGAACACCAAGAGTAAGTATTTAATGTTATTTGTATATCTTAATTTTTTCCCCTATATTTCCCTATAAAAATTGTCCAAATTGAAATTTATGCAGCTATGAGCTTCCAGATTGGCATCCTCGATCTGGTGCAGGTGGTTAGTAGCTTTTTTCATTTAGTTACATTTCACAGAAATCTATAAGTATTGTATTTAATTGTACTGTCGAGGTTGTCTGTGTTGCAGTTGAACAAAAGAGATCGAGATGATAAACACAATTACCTGCTTGCTACATGGCCTCCAGGTATCAATTGTTTGTACAGATTTAGAAATTGAACCTTTTGCTTTATACGAATGGAAACAGTGAGATCGTAAGATTATAATTGCCTCTTACTGATTTATGTGTGTCATTTTCTGTTAGCGATTTTGTTGATTTTATAATGTCATATTTTGAGATGATAAAACGTATGTACATTTATGTAAAGCCACAAACATATGTAAACTTATGTATTTTGAGATGGTAAAACACGAGTTGAAAGTTGCTTGGTCATAATGTATGATTTTATTCTCTGATTTATTAATATGACATACTAAGACATCATTACCTAGCGTATCTATGCCAAGATAAATGATGAATTTTGCTGGTTTGATATAAATGGCGATGTTGACCACCTGTTCAAGGTAATGTAGCATGTTGTTTTATTTTTGACGATTAATTTCCTATTATATGATGCTATTGAGATTACACAAAGGGTGTTTAAGGTTTTCCCCTTGCAACAACGGGAATGAAGGTTCTTGACAGTTAATTTCCTATTATGTGTTGCCCTTGCTTTGCATAGCATGGATTTAGAAACGAAGAGAGGTTCAGAACAGTAAGCATGGATAGAAATATGCCCGACATTTGTTAGTGCAAGGTTTAAAAGAAAATCAACCACAACTGATCTTCGTTGCTCCAGTGCTCTTTGCTATTCTTCGAATGCTTGGTTAGCCTATAAGGATGGCGTCGATGGGGCGGGCAAGCTATGACAAAATACAGAACTGGAAATTCTATCATATGAGTGTGTTATCCAGAACTGGAAATTGTATCATATGAAACTAATGTTTTATTCAAGTGTTTATTTGTAAAAATTGTCTATTTTGGCCATATTTTTATTTGGGCTATTTCAATATTTACTTTTAAGAGCGATAAATACCAAAAGAATCACTTATCAAACTACAAAAATTTAATACTAAATGAGCTAGCAGTATGAAGTGTGAACGGACAGTACAAACTCTTTCCCATAGCAGTACTAAATCTTAAAAACGTATCCTTACTTCCAGTTCCAACAATAAATTCATTCGTAAATGCACCCTTAGTATCAGTAACTTTAATGCATCATCGAACCATTATTAGGAGCAACTTCAGAACACTGCACCCACATCAGTATACCAAACAATGAACATGAATATCATGTGGGTGTTTCTGGAAAGCTTTGTCTTATAAAACCATTTGTCTTATAAAACTTTATATAAGACGGTTTAATATAAATATAAACATACGGCTCATTCATAATAACGTAATACACATTCATCCCTCTTCATTCAGAACTAAATCATTCCTGGAAAAATACCTAGGTCTCATCCCTATTCGATCTAAAAAAAAAAAAAAAAAAAAACATGTGATCAATCGTATCAACAACTTGCTTTTCATGAATTATAAAGTATGTTCATAAACAATATTGAGTAGCAATATATCAATTGTAATCATGTTTTGGAGCTCATGATATCTAGGATTCACAAGGTTTTGTTTGTCGAAGATCGAAGAATGAAGAAGAAAAATCGATTTTTGTACAATGTTCGTAACTTTCTGCAGATCTGTTTTCAAAGGCGATAACTCCTTCGTTAACCGTTGGATCGTTCTGAAATTTCTACTGAAGATTCTTCATATATCAAGGTACAATTTCACTGGAGGGATCTTTAATCGGAGCTTTGGATTGAAAGATATTGATCGTCAAAGTCTGCTGCATAATAGTTTTTGTAAGTCGATTTTTTTTATGATATAGAGAATTTACGCAAGCATAACATGAGTGACGATGACATGTGGGATGATATGGTTGATTTCTTTTTGTTAAATGCAGGTCGAGATTACTGTTGGTATTATTGTGCTGATATTTTGATGAGCATTGTGGCATTGAGCAATATAATTCATAATTATTAAGAATTTGTTTTGATTTGAATAGTCAAAAACTTGAATAACTCTACTGAATCAATGGTCATACATTTCACAAAAGTAATACGGTCATCTTACACATGTGAATCACAATGAGGAAAGATGGTGGATGACTAAGATGACAAGGGATCGTGTTAGCACTTACCACGAGTTGTAGTGTTTCCTATGCAACTCAGTATAGGACAATGAGCATAGAAAAAATCTAAATCATGATCACATTGTATGCCTATTGAAAAAGAAAAAATAAACACACTTGAACATCATTCAAAGTTTACTATTTTTTATATTCATTCATGTCGTCAAAGTGATTTTTCTTTGTTTTGAATAGAGGCTCGGGTCATCCCACTAAAAAAAACGCGGTTCAGACGGGTCACTTTAAGATGGGCCACTGAAGTTAAAAGGCACGGGTCAGACAGGTTTTTGTATCAGGTGATGCATTTCATTCTATGGTTTTTGTACTCGGTTTAAGTTTGTTTTTTGCCATATGTGGTATGCTTTTTTTCACGGCTATGAAATCGGCGTTCTTAAAAATAAATTTACGTTAACTAACACCATCAAAATTATAATTATGAATAGAGGCTCGGGTCATCCCACTAAAAAAACACTTGTCAGACGGGTCACTTTAAGATGGTTCACTGAAGTTAATTAAAAGTCATGCAATATTTTATTGTATTTAAGATAACAAACTTAAAACATAATTTTAAGTTAACTAAAACATCCAAGTTATAATTAAAAGTCACGCCCGCCCATTGGGCGGGCTTTGAAGTTTTATAAAAACTTAAGATAAGCTAGATAAAGGCTAAAAAAAGAAGTAGTTTAGGCATAAGACTTATAAAGGAAAATTTAGAAACTAAAAAGCTAAAATAAGCTAACCTAGGGTTTAAATTAACTAAAGGGGATTCAAATAAGCTAAAGGCACTTAAGGGAATTCTAATAAGCAATCCTAGTATAATAATAAGCAGTTAGATAAAGTAGATAAGCATAAATAAGCCAAAAAGCAATCAAGAGCTGCTGATGCAACAGCAGCCCTGAACCCCACTTGCAGTCCTAATTAAGCAACTCAAATAAGCTCTAAATACCTCAACAAGCTGAAACAGATCTAGCCTATACCTAAATCTAATAGTGTACCAAAATTCAGACCTAAGGGAGCTTATATGAGCTTATTTAGATAGCTGATAAGGTGGCTGGTTGAAACACTATCACAACTGTAGGCCTAAAAAAGAACAGCTTGGCTAGGGCATTTTAAGCTAATCTAAAAGCTTGAAGATGAATAAGCTACAACCAAAAAGTTAAAAACAGATAAAATACTCCAACTCAAGAACTAGTAAAAGCTGATTTTAGGAAATTTTAAAAAGGTTTAAGCACATTGAAAGATCTGATAAAGGAGCAGATCAGTACATCTTTTTGGTTTTCCAAAATGTTGACACAGACACAAAACTGACCAAAATGGATTTTACTCTTTTTATTACTTACCCAAGACTCTAAAACAAGTTGTAATATGCTATTTTTAACCAATGCAAACAACTAAAAACACTTTATAACTACTTAATCAGAATAAGCAATACAAAACAGTTTTTGAACATGAAATTTTGAAAACTCACTCAAATACTTAAAAACTTGACTAAACTGCTAAAACTTGACCAAATCCAACTACTTATACTGAACTAAAGCTATTTCAAGTAAAACTTGTGACCAAAACAGACCTAAACTAAAATTTCTACTCTATTCCAATCACCCTCCTAAAACCAGTTTTTGAATTTTATAAAGGATTTAGATCAAAATAAGCTGAGATACTGAAAACACATTCTAAAAAAACTTAACAAATTACTAATAAGCAGAGATTAACTTAAAATAAGCACTAAGGATAAGCTAACAAGATTAAGCTATATTTTTGGATTTTTGAGATTATGAGACAAAAACAAGGACGAGTGATGCAAAAGCAGAAAGTAAGCAATATAAAGCAATAAGAGACAGAAATCAGCACATAAAAGCAATACAATAAGCAAATAAGAAGTTGGTTGGAAAAGTGAAAATTTAATTGGAAATAATAAAGGAAAACTTACAATGTTATCAAGCAAATGGTACAGAACTTGAATCAATACACTTAAACTTATAAGTAAGCAGAATTGAACAATAATTAAGAACTAAATTACACTACACTACTCCTAATTTAATTAACTAATGACTAAAAAAAAAAATAAAATCTAACTGCCTTCACTTTGTGCGTGTGGGAGGTGTTTTATACTTCCAAAAGCTTCCTTGGGTCCCTCCCAGCAAATCCCCACCATTGGATTAGATTAAATCAATTTTGGCCCTTCAATTCAATTTTGGCTGGAAACCACTTGGGTGGGTTTACAGACTGACAATGGTAGACACGTGAAGAGTACTAGCTAAGGAGGGGGAGGTTGAGTGTGACAGGGGAGAAGCATGGGAATATTTTTGTCTGGTTTTGCTTTTGGCCTGGGGAATTGGTGGTGGTTTGTCAGGGATGGTTTTGGCGGAAATGGTTTTGGGAGAAGGGGTTGACTATTTTGTTGACCCTGGTTTAGCTAAGGTAAAAAGGGACGGGTTGGGTTGTTTTATTGATTGGGCTTTTGTTGTTTAATTTGGGCTGGGTTTAGTGGATTAGGATAAAAGGTTTAATTGGGATAAGGTTTAGTTAATGGTTTAGGGTTAATATTGGATTAGGTTTAAGTATGGGGACCAAATTTGCCAAGTTCCAAACTTCAGGGACCAATCTTGCCAAGTCAGTAAACTCAGGGACCATTTGTGCCAACTCTGAAAAGTATATCCAAGGACATTTTTGCCATTCTGATATTCATGAGGGTTGGATTTTGATGACTTGAGCAAAATCCTGGTCCAAACTCGTAAATTCTTTTCCCGGCTTCGGTTCTTCACAACTTTCCAATCTTGTGCTCTGTTTTGTCCTTATTTGCCTCGTTTTCAATCGTTTTGTACCTGAAACACATAAAAACACAAACCAAGAATATTTACAACAATATTTGATCTATTTGGGTGTTTTTGGTCATTTTTGTGTCTTTTATGGGTATAAAATGATGAGTATTTACACACTCATCAATCCCCCACACTAAACTATTGCTAGTCCTTAGCAATCCGATCATATAAAGTAATGAAAGGATTAAAAGAATACCAAGTATACCCCATTTTGACTTTTTATTAAATGCGAGAAATTTAAACTAAAACAAAAAATAGACAAAATGCTTGATTTCCAAAAATGGTATCATGGAACGGGATTCACACAAAATGGGTGTCTCCAGGGAATTGAAATCGTCATCCTCTTTTTTTATACTCCCAACTAAGCTTAAACTCAATGTGCAAATGTTTTTGTAAAATGCCAACGCTACTTATACTAATAATCTATGTAAGCCGAGATTTAACTTTTCACTCCCATATTTATTCAAGTTAGGTGACTGTGCTTGATTTTCAAAATTTTGATCACAAAAATCGACGTTTTTATAAGATTTTGACTAATACTAGTTGAAAGATAGATTTAAAATTTACAACAAGCAAGTTTCAAAACACATCAAAACTTATTGCATTTTGCAATATCATTCCATTTTTGCATTTTGCAATATCATTCCTTTTTTTTTTTTTTTTTTTTTTTTTTTTTCTTTTCATTTTTCTTTTCATTTTTTTTTACTTGTGCAACATAAACTAACGGAGTTTCACGGAAACCAAGACCTTACACCTTCCGGAATAAAGGATCCAAGGGCCGTTACAACGGAGAGTTCCAAGACTCTAAACATTCCTGAAATGAGGATCCAAGGGTGTTAGACCAAGACCTCACACATTCCTGAATTAGAGGTCCAAGGGCCGGTGTAAGAGGGTAGCCAAGACCTAAACGCCTTCCGGAAATAAGGATCCAAGGGCCGATCTTGAATCCGCAGCTTATAGCACATACATTTATTATTTAACTTTTACATTACTATGACATATGCTTGTTCTGAAGTTTAAATAAATCTTTGAACTAGTATTTTTCAAAATCGTATGAAAAAATGATTTTGTGTGTTCAAATGTTTGAAAATAAGCACTAATTAAGTCAGATTAGGAGCTACTGGGAGGAAAAGCCATAGATTACTTATATAAGCTCTAAAGAAAACCAACTATTCTACGCTTAGCATTTTCATTTGCACATATCATAAAACCTTAGTCTAATCGTTAAGGAAGCAGCCAGATCAATACTCTGGCAGAGTCGGGATTCCCTTTGTTTTAACCTAATCAAGACTAAACACTTCTTTTTTATTGCAATTTCTTATCTAAAAACGACAAAATTTTAAAATTTTTGGCCAAAACGGGGGTACTAGGGCACTAGATGGTAAATATGTGACAAAATTCGAGAGAATTCCCCCCCACACTTAGAATTGAATATTGCCCTCAATATTCAAAGTACCGGCTATTATGCCGACACTTAGAACGTAAAAAGGTAATACTAATAGCCAAGTGTGTGAAAGAATTCTCAATTTTCACAAACAAGATTAAAAAGATATCCCTAGATAATCGTTAGTAAAAAGATCGGATATTGGGCGGCTGGATTGAAAACAGGCGCATCAATCATCACGATCTAAGGGAAACCTGCAAACAAGAGCAAACAACACACAAAACAAAGCACAGTAGAGGAATCCCCCCACACTTAGTGTCAGAAAATAGAAAGAAGTCAGAAACATGGGTTGTCACCCATGTGGTGCTAATGTTTTTGTTAACCAAGTCACTAGCTTGACTCGACCCCGAATTCATTTGTTCTTGGGGAAGCATGTGGAAAAGAAAATCTCCATCGGACTTTCATTTGAAATGTTTGGAAAAACATTGAAGTTCTTGAAAGTTCCACTCCGATGAGATACACCCGGCTCAAAAGAATGATAAATGGAGATGCCGGGGTCAAAAACTTTGTCTTCACTCCCGAACGAGTGAAGGAAAGGACAAGCTACCTTATATGTGAAGAAAGGTAGAAAGATCCCGATAACAATTATGATATAATCGTCATCATTATCAGATTTGTCATTTAAGCTTTTAAAACCATGATCTAAAAGTATCTCAGGAGGGCGGTTTGGGATAGTGTCTTTAATAAGCAAATGCTCACCATAGAACACGTCTCCCTCCGATTCCTTAGAGTGATCATACTCTGGCGGAGATATGATGTGAGGGAGTTCATCGGCGAACTCCCCTAGACTAGAGACACAATTTGTTGACTGATCATGACTTATCAACACTTCCAATTCTCTCAGATCTGATTCAAAATTGAAGTTTTTATCTTCATCCCCCGGTGGGATGGGATCAATGTGAGTGAGCTCATCGGTGAACTCCTCGAGAAGATAATCACTCTTATGAAGTATGTCTTTGAGCTTGGGCTCAAGAAGGATATATGGAGGTGGGACATGTGCTGTACTTTGTGTGCTAGAAGTTTGCACCTCGTCCATTATTGTCTCCATATTTGACTCATCACTTTCAAAAATTTGATTGTCTGAAATTAGAGTAAATCCAGAATCAAAATCAAACAAAGGATTTGTGATAGTCATATCGAATGTTTGGGAAGTAGAATCAGGAAGATCGAAAGGTTCCTCGGATACCCTTGGGATTGGAACAAGGTCATCAATTTCCTTATGAGGATTGATTTTGACTTCCTTGTCCCCCATTAAAAAGGTATCTGAAGGGTCCTCATCTGATTTCTCTTCATCAAAAGGATCATCCTCATCACTTTCATCGGAGTATGAAAAGTGGATAGTGTTAAGATGATCTGGTCCTTGCTGGCAATATTGATTTGTATAACTTTTGTGATTGCCAAGGACCCCAATTTGTGCAATCTCAGCGGGAATGTAATCGGAATAATGATCACTCAAAACAGTGGTAGAGTCATATATGGCTCCAGTATTCCACTGATAGTGATGTTGCGTCATATTCTCGATTAAATCATAAGCTTCTTGAGGAGTCTTCCGCATGAGATTGCCTCCGGCAGCCAACATGATTTTGTCTCGATCAATCGGAGTTATACCACTATAAAATGTTAGGATTTGATCGAGAAGCAAAATTTTGTGATCAGGACATTTCCTTAACAAAGATTTGAATCGTTCCCAAGCTTCAAATACTGACTCAATGGGCAATTGCCGGAAATTCAGAATGTCTTTCCTAAGCTGCACCGTTTTAGAATGTGGAAAGTATTTTGAAAGAAACTTGAGGAACATCTCTTCCCAAGTATGAATTGAGTGGGTTCTAAGCGTATAAAACCAAGATTCAGCGTGGTGGGATAAAGAGAATGGAAAAAGATTCAAACGAATGTTATCTTGAGAAACTCCTTTCTGTTTCATGGATTGAGTGATAGATATGAACTTGTTTAGGTGCTCGTTTGCATCCTCATCTCGAAATCCATGAAATTGGCAATTTTGCCGGATCAGTCGAACCATATGATTTTTCAATTTGAAATCGGTTCCCGAAACTGATGTAGGAGTGATCGGTCCTCCTCTACCGACCAGTGTTGGACGATAGAAATCCTCCATGGTCCGAGGATCATGGGGATTATACGGTGGAAAACCGATCATTGTGAAGAATTAAACAATGAGAGGGGAAAGAGATAAGAATTAAACATTTAAGAGGAATAAGAAGAATATTTTTTATTTTTAAAATTTAGAAACATTTGAAAAACACAAAGGAAAAAGGAAAATAAATTTGAAAAGAAAATCTTTTTGAGCTTTTATAAGAAAATATTTACGAGAGAAAACGATAACTTCTCGAGAGAAGGGTCTTCAAAACACGCAACGACAAACGAGATTTAAAAATTCGCTTCAAGCCTTCCCCGGCAGCGGCGCCAAAATTTGATTCGTTGAAATCAAGATATATATTTCTCCAAGGAAACACAAGTGAAGTATGTGTAACCCGAGTCGTTATCCCCAACGAAGGTTTGAATGGAATTCGTGATCTCGATTCGTGAAACGTGTTTGAATGGTGAGAATAAAGAGTTTTTTGGTTTCTAAACTAAAATAAGTGAACATGAACTAAAAACGGTTTAAAAGGTGAGGAAAATGATAATCTAAAGTGTTTGTAATTAAAAATGTAAAAGAAAAACTTAAAAACGCGATTTATAGAAAACGGGAATTAAAAACGAACCTACAAACGTCAAAACGATAAAATATTAACTCTACGGGTACAAATATATTTTTCCTAAATCCTAATTAATAAAAGAAAATTTTATAAAAAAGAATTATATTTTTTTGGTAATTATTTAATTTAATACAAATTAAAAACTACTTTAAAAAGAAAAATACATTAAAAATAATAAATGGAAACTAAAAATTACAGAAAAATACAGGAAAGTCTAAAGGGTAAATCTGAACCTAGGAAAAATAAGCTGATACTAACTACTTATTCGGATAAGCAGTTAAAAAGCTAAAAAGGAAAATAAGCTTAAGGACTTACAAACTGGTTAAAGGAATAAGGGTGTAAAGATGAACCAACTAAAGACCCTAGGGCATTTGGTGTAACACCCCCAATTTCGTGATACGCAGCGGAATTCAAATTGGGTGTTACTTCATGGCACAACAGTTGAATAGTAGAAAACGATCACCAATTTAGTCGTTTTAAAAGATTTATCATTCGAATATCAGAGTTTACAAAATAAGGTCCCAGTGGTTTCAAAGTTTATTAAATAGGTTTTCGAATGATAGTAAAATTTATAGCCTTCATAAGTATCCATGCTCCTCCGTGCCATCCTTGCTCATTTTGGACCTGAGATAAATGCATGCTAAAAGCGTCAACACAAAGGTTGGTGAGTTCATAGAGTTTGTAAGTAAAAACTGTTGATTTTCCAAAATCAAAGAGTTTGTGAGTCCATAGCAGTTGTAAATAAACAGTTGATTATCGAAGTCAATGGGTGAGTAATACCATAGTATTTATAGTTAAACCAGTTGATTGTCAAAAATCAAAGTGTGAGTGAATCCATAGAGTTTGCATAAAATCAGTTGATTATCAATAGTTCCAAGTTTAGGTAATAATTGTAATAAATACAATTATTAATAAAATAAGCGATGGGTTACGATATTATACACCCATAGTTGGTTTGTTATAAAGTAAGTGGTGGGTTAAGTTGTTATACACCCATAGTTGGTTTGGTTGCCCTAAATGGGTCAACACAAAATAGTTATTGTTTGCCAAGTAGTGATTTTCTGCTATATAGTAAATACAAGTTCAAGTTTGATAAAATAATGGCAATACTGTATCATGACTACAGTATCGTTCTATTGCTCTAAGCCTCATGACACTCAACGTTTAACAGGCATCAAAATGATGTAAAATATATATAGGCCCTCGGGATAGGTATTTGCCAATAACCTATAAGTTTGTTTAAATAAAGTGCGTTTGGGTGGCTCATCCTAGCAGACCCAAACGGGGATTGTCAGTCCCAAATAGATCTATTCACAATTATTTACGTTCACTCGCAAGTGATTAAGGTTCATGATATGAGGGACTTCGAACATGGCAATAAAGGTAAACTTAGGCAATAGTGAATCAGGTATAGCATACAGTTGAAAATCACTTGTGATCATGTTTATAATAGGTACCTCTTCATGAGATATAAAAGCGTATAAAAGTGTATTCATAAGTTCAAAAGTTTATAGTGTCCTTGTAAGTAAAAGTAAGTGTTACGTTTCAATAACAAGTAGAGTGGTTTATCAACTGAGTATAATGTTAAAGGTAAACTAGTAAAGTTTATATGAAATACAAGCATGTAT
This sequence comes from Artemisia tridentata subsp. tridentata, assembly GCA_021014915.2. Taxonomy (NCBI): domain Eukaryota; kingdom Viridiplantae; phylum Streptophyta; class Magnoliopsida; order Asterales; family Asteraceae; genus Artemisia; species Artemisia tridentata. Next base: position 332,207,092 of record CP139503.1, on the reverse strand, counting down.
TTCCCCAAAAGTAATTCAAAATAGGTAAAAGAGTGGTCTATGGAACTCACAGTAACATGTATATAGATAAGAGTACTTGTAAAAGTATAAAGCATGGATCTCCCCCAAAGCATTTATAAAACAGTTATAACGAGTAGAAGTGGGGCCATGATTCACAGTAGTATGTAAAAGTGCTTGTTAAAGTAAAAGCAAGTAGTTTAAGCATGTATCTCCCCCAAAGAGTTTATAAAATAGTAAGTAATGGAAAGTGGGGCTATAAACTCACGGTAATCCGTGAAAGTTTCTAAAGTACTTGTATAAGTAAATGAATATAGTTTGAGCATGTATCTCCCCCAAAAGTATTTCAAAACGTATAAAAAGAGGGGCTATGAAACTCACCTTGGAATGTAGTGTCGTAAGTAATACAACAGTGCCAAAGAGTATGGCAGAATAGTGTAAGGAGTATACAGAATCAGCGTAACCTAATGAATATAAGCTTGTCTCAAAACATAATACGCAGAAAGTAATCGATACGTATGAGTTTCAAAAGATAGAGTGTTGTAGTTTTCGTGGAATATTTGTATCAATGTTTGTAAAAAGTTTAGTATCTCATTCGTATGGTGGTATAAAGTCATAGACTCAGACAAACGCACGCCAAAGCATAAAACATATTGTACAAGTATGAAAGGAAAATAAACACCTAAGAACCCATTAGCAAATAAGCGAGAGATAAGTAGACCGATTAGTTGGGTAATAACTCGGGTGTTTATATGACTCCTATATGGTATCTAAATGTGATTCGAGTCATTAACATAATTCTTGATCGTTGATATTTGTTTACCAGTTTATATATCCAAGTCCAAAAATAATAGTTCAATAGTCCCACATGCAAGTCTAAAATATAGTCCAAATATATAATTATATAGTCCGATAATTTGATAATCCGTAAAATAATCAAGACGTGTTAATTAATATTTACAAAAAATTTCGGACACACACTTATTGAAAGTTAATGACCTCGGCCCATTTGAAACCAAATGACTCTTAATGTTGCTATGGTGAGCTTCGCACCCTATTAAATTTTGGAAACAAAATAGCCAACACTCCTTGTAACTAAAAATAAAACAAACAAACATCTTGTGTAGTCCTTGTGTGGTTCGAACCTTTGACCAAAATTTTAATACACCAAATGCACCCTAAACTTGGCTGCATTGGTGGACTGAGACTTGAAACCAAACGTACCCGAGTTGGGGCTGTTATGGGTCGAAACAAATACCTCAAAGTAGCTTCAAGCAAGTCCTTTTCGTGCAGGAAAAACTGCACAAAACATGGTGTTTTTAGTGCTGGAAAATCAGCAACTAATCACCCTTTAACATGCTGAAAAATCAGCAACTAAACTCTATTGAACATGCTGTAAAATCAGCAACTAAACGCACTTAAACATGCTGAAAATCAGCAACTAAACACCATTATGCATGCTGATTTTCAGCAGCAATTACGCCCCATTTGGGGCTGTTTTTGCAGCAGATAAACTCACAAAACACACCCCTTTTCAAGCAGAAAGTTAGGCATGTAACAACTCATTAAAGTGCAGATTTTTCCAGCATATAAATACTTTTATAAGTGTAGAATTTCCAGCTTATAACACTCTATTTAGGGGCTGTTTGGCAGCCACCAAACACCCTCGGTTTGGGCTGTTTTAGCAGCCAACGAACACCCTTGGTGCTGCTGTAAAATCAGCAGCTATACACCCCCCCTTGGGGCTGTAAAATCAGCAGGTAATACACAAACCAAGCGCACCCTATCTGGGTTTTCTCTTGGACCAAGAACAAGGCAAACCAAATAAGCTAAACAAACTCCACATCATTAAGCAAATAAGTACTTATTAAAATCAACATAAGCCACGATACCAGGTAAATCAAATAATCTAACCAATCATCCTTACGGGTTACTTTTCTTGGTCGAGACCAAACCAACACCCTTGCGGTGTGGGTCGAAGCCAAAAAACAAAGACAATGAACACACCCTTCGGGGTGTTTCTGTTGCGAACAAGAACCAAACAAACAACCCCTTGGTTGTTTTGATTTAACGAACACAAAACAAGCACCACCCTCTTGGGTTGGTGTTGAATCGACAGAAACAAACACAACCTTAATTACATATGATAAATCAAAATCAAAACTTCACAATATTAAATCTTGCAGCCTCAAATGAAAAAAAACCGACACAAATAAGCATAATCCAAACCGACCCGAAATCAAATAAGCCCCTATAACGCCTTATTTATTTTATACCACACGAATAGTTTTATTGAAAACGTGTTTTATCAATTCCTTCCACGAAAACATTAACAACCTGATTTTTATAAATTGCGTTAAATCAAGAAACGAAATGAAATGGGTTATAACAATACGACATACCACAAAACAAGAAGGAGAGAGGTGTTGGTGGCGCGGCTGTGATGATGATGGTGGTTGGAGATGGCGCCTGTGGTGTTGGAGTTTAATGGTGATGGCAGTGGTGTTTAACTCGAACCAAACGAGAGCCAAAGACCATGATTTAGAACCCTAAAGGACACCACAACCTTGTATCTTCAATAGGAATGGATGATGGCAGTCGCATTCAAAGAGAGGGAGGAAGAAGAAAGTATCTTTCTTGTTTTTGAGTGTGTGTGAAATGCCGAATGTATAGAGGCCTTTTATGGGGTGGACTTTGAGTGTTTGTGTGAGTTTAATGATGATACATAATGAGATTGTCAGGGAGTAGGAAGAGAAGTCACGCAAGGTTCAAATTTGAGTGTGTAAGTCACTCAAATGATGGTGGCTTGTGGAATGTTTAGCCGACACTAAAGGCCAAGAGGAAAGGGACAAACTAGTATTATGGTTGATTGTTGTTAGCTTGTTGGTGTATTCAAGAGATCAAGTAAGCATTACAAACATGACATACATCATATGTGAATTGTTTGGAGTTGTTTGGAGTTTGTACGATGCAAGGGACAAGACAAATATGAATTTGAGCTAAGTTAAAATAAGTAGGGATATATGAGTGTTTAGCTAAGTTTTGTCGTGTTTTTAGTTATCAAATGATCGTATAACCGGAAACGAATTACCAAACATGATTCTTAGTAGAGTGCTTAGTCGAAACATGTAAAAAAAAATATTGATAGATTGTTAAGAGAATTTAAAAGAAAACACGCCAAAGTAAACGAGCATGAGTCGAGTTTAGTAATAAGATTTATTAAGTTTTTGGGCTTGCATAGTGTTGGGCTAGTGTTGTGGCTGAAGCCCAATGGATTTTGAGAGCTCGTTTGGTTGTTTTGAGCAGTGGGCCGAGGCCCACTGTTATTAGAGTGTGATTAGTTTAATTTTCGTAATCTTGATAACTTAAATAAAATGCTTTGGACCAAGTTATGATACGTAACTTAGAAGTGTTAAAAGTTTTGATTTATTCGCGATTGAGACTATCATGGTACGCACAAATGAGAGTGACATAAAGAATGTGCGAACGTGTTACGACGTTTAGATTAACATAGTTGAATAAAAGCAAAAATTTAGCCCGTAAAAATGGTTAATTAAATCGTGACGATAGATTACTCTCGTTAATCATTTATAATTAGGTGGGAAATTTTACGGGATATTACAGTACCTACCCGTTAAACTGAATCCCGTCCCGGGATTCCAGGCTAAGGTAGTTGTTGGAAGGCTTGTTACTGTAATAATGCAGTAAATAGTAAGTGGGAGCCATTGAAATAACAATTCCATTTTGATAAGTTGTTATGAAATCGTCTGTTGCACAACACTCTATACGAGGTGTTGGGAAAAATGCAAACACGATTTCCAAGATTTCAAGTGTTGGAGCCATATAAATACGTAGGGGATGAATTTGTTGTGATATATGTGAAAATTACTATTCCTGAGGTCAACTTGGCTTGAGGAAAATTTCACTTTTGAATGAAGATTGTTATTCTAATATGTTTGAAAATAACATGGTTCACAATTTCTTGTCTCGTGGAAATTGAAAATCTGTAAGGTAACCTACCCGTTAAACAAAGGGGTTTGTTAATAACAGATTTTTAACAATAAGGGTTTCGGATGAGAATTTGATGAATGTAGAGAAAGTTGTTGAACTTCAGCTTTTGTAAAGAAAAACTTGTTTGCTTTATATATAAAATCGTGTCTTACGTTAATAATTTGTTTGTATCTATCGCACAAAATGTTCAAGTGGTTAGATAGGTATGGAAGCTAGGAGGGGAAATCAATATGTCATAAGATGAAATGTGTTGTAGCTCAAAATCATTTTGTTCCTTGGGGTTGTTAACCGTCGCTGGGGACAAAAGAGAAACACGAAAGTTGGTTTGTTTTGGTTGTAGTCGAGTCCACAAAGGATCCAATAACATGAAACATGACTAAATAACTAGGTGGGGTTCGTTTGAGTTTGCTGAGGTTGTTTGGAGCTCGAATGGAACAAAGTACTTAGGCAATATATGCTTTTTGGCCTAGTTGAAGCAATTTGTGAACATGACAGTCGGGCTGAGTTTTGATGATAACTTGGCCATCTCATGATCGAGTAATTGGAAAAGACTTGTTACACATGATTCTTTGGTAAGGGTTTAATCGAGACGTGTAAAAATATTGATAGATTGTTAAGAGAATTTCACAGAAAATGACTCAAAGTAAATGGGTATGAGCCGATTAGATTAGAAATAAATCTTAAGTCTTTGGGCTTAAATAGAGTTGGGCTCGAGTTTTTATGATAAAGGCCCAATGATAAACAAGGGTGCGTTGGGTTGCTGTTAGCAATGGGCCGAGAACCAATGTTTCAAGGGTGTGTTTGGTTTGGCTTTCGTGAGTCCGAAATGTTTAACCACACGTGTTTTATTATCTCACGATACATAAAGTTATAGATGGTACTTGGCTTATATTGTTTGCGATTGTTAGACTATCAAGGTGTGTACAAATGAGGGTGACATTTAGATTAGTAACCATGTTTTGGAAATAAATGCGCCCATTGTTTCATTTACAGTGTTTGGAATGTAATTGAGATTACTGTAGGATTTACAGTGCCTGAGGTTGAAATATAGGGACCACTGTATCACTTACAGTGTCCAAGAAAAGTAGAGGCCACTGTATTTACTCACAGTGTCTGCTAAGGAAATAGAGACCACTAGAGTTTTGTGATAAATTCAAAGTGGTAAGACTTAAGGTTACGAAATAATTTTGAGACCATTTGTAATCACATACAATGTCTGGGAGTTTAGAGGGAGCATCGTGAAATCCACAACGTTAGAGGAATAAGTAGGACCATTGTGTAATTCATAATGTCTTAATAGTGGATGGAACCATTGTAATCTCATGTGAAATTTACTATTTCCACAGTTTACACAACTTGGGAAAATTTCTTTTTGGAATAACTATTGTTATTCTTTTATGGTTTGAAATTTCACATGGTTTCCAATTACAAGGATCTGTGCGGGTAACCTACCCGTTAAACAAAAGAGTTTTGTTGATAACAGATTCTTACATAGAGATATTCGGATGAGGATTCGATGTGTGTAGAGAAAGTTGCTGAATCCCAGCTTTAGGGGATGAAGAATCTTGTTTGTCCTTGTGTGAGGAATAGTAAATGCAAGTGGCTAGGATAGTAACCTACCGGCTATTCCTCCTATATATACGCCAGCTTTCACTCCTCACTCCACACAATTCCTCTCCCTCCCAAACTCTCGAAATGTCTTACACCTACACCGTTCTTGTAATTATGTACGCTGCTGCAGCCATCTTCTTGGCTTATGTCCCAGATGAAGATCTGGAGTCCCTGGCCAAGGTCATAGCGCTTCTCATAGCACTCGTGGTTTTGGCCGTCAGCGCGGATGAAATATGGGGGTAAGAGATAGTATTACGATAGGATTGTTGCTTTGAACCCGTATAATAACACCATGTATTAATGTTTTATTGCGTTAATAACTTGTGTATTCTTGTCGTACAGGATATTCAAGGTGTTGCACCCAGTCGTGGTTCTTGCTCTTGCTGGTGTAGTGGTGTTTTTCATTGGCATAGTGGGTCAACCGATTGGTGATGTTATGCCTTTCTTAGTGATATTTGTAATGTTAGCATTACCAATGCTAATCATATCATTATGTATCAATATTTATGGTTTCTAATGAGAGTTATGCTGTGTGTTTGATGAATTTTCGTGATTATCGGTTTCATACTCGTGTCATTACAGATACAAATAAGCCCACTTATTTATAATTCGTTATTTACATAGAGAGGCGTCCCAAACAATGTAAACAAGGAAATATAAACTTATGGTTCGGCGCTTTACAATTTCTTTATTCAAATAAAAGGCATCTCAATCATTCAAATAAAGACATTGTAAACCATCCTACTTAAGAATTTCTGATTTAACACTCATACTAATCCACAAAATAATCCATGCACGGATTTTTCGGAAATACAGGAAAAGTATTTCACACGCATCTATAAAGATATGAGTAAGATAATTAAGGATGGTTGGTACGGTACTCGAAATAGTTGGTGAGTATATATATCAATATATTAGAGTGTTGGTGTAGCAAAACTATCTAGAAGTCACATAAGCGTCTGGAGGATGGAAAGCACGGAGAGCGAAAGGCTATAAAATATTTTGGTTTGTAAAGGTAGTTATAGTTTGGACCTAATTTAGACCCGTTTCTCTATAACTGTAGCTCTGATACCAATCTGTAACACCCCCAATTTCGTGATACGCAGCGGAATTCAAATTGGGTGTTACTTCATGGCACAACAGTTGAATAGTAGAAAACAATTACCAATTTAGTCATTTTAAAAGATTTATCATTCGAATATCAGAGTTTACAAAATAAGGTCCCAGTGGTTTCAAAGTTTATTAAATAGGTTTTCGAATGATAGTAAAATTTATAGCCTTCATAAGTATCCATGCTCCTCCGTGCCATCCCTGCTCATTTTGGACCTGAGATAAATGCATGCTAAAAGCGTCAACACAAAGGTTGGTGAGTTCATAGAGTTTGTAAGTAAAAACTGTTGAATTTCCAAAATCAAAGAGTTTGTGAGTCCATAGCAGTTGTAAATAAACAGTTGATTATCGAAGTCAAAGGGCGAGTAATACCATAGTATTTATAGTTAAACCAGTTGATTGTCAAAAATCAAAGTGTGAGTGAATCCATAGAGTTTGCATAAAATCAGTTGATTATCAATAGTTCCAAGTTTAGGTAATAATTGTAATAAATACAATTATTAATAAAATAAGCGATGGGTTACCATATTATACACCCATAGTTGGTTTGTTATAAAGTAAGTGGTGGGTTAAGTTGTTATACACCCATAGTTGGTTTGGTTGCCCTAAATGGGTCAACACAAAATAGTTATTGTTTGCCAAGTAGTGATTTTCTGCTATATAGTAAATACAAGTTCATGTTTGATAAAATAATGGCAATACTGTATCATGACTACAGTATCGTTCTATTGCTCTAAGCCTCATGACACTCAACGTTTAACAGGCATCAAAATGATGTAAAATATATATAGGCCCTCGGGATAGGTATTTGCCAATAACCTATAAGTTTGTTTAAATAAAGTACGTTTGGGTGGCTCATCCTAGCAGACCCAAACGGGGATTGTCAGTCCCAAATAGATCTATTCACAATTATTTACGTTCACTCGCAAGTGATTAAGGTTCATGATATGAGGGACTTCGAACATGGCAATAAAGGTAAACTTAGGCAATAGTGAATCAGGTATAGCATACAGTTGAAAATCACTTGTGATCATGTTTATAATAGGTACCTCTTCATGAGATATAAAAGCGTATAAAAGTGTATTCATAAGTTCAAAAGTTTATAGTGTCCTTGTAAGTAAAAGTAAGTGTTACGTTTCAATAACAAGTAGAGTGGTTTATCAACTGAGTATAATGTTAAAGGTAAACTAGTAAAGTTTATATGAAATACAAGCATGTATTTCCCCCAAAAGTAGTTTAGAATAGGTAAAAGAGTGGTCTATGGAACTCACAGTAACATGTATATAGATAAGAGTACTTGTAAAAGTATAAAGCATGGATCTCCCCCAAAGCATTTATAAAACAATTATAACGAGTAGAAGTTGGGCCATGATTCAAAGTAGTATGTAAAAGTGCTTGTTAAAGTAAAAGCAAGTAGTTTAAGCATGTATCTCCCCCAAAGAGTTTATAAAACAGTAAGTAATGAAAAGTGGGGCTATAAACTCACGGTAATCTGTGAAAGTTTCTAAAGTACTTGTATAAGTAAATGAATATAGTTTGAGCATGTATCTCCCCCAAAAGTATTTCAAAACGTATAAAAAGAGGGGCTATGAAACTCACCTTGGAATGTAGTGTCGTAAGTAATACAACAGTGCCAAAGAGTATGGCAGAATAGTGTAAGGAGTATCGCACAACGATACAGAATCAGCGTAACCTAATGAATATAAGCTTGTCTCAAAACATAATACGCAGAAAGTAATCGATACGTATGAGTTTCAAAAGATAGAGTGTTGTAGTTTTCGTGGAATATTTGTATCAATGTTTGTAAAAAGTTTAGTATCTCATTCGTATGGTGGTATAAAGTCATAGACTCAGACAAACGCACGCCAAAGCATAAAACATATTGTACAAGTATGAAAGGAAAATAAACACCTAAGAACCAATTAGCAAATAAGCGAGAGATAAGTAGACCGATTAGTTGGGTAATAACTCGGGTGTTTATATGACTCCTATATGGTATCTAAATGTGATTCGAGTCATTAACATAATTCTTGATCGTTGATATTTGTTTACCAGTTTATATATCCAAGTCCAAAAACAATAGTTCAATAGTCCCACATGCAAGTCTAAAATATAGTCCAAATATATAATTATATAGTCCGATAATTTGATAATCCGTAAAATAATCAAGACGTGTTAATTAATATTTACAAAAAATTTCGGACACACACTTATTGAAAGTTAATGACCTCGGCCCATTTGAAACCAAATGACTCTAAATGTTGCTATGGTGAGCTTCGCACCCTATTAAATTTTGGAAACAAAATAGCCAACTCTCCTTGTAACTAAAAATAAAACAAACAAACATCTTGTGTAGTCCTTGTGTGGTTCGAACCTTTGACCAAAATTTTAATACACCAAATGCACCCTAAACTTGGCTGCATTGGTGGACTGAGACTTGAAACCAAACGTACCCGAGTTGGGGCTGTTATGGACCGAAACAAATACCTCAAAGTAGCTTCAAACAAGTCCTTTTCGTGCAGGAAAAACTGCACTAAACATGGTGTTTTTAGTGCTGGAAAATCAGCAACTAATCACCCTTTAACATGCTGAAAAATCAGCAACTAAACTCTATTGAACATGCTGTAAAATCAGCAACTAAACGCACTTAAACATGCTGAAAATCAGCAACTAAACACCATTATGCATGCTGATTTTCAGCAGCAATTACGCCCCATTTGGGGCTGTTTTTGCAGCAGATAAACTCACAAAACACACCCCTTTTCATGCAGAAAGTTAGGCATGTAACAACTCATTAAAGTGCAGATTTTTCCAGCATATAAATACTTTTATAAGTGTAGAATTTCCAGCTTATAACACTCTATTTAGGGGCTGTTTGGCAGCCACCAAACACCCTCGGTTTGGGCTGTTTTAGCAGCCAACGAACACCCTTGGTGCTGCTGTAAAATCAGCAGCTATACCCCCCCCCTTGGGGCTGTAAAATCAACAGGTAATACACAAACCAAGCGCACCCTATCTGGGTTTTCTCTTGGACCAAGAACAAGGCAAACCAAATAAGCTAAACAAACTCCACATCATTAAGCAAATAAGTACTTGTTAAAATCAACATAAGCCACGATACCAGGTAAATCAAATAATCTAACCAAACATCCTTACGAGTTACTTTTCTTGGTCGAGACCAAACCAACACCCTTGCGGTGTGGGTCGAAGCCAAAAAACAAAGACAATGAACACACCCTTCAGGGTGTTTCTGTTGCGAACAAGAACCAAACAAACAACCCCTTGGTTGTTTTGATTTAACGAACACAAAACAAGCACCACCCTCTTGGGTTGGTGTTGAATCGACAGAAACAAACACAACCTTAATTACATATGATAAATCAAAATCAAAACTTCACAATATTCAATCTTGCAGCCTCAAATGAACAAAACCGACACAAATAAGCATAATCCAAACCGACCCGAAATCAAATAAGCCCCTATAACGCCTTATTTATTTTATACCACACGAATAGTTTTATTGAAAACGTGTTTTATCAATTTCTTCCACGAAAACATTAACAACCTGATTTTTATAAATTGCGTTAAATCAAGAAACGAAATGAAATGGGTTATAACAATACGACATACCACAAAACAAGAAGGAGAGAGGAGTTGGTGGCGCGGCTGTGATGATGATGGTGGTTGGAGATGGCGCCTGTGGTGTTGGAGTTCGATGGAGATGGCAGTGGTGTTTAACTCGAACCAAACGAGAGCCAAAGACCATGATTTAGAACCCTAAAGGACACCACAACCTTGTATCTTCAATAGGAATGGATGATGGCAGTCGCATTCAAAGAGAGGGAGGAAGAAGAAAGTATCTTTCTTGTTTTTGAGTGTGTGTGAAATGCCGAAGGTATAGAGGCCTTTTATGGGGTGGACTTTGAGTGTTTGTGTGAGTTTAATGATGATACATAGTGAGATTGTCAGGGAGTAGGAAGAGAAGTCACGCAAGGTTCAAATTTGAGTGTGTAAGTCACTCAAATGATGGTGGCTTGTGGAATGTTTAGCCGACACTAAAGGCCAAGAGGAAAGGGACAAACTAGTATTATGGTTGATTGTTGTTAGCTTGTTGGTGTATTCAAGAGATCAAGTAAGCATTACAAATGTGACATACATCATATGTGAATTGTTTGGAGTTGTTTGGAGTTTGTACGATGCAAGGGACAAGACAAATATGAATTTGAGCTAAGTTAAAATAAGTAGGGATATATAAGTGTTGAGCTAAGTTTTGTCGTGTTTTTAGTTATCAAATGATCGTATAACCGGAAACGAATTACCAAACATGATTCTTAGTAGAGTGCTTAGTCGAAACATGTAAAAAAAAATATTGATAGATTGTTAAGAGAATTTAAAAGAAAACACGCCAAAGTAAACGAGCATGAGTCGAGTTTAGTAATAAGATTTATTAAGTTTTTGGGCTTGCATAGTGTTGGGCTAGTGTTGTGGCTGAAGCCCAATGGATTTTGAGAGCTCGTTTGGTTGTTTTGAGCAGTGGGCTGAGGCCCACTGTTATTAGAGTGTGATTAGTTTAATTTTCGTAATCTTGATAACTTAAATAAAACGCTTTTGACCAAGTTATGATACGTAACTTAGAAGTGTTAAAAGTTTTGATTTATTCGCGATTGAGACTATCATGGTACGCACAAATGAGAGTGTCATAAAGAATGTGCGAACGTGTTGCGACGTTTAGATTAACATAGTTGAATAAAAGAAAAAATTTAGCCCGTAAAAATGGTTAATTAAATCGTGACGATAGATTACTCTTGTTAATCATTTATAATTAGGTGGGAAATTTTACGGGATATTACAGTTGGTATGGACGTGTGGGTGTGAGGCTGTGTGGGTGAGAAGACCAGGGTTCGACCCCTGGTTTTGGCATTTTTGCAAAACTATTTTTTTTTTCTTTTTGAAACTTGTTAAGCTACTGAAAATAAGCAATTTTAATAAAAACAACTTTTTATAAAAACTTAAGATAAGCTAGATAAAGGCTAAAAAAAGAAGTAGTTTAGGCATAAGACTTATAAAGGAAAATTTAGAAACTAAAAAGCTAAAATAAGCTAACCTAGGGTTTAAATTAACTAAAGGGGATTCAAATAAGCTAAAGGCACTTAAGGGAATTCTAATAAGCAATCCTAGTCTAATAATAAGCAGTTAGATAAAGTAGATAAGCATAAATAAGCCAAAAAGCAATCAAGAGCTGCTGATTCAACAGCAGCCCTGAACCCCACTTGCAGTCCTAATTAAGCAACTCAAATAAGCTCTAAATACCTCAACAAGCTGAAACAGATCTAGCCTATACCTAAATCTAATAGTGTACCAAAATTCAGACCTAAGGGAGCTTATATGAGCTTATTTAGATAGCTGATAAGGTGGCTGGTTGAAACACTATCACAACTGCAGGCCTAAAAAAGAACAGCTTGGCCAGGGCATTTTAAGCTAATCTAAAAGCTTGAAGATGAATAAGCTACAACCTAAAAGTTAAAAATAGATAAAATACTCCAACTCAAGAACTAGTAAAAGCTGATTTTAGGAAATTTTAAAAAGGTATAAGCACATTGAAAGATCTTACAAAGGAGCAGATCAATACATCTTTTTGGTTTTCCAAAATGTTGCCACAGACACAAAACTAACCCAAATGGCTTCTACTCTTTTTAATACTTACCCAAGACTCTAATGTAACACCCCCAAATGTGTAGCATAGCGGAAGCATTCGGGTCCTGGGGTGCTACGAAATCAATATACAGCGCAGAGTGATATAGCACAATACCATAATTTAAATTTAAAGAAACAGTACATCAATACAACATTGTTTTAGCCAACAACGGCATTTGAAACATAAAAGTTTGTTTCCAAAAGATAACATTTATTTCATCTAACTAGACATGATAGATGAAGACTCCTTAGTGCTAATGTCTTCATAAAATACACTTACTGACGATCACCTGAAATGCATGAGAAAAACGGGTCAACTATGAAAATAGTTGGTGAGTATACACGTTTTGTTCAAAAGAAGTCCAAGGTTTTTAAGAAAAAGTCCAAATGGTAAAGGTAGTGTCAACATACATGTTTATCAGGTTCACCATAAAAAAAATAATGCCATGTACATAATAAGTAATGACTGCTCCGAACAAAGGAGACTTTGCACTGCTCCGAACATGGGAGACTTTGTCACTCCACCACCTAGGCGAGAATTATTTGTCACTCACCGACATGGCGAGAATTATTGTCTAGATTGCTCCGAACATGGGAGACTTTGTCACTCAACCACTTAGTCGAGAATTATTCGTCACTCACCGTCATGGCGAGAATTATTATCAAGAATGCTCCGAACAAAGGAGACTTTGCATTAAGTACGTATGGCACATAAAATTCAGAATAAGTCATAATCTCAAAATAATGTACTAAAGTTCAAAGTCAATTTTCAAAGAGTTCAGATAAAATATAAGTCATAAGTTCAAATAAGAATTTAAGTCATGCATTCCACCCCAAATAAGTAAAGCGGTAAAAAGGGGGCTGTGAATACTCACCTTCAATAGTCTGAACAGTGAACGTTGTGCACGACACCAACACGCAACCTAGATTAAATAATCATGTCTTAGTTCAAGTATTAAATCTCTAGTTCTTTCACATATCAATATTTTAGTACGTCTATGTTGGTTCTAAGAGTATGACTTAATATATGTGGCGTTCATTTTTAGTTTATTCGTTATTAATATAAGTGTTTTCGGCTATTTAAAATTGTCGACAAGTTTTATATTTCGACAAGTCTGGCTATATTAGTCAAGTTCACTATATTAGTCAAGTTTTATATCTCAACAAGTCTCAATATATTAATCAAGTTCGAGTTTTATATTTGACAAGTCTCACTATATGAAATTTTATCCTTGTCTTTCGGCTTTATAAATTTCCCTTTTACATGTCCATATATTAGTTAATACCATTTTATTTCCGCTAACGCCTAATGTTCATTTTAATTGTTCGCGACTGTTCCTCATAAAACGTGTACTTGACTTAACAGTTTATCCTGATTGGGCTGTGCTTAAAAGGACTGGTTTCCATTAACTTTAATGGGCCTAGTGGACCGAACTGCTACTAGTAAAGTGGAGGTCCTAGTTGGGCTTTTGTTTGGTTTTTGGTGTCGCCTGGTATTTTCACTTAGGTAACAAGTTTTCCAGCGCCAATATATTCCTTGGCAGTGTCTTTTGAGATTCCACTTGGGGTTTTAAAGTGCTACCAAACCGTGTCTAGGGTCTCGTTTGGTGATCAACACTCAAGTACTACTCGAGCTCAAGCCACTTGGGTGTTCTAAGGGGCAAACCATACTAAGTTGGCGTCTCATTTTGGGTTCAACTGTGGCACGCTAGTGACCTCTAAACAAGACCTAAGGGTGCTAATATGTTCATCCTATACAAGCTCGTCAAGAACTGTTCGTAATGCTATTCGAGAGTCATAATCTCATAACAAGCTTAGTTTTGTTAATCATTCACCCACACCAATCCGTTAACTTATTAACTTTGTACTAACCTCGACCCATTTCATTTGCTCAAGATTTTCTTTCCTACACATGACACAACTAATCATTTATCCACTTAGTTTTCCTTAATCTTCATTCAAATCCTACTGTTACTGCTACAAAAATTCGACAACAACGACACTCTCCCAAAGCACAATCATCACTAAAAATAATATCCCTACTGCCATCACTAAGAACTGCTTCAATACGATCCATAAACAAAATTTCAACTTCTTTTCTAAAGAAAAACCTATTCGATCCCTTTTTAACTAGTTCAACAAAATTAGAAAATCTCTCTACAATTTTAATCAAGGGTGTTCCTAATGGTTTTATTTCAATAACAACAAAACAATTTTTCTAGTCCTTAGCAACTATCCATTTGACCTACTTCTTAATCTTTTTAACAATTCTAAATATAACAAAACAAAAGTTAATAATCAACCTGGTAACTTTTGTCGTTCGAACCCTATTACGAACCCTCCAATCCGAGTCCAATAGCTCCAAGAATCAACCACCACAACCTCCTATTCGAACCACTTGTTGCCCTAGATCTTGAGAACTTCTCAATCTTTGGGTGTGTTTGAAATAGATGTGATTCGAATACTCCACAGGAGGTGGGGATTTATGGTTAGAAATGGAGTTAGGCTCCATACCACTTTCGGATTGTGGGGAAGGCAATCACCCTATTTTCGTGCTTACTTCTCTTTCGATGGTGTTTAAGCCTAGATTGACATGTGATTACCTGAAGAGGACAAAGGGTTTAGGTCACAAGGAAACAATACTAGCTGTGAAGGATGGTGATGGTTCAAAAATTATGGGGAAATGAGAGAGGCGGTCAAACCTAAGTGATAAAGGTTAAAAGGAGATGGCTCAGTCTAGGGATGGTGATGTTTCAGTGGGTGTGTGGGAGGTGGAAGACAAAAAAAAAAAAAAAAAAACAGATAATATTAGTTTAGGAATAGGTGTGAGT
Organism: Artemisia tridentata subsp. tridentata; assembly: GCA_021014915.2. Classification (NCBI taxonomy): domain Eukaryota; kingdom Viridiplantae; phylum Streptophyta; class Magnoliopsida; order Asterales; family Asteraceae; genus Artemisia; species Artemisia tridentata. Next base: position 332,191,838 of record CP139503.1, on the reverse strand, counting down.
GGGTGAGGATTTGTTTTAATTTTAAGTATGTAGTGAAAATTTAGTAAGGTGGTGTATATATTTTATCCCTGTGTCTCATTAAACTGTGTCAAATTCGAGTTCGTCCCGAAACTGTCATAATTATGAGGGACTTTTATTTTAGAGTCGTTTAATATTATTTTGAATACTCTTCGAATCCTTAATTGCTTTCTAATATTTCATAAATTTTCTGTCTGTTCCTGGTCTGCGTGTGGTGTCAGTCCGTGTGAAAGTGAGATAGCCTGTCACATTATCATTAAAATAATAGCCTGAAATTTATGGGTTGTTATAGTCTGCCAACCTAAAAAGAAATCTCGTCCTCGAGATTTAGTTCGTTTGCTCTACTGACGTTCGTCCTCGCGGTTAGATTTGACGGTCAACTCTTCCATTCTCGAGCTTAGCCCTCAAGTGACTTTTAGTTAGTGCATTCTAACTTAATCTCACAACTTCCTAACCGGGAACTGTCGTGAGTCTGTGTTGGATAGTAACAACTTGATTCTACCTTGATTTTCGCAACTCATCAAACAAGAACTGTCACTAGATCAAGCTGGAATCAAGTTGTTAGGAGGGGAAATGTTAACATCTTAGTTGTAGGTCTCTTGAAGGTTTGGCTCGAGTTTGGAATCGTCTAAGCCAAATCAAATCGACGAATGGTGATAATCTAGGTTAAAAAGAAGACTAGAAATTTAGTCAGGGCTTATGACGTCGTGTCTCATGTTAGTCATTGTCATAGGGAACAAAAGTACATCCTATATTAGTACCAAATAATATGGAAATAAAGTGGCGTTTCAAAATAATGTACCCGTCACGATAGCTGGGTTCTAACGAGCTTCTTTGTTGCCTATAAAGTATGCTCGACCACGAGCTGGGCTGACATTGCCTCCACGGTTTGGGTCATCTTCACCAATCGCCATAGCGAGAGTTAGGTTTTCCTTCACTGGTCTTTGTGCCCTATTCAGCTTGGGACACACATTTCGGAGGTGATCCGGACTCCCACACTCATAGCATGTCCGCTTTCGCTCTCGGCCTCCATTTTTGTTTGGGCAATACTGACTAAGATGGCCTGTCTGCTGGCATCCGTTGCACCTTGGGCAATCTCCTGAGTGATGGAGGTTACATCGTGTGCACTTAGGATGTGGGCCTGCATACCCTCTGCGCTCCTGGGTGGTTGCTCCATAGTTCCTGGTTACTCGTTGTCGCTTGTCCTGCTGGTCCTGGTCTCGGCCTCCCTGCTGCTCCTCCCGCCGCTTTTGTCCATTGTCGTTTCCTTTTGTTAGTCCACCAGATCTGATCACATCATTTGTCAAACGATATGCCATGCCCACAGCGTCTTGAAGTGTGGTTGGTTTGGATGAAGTGACATCCCTCCTGATTTCAGGTATCAAACCCCAAATGTATCGATCAATCAGCTTCTCCACAGTGGAGACCATGTGAGGGACCATTCTTGACAGCTCATGGAAACGGGCCGTGTACTTGTCAACTTCTACTCCCACCATCACATGGTTCCAAAATTCTGCTTCCAATTTCTGCACCTCGTCTTTTCTGCAGTACTCCTCAGATAGTAATTTCTTGAATTCAGCCCAAAACATTCCATTCGCAGCTTCTCTCCCTCTGGTTTGTAGTTGGTTATTCCACCAAGTCAATGCTCGACCTTGGAGTAGACCGGATGAGAACTCGACCTTATCTCCTTCAGCACATTTAGTGATGCTGAGTTTGGCTTCAACATTCTCGAACCATGACAGCAGGCCAATGGCACCCTCGGTGCCATAAAATTCCTTCGGTTTGCACGCCATAAAAGTCTTGTAGCTGCACCCATGGCCGTTGGTCGAGGTACCAGCTCCTTCATTGGTTCGTCCTGCATCAATGTGCGCAACGATCTGAGTGAGAAGATCCGCCAACCCCGCAGCACTGTCTCTTGGGGTTTCATTGTTGATGCTTCCTGAACGAGTGTTGACCATGTTTCTACAATAAGCCCAAAAACACTGAGTTATACGTAGACGATGACGGATGGTGTTACGGGACAACAACAGTTTGGAGACGTAGTGGTTGTGATACGACGGAGGCAAAGACGTGCTTAATCTATTAGGTCGTAATGTAGCAGGGATAAGGCACATATATGAATATATCTATATATAAAGTATAGTAATATTAACATGGTTGTTCGAACATGACATGCATACACACACGACTAATGCAGCTTATGGTGATCAGACTCCTAAGACTCGACCAAACATGATCCGAGACTTCTACTCCCATCATTGCATGATTCTTCCCGAATTAGGCATAGGTGATCAGGCTATGCATAATTGAGGAGTAATGATGCAATGCTCGGACTAGTCGACTCGTATGATGTTTGGTGTTTTAAGAAAACTTTATTCTCGTTATAGTTGCGATTTTTATTTTTGAAAAATCGGCATTCTCTATAACAGCCTGGCTCTGATACCAATCTGTAACACCCCCAAATGTGTAGCATAGCGGAAGCATTCGGGTCCTGGGGTGCTACGAAATCAATATACAGCGCAGAGTGATATAGCACAATACCATAATTTAAATTTAAAGAAACAGTACATCAATACAACATTGTTTTAGCCAACAACGGCATTTGAAACATAAAAGTTTGTTTCCAAAAGATAACATTTTATTTCATCTAACTAGACATGATAGATGAAGACTCCTTAGTGCTAATGTCTTCATAAAATACACTTACTGACGATCACCTGAAATGCATGAGAAAAACGGGTCAACTATGAAAATAGTTGGTGAGTATACACGTTTTGTTCAAAAGAAGTCCAAGGTTTTTAAGAAAAAGTCCAAATGGTAAAGGTAGTGTCAACATACATGTTTATCAGGTTCACCATAAAAAAAATAATGCCATGTACATAATAAGTAATGACTGCTCCGAACAAAGGAGACTTTGCACTGCTCCGAACATGGGAGACTTTGTCACTCCACCACCTAGGCGAGAATTATTTGTCACTCACCGACATGGCGAGAATTATTGTCTAGATTGCTCCGAACATGGGAGACTTTGTCACTCAACCACTTAGTCGAGAATTATTCGTCACTCACCGTCATGGCGAGAATTATTATCAAGAATGCTCCGAACAAAGGAGACTTTGCATTAAGTACGTATGGCACATAAAATTCAGAATAAGTCATAATCTCAAAATAATGTACTAAAGTTCAAAGTCAATTTTCAAAGAGTTCAGATAAAATATAAGTCATAAGTTCAAATAAGAATTTAAGTCATGCATTCCACCCCAAATAAGTAAAGCGGTAAAAAGGGGGCTGTGAATACTCACCTTCAATAGTCTGAACAGTGAACGTTGTGCACGACACCAACACGCAACCTAGATTAAATAATCATGTCTTAGTTCAAGTATTAAATCTCTAGTTCTTTCACATATCAATATTTTAGTACGTCTATGTTGGTTCTAAGAGTATGACTTAATATATGTGGCGTTCATTTTTAGTTTATTCGTTATTAATATAAGTGTTTTCGGCTATTTAAAATTGTCGACAAGTTTTATATTTCGACAAGTCTGGCTATATTAGTCAAGTTCACTATATTAGTCAAGTTTTATATCTCAACAAGTCTCAATATATTAATCAAGTTCGAGTTTTATATTTGACAAGTCTCACTATATGAAATTTTATCCTTGTCTTTCGGCTTTATAAATTTCCCTTTTACATGTCCATATATTAGTTAATACCATTTTATTTCCGCTAACGCCTAATGTTCATTTTAATTGTTCGCGACTGTTCCTCATAAAACGTGTACTTGACTTAACAGTTTATCCTGATTGGGCTGTGCTTAAAAGGACTGGTTTCCATTAACTTTAATGGGCCTAGTGGACCGAACTGCTACTAGTAAAGTGGAGGTCCTAGTTGGGCTTTTGTTTGGTTTTTGGTGTCGCCTGGTATTTTCACTTAGGTAACAAGTTTTCCAGCGCCAATATATTCCTTGGCAGTGTCTTTTGAGATTCCACTTGGGGTTTTAAAGTGCTACCAAACCGTGTCTAGGGTCTCATTTGGTGATCAACACTCAAGTACTACTCGAGCTCAAGCCACTTGGGTGTTCTAAGGGGCAAACCATACTAAGTTGGCGTCTCATTTTGGGTTCAACTGTGGCACGCTAGTGACCTCTAAACAAGACCTAAGGGTGCTAATATGTTCATCCTATACAAGCTCGTCAAGAACTGTTCGTAATGCTATTCGAGAGTCATAATCTCATAACAAGCTTAGTTTTGTTAATCATTCACCCACACCAATCCGTTAACTTATTAACTTTGTACTAACCTCGACCCATTTCATTTGCTCAAGATTTTCTTTCCTACACATGACACAACTAATCATTTATCCACTTAGTTTTCCTTAATCTTCATTCAAATCCTACTGTTACTGCTACAAAAATTCGACAACAACGACACTCTCCCAAAGCACAATCATCACTAAAAATAATATCCCTACTGCCATCACTAAGAACTGCTTCAATACGATCCATAAACAAAATTTCAACTTCTTTTCTAAAGAAAAACCTATTCGATCCCTTTTTAACTAGTTCAACAAAATTAGAAAATCTCTCTACAATTTTAATCAAGGGTGTTCCTAATGGTTTTATTTCAATAACAACAAAACAATTTTTCTAGTCCTTAGCAACTATCCATTTGACCTACTTCTTAATCTTTTTAACAATTCTAAATATAACAAAACAAAAGTTAATAATCAACCTGGTAACTTTTGTCGTTCGAACCCTATTACGAACCCTCCAATCCGAGTCCAATAGCTCCAAGAATCAACCACCACAACCTCCTATTCGAACCACTTGTTGCCCTAGATCTTGAGAACTTCTCAATCTTTGGGTGTGTTTGAAATAGATGTGATTCGAATACTCCACAGGAGGTGGGGATTTATGGTTAGAAATGGAGTTAGGCTCCATACCACTTTCGGATTGTGGGGAAGGCAATCACCCTATTTTCGTGCTTACTTCTCTTTCGATGGTGTTTAAGCCTAGATTGACATGTGATTACCTGAAGAGGACAAAGGGTTTAGGTCACAAGGAAACAATACTAGCTGTGAAGGATGGTGATGGTTCAAAAATTATGGGGAAATGAGAGAGGCGGTCAAACCTAAGTGATAAAGGTTAAAAGGAGATGGCTCAGTCTAGGGATGGTGATGTTTCAGTGGGTGTGTGGGAGGTGGAAGACAAAAAAAAAAAAAAAAAAACAGATAATATTAGTTTAGGAATAGGTGTGAGTGGGTGAGGATTTGTTTTAATTTTAAGTATGTAATGAAAATTTAATAAGGTGGTGTATATATTTTATCCCTGTGTCTCATTAAACTGTGTCAAATTCGAGTTCGTCCCGAAACTGTCATAATTATGAGGGACTTTTATTTTAGAGTCGTTTAATATTATTTGGAATACTCTTCGAATCCTTAATTGCTTTCTAATATTTCATAAATTTTCTGTCTGTTCCTGGTCTGCGTGTGGTGTCAGTCCGTGTGAAAGTGAGATAGCCTGTCACATTATCATTAAAATAATAGCCTGAAATTTATGGGTTGTTATATCTAAAACAAGTTGGGATATGCTATGTTTAACCAATGCAAACAACTAAAAAAACTTTATAACTACTTAATTAGAATAAGCAATACAAAACAGTTTTTTTGAACATGAAATTTTGAAAACTCACTCAAATACTTAAAAGCTTGACTAAACTGCTCAAACTTGACCAAATCCAACTACTTATACTGAACTAAAGCTGTCTCAAGTAAGACTTATGACCAAAACAGACCTAGACTAAAATTTCTACTCTATTCCAATCACCTTCTTAAAACCTGTTTTTGAATTTTATAAAGGATTTAGATCAAAATAAGCTGAGATACTGAAAACACATGCTAAACAAACTTAAAAAATTACTAATAAGCAGAGATTAACTTAATATAAGCACTAAGGATAAGCTAACAGGATTAAGCTATATTTTTGGATTTTAGAGATTATGAGACAAAAACAAGGATGAGTGATGCAAAAGCAGAAAGTAAGCAATATAAAGCAATAAGAGACAGAAATCAGCACATAAAAGCAATACAATAAGCAAATAAGCAGTTGGCTGGAAAAGTGAAAATTTAATTGGAAATAATAAAGGAAAACTTACAGTGTTATCAAGCAAATGGTACAGAACTTGAATCAATACACTTAAACTTATAAGTAAGCAGAATTGAACAATAATTAAGAACTAAATTACACTACACTACTCCTAATTTAATTAACTAATGACTAAAAAAAACTAAAATCTAACTGCCTTCACTTTGTGCGTGTGGGAGGTGTTTTATACTTCTAAAAGCTTCCTTGGGTCCCTCCCAGCAAATCCCCACCATTGGATTAGATTAAATCAATCTTGGCCCTTCAATTCAATTTTGGCGGGAAACCACTTGGGTGGGTTTACAGACTGACAATGGTAGACACGTGAAGAGTACTAGCTAAGGAGGGGGAGGTTGAGTGTGACAGGGGAGAAGCATGGGAACATTTTTGTCTGGTTCTGCTTTTGGCCTGGGGAATTGGTGGTGGTTTGTCAGGGATGGTTTTGGCGGAAATGGTTTTGGGAGAAGGGGTTGACTATTTTGTTGACCCTGGTTTAGCTAAGGTAAAAAGGGACGGGTTGGGTTGTTTTATTGATTGGGCTTTTGTTGTTTAATTTGGGCTGGGTTTAGTGGATTAGGATAAAAGGTTTAATTGGGATAAGGTTTACTTAATGGTTTAGGGTTAATATTGGATTAGGTTTAAGTATGGGGACCAAATTTGCCAAGTTCCAAACTTCAGGGACCAATCTTGCCAAGTCAGTAAACTCAGGGACCATTTGTGCCAACTCTGAAAAATATATCCAAGGACATTTTTGCCATTCTGATATTCATGAGGGTTGGATTTTTGATGACTTGAGCAAAATCCTGGTCCAAACTCGTAAATTCTTTTCCCGGCTTCGGTTCTTCACAACTTTTCAATCTTGTGCTCTGTTTTGTCCGTATTTGCCTCGTTTTCAATCCTTTTGTACCTGAAACACATAAAAACACAAACCAAGAATATTTGCAACAATATTTGATCTATTTGGGTGTTTTTGGTCATTTTTGTGTCTTTTATGGGTATAAAATGATGAGTATTTACACACTCATCAGTACCCAATGGACCACAGACACCAATAAATTGGCCGCGTAAGTTTTAATAATTACATACCACATTGCACATAACTGATTCATTAATATAATTAATTAGGCCTTCCCTAGTTTTAGATTTATCTTAAAAATCATGTAGCACATAAACAAACCCTAATCCATAATTCCTTGCATGAAGAATCATGGATCAATCAGGAACGTAACCCTTATTACTCAAATAAACATATAACACAACATGTTCTTAATTTTGGGGTAAAAAACTAATTAATTAGTTAAACTAGGGTCGAAACCCTAACCCTAAATTCTCTTCGATTTTTATTAGTATGTTTTCTACAAAAACAAACCCTAAAAAATAAAAATCGACCCAGCGCTTATGTCTAAATCAAGAATTGATTTTTATTATGCGTTTAGGTAATTACATTAACATGTTAAAATGGCTCTTGATGCCACTGTTGTAATTTAAATAGCATGATCAACATCTAAATAAATAAACACATAAAGAGAATGTAGCGGAAGCAGGATCTTTATTTAACACATATAATGAATTACCGAATAATAAATAGAGTTACCTCAAGATCCTAGTAAGAAAAAGGATCAATCTTCTCTTCACTTCACTTGATCAATAAATAGGATTAACGTGGAACCCCTTACCGTTTTGTTCCACAATCCAAGATGAACAACTAAAGTAAGTTGTTACCAAACTCTTGTACACACGTACTATAACCGATCAAGCAATGATGCTAGTGATTAGACACAATTAAAACCAAAATAACAAATAACCCTTCAATTGTATAGAATAGGAGCCGATCGGTTTTTATATCAAAGAGAGGAGAAAACACAATATTAGGGTTATAGTATTGCACAAGGTAACATAACAAATAACCCTTCAATTGTATTTATAGGCAAAACCTAACTTGGAGCATAAGTTGAGGAATTTGGGTCGACATGGGTTGTAAACCCATATCCAAATCCGGCCAACCCACAAGATGGGTTTCTAGAACCTTCCAAGTCTCCTTTTTCACTAATAGTCCTTTAACTATTAACTTAACGGTCGTTAGTCAACACCGTTAATTACATAACGTCCGTTATATATCATTTCGTGTCCAAATAATTAATATATATAAATAATTATACATATTAATTATTTACTTGATCATTCATACGTAAAGTGTGCAATTCCTCGGTCCCGTGTTCGATTCTAGTCATATACACTTTAATATTTTTCCATAACTCTAACAATAACAGTGGATGACTACGTAATACCTATGAACAGAGTAAATGAAACAGAAACCGAGGTTAGACATAAATGGAAATATTATAAGGTAGAGATTCATATAGTAGAAGAGTAGTTGTTACACTTAGGTTACGTTCATCGTAACTAAGGTAGAGTACAAGAGGAAATATATTTTAGGAAGTTTTAAACTACAGTTTATTCATCTACTACAGGATTCTATCTTTTCCATAGATGTCATCCTGGGGTCTACTCGAGTTCTTATTCCTTGGCACCAGTCTTGTCTTCCAATTTGGGTTGATGTTTGGGCACTGATTCTTGTAGTGTCCATTTCCACCACATCCGTGGCATACTACAACCGATGGTTGTTCCTTTTTATCCATGGCTCTACAGTCTCTTGTCTGGTGACCCATTTTCTGGCATTTTCCACACTTGATAAAACAATATCCATTGTGATGCAACTTGCATTTTAGACACGGAGGTAGCTTTCCAAGATAACCATTCTTGTTAGCAAGTGTGGTGATGTAGCCTTTACTAGTTTCTGGTTTAAACCCTAGTTGGTGATGGTGTTTGTGGTCGTGGGTGTACTGGCAGTAGGTGGAGATGGTGGTTTTTCTATCATTGAGTTTTCGCTTTTGGTTATTTTTCTTAAATGTAACAATATGGTTAATTCCTAGGGCACGTTTGATGTTAGGTTTAATTGTTGTCTGTCTGGGCCTTTATGGTAAGCTGGCCTACATCCCGTGAAACTTTCAGGGGTATGTTTACAAGACACAGCCGTCTTCTTTTCTCCTGTGGCCATATTGTTGCTACTCAGGTGAGCTACTGTAGTCACATCAAGTACTGCTGCAATGAGGTTGATTACCAACTTTTGGATATCTTCAGGAGTCATTAGTGGAATATTGGTATTTTTCATGCTGATTTCCTTCTAGCAATATCACAAGAAACATGAATTTCAGAATTCCCGAAATAACCATGTTAGAATAATTACATATTATTACTAACAAGTGGTTACAATGCGAAGTTATATCCCATTTGAGAATCAATAATTTACGATGTGTCTGGTTAATATCGTAGATAAATGATTAACTCTTGGTATAAAACTGCTATGGAATAACAATCCATTTTTCAAAAACCAGAGTTCAACAACTTTCTCTTCATTCATCAAGTTTTCTTCCGAAATTTTGTCTTAAAGGGTTCTATGGTTATAGCCTAGTTATGGAATCATAATAATCTTAGGTAATGTCCGGTAAGTCTGATTAGAATAACATGATATTAATAACTTGATTGATTGTTTTTATAAAACAATTAATACAAGGTCTTTTATTAATGATGCATGTAGTTGGTTAAGGATTTTCTATCTCTCTTATAAATGCTTGGTCCTTTGTTGTCAATTGTGATCCTAGTTTTCTTACTTGTTATGCTATAAGTTGGTTGGTTTTCTAGGTTCTGAGGTAGGGAATGTATAGTTTGGTTTGTGTAGAGTAATTTGTCTGCTAGGGAAAGTAATAAATGGTGAGTGTTTTTTTTTAAGGTCACGGGTAGTCATTACATGTATGCACAGCATCATAGTCATTACATGTATGCACAATATCATTGTTATAGATTTATAAGTTGATTACAACTCTGAAAGTTTCAGACTTATTTAGAAAATACAGGAAATACTAACCAAATACTATTTGATTTAGTGGACACAACAATGATACATGTGAATTTAAGTTCAGTTATGTCCTTGACGTAAATGCTTAACTTCAGTCTCAAGTTTTAGTTGTGCAATTTCCATTTCTAAGAAGCGTTCCTGAAACTCCTGGTATATCCTCAATTGATTGTCCAATAGGGCTTCTAAGGCGAAAATCTTCTGATCCTGGTTTCTTGCCGTTTTGCTGGCTATCCACAAGGTTTTTTCAATGTCTTCCACTCTACCATGTATTTCACAGTGCTCTCTTCTCGAACAGCGGATCCTGGAATCTAAGCTTCTAAATTTATGATTGTAAGTATTTTTCATCTTGTCAACCTTTACTCTTAAATCAAACACCGCTCGTCTCTCAGCATCTGCCCTTCTAAACAGAGTGTCGATGTTACGGTCGTACCATTCAAAACTTAATGGTTGTAACCCTTCCAACTGTTTAGTGTGGATGTCGAGAGTGTTGGCTTGTTGATAAAGAAGGTTCCAAATCGATTAATTAGGGTTTAAACTAAAGTCGGGGGAATTAGATGAAGATATATCATCTGGGTTGTCTGGTATTGGGGATTTTGGAATGTCAGGTAGTGGAGAATTTGGCCCTTCATCTTTCTGAATTGTTTCTTGGTGTGTATTCTGCCCAACCTCAAATGTTGTTGGACAACCATTCATCTTTTCATGAGATTCAGTTTCTCCTTTAAGTTTCTGACGTGGAGACGAGTGGGTAGGTGATAATGGAAGTGGTTTTGGGGTAGTTTCGTTAATATCGGGGGTTTCGAGAGACATAGTACTGTAAATTTGCAAATAATAATTATAAGTAATTATTATAAGAAATTAATAACAGTAAAGGAAGAAAAATGAAAATAAAATATTCAAGTGTGTGGGAGTATTTATCAAAAGTGCGAAGTCTAATATGAAATAATCCTAATAGGTAAGGTACTAAGTACGGTACCATCTTGATGTCCGAGTCTGGACATGAGAGGGATAGAATGGATAGGGGAACTCATGATTCTGTAACCACCCGGTAATTATAAATATTTCACTACGTAACTAAATAATTAACAATAAATTATGTATCAATAATGTTTTAGTAACGTCGTGGCACGGAGGACTTGGGTTAAGTTTTGTGAAAATTGGTTATAGTCTAGGTTTAAACCTTGTTCTCTATAACCATGAGCTCTGATACCAATCTGTAACACCCCCGTTTTCGATATACGCAGCGGAATATAAGTTTGGGGTGCTACTTCAAGTATCAAAGTCATGAGAATAGAAAACGAATCGAAAAGAGATGTTTTAATAAAAGTTGTTATCATTCGTTTATTAAATCAGAGTTTACATATAGAGGTCCCAACAGGAGGTTTCGAAATACGTTATAAAAGATACATTATTCGTTGAATGATAACAAAGTGGACACCCTTATTATAAAAAGAAAGTCCAAAGCCATTCCGTGCCAAGTTTAGCCCTTTAATTACCTGAGATAAAACATGCTAAAAAGTCAACAAAAAGGTTGAGTGAATCCATAGCAGTTAAAGTTATAATAGATTTTGACCACAAGCTAAATAAAAAGAAATCAGTTATATCACAGTTCGGTATATTGCACTAAACCTCATGACACGCAATGCGTTGACAGTTTCCAGTCTCACTAACATAATAAAAATGAAAGTGGTTTGCCCCCGAGATTAGATTTCAAATATAATGCATCTGTCTAACCGGCTACCACAAAGATATCCATCCGACTAGCACAAATGGGTCGTCAGGCCAATAGATCTATTCACATATTCGCGCTCACCCAACAGGTGACTAATGGTGCATGATATGAGGGACTTTTAAATATAATGTAATACCCCGTAATTTTCTGGAGTATGTTTTATGAGGAATTATCTCTGCTTTTCATTTACGAACCTTTTCGAACTTATCTAATCTGAAAACGTGAAATTTATCTCGCGAAACGTGAAATTCGTACACAACGCGTACTGGCACAACCGACGATTTGTTTTGATTATTTTATTATTCGTGAGAAACGAGGCGTACGAATGGTCGTTTTTATTGGAAAAATTATTCTAAACGCGAATATTAATTTATTCGGGCAACGAGAAATAAAGGTACACGTATTTATATCAAAATTAATGGAAAAACGATTTTAAAGTTAATGGAATAACTTTCGGATGCTCGGAAAATAATTATAACACGATTTATTGGCTTCATTGGCGTTCCGTTAAAAATATGAAGAAATTGACAGTTTTAGTCCCTGAGGGCGCGTTAGGGTTTGTGCTTAGTCCTACCCTCACACTATAAATACCCACTTATAAAATTTTTAGGGTTACATATTTCATTTCCTTTGCTTCCAGCCGACATTTTCACCAACCCCCTCTCTCTCTTATAATTCTTTTCCGGCCAATAAGATCCGGCGCCATTTCCGGCCATTTGAGCCTACACCGCCGCTCATTTTACTACCCCGCCACCACCACTTTGTTTATCTCACCCTCCTCTTCACTCCTATATATCTCACGCGCCTCCAAAACCACCCTTATCTATTCTTTTCTTTTTCGGTAACTTATGATTTTCCGGCGACACCATTATTGTAGTTATACGAGTATAGATCGAGCATATTGGGGTTGTTGGGGGTATATTTTGGTTCGTGCATCACCACAGCTACTTGGCCGCCATCCGGCTCCACCGTCTCTCATCTCTTCTTCATCTCGCTCTCGTCCGTGTGGTATGGTAATAACCACTTGTGTTGTTTATATTTTTTTTACCGATCGATTATGTTATGGTTTTTGTGGATTCAAAACGAAAATAATTCGTTATTATAATTTTGTGATTAAAATCCGGATTTAAAACGTGTTTTGAAACGTTTGTGTGGTAAGATTCGACTGAAAAATGGTGATGTCTAAGTTCTGTGGTCACGATCGGGTTTACAACCCGGATTTGGTTCTCGGTTTGATTATATCTGGGTTTGGATTCTCTTGGTTTACGTGGTTGTTTTGGTTTCGGTTTGGGAATTTTTTTGTCAATACTATTTCGAGCAAAGTAAGTTTAAACCGAGACCAAGTGGTCTCGGTGAGTCTTGTGAATACCATTTTGGTCCGTTTGATGGGAGTGAACTTGTCGATACATTTTGTTACATGATCAGTCGAGTAGGAAAACCTACGAATGTAAAAATTTGATTTGGTTGTCTTAAACTACTTTTGGCTTCTTAGGCTGTAAAAATTATTGGGAATGGTTGGGCTATAGAGCCCATAATGGGTGCACTTGGGTTGGATTCAATGGGCTGAAACCCAATGAGATTTGTTTGGTTAGAAGGCTCACAAGCCCAACATGTTTTATTAAGAGTATGTTAGTTATAAAATGTAGTGTCAATATATTTTGTCATCAAAATAATAAATTTGACATAATGCCATATTGGTACGTTTCGGATTATATTAAAAATCGTGAATTGAATTTGAATACGGATTTGATTATTGTACTTAGACATTGGACTTATTGAATATTTTGAGACGCGAGACGGTATAATATATTAACTTCAAAATGAACTTAATATATTAAACACGAAACGGACACAAAATCTTCAATAAAACCAAAACTAATATTTACAAGAATAATAGCGAGACACAAACTTGTTAAATATTGTAATTTCATAATTGAGTTACCAAGTCTCGTCGACTTGAGAAAAACCTATTTTATTAGTTAAACTTATTTTTATTATAAAACGTTTATGTTTTATACAAGTTATTTGGGATAACGGGGTAAATGTCGAAACATACAAACTACTTTATTTTATTTGAGGTGTTTGTTTGTCGTTAACTCCTAGGTTTGTATTCCTTGGTTTGAGTTCTCGTCAGTATTCTCTCGACTATGTCGATGTCTATTCTTTTTGGCGTGAGTTGTCTGTCGAGTCTATGTCTTCTTACCACACCACACGAAACGTTGAAACTAAACTTTTGATAAGTTTTGAAAACTGAGTAATCCACGAAAACAACGACACATTGTCTTTTATAGACTTTATTATTTTGCGAGCCGTATTTTGAGATTATCGTATACGTATTAGGTTGTGCCGATCCTAGACCGTTGTGTACCGTCGTGCTTGTACCTCCGTGTACCCTCGTGCCGTACGTTTTGAGACCGTTGTGATATGCTCTAGATGCCAGTCGTGTCAGTTGTGATCTTGCATTGCTGTGGCTAAGGTGAGTTCATGGCCCCTACTTTTACTAGTTTCCTAACTATTTTCGGGGGAGAATACATGCTCATTTTTATTTAAACTCAATACTTGTTTTACTTGAAACGTGATTTGTTTTCTCCAACGTACTGTTTGGCTAATATATCTGACCTGGTTATTTAAATGCACTATGTGCTTACTTGTTATTTGATATGGCCTGAAAACTGTTATGATACTGTTACGCGAGCTGGCTAAGGTTATTATTTCATGTCTGCTAATAGACTATGTTTGAATGATTGAGCAAGTCGCCAATGGGTGAGCAAACTAAATATATTTTAGTTTAGCAAGTCGCCAATGGGTGAGCAAACCAAATTTATTTTGGTTTAGCAAGTCGCCAAGGGGTGAGCATTTCAGTTATAAATGTTGGTGATTGTGGTTGTTTCGGACTATAGTATGCACCTATAGGGAATTGTTATTGTGATTTGACTTTTAGGACTTAGCCAGCGTAACAGTTAAACTTGCTTGACACTATATGAGTGTAGTACCTCTATGATTGATTTTGGTTTGCGATGTTTTACTATGTTATTGTTTGCGGATTTGGTTCTGGAACTATGACTTAGGCAGTGTTAGCCTACGTTGAACTTGACTTGTTTTCGAACAATGTTTTGAACTTGAAAACCTTTTGGTTCAACCAAACTGTTTTAAACTAAAACATGTGAACTCACCAGCGTAAGCTGACCCTTTTAGCATGTATTTTCAGGTTTTAGGTGATAACTTAACTTTGGAGGCGCTTGGCAAGGGCATGGTCATAGATGACTCTGATATTTATATTTGGGACCGCTTTATTATTTTTGGGCCTTACTTCCGCACTATTTTTCAGATGATGTAAACTCAATGTTTTGATAATGAATTTTATTCTAAACGGTTAAGGTAAAACCGTTCTTTGTACCTTGTGTTGTGATACCAATTGAGTAGCGCCCCAGTGACATGTATGCTTCCGCTGGACCCGATTTTCGTGGTGTTACAGATTGGTATAAGAGCCTAGGTTATAGAGAACTGGGTTTATTTTCAAAAACCTGGACTATAACCACTTTTGGCGAAAACTTAACCCTATGACCGACACGTGCCTGCCTGCCAAGCTGATGCCTCGCGTATGATCTTGTTTGAGGATTTAATTGATATGACGAGATAACTGATGATATATTGGATGAGATTTTTATGATACGTTTGACGAGTTATTTGATGAGATACTTGATTATATATTTGTTTGTGATGCGTGCCTGACTCTTGGATATTTTATATCCGCTCGTTTTAACTGTTCACTATAAGCATTTCCATATGCTTATACTTGCACCGAACCTGTCACAGAGTTACGCTATTTCCTTGCGTAATCTCACTATTGGACGTCGAGTTTTTACACTTGTCGTGGTTTTGGGAATGATTCTGGATATAATGGGCATACTACTAGTATAACTAGGCTTAGTCTTTCAAAATTCATTGAACCTCGGGTGAATATAGACTGATCACCTATATTCAACCAGGGACAGTGGGACATAGCCTGATCACCTATGTCCGACTCAGAGGTGAATTTTGCAATACTCAGAGTAGTTATAATGGAATTATGTCCGGGTTGACTTTTGGATTTTGGGAACGGTACAGTTTTGCGTGTGTACACGGACATGAAATTTTACTTCCACACACACTACACACTGGCATCACAACACCGCATGAACCGTAATGCCCTTGGCATCGCTATACGTCTCCATTATATGGAAATCCTGTTGCCGCCGTCTGGCCGTATTTTGCATCGGGTCGAGTTAGACTCGATTGGCACCGTTTGAATCTGAGTTACTTATTTGTAACCTCTTAAGAGCACTATAAGCCGTCCGAGCTTACTGGAACGTTTAGATTCGATTTTGACCACGTTTGGTTTTGAATTCTTGCTACGTTTAGAATTGATTTTTGGCCACATCTGAATTTGATTTTCGGCAACGTTTAGAATTGATTTTTGGCCACGTTTGGATTTGATTTTATCTACGCTTATGTTTGATTTTGGCTACGTCTGGATCTAATTTTTGCCTCGTTTGGATTTAATTCTGGCTACGTTTGGATTCGAGATTGTCTAGGTTTGGATTAGTCTTGATTCTGATTTAACTCGAGTTGTTTGATTTTGAACGTCATCCTGGATTTGGATTTGTTATCCGACCTCGTTTTGTTGTGGCCTTGCTACAGTCGCCTCTACTCCAAGCCTTGTGCTCAATTGATGATATTCATCTTTCCAATCGACGTTGTTCAATCGAAGCTGTTCAATCAATGTTGTACCTTCCGGTTTAAGTACTATGTACACTACTGATTCAATCAACTGATTGCTTGTGGCAATCAACATCTTCCCTCAGAATTATACTTTGAACTCGCTAAACTCTCTATTTGGCAGAGATTCCACGCCCAGCAGAAATCTTGAGACTCTAAGGAGTAACTGAAACCGCGATTCCTTGGGACAACCACCTGACTTCTCACTCGTCCCTCGGAAGTACCAGTGATCCTTGCTACTTTCTTACCGGATATTGTACTATATCATAAACGAAACTTTGGAAATAAATCCCGCGCCGCTACCAGAGTAATTGTTGATAATCCTACATAATCTACTCACCTTCTCTAATCGATGAAACGACAGTATTGGCAAACTTGCTCGTCCATACTCATATGAAATCATTACCCGGTATAGAGTGTCGACTCTTACCATTCTCTGATCGGGATAGTTGTTTCACATCAAATTCCCGGTAATCACTCCAAAGAGCCATGAGAACAGATTTGGAGATGAATATTGTGTATCATCTCCAGACTGATGGCCGAAGTGGAAAAATTATTCAAATGTTAAAGGACATATTGTGTTCCTGCGTAATTTGGCAATAGTTGGTATCGACACCTCCTGTTGGCCAAATTCTCTTATGACGATACCTACGACTCCAGTGTTTCACGGCACCGTTCGAGGCACTTTATGGCCGCAAGTGCCGATCGCCGACTCGATGGGTAGAATTTGGGGATACCCATCTTACTGACCCCGAACTTGTTCACGAGACTACCGAGAAGATCGTTCAAATCAGAATCGAATTGCAAATTGCTCACAAATCGTCAGAATAGTTATGCTGACAAATGACGTAAACCTCTTGAATTCCCAGTTAAATCCTAGATTATGCTTAAAGATTCACCATGAGACGGTGTGATACGTTTAGTAAACGTGGAAAGCTTAATCTCGCTGTATTGATCCTTTTGAAAACCTTGCTAGAGTTGAACCGGTAGCACTCAGGCTCGAGCTACCGTCAGGACTCAGCAGTGTTCGCAACGTTTAACGTTTTTATACGCGTTATGAAGAAACGACTTGCCGATGAGGCAACCACTTCTCCTCCGGGAGAGATCTAGATTTGATGAATGTTTAAACCTTGTTGAGAAACCTATCGAAATCATGAACCGTGAAATCGAACGACTTTAGTAAAGTCGCATCCTTATCGACAAAGCTTTTCGAAGCTCGTGAAAAGGTCCTGAATTCACGTGAGAACGTGACAATGAATCCTCGTGTGTATATACTCATCTCTTTTCTACCATAACGGGTAACTAGAATTGAATCGCGAGGACGCGATTCTGTTTAAGGAGGTGAGACTGTAATACCCCGTAATTTTCTGGAGTATGTTTTATGAGGAATTATCTCTGCTTTTCATTTACGAACCTTTTCGAACTTATCTAATCTCAAAACGTGAAATTTATCTCGCGAAACGTGAAATTCGTACACAACGCGTACTGGCACAACCGACGATTTGTTTTGATTATTTTATTATTCGTGAGAAACGAGGCGTACGAATGGTCATTTTTATTGGAAAAATTATTCTAAACGCGAATATTAATTTATTCGGGCAACGAGAAATAAAGGTACACGTATTTATATCAAAATTAATGGAAAAACGATTTTAAAGTTAATGGAATAACTTTCGGATGCTCGGGAAATAATTATAACACGATTTATTGGCCTCGTTGGCGTTCCGTTAAAAATATGAAGAAATTGACAGTTTTAGTCCCTGAGGGCGCGTTAGGGTTTGTGCTTAGTCCTACCCTCACACTATAAATACCCACTTATAAAATTTTTAGGGTTACATATTTCATTTCCTTTGCTTCCAGCCGACATTTTCACCAACCCCCTCAATCGCTTATAATTCTTTTCCGGCCAATAAGATCCGGCGCCATTTCCGGCCATTTGAGCCGACACCGCCGCTCATTTTACTACCCTGCCACCACCACTTTGTTTATCTCACCCTCCTCTTCACTCCTATATATCTCACGCGCCTCCAAAACCACCCTTATCTATTCTTTTCTTTTCCGGTAACTTATGATTTTCCGGCGACACCATTATTGTAGTTATACGAGTATAGATCGAGCATATTGGGGTTGTTGGGGGTATATTTTGGTTCGTGCATCACCACAGCTACTTGGCCGCCATCCGGCTCCACCGTCTCTCATCTCTTCTTCATCTCGCTCTCGTCCGTGTGGTATGGTAATAACCACTTGTGTTGTTTATATTTTTTTTACCGATCGATTATGTTATGGTTTTTGTGGATTCAAAACGAAAATAATTCGTTATTATAATTTTGTGATTAAAATCCGGATTTAAAACGTGTTTTGAAACGTTTGTGTGGTAAGATTCGACTGAAAAATGGTGATGTCTAAGTTCTGTGGTCACGATCGGGTTTACAACCCGGATTTGGTTCTCGGTTTGATTATATCTGGGTTTGGATTCTCTTGGTTTACGTGGTTGTTTTGGTTTCGGTTTGGGAATTTTTTTGTCAATACTATTTCGAGCAAAGTAAGTTTAAACCGAGACCAAGTGGTCTCGGTGAGTCTTGTGAATACCATTTTGGTCCGTTTGATGGGAGTGAACTTGTCGATACATTTTGTTACATGATCAGTCGAGTAGGAAAACCTACGAATGTAAAAATTTGATTTGGTTGTCTTAAACTACTTTTGGCTTCTTAGGCTGTAAAAATTATTGGGAATGGTTGGGCTATAGAGCCCATAATGGGTGCACTTGGGTTGGATTCAATGGGCCGAAACCCAATGAGATTTGTTTGGTTAGAAGGCTCACAAGCCCAACATGTTTTATTAAGAGTATGTTAGTTATAAAATGTAGTGTCAATATATTTTGTCCTCAAAATAATAAATTTGACATAATGCCATATTGGTACGTTTCGGATTATATTAAAAATCGTGAATTGAATTTGAATACGGATTTGATTATTGTACTTAGACATTGGAATTATTGAATATTTTGAGACGCGAGACAGTATAATATATTAACTTCAAAATGAACTTAATATATTAAACACGAAACGGACACAAAATCTTCAATAAAACCAAAACTAATATTTACAAGAATAATAGCGAGACACAAACTTGTTAAATATTGTAATTTCATAATTGAGTTACCAAGTCTCGTCGACTTGAGAAAAACCTATTTTATTAGTTAAACTTATTTTTATTATAAAACGTTTATGTTTTATACAAGTTATTTGGGATAACGGGGTAAATGTCGAAACATACAAACTACTTTATTTTATTTGAGGTGTTTGTTTGTCGTTAACTCCTAGGTTTGTATTCCTTGGTTTGAGTTCTCGTCAGTATTCTCTCGACTATGTCGATGTCTATTCTTTTCGGCGTGAGTTGTCTGTCGAGTCTATGTCTTCTTACCACACCACACGAAATGTTGAAACTAAACTTTTGATAAGTTTTGAAAACTGAGTAATCCACGAAAACTACGACACATTGTCTTTTATAGACTTTATTATTTTGCGAGCCGTATTTTGAGATTATCGTATACGTATTAGGTTGTGCCGATCCTAGACCGTTGTGTACCGTCGTGCTTGTACCTCCGTGTACCCTCGTGCCGTACGTTTTGTGATATGCTCTAGATGCCAGTCGTGTCAGTTGTGATCTTGCATTGCTGTGGCTAAGGTGAGTTCATGGCCCCTACTTTTACTAGTTTCCTAACTATTTTCGGGGGAGAATACATGCTCATTTTTATTTAAACTCAATACTTGTTTTACTTGAAACGTGATTTGTTTTCTCCAACGTACTGTTTGGCTAATATATCTGACCTGGTTATTTGAATGCACTATGTGCTTACTTGTTATTTGATATGGCCTGAAAACTGTTATGATACTGTTACGCGAGCTGGCTAAGGTTATTATTTCATGTCTGCTAATAGACTATGTTTGAATGATTGAGCAAGTCGCCAATGGGTGAGCAAACTAAATATATTTTAGTTTAGCAAGTCGCCAATGGGTGAGCAAACCAAATTTATTTTGGTTTAGCAAGTCGCCAAGGGGTGAGCATTTCAGTTATAAATGTTGGTGATTGTGGTTGTTTCGGACTATAGTATGCACCTATAGGGAATTGTTATTGTGATTTGACTTTTAGGACTTAGCCAGCGTAACAGTTAAACTTGCTTGACACTATATGAGTGTAGTACCTGTATGATTGATTTTGGTTTGCGATGTTTTACTATGTTATTGTTTGCGGATTTGGTTCTGGAACTATGACTTAGGCAGTGTTAGCCTACGTTGAACTTGACTTGTTTTCGAACAATGTTTTGAACTTGAAAACCTTTTGGTTCCACCAAACTGTTTTAAACTAAAACCTGTGAACTCACCAGCGTAAGCTGACCCTTTTAGCATGTATTTTCAGGTTTTAGGTGATAACTTAACTTTGGAGGCGCTTGGCAAGGGGCATGGTCATAGACGACTCTGATATTTATATTTGGGACCGCTTTATTATTTTTGGGCCTTACTTCCGCACTATTTTTCAGATGATGTAAACTCAATGTTTTGATAATGAATTTTATTCTAAACGGTTAAGGTAAAACCGTTCTTTGTACCTTGTGTTGTGATACCAATTGAGTAGCGCCCCAGTGACATGTATGCTTCCGCTGGACCCGATTTTCAGGGTGTTACATATAAATATAAATAGAGAACAGTTAACTTAGTGCAATAACAATCAGGAAAATATTTTTGTTCGGTTTAGTAGCATGTATCTCCCCACAAGTTTGGAAAACATATAAAGAAAAGTGGGACTATGAACTCACCTTGACAGTCTGGATGAAAAACAAAGTTAAATAAAGTTGATAAACGTCTCCGGCACGCAACCTAGTTCGTTATGTCAAGTTTCAGTAATCGTTTCTGAATATATATATAAGTTTTATTATTCATTTCGTAACGTTTTGGTTGATGATTAAATGTTAAAATGAGACAACATGAAGTCTCTTAAAAAATTATAAGATTTATCTTATTTCTTATTTTTATGTCTTTTTTTTTTGTTTGTTCGTTAAATATATATCTCGTTCGTTAGTTATTGAAAGAAACGTATTAGTTTTAAATGTATGTTAACGAATTAACGTAAAGTGGCAAATGAGATATCGTAAAGTTTCATAGGGAAATGTTTATATGAATAAATATTAAGTATGTTGAGGTTGGGTTGCATGTGAGCACATTTATCGAGGATGTGAGTTACGTCACATGAGATAGTTATTATGAACAGATAATAATAATAAAAAAAATTTATACATAGAAAACGGATAAGTATTCTGTAAGATAATTTATAATAGTGGGATTTTTACAGTGGTTACAATCCACTATCAACATATCCCTGATCTTCTTGTTGTGAATGACCTTGCACATAAAAATAAGGAAATTAGTTTCCTTTGGGGACCCAAGCCATTACTGACTTGGATATGCCTTGTGCACCAATATAATTATGTTTCTTCAAAGTAATTGATGCACTCTCAAGTTTGGTAGGTCTCCAAACCCAACATGCTGAGGCCTCAACAGCATTATCCTGATTCACCCTAACAGCATTAACTACTGCTGAATTTGGTCTAGCAGTATTAACTTTTTGGCTACAATATTTGTTAGTTAACGAGGATGGGTACCCGCGCGTTGCTGCGAGGTTTTTGTATATGTAAGGTAGCTACAAAATAATACGTTAAATGGTTTCGTATAAAAACAAATCAACACATCTGTAAAAAAGATCTTAAAAAATTGACAAATAGTAATAAATGTATTTAAAAAAAAAAAAAAGGTACTTGGTAGATTGTCCATCACCGATAATTTTTTGTGTATGTAGTTGTGTCTATATTACATTTATCGCGCAACCTGGCCCATCTCTTTTTGCAACCCAGATAAAATATAAATTTTGTTACTGTTAATAGCTTTGTAGATCATCTGTCGGATCTCAAAGGAAAGCGGAGTATGTGAGTGAAGATGAATATGATGGGTTACAAATAATAAACGGCTTTTATTATTAGGAGTGTTGCTGGATTAGGTTGCTAAAGAAAAAGGGCGTTAGAAAAGAGTGTGGGAGTAGCAACTGTGGGGCTACCAGATCTCTTCTTACATGTCCACTATAGTTACAACCAACTATTTCTAAGAGGTATCTAAAAAGTTTGGAAGTAGCATTTCAAGAAACTATAACTCTTTTGTTCGATAGAATTTTTTTTTTTTTTTTTGGGAATCACCAAGAAATTTTGTGTGTGTGTAGTTTTCTGTGAATGAATGATTGAATCAAAGATTCAGGAAGAGAAAATAATGTAGATGTGGTGCATAAAAACAACCACAAAGTTATAAACATAATGAACGAACTTTTCATAGTACCGTAGTTCACCTCACAAATTCCTGTAGCTGCCACAAACCCGTAAGGTCGGATCGAATCATCGTCGGGTTATGATCCCGGAGTTGCAGCTGTCGGATCTCAAAGTAAAGCCGAGTATGTGAGGAAGAATCAATAGTGTAGGGGAAGAATAAGAAACCGCTTTATTATCCAAACCCTGTTTAAAGCGGGTTGCAAAAGAAAACCAGGCCGGTCGCGCGGCAATTGCAGCTGCATTTCAAGAGTTTGCTAGTAGCAATTTTTGTATACCAAATCCTTAAAATTAGTTATAAAAAGAGAGTGCCAATAGCACTGCACACCCACTAATAGTTCGTTGTAGTGG
Organism: Artemisia tridentata subsp. tridentata; assembly: GCA_021014915.2. Taxonomy (NCBI): domain Eukaryota; kingdom Viridiplantae; phylum Streptophyta; class Magnoliopsida; order Asterales; family Asteraceae; genus Artemisia; species Artemisia tridentata. Next base: position 332,168,560 of record CP139503.1, on the reverse strand, counting down.
CAATAAAACTTGTAAGGTCGGATTGAAAAACTTGAATCACCTTCGGGTTTTGGTATCGGAATAACAAAAAAACTAAAATAACAATACCCAAGGACTACATACCAACTACATTCACAATGAAGTGAAACAAATTTGCATAACAACCAATAAGTATCAATATTTTGAAGCTAAAAAATAATATGTCAAAGATTGATGTTAATAAACTAGTTTTATTATAGGAACCGTTGTTGACACTATATGTAAGTAGCAATTTTATGTGTTGCTATCGATGCTTGCATATAGGCAAACACGCGATCCTCAAAGCTAGGTGGTAAATAGAAGAGGATGGTGACATGACTACTGAATATGGCAACATGCATAAAAGAATATAAATTTCTAGAAAAATATACAACAATTAAATTAGCAGCGTGAATAATAATAGATAGAAGCAAGTATGCTCTGTTAAAATAGATGTTATTTACAATAGCTTGTAACAATGTTTTGTATACAAAAGATCTTTACCAACAATAGTTAACAATTATCAAAGACTGATGTTAAACAGAAAAGGATGTTGCAAAGAAGCAATTTGCACCAAACAACTTATCACAGCATTCTTTTCAGTTTAGCACCTATCTTTGATGAAACACAGATGGGCATTAAACCTAAAAAGATGCATAAAACAAAGGTTTTTGAATAATAGGCATTTAATGAACACCGGTAAGTAAAGTGGGAAAAAAATACAATAGAACAAAGTAAAATTTTGTAACCATAATAGCCAGTACTAACAAAGCATATGCTAGTATACAAAAGAGTGGGGAATTAAATAATTTGCCTTGCCAAGATGCATGTTGTATGAGATTCTATTTATATCGCAATTATATAACTGGTATTCAAAACTGGAGTTGGGTAAGCCGTGTCCAACAATATGTTTAGATTCGAGGAGATCGGTGGGAAACGAAATAGGATAGCGTGTAGAAGTAATCTGCACCAAACTACTTGGCATACTATTCTATTTCGTTTCACACCAATCTCCTAGAATTATATCATATTGTTGATCAAGACTTGTTGTGTAATTTATATAAATTTATTAGATGCATAAATGTATTATGTACTAACTATAATCAGTATTTGATATTATGAAACACAAAAAAAAGAAAAAAAGAAAAAAAGAAAAAAGAAAAATACAACATTAACTTTTAAATATACATGTGTGTGTATATATATATATATATATATATATATATATATATATTACGAAGGTGTGTTGTAAAAGAATCTGGTAATTCTAGAAAAGCGTCTGTGTGTTGAATGGAATAATGAAGGAGTGTCGCTTGTGATGAACAATACACACTATATCATTATTACAATCAACACGCCTCAGTTATTAGAGCTTATTTATCTAACGATATGTATAAGTTCCAGTGGTTAATTTGCCAAGGATCCCTGAAATCGTTGATGTGTTTGATAAACAAATGATTTTAGGAAACCCAGCCAATTTAAGAAATGGAACCAAGACATATTGTTAGATAGATCTGCCCTAATAACCGAGACTTTCAAGATGAAGCTGAATGTAGCATGTTGTGTATGGTGACGTTACTTTGTAGATGATGGTTTTAGGTTGTAAAAAAAGAATGGAAACAAAAGAGAAACATAATTACTGCTTCTAAGACCCTTAAGTTAGAATGAGCAACTATGTTGAACTTCCATACTGATTTATTAAGCTAAACCATTCATCGATCAAATAATGTTGGTATCCAACACGCAACTTGTTACTTCCAGCTTCTTTTTTGAACACTTTTACAGAATTAGCAGCTATAATTTACGAAACACCTTTGATACGGCAAGTTATAGTTAGAATCTCTAACTAACAAACCTGCTATAATAAACGTGAATCCATACCTTACTATCTGACGTATGTTTTTAGAACTTCTCAGCTGCATCCGATCATAACAGATTGACTATAAGTAGCTACGCTGAGATGAGATAAGGTAGATGATATACCTGCACACGCATGAACACAGAAACATAAAATTGATTAAAGTAAATATAAATTTTAGGATTTTCAAGCAAATCTGAGAAATAGAAATTTCTGGATATGGCATTGGCTACAATAACAGTAATAGGTCAGCTCAGTCTGTGCACATGTTGAATTTGCCAATCAGTGCAGGTAAATGTAATTAATAATAATGTGATGAAATAAGTGATTGCACAAAGCTGGATAGGAGAAAAATATAAGACACATAAGATTCAATAAACCTAAAATACTGAGAAAGCACGAATGTTTGTTTACATATAAAAGAAAGAACTGAGATACTTACTTTCGGTTACAAAGATGTTGCATACGTTATGATAGGCAAGGCTTATTGACAAATCTAGAGTTGAAGAACCTAAAAGCTGTTGGATATACAAAGTGTATTAGTAGGCAAAAAAAGGAAAATTCATCAAAACATGTAAATTGTAGCAGCACTTATCTTTTGCTGATCTCGTTATCAGTGTCCAATGCAGTTACTGGTTGCGACCAGCTGGGTACGTTTTACTGGTATTAATAAAAACAATAATAATAACTTGAGGGTGAAAGCAACAATGCTTATAAAGTTTAAGTAAATAACTATTGTGAACTACAACTGTGTTTTACGCACCTTGAATATATGTGCCCTGCATTTAATCAGAACAGCAGCGATAGATGGTACACATCGTGTATTGGTATTATGGCAGGTTTGTGCAAACATATTCGTAAAAATCGTTCCACAACAACTCTTGGTCAACAACATGACTGAATTTTTAAAGATCAGTGGCAAATGAAATAGGATGATGCGAAAAAGTAATTTGCACCATATCATTTGTCACACCATCCTCTTCCATTTGGCACTGATCTTTCAAAATTTCATCCTGTTGTTGATCAGTGTGAAAAAATTTCGCAACTGCAATTATATAAAAGGCGCTGATCGTTTAATATGCTGCAATTATAAAGAAGAGAGGGGAAACGGAAGACGACACTGTGATGGAGTAATCTGGTTTAAATCACTTCTGACAGTGTAATCTGCTGTTCCTCATCTTTCCCCAGCAATTGTATGCTACAGCTGATCAAGGTCATTTACAGAAGTGTGGTTATGAATACGTGAGAAAAAGTTAATGATAACAGGTGCTCAATGTTTATTGTTTTTAGGATTTTTTTTACTTCATTTACTGATTGAAAAAACCAGCTATTCTGAAAGTTTTTAAACTGAAGTCAAATGCAGTAAAGTGTGTATGTCCACATTATTTTGTAGATGGATCGTTTTAAGTAATAAAAAACAATGGAATTTAAAAAGAAACATAGCTAACCCTTCCAAGTTCCTCTACAGTTCCTTTTGATGTTTCAACTCCCTTTGCGCAAAAGCCTGCATCAAGTGATTTGCTAGATTGTTAAAAGAGCAAAAGGAAATGTATGGAAATACAGAATAAGTAAGCATGTTGAAGTTCCAGACTCATTTATTAAACTAAATAATTCATCCACAAAATGATGTGTTCATCTGATATACAATTTGGTATCGTAAACCTTTTTTTGAAAAACTTTTATACAATCGACAGTTATAATCATGCACTAAGTTTTTGGAGAAATTTGGAAAAAAGAAATAATCAAACGATATCAACTTTTAACAGAAAAAAAAACTTCATTATATTCCCAACACATAAGGTACCTGTGTCCTGCCACCTCTAGAGTTGCTGTCCATTCTCTTTGTTCCGCAACCAATATTTCATATATTTTTGACATAGGCTGGTAGATATATAAAATTTATCAGACAATTTAACCAACGTCCCTAAAAATGCTCATGCTCTTTACAGATAGATGAAAAGTAGCTTCAATTTCCGACTTGCAAACTCTGTTATGGCAGCACAATTATATGTATACAATCTAATTATTACTCATTATATCTACATCATATTTATGGGCTGATCCAGGTCATTTTCTTTTGCAACGCAAAAATAAAGCAACAACACCCAAACAATAATGTCATATAAAAATACTTGCAACACCTGAAACATACAAATAAGAATAATAATAACACTGTACAAAAATCATATCCAATGATCAATATCATTTCACATAAAAAAGTCACACACCAACATAACAACAAAAAGAAAAACGTGTCATGAAAACACACAAACATGGAACCATTTGTGGACCTTGGCCTCAGATTTGTAAATGGAGAATGGCAAAGAAGGCCCGACTTCCACCATGGCTGCAAAGAAACTCGGTTGCATAATAGCCAACAAGCTATCACACCATCCGGTCCTTGCCCTGCCAAGTTACGGTTGAAGGCTCCAATGGCCAATATCATTTGACTAATGACCAATATCATTTCAGTCAGGAAAAAATAGAAATTAATCATCATAGGCCATTACCATGTTACAACAAAATAAACCCACTATGGCTGCAAACCCAATAATTTGCCGCGCCAAGCTGGAGATTACCTCAAATTTAGCTTACAAGCACATTCAGCATGATTGCAAGCACAACCCAAAAGTGCAAGGCCCTCATATGACTAACGCATGGTCTTTACAAACAAATGAAAACTACCTGCAATTCCGGATCTGCGAACTCTATGCTGAATATATAAACCAATCAATCACTTTATAACATTCTCTAACTGTAGCACAATTATTTGCATGCAATTTAATTATTACTCATTATATTTATATTACATTTATGGCGTGACCCGCGGCATTTTCTTTTGCAACGCAAAAGTAAAATAACAACAGCAAAACACGAATAATAGTAATAACCAAAGACAGCAACACCATATATGACAGCATCCAACAGTGCACAAAAATCTAATGACAAATATCATTTCACATAAAAAAGCCACAGGTACAACATAACAACAAAAATCGATACAACATTAATTACGCTGTTTAGACCATTTTCTTTTGCAATCAAATTAGGTAATAATAACACAGAAACATGGAACCATTTGTGTACCTTGCCTCAGATTTGTGAATGGAGAATGCCAAGAATGCAAAGAAACTCGGTTGCATAACAAATAATATAAACATTTTCAATGGAAAATGGTTAAAAAGGTTCAAATTCCGCCATGGCTAAAAAGAAAGTCGGTTGCATAATAGCAAATAAGCTATTACACCATCCGGTTCTTGGCCTGCCTAGGTACGGATGAAACCTCGAATGACCAACATTAGCTGACCTAAAAAAAACGGTAGTTGATCATCATAAGCCATTAATATTTTGGACCAAAACAAAGTTGTCATACCTGCACACTAAATAATTTGCTAAGGCAAAGTATCACAACACCGAAAGGGCACTGTCACATAAAAATATTTGCAACACAAAATATCCTCTTATGGCCAATATCATTTCAGGGAAAAAATTTAACCTCCAACACAACAACAAAAACACAGGCAAACCAAATTCAGAGAACAACCACCACGCATCAATAGCCTCAAAGCAAAAACAATAACAATAATGAGAAAAATAATATTGATAATCAAATACAACAGTAACACAAAGAAAGCAACATCAACAATTAACTATACTATGCAGCAACAGCAAGGTTGTCATCACAACAGCAGTCGAAACCAAGGAATATTCAAAGGAAGAAGTCTAAATGAAGATAAAAAAGTCATCTCACCAAGCAACATCAGTCTTTTGTAGATATAGGAACTTTTAGCAACAGCTGGTAGCAGACAATATGGTCTCAAACATGTTTGTGGACCACATACACAAACATGTCTGTAAACATCTATGTATACTAAACCACTAACCAAAAGGCAGCCCTGCACAAAGAGGTCGAGACTTCATCAGGGTTGCATAGAAACCTGGTTGCATAATAGCAAATGCTCTATCATGCCATCCAGTTCTTGCCCTCGCAAGATAATGTTCATACCTCCAAAGAGCAACAACTGTAATTTAAAAAAAATAAAAATAAATAAATAAATAAATAAAGCACAACCTGTATCATAGAACAACAACAACACAGCGCAAAACATGAAGCAGGAAATCAACAAATAACCACACAGAAAAACCAATGCGGTTAACAAAAAAACTAACCCACCAACACAGTTAAATGTGATAACAAATAAATAATTATTGCAAAAAAAGAAAAAAAAAATACTACCTACAGTTTCAAGCCAGAAATAACACCATCTACCACAACAACAATAACACTTTATAATTAATCATTACTAGCAACAAACACATTTTTAAATACCAATTTGCAAACACATCAAAGCATACAAAATAGAAAACAAATATCGTAACACAACCAATTATGCACATACGGGTCTGCTTAGCATTTTTTTTATAGCATTCACTCAACCTCTCATTTTAAACCAATATGCGAAAAGGCAAATGACCGTCGGGCAAAGGAACTGGAATCACACATTTGGGATCAGAAGGCATAGCAAAAAGTATGAGTAACGATCAACACTTTAGATTCCCCAACACCAAAACAATGTATTACCTTTATTCATATAACATGTGTGGCAAACGGCAGCCCTGCACAAAGAGGGTTGGTCGCATAATAGCAAATGCTGTATCATGCCATCCAGTTCTTGCCTTCACCAGATAATGTTCACGCCTCGAAGGACCAACAACTGTAATTTAAAAAAACCCGTAATTAAATAAAGCAGAATCCTGTATCATACAACAACAACAACGACACAGCCAATAACATGAAGGAGGAAATCAACAAACAACCACACACAAAAACCAATACAGCAGACAAAAAAATAAACCTGCCAACACAGTTAAATGCGACAACAAATAAATAATTATTGCAATTAAAAATTACTATTAGGAATTAGTATATTTAGTTTTATTTCATTACTGCTGGTAGTGTAGTAGTGGTTCCTGCTGGCAGGTATGTAGTTCCTGCTGGTATGGTTCCTGCTGTTAGTAGGATATAGTTCCTGCTGTTAGTTATTTTTTCTGCGGGTAATAGAAATAGTCAACCCGTATATTTAGAAGTTTGTTAGAGTAAGGGATATGCATGAGTTATATTAGGAAGTGATAATGCATATCTTCTTCACACGTTTTCTTGTAATGGGCTGTATTAGGGTTTCTTGGTGTATAAAAGAAACATACGGCTATGAACAATGGACGACCTTGAAAACAATTTTAATAGTTAATATAGATCCATAGAGGATCAAGTGTTTATTAGTTATTTCTTCTTTAACTCTTGTGTTTATATTCCGCGTAAACACTTGTTTAATAGTTAGAGTCTCTCTTAGTTTGTTTGTGATTACATAAACATTCTACCGGTTTCATAAGGCTCAAAGATCTATCTAGGGCTGATCCTACATGTGGTATCAGAGCCTGGTTAGAGACTCTGTGAAAGAAGAACAATTTTTATCAACAAATCTCTTAAACCCCATAAAAAGTTCATTAAACCCTCATACAATGACTTCATCCGAATCAGATGATTCTGGTGTCAACAATGAAAAACCTGAAACACAGAATGTCTAACAACAAATTCTCACAACCACTGTCTCAAACAATAATGCCAAGTTTCCTTACCTTAAGAAGGATGAGTATGAGATATGGGCGATGAAGATGGAATACTGGATCACAAATAGTGATTACAACCTCTGGCATGTGATGCGCGTGATGTGTCGTTGCGGTTTAGCAGTTTTAATGCCTACTCAAGTTTTAAATTTATATTTAGCCGACTTATCAATAACACACACACTTAACGAGCAGTGTACCCGGTCAGTATGAATATAATGGTAAGTAGAGTGTCGATCACTAAGAGTGGAACGTATTATCTAGTTATTCTAATCAGTATTTTAATATATTAAGTTAGCTATACAATCTAATCTAACGCAAGGGGGTTCAGCCTGAGAGACTGGCACGATTTGGTTGCAATTAAATAATAAACTAAACCAATAGGCACGAATCAGCAAGTAGCACACACGTACACAGATAAATACTCGAGACAATAAGATGGTTGTCCTTATGATAAGTAGTTTGTCACTTGTTTTATTGCTAGTGTTATATGAAGTGTATAGTTCGATGCAATGCACCGAGATTAAGTCCTTTCTCGTTGGTTCTAATCTTATCGGCGAGTAAACCCTTAATGATTACTTATGACTATCCCGTTTATCTTTCTCCTACTTTTCTACAGACCATAGAATACATAGGCATCTAATAAACAGGCGAGGGCAGAGGCATGGCGACCCGATCAACGCTCAGCTAGACACAGAGGTTATCAATGCACTAATAAAAGTCACCAATGACATCAACATATAAACTTTAATTAATGAGAAAGCAGTTTTAAGGGAGTGCAACCTTTCCGTTGTCACGTTACACAAGCCACCAATCTTGATGAATTAAAGTTTACTAACACAATAAAACAAAACTACTTAATGAATTAAACACATGCAGCACCTTCTTACAGCTCTTGTATCTTTGATTTGGGTGTGTCTTGTGCTGCTACCTTGACTGAATTCGTCCTAGGATTATGGTCTTCGGTCTTCGGTTCTAATATATGTCATTCGAAATTCGTCTGGTCTTGGGGTATTTATAGTTTCTGTCTGAGGGTGAGATGCGGCGCATCTTGTAAGTAGATGCGGCGCATGTACTTAACTTCGCGTGGGGTCCAAGATTATAATATTCAGGAATATTCGTACACCGCCAGAAGATGCGGCGTATCTTCATCTTTGGATGCGGCGCATGTCCTCTTGTATCTTGGATCGTATCTGGTGAGATCTTGATAGTGATGCGGCGCATGTAATGAGTGAGATGCGGCGCATCTGGAGCAGATTTGACTTGATCTTGTCCATTTCAGTAGACTCTTCACTTTATGCATGTTTTGCTCCATAATTAGTCCAAAATCGCCAAGTTTCACCAAATGCTTGTTTTCAACTGAGAATTACAAAAGTAAACGATTAAGTATCAATCCTCATACATAATATAGTAAAACAAGTCAAATTAATAGGATAAATGATAGTAATAAAATGTACTTATTTGAGTTCATCAAATATCCCCCCACTTGAACTTTACTTGTCCCCAAGTAAACCTTAGATTAAAACTTATGAAAATGTATCCTAAAAGATATTAGGATTTATTTTTATATTTAAGCATGTATTCGTTTTATCATAATCACACAACTAAACACTTAACGAAGTAGAATAAAAATATTTCGATAAAAGCAAATCTAATCGTTTAACTGTCCAGTCGCGACGAATATTCTATCATAAGCTTGGCAAGTTTACACATCTCCACCACTAAAGCTAAGGAATAACAAGTCTAAAGCGGTAAAAAGGGTTTTTAGGCTTAAGGGTTAATTATTCTTAATCACTATCGATCTCAAATTCCAGAAAAGGCGACAAAATCACAAATACATGATCGAATCCACGAACACGATACTTGCAATTGCTCAAATCCTTAACTCGAATAGGCTAAAGATAGGTCCAAACTTCACCAATAATAATATATCAAAAAGGGCGACAAAATCATAAATACATAGCCGAATCCACGACTACGATACTTAAGATTGCTCAAATCCCTAATCTCAATAAATCAAAGGTTTGGTTGGATAAAGAATAATACAGGGCATGGATAAATTTTGGGATATAAATTGGTGTAAAATGAAAAATAAACAAAACAAATAGATTAAAATCCTAAGTGTGGTTAATCACTATCCCAACCATCCCATGAATAAGACTCATATCATTGAATAACTCACACTTTAACACTTGAAACACACGCTTTAGGTAGACACGAATTATACTCAACAAGATCTTAATCAAAGAATAAACCTCAGTTGACGTTCCCATAACTGCCAACTCCCATTCAATCATAGATATAATATACAACAACTAGTGGTGATATCGACCACTTACATAACTTTACATCGTTGGTTTAAAAACAAACATCCAACTCTTCTTTTCTCTTTTTCTTTTCTCATTTTTTCTATTTTTTTTTTTATTTTTTTTATTTTATTTTTTTTTGATTTTGAACAAAGATGTGTAAAATTTCACCACATCACTATAATGATAATTCTGGATAATTTTTCCATACTTTTCATACTTCAGAAATAACGGTAATAGTGAAAGTAGTAAACACACGAAAAATAAACTCATAGATATACAATATTTACTTTCACTCCAATTGCATTGTGCAATTTCCCGACCTAACCATAGATAATGAATTACGCACGTGAACACAGGTAATGTAAGGAAACACACTTTGCCTATAGCAATTAACCAACCACGGATTCTAATCTACAGGGTAGGCTAAGGTGTAAGGGTGTAACGAAACATTTTAAACATTGGTGTAAGAAACGAAAGGAATGGCTCTGAGTGTTTTTCTAGGGGTATCTTACTCTAAAAATGAGAGTAACAAAAGGGTTTATACGGGGGTTAACTAACCAGTGTAGTTAGCTAATAACACAAAACATATAAAGCTATTTGGGTGTAATCCTAGAAATTTACCAATTTAGACAAGTCATTCCAATTATATAAATAATACTCATTATGGTGGTCTCGAATAGTATACAAGCCAAGTTCTAAAGTTTACAAGTCACCGGCACACTCATAGATTTGTGAGTTTTGAAAAATCACAATTTTTGAAAATAACGTCATGTGTGCAGCTATGCAACTTAGATCTTAAACAAAAACATGCTAAAAATTTTAAATTTTATATATTAAGCACATTTTAAGCATATTTTGAAAAGTTTAGGACAAGTAAGTGTTAAGTTGTTCTAATTCTCCAATCCCCCCACTTAAGTTAAACAACGTCCTCGTTGTTTGTATAAAAGGTTAAAAACTGGAAAATAAAAGAATTAGAACAGAAAAACTCCCCTGAGATTTGCTCGGTATGATCCTCCATTAGTAGTAGAGCAAAAATCATCTTTCTTGTGGATTAGAACGTTTAAGCTTCATATTAGATGTATCCACAGGAAATGCAGGAATCTATAATACCACCAAGGCTTCAAAACACACCTAAGGTAAGAAAGGTTCAAACTTGCATAATTCATTAGTAGTTAGGAAAAATAAAGCATAAAAATTAAAAGTGAAAATCATCAGGTCAGTCGATGCGCCGTATCTTATGGAAGAAGATACGCCGTATCGAGCCCGGAATAATTACGGATCAGAATAGAAGATGCGCCGCATCCTTAACCAGGGATGCGCCGCATTGAAAATAAACTGATAAAAAGTTTCAAATTCGAAAAGTAAAAAAAAATAAATGCAGAAAAATAAAGATATGACCATTGCAGGAGATGCGTCGCATCTCAGGATTGAGATGCGCCGTATCCTCGGCGGCCTGACTGACTCGACACATAAACAGAATAATAAAAAGATAAATCCGGGTTGTCTCCCGGTCAGCACTTGTCTTTATTCCAGAGTCTTCAAGTTAGACTCACGTTCAGCTCTTTATTTAGTCCTTGTCACGGTCCATCCTTCTTCCTTCATCCGAAAGATGTTCCCGTATAGCATTGCGACGTTTTCTTCCGTTCGGCTTAATCTTCTATAATTCTTGGTCTTCGTCGCAACATACTCTTCATCAGGACCCAAAGAATATTTGATGATTTTAAATTTTTCGGAAACAATCATGGGTGGCTCATTATAAGGAATCCCAAGTAGTTGACACTTTCTTTTGGTGAACTCTTCCTCGTCTTTATCAACAAACTTAAAATAAGGATCCTTAATCAAATAATCATCTAGTTCTTCAATTAATGACTTATTGTCTTGAATCGCCTCCCACTCTCTTTCCAAATCATATTGTAACCGTCGACTAAGCTTCGTGAAATCATCAAATTGTTTATGCACCCATTCCCAGAAAGTAGTATCCGATGTCCCCTTAAGTCCTTTCAAGCGTTCAATTCTGCCCTTTTCTTGAAAAGCCTCCGCTTTTTGTGGGCAGTCTTCAACATTATCGTACCACTCATAATCTTCAAAGGTTACATCGTTCCCAACCCGTTTCATCCCAATTATACTTCCCCCATTACAGGTTCCGTCACTTTTTTAATCACAGGTCGGCCAAACACTACTCCCGTCCTTAAAAACGAAGGGTATACAGGTATGATTAATGTGCTCAACATCCCATGGTTTATCCCAAACCCATGGTACTTGGTCATTCCATTCGTAGCACCAGGTGTTTTTGAAATCATCATAAGTCTTAAATCCTGGTAGATCTCCAGTTAGCACATCATCGTCGACTTGAAGAAGGTAGTTAAATTCCTTGAACTGCTTGCACAAGGGTGTCTCATAATCGAACACATCAATGTCTATTCTGAATAACTCTTCAATGCCTTCATTGATTGTTGAATCATGAAGTGACGACCCATAATCGCTTTCTACTTCTTCATCTTCTCCTCTCATCCAATATACCCATAATGCATCCTTAGTAGCTCGATCCATACTCTTATGGTTATTAAACTTACTAGCCAACCACTTTGAAAAATCAACATCGTTAGGATCGTGGTTAACGTCAAAGCAAGCCTTTCCAATCATATTCCTTCTTATCTCCATGAACTTGTTAAATTGCTTCTTAAAACTCCGAGTCAACCATGAAGTCATAATCAGCTTGACTTCATTTGCAGGGGCGAATTCCAGACTACCATATTTAAGTTCTAGCCAATCATTGAGCGAGAGGTCCATCAATCTTACCAACCTGCCATGAAATAGTAACTCCGCCACAGCATAAATTCCTTCATCGTCCGGATAGTTCTCATTTAATCCCCAGTACTGTTCGGAATAAGGCATGTAAGAGATTTGGGTATTGCCTCCACCACAGCTTTTGTTGCTCGAGTCCATGTATGCAAGATAGAATTTCCCATCATCATCTTCGATAGTAGTCCAGTTCAATCCTTTGGCTTCAATGATAGGCCATAAGAGCGACAATTCTTCTCCAGTGTACCTCACAAATACATCATAAGAGAATACCCCTTTGTCAATGTTGCATAAACGCATGAATTCCTTAAAAGCAGCTTCAAGAGGGGTCTCCCAAAAGAATAAATCTGCATCGATCATGAGCACATTGAATGAATCTGAAAGCAAGCATTCCTTGGCAAGATATCCGTTAACTGATATGTCTTCCATAGCAAAATCTGTCATCAAAGGTAAAATTATCAGTAGGATTTGTTCGCTAGAAGAGAAATTAATGAATATAGAAACGGATATAAGAATACAAATAGCTGATATCTGTAGATGATGCGCCGTATCCAAAAAGTTGGATACGCCGTATCTTATAATCGTTAAAATTAGATCAGACTTTATTCAGAAAATTAGATACGCCGCTTTAGAAATTAGAATGCGCCGTATCTGTTTTAATTATCAAAAATCGATATACTTATAAAAATTAAATGCGTCGTATTAACAAAAGTTAATGCGCCGTATTTTCGTTACGTTTCAAAATATAAGATTTTTGATTCAGAAGATGCGCCGTATCGATAAAAATCGATACGCCGTATCTGTTTAATAATTCGCAAACTGTTTTTAATTAAAATAATAGATACGCCGTATCTGCTTAAACAGATGCGTCGTATCGCGTTAACGTTTAGAAATTTTTTTTATTAAAAACAGATACGCCGTATCTTGGGGAAAAGATGCGTCGTATCACTTTATCGCTTAGAAAAATTTTCTATTAAAAACAGATACGCCGTATCTTGGGGAAAAGATGCGTCGTATCGAATTAATTAAACGCGTTGTATTTTATAAAAAATTGAACGCAATACGCCGTATCTGAAAAATCAGATGCGCCGTATCATTCGATTTAGCTCAGTACAACGATAGCAGAACACACAAAAAAATACGAAAAATAAAAACAAATAAAAACACACAAAAATAAACACAAATAAAAGCAAACAAAAAGCACACAAAAACAGAAAATATGCAAAATAGTACAATGAATGCAAATTAATCTAATACACAACAAAATTAGCGGTTAGATAAAAATAAAAAAAATTAAAACCTAATTAAAATACTAATCAAATTAACAGATAATAACAATTCACTCCCCGGCAACGGCGCCAAAAACTTGATGCGCGTGATGTGTCGTTGCGGTTTAGCAGTTTTAATGCCTACTCAAGTTTTAAATTTATATTTAGCCGACTTATCAATAACACACACACTTAACGAGCAGTGTACCCGGTCAGTATGAATATAATGGTAAGTAGAGTGTCGATCACTAAGAGTGGAACGTATTATCTAGTTATTCTAATAAGTATTTTAATATATTAAGTTAGCTATACAATCTAATCTAACGCAAGGGGGTTCAGCCTGAGAGACTGGCACGATTTGGTTGCAATTAAATAATAAACTAAACCAATAGGCACGAATCAACAAGTAGCACACACGTACACAGATAAATACTCGAGACAATAAGAGGGCTGTCCTTATGATAAGTAGTTTGTCACTTGTTTTATTGCTAGTGTTATATGAAGTGTATAGTTCGATGCAATGCACCGAGATTAAGTCCTTTCTCGTTGGTTCTAATCTTATCGGCGAGTAAACCCTTAATGATTACTTATGACTATCCCGTTTATCTTTCTCCTACTTTTCTACAGACCATAGAATACATAGGCATCTAATAAACAGGCGAGGGCAGAGATATGGCGACCCGATCAATGCTTAGCTAGACACAAGAGGTTATCAATGCACTAATAAAAGTCACCAATGACATCAACATATAAACTTTAATTAATGAGAAAGCAGTTTTAAGGGAGTGCAACCTTTTCGTTGTCACGTTACACAAGCCACCAATCTTGATGAATTAAAGTTTACTAACACAATAAAACAAAACTACTTAATGAATTAAACTCATGCAGCACCTACTTACAGCTCTTGTATCTTTGATTTGGGTGTGTCTTGTGCTGCTACCTTGACTGAATTCGTCCTAGGTTTATGGTCTTCGGTCTTCGGTTCTAATATATGTCGTTCGAAATTCGTCTGGTCTTAGGGTATTTATAGTTTCTGTCTGAGGGTGAGATGCGGCGCATCTTGTAAGTAGATGCGGCGCATGTACTTAACTTCGCGTGGGGTCCAAGATTATAATATTCAGGAATATTCGTACACCGCCAGAAGATGCGGCGTATCTTCATCTTTGGATGCGGTGGATGTCCTCTTGTATCTTGGATCGTATCTGGTGAGATCTTGATAGTGATGCGGCGCATGTAATGAGTGAGATGCGGCGCATCTGGAGCAGATTTGACTTGATCTTGTCCATTTCAGTAGACTCTTCACTTTATGCATGTTTTGCTCCATAATTAGTCCAAAATCGCCAAGTTTCACCAAATGCTTGTTTTCAACTGAGAATTACAAAAGTAAACGATTAAGTATCAATCCTCATATATAATATAATAAAACAAGTCAAATAAATAGGATAAATGATGATAATAAAATGTACTTATTTGAGTTCATCAGCATGTCATTCAGAATGGTAACAGCAGAAAGAAAACTGGAAGAGATTCTAAAGGCAACATCATAATTCTTCCTCCTGTTTCTGCTGATGAACATATTGCAGTTCAGAGGGAGACCAAGGCAAGAACTATATTGCTTCAGTCTCTCCCAGAAGACCATATTGGTGATTTTCATCATCTTGATGATGCTAGGGAAATCTGGTTGGCTATTAATGCTAGATTTGGAGGTAATGATGAATCTAAGAAGATGAGGAAGTCCATGCTGAAGCAGGAGTTCCAAGAATTCAAGATCTCTAAAGAAGAAGGACTGCATAAAGGCCATGATAGGTTCCAGAAGATTTTGAGCCAACTCAATCAGCTGCAGGCGAAGCCAGATAATGAAGATTGCAATACCAATTTCTTGAGAGCATTGCCTTCCTCCTGGTCACAGGTATCAATTACTCTCAAAACAAAGGGTGGTCTTGATTATTTAAGCTTTGATGACCTGTACAACAAGCTCAGGTCACTTGAGATTGATATCAAGGGAGGTTCAAGCTACAATTCATCTGCTCCAACTCACTCAGCATTTGTTAGTACTACCAGCACTAACAATAAGCTTACATATGCTGATAGCCCAACCTCATCATCATCAACCTCATATACCCCTGCTACACCAAAAACACATTCAAATTCTAGCAATGTGATTGAAGATGTGCTTCATTCTTTTGTTGCTGAAAGTGAACAACAACAGCAACTTGCATATGAAGACTTTGACCAGATTGATAAGATGGACTTGGAAGAATTGGATATCAAGTGGCAGATGGCTATGCTTTCAGTGAAGGTGAACAGATTTGAAAAGAAGGCTGGCAGGAAGATCCAATTCAATAGGAAGGATGGAGCAAGGTTCGATAAAAGGAAGGCTAGATGTTACAACTGTTCACAACTGGGTCACTTTGCAAGAGAATGCAAAGAAAAGAAGGCAGATGATAAGACCAGATACTCTGCATTCAAGCTCAAAGAATTAGACTCAGAGGAGCCTAAAGCCTTGCTATCTGTTGATTCCATGGTGGATTGGTCACAACATGAGGAAGATGATGAGGAAAGAGGTGCTGCTCAAGTTTATGGAATGCTTGCTGGATGTGAGACAGAAGATGAGGCAGATGTGGCTGAGGAATTTGCTTTGATGGGTATCTCATCTCAGGTACAAACTTGTCCTTTTGGATGTGATGATAATTATGCTAAACTTAAAAAGGTGTTTGATGATGTAGATGCTCAATATAAAGATTATTATGTTCAGGTTCAAGCTTATAAAAGTACACTTAAAACTTTAGAAAAACAAAAGGCTTGGTACCAAACTAATCAGTTGGCATATGAAGAAAAGATTAGGGTTTTAGAAAGAGATTTGGAAAACACTACTAATTTGTTAAAATATTCTGAAAGTGAAAATGCTAAGGTGAATTTAGAGAAACAGGACTTGCAGGCTAAGTTAGATAGTGAAGTGGCCAGGTGTAATGCATGGCAAGAATCATCTAAACACCTAGCTAATTTGAATAATAGCTCTCAGTCTGTAAGGTCTAAGAGAGGGTTAGGGTTTGATATTGGGCCAGATGAAGTGTATGACCCTAATGAGCCAAGCATTTTTGACCCTACCCCTGAACCTGTGAATTATCAAATACCTGTTAAATATGTTAAAGAAGGAGGAATGAATGCTGTTTCTCCACCTATAACAGGAACATTTAAGCCAACCTCCACTAACATAGAATTTGATGAATCACACATGACCTATGGCAAAAAGTCCAATGACTTGCCTGATTCTGACTATGAATCTAATGACTTTATCTCTTGTTCTAACAGTGACAAGTCCTCAGAACCCAAGACCAATGACTTTGCCTCATGTGATTCAAGTGACAAGTCTCCCACACCCAAGTCTGATGACTTCTCCTCAAGAGTAGCTGATGATGAATCCAATTCAAAGACAACTTCTTTTGAAGACATTTCTTTTCATTTTGTTAAAAACAATTCTATTTCTAGTTTTGGTTGTGATAAGTTTGTGTGTAATAAGAG
This sequence comes from Artemisia tridentata subsp. tridentata, assembly GCA_021014915.2. NCBI lineage: Eukaryota > Viridiplantae > Streptophyta > Magnoliopsida > Asterales > Asteraceae > Artemisia > Artemisia tridentata. Next base: position 332,151,179 of record CP139503.1, on the reverse strand, counting down.
AAGTCATGTTAAGAACAAATCTTTTAGAAATAAATCATGTTTTGTTTGTGGTAGTTATTCTCATCTTATTAAGGATTGTGATTTTTATGAGAATAGAATGGGTGTGTGTGCTAGGCAACAGCAATCTAGACCATTGTGGAATAATGTTGAAAATATACCCCCATTTGTTCCTCAAATGAGCTCTGGCAGAGCTACATTTCCTGCTGGTAAACCAGTTTCTGCTGGTAAACCAGTTCCTGCTTGTAAGCCAGTTCCTGCTGGTAAGCCATTTCCTGCCGAAAAACCAATTCCAGCTGGTAAACCTATTCCTGCTGGTTGGAAAAGAAATGCTGCTAGACCATTCATCAGACCTACAAGCTCTTACTTTCAGAATGATAATAGGCCTGTTTATTATGACCCAATGCAAAAAAAGGGGGAAAGATGGGAAACTGCTGTTAAGTCCTCAGCAGGTTGTTATTGGAAACAATACAGACCATATTTGCAGAAGGGATCCAAGAACAATGGTGGATCTCATCAATCTACATGGTTTAAATCTTTCTGATCCTCAAGGCAAGCCCAAGTCAGTCATGACTTGGGTCTCCCATTGTATCTAATGTTGTTGTATTTTCTTTTGTTGTAGGAAGATCCTCATAGAAGTAAAGACTTAGGCATTGTTGATAGTGGGTGTTCTAGAAGTATGACCGGAAATAGAGACAGGTTGGTGGACTTTGTGACTATAAGAGGAGGCACTGTGACTTTTGGAGGTGGAGATGGTAAAATAACAGGCAAAGGAACCATCAGAACTTCCAAGTTGGATTTTGAAAATGTCTATTATGTGGAAGAGTTGCAGAACTTTAATTTGTTCTCTGTCTCACAAATTTGTGATAAGAAGAACAGTGTTTTCTTCACTGAAACTGACTCTCTTGTGCTGTCTAAAGACTTCAAGTTGCCTGATGAGAGTCAGGTTGTACTTAAAGTTCTAAGAAGACACAACCTTTACAGCTTCAATCTAAATGATGTCCAGCCTGAAGGTGATTTAGCTTGCTTGGTGGCAAAAGCATCTTTGGATGAATTTACCATATGGCATAGGAGGATGACACATGTTAACTTCAAAACCATCAACAAGCTGGCAAAAAATGGATTGGTAAAAGGGCTTCCTCTCAAGACCTTCACAAATGAACATAATTGTGTTGCCTGCAACAAGGGCAAGCAACACAAAGCTTCTTACAAGGCCATCACAGCTGTGAGCACCATCATTGAGCCTCTCCAGTTACTTCATATGGATCTTTTTGGTCCTACTTCCATCAGAAGTATTGACCATAAGTACTATTGCTTGGTGATTACAGATGACTTTAGCAGGTTTTGTTGGACTTTCTTCTTAGGTACTAAGGTTGAAACCTTTCATGTGATTAGGGACTTTCTTGCCTTAATTGAAAACCAGCTGAATAAAAAGGTTAAGACTTTAAGGTGTGACAATGGGACAGAGTTTAAAAATTCTAACTTAATTGAACTCTATGGGAAAAAAAGGATTAAAAGGGACTATAGTAATGCAAGAACCCCACAACAAAATGGGGTTGCTGAAAGAAAGAATAGAACCCTTATAGAAGCAGCTAGATCAATGCTGGCTGACTCTAAGCTACCTACCATGTTTTGGACTGAAGCAGTTAGCACTGCTTGTTATGTTTTAAACAGAGTTTTGATCACTAATCCTCACAACAAAACACCTTATGAACTTTTGTGTGGGAAAGTTCCCAACATCAGTCACTTTAAACCTTTTGGATGTCATGTGACTGTTTTAAACACCAGTGACCATTTGGGTAAATTTGAAGAGAAAGCTGATGAGGGATTTATAGTTGGGTACTCTGCACATAGCAAGGCTTATAGAGTTTATAACTTATCTGCCAAAAAGATTGAAGAGACTCTAAACCTGAGATATCTTGAGGATAAACCTAACATTCAGGGTGCAGGTCATGAGTGGTATTTTGACCTGGACTATCTAACTGATACTTTAGGATATACTCGTTTCAAAGCTAATCAATCTGCAGGTACACAGGAGTCTCCAATTAACAATGCAGATACCCCAGATGATGATTCAGACTCTGAGTGTGATGAACAAACCATTGTTGTTCCTTCTTTTCCTTCTAACCACTTTGCAGGTTCTAAAGTTAAAGAGACTTCTGACATGGGTGAAGATGATTCAAGTTTTACAGAAGATCTTGCAAGGCTTCAAAGACAAGAACATGATGCCAAGGAAGCAGCTGAAAAGTTTGGTTTTGAATTCACAAAAGAAATAGAGGAGCTCTTAAGACAAGCCGCAGTTGAAGCCCGCAGGAATATGGATTCTGCTGGTAGTTCTTCGGTTCCTGCTGGTAGTGTTCCTGTTACTACTGGTACTACCAATTCTGCTGGTAGGTCTAATGTTTTTGCTGGTGTCTCCACTCCTGCTGCTCCTTTGTCTACTCCTTCTGATCATTCATTGGGCTTTCCTGAATCTCTTACAAGATATCCAAGACCTACAGATCTTGGTAACTCACTGTCTTCAGGAACTGAATTTGAGGATATTCATCATCATCCACGTACTGGCATTTTTTTCCTCCTCCTCATATGATGATGACATTAGTCCTGATGTTAATAATCTAGCATCCACAGTAGAAGTCAATCATGTTGCTACTTAGAGGATCAACACCATTCATCCTCAATCCATGATTCTTGGTGATCCTACCTCAGCTGTTCAGACAAGAAATAAGGTGAAACAAACAAAGTTCGGTGAAAGTGCCTTTGTCAGTTATGTTAATAATCAGCAAAGGAACAATCACACAGACTTTCTACATTGTCTCTTTGCTTGATTTCTTTCACAAGTTGAACCAAGCAATGTATCACAAGCTCTTGAAGATCCAGCTTGGGTGGAGGCTATGCAAGAAGAAACGCAACATTTTTTTAATCAAAATGTATGGAAGCTTGTGCCTTTACCTGATGGAAAGAATGTAATTGGGACAAAATGGATTCTCAAGAACAAGAGAGATGCTAGAGGTATTGTGATAAGGAATAAAGCTAGATTAGTAGCTCAAGGTCACAGGCAAGAGGAGGGTATTGATTATGATGAGGTGTTTGCTCCAGTGGCAAGAGTTGAAGCCATTAGGCTATTTTTAGCCTTTGCCTCATATATGGGATTTATGGTCTACCAAATAGATGTAAAAAGTGCTTTTCTCTATGGAGAGATTGAAGAAGAGGTTTATGTGACTCAACCCAAAGGATTTGAGGACCCTCAGAATCCAAAATGGGTCTACAAGGTGGTGAAAGCACTCTATGGACTTCATCAAGCACCAAGGGCTTGGTATGCAAGATTTTCTACTTTTCTGTTGAAGCATGGATATCGAAGAGGTACCATTGACAAGACACTTTTCACTAAGAAGAATTCAAGAGATATTATCCTAGTCCAGGTCTATGTGGATGACATCATCTTATGGTTCTACAAAGGAGGCTTGGTGTAGGGAATTTGAAGAATTGATGAAGGGTGAATTTGAGATGAGTGCTATGGGTGAGCTTACATTCTTCTTGGGATTACATGTCAAACAAAAGCCTGATGGGATTTTTATCAGCCAAGAAAAGTATGTGCAAGACATACTTAAGAAGTTTGATTTGGAAAGTGTGAGGACTGCAACAACTCCTTATGAAGCTCCAAAGCCAAAATCCAACAATGAACCTGATGATGCTGTTGATGTTTACCTCTACAGATCAATGATAGGTTCACTAATGTATTTGACAGCTTCTAGACCTGATATAATGTTTACAGTCAGTGCTTGTTCAAGACATCAAGTTACACCTTTGACTTCCAACCTGAATGCAGTCAAGAAAATCTTTAAGTATCTTAAAGGCCAACCTAAGTTGGGCCTCTGGTATCCTAGAGATTCTCCATTTGTGTTGGAAGCCTATAGTGATAGTGATTATGCTGGTGCTAACTTTGATAGGAAGTCTACTACTGGGGGTTGTCAGTTTCTGGGAAGAAGATTGATCTCTTGGCAATGCAAGAAGCAGACCATTGTGGCTACTTCATCTACTGAAGCAGAGTATGTTGCTGCTGCTAATTGTTGTGTTCAGGTACTTTGGATACAAAATCAGTTGTTAGACTATGGGTTCAATTTTATGAACACTAAAATCTTTATTGATAACCAAAGCACAATTTGCATTGTTAAAAACCCAGTTTTTCACCAAAGAATAAAGCACATTGAGATTAGGCACCATTTTATAAGAGATGCTAATGAAAAACATCTCATTCAAGTGCTTAAAATACACACAGATGAAAATGTGGCTGATTTGTTAACTAAAGCTTTTGATGGCCCAAGATTTAATTATTTGGTGGTTCATATTGGGATGATCAATCCCTGATTGCTGTGATTGAGGGGAGGCATAAGCCTAAGGGGAGGCTTATTGTTGTATTTTGTGTACACTAACCATTATTTGTTTTAGTTTGTGTATTTTGTTTAACATTGTTTTGCAGATATTACTTTCACATTGATGGAAACAGAACAAGAAGCATTCTTACTTATTTATTCAAAAGACTTTGCATTCTTAGATGCAAATTACAAGCAAGCTCAAATATCACAAAAACCTACATCAACAACCCAGACACATATACCACCACTCCATCTTCCTTTTCCCCTTTCCCTTGAAGTCAGGCATGGTCTTGTGGATTCCTCTACCATTGATTTCATTCCACAACTTCGGACTAGGGAGTCCTACCACTTGTTTGCCTGGCTTTGGACGTGATTGATTCTCAACAGGCACCGAGATCCTACTCATTCTAGATACAGCTTTTTCAAGTTCACTTTTTAGTTTGACAGATAGTGGAGGAGGCTGTGTTTGCTCATCATCATCATCAGAGGAGGATGAATCATCAACATAAGATGGAGAAGTTGGAAGTTCCTCAGAAGACACTTTTTCAGCCTTTCCCTTTGCTTTTGGGTTCCTGCTGGTGAGATTCGAGTAGTTTGGTGGAAAGCAATTTTTCCATCCTGATGACTCAGATGACGAATCAGAAGAAATCTCAACAACGTTTGCATTGGAGGAACTCATTATGTTTGGATAGTTGGTTTTTTGGTTTGAAGTATGTGATGTGTTAGTGTTGATAATTCGAGGCCTTTTATAGACCCAATGGAGGATTAAGGAAATTGAATGTTGGGTTGGTATTTGGAATAAATTCTTTGCAGGAATGGGTTTAATTATGGTGCCGTTTGAGGAGTTGACCAAATCCTATGCATAATTGTGAATATTGGTCAAAAGCACTTTGGTCAAAAGCACTTTGTTCCTGCTGGTTGACCGTTTGTTCCTGCTGGTTGACTTGTGGTTAATGCTGGTATCGATGTAATTGGGTATTTATTTTGGGATAGAATCAAATTCAAATTGGTCAAAGATTCTTCCGCGAGAGTCTTGCAATTTAATTTGCTAAGTTGGGTAACCGTATAAATGACCTAAATTGTACATCCCACGCCCAAAATAATCATTTTCCTCTTACACCCATTTCATCACTCCTCATATTAACAACTCATTCACTGATTCTACACTATGGCGGCACTACAATACAAAGACGATCATAACAAGGTGGCGTATCTGGAAACATCAAAACGAAGTGTAGGGTATGATCAAATACTTTCCTTCTTACGTGGGTCCTCCATTCGGTATGCTTTGACCCATTGTCCGTCTGTTGTTTATGACTCATTAGTCAAGCAATTTTGGGCTACAGCCACTTCACGAACTCTTGAGGGTAGACCCCAGGAGATTGCGGCTACCATTGATGGGAATGAGTATGTCATCACTGAGTCCTCCATTAGGACTCACCTTCAGTTGAATGATGGGGATGAGTTATATGATTTTTGATGAAATCAAATAAGTACATTTTATTACTATCATTTATCCTATTAATTTGACTTGTTTTACTATATTATGTATGAGGATTGATACTTAATCGTTTACTTTTGTAATTCTCAGGTAAAAACAAGCATTTGGTGAAACTTAGCGATTTTGGACTGATTATGGAGCATAACATGCAAGAAGTTAAGAGTCTACTGAAATGAAGAAGATCAAGACTAATCTGCTCCAGATGCGCCGCATCTCACTCATTACATACGGCGCATCTCTATCAAGATATCACCAGATACGATCCAAGATACAAGAGGACATGCGCCGCATCTAATCATGGAGTTACGCCGCATCTTCTGGCGGTGTACGAATATTCCTGAATATTATAATCTTGGACCCCACGCGAAGTTAAGTCAATGCGCCGCATCTACTTACTAGATGCGCCGCATCTTCCCTCAGACAGAAACTATAAATACCCCAAGACCAGACGAATTTCGAGAGAAAAAGATATTAGATTCGAAGACCGAAGCAGCAGAACCCTAGGACGAATTCAGTCAAGGAGGCAGCAGAAGACACACCAAACGAAGATACAAGAGCTGTAAGAAGGTGCTGCATGTGTTTAATTCATTAAGTAGTTTTGTTTTATTGTGTTAGCAAACTTTAATTCATCAGGATTGGTGGCTTGTGTAATGTGACAACGAAAGATTGCACTCCCTTTAATACTTGCTTTCCCATCAATTAAAGTTTATATGTTGATGTCTTTGGTTACTACTTATTAGTGCATTGATAACCTCTGTGTTTATTAGTGGCTTGCGGGCATTTGACTGCGGAAAATAATGTGGCTCCCACGGTTATTACTAAATTGATCACTTAGGAATAACTTTTAGACATAAGTAATCATTAAAGGTTTACTCGCCGATAAGAATAGGACCAACGAGAAAGGGTTAACTACATACACTTCATATAAAGCTATCAATAAAACAAGTGACAATCTACTTAATCATAAGGACAGCCCTCTTATTGTCTCGAGTATTTATCTGTGTACGTGTGTGCTACTTGCTGATTCGTGCCTATTGGTTTATTTTATTATTTAATTGCAAACAAATCGTGCCAGTCTCTCAGGCTGAAACCCCCTTGCGTTAGGATATTAAAATACTGATTAGAATAATGAGATAATACGTTCCACTCTTAGTGATCGACACTCTACTTACCATTATATTCATACTGACCGGGTACACTGCTCGTTAAGTGTGTGTGTTATTGATAAGTCGGCTAAATATAAATTTAAAACTTGAGTAGGCATTAAAACTGCTAAACCGCAACGACACATCACGCGCATCAAGTTTTTGGCGCCGTTGCCGGGGAGTGAATTGTTATTATCTGTTAATTTGATTAGTATTTTAATTAGGTTTTTCTTTTTATTAGATTAATTGCATCATTGTATTATTTTGCATATTTGTTGTTTTGTGTGTTATTTGTTTGCTTTTATTTTTGTTTTTGTGTTTATTTTTGTTTGTGTGTTTTAATTTTTGTTTTTATTTTTCGTATTTTTTTTTCTGTTCTGCTATCGTTGTACTGTGCTAAATCAAACGATACGGCGCATCTGATCTCTCAGATACGGCGTATTGCGTTTAATTTTTTTTAAATACAACGCGTTTAATTAATTCGATAAGACGCATCTTTTCCCCAAGATACGGCGTATCTGTTTTTAATAAGAATTTTTTTTTCTAAGCGATAAAGTAATACGACGCATCTGCTTTAGCAGATACGGCGTATCTGTTTTTGATAAAAAAAAAATTTCTAAACGTTAACGCCATACGACGCATCTGCTTTAGCAGATACGGCGTATCTATTATTTTAATTAAAAACAGTTTGCGAATTATTAAACAGATACGACGTATCGATCTCTATCGATACGGCGCATCTTCTGAATCAAAAATCTTGTATTTTTAAACGTAACGAAAATACGGCGCATTAACTTTTGTTAATACGACGTATTTAATTTTAAATAAATATCGATTTTTGATTAATAAATTCGATACGGCGCATTCTTAAATTCTAAGCGGCGTATCTATTTTCTGGATAAAATCTGATTAAATTTTAACGATTATAAGATACGGCTTATCCAACTCTTTGGATACGGCGCATCGTCTGCAGATATCAGCAACGTTTATTTTTCTAATTTCCGAACGGAAAATATTCTGACTTACCCTTATACTAGGAAGCTTTTACTTTGAAATCTTCTTGTTCTTAATTTTCAGGAACAATGTTCGATATTTTCCCATACTGGTTCGGAAGACCACAAAGAAACCTTACTATGGAAGAGTTTGCACTACTAATCGCTCAAGCTAATGAAAAAGAACATCATGAAGCAAGAAACTTTATTACTGAATTCAAAGGCAGTCATGAGCTGTTACTAAAGGAACAAAACAATATGATCAATGGTTTGGCAATTGAAGTGCACCAATTGTCAACAGTGCTTAACAAGGTTCTTTTGGTAAGGCACGATCTGAAAGGAATTACAACCAGAGGCGGAAAGTCAACCTTTCAAATCGGAGAGACACCCGAGGATGACAGTACCAAAAAAATTTCCCCTGAATCTTTATCACCTGAGCAAGAGCAACCAAAAGAGACTGATCCAGAACCTGTAATTAGAAGAGAACCTTCTGTTGAACCTAAATGATCAACACCACCTTTCCCACATAGGGTAAGGAAAGAGAAAGAAGATGCCTATCAAAAGAAATTCCTGGAGAATCTCAAGCAGCTGCAGCTAAGCATACCATTTATGGAAGCCCTAGTGCAAATGCCGAAATATGCTAAATATCAGAAAAGCTTGCTTACAAACAAGTCTAAACTCGAAGAGGCTTGCACCATAACAATGGAGTAAAGAGCTGAACGTGAGTCTAACTTGAAGACTCTGGAATAAAGACAAGTGCTGGCCGGGAGACAACCCGGAGAATTTCTATTATTCTGTTTTCTGTGTCGAGTCAGTCAGGCCCGCATGAGGATACGGCGCATCTCAATCCTGAGATGCGACGCATCTCCTGCAATGGTCATATCTTATTTTATTTTTCTGCATTTTTATTTTCGACTTTAAAACTATTTATCAGTTTATTTTAATGCGGCGCATCCCTGGTTAAGGATGCGGCGCATCTTTATTCTGATCCGTATTTATTCCAGGCTCGATACGGCGTATCTTCTTCCATAAGATACGGCGCATCGACTGACCTGATGATTTTCAGTTTTAATTTTTAAGTTTTATTTTTCCTAACTACTAATGTATTATGCAAGTTTGAACCTTTCTTATCTTAGGTGTGTTTTAAAGTGTTGGTGGTATTATAGTTTCCTGGATTTCCTGTGGATACATCAAGTATGAAGCTTTAACGTTCTCATCCACAAGAAAGATGATTTTTGCTCTTATCAAATGGAGGATCATACCGAGCAAATCTCAGGGGAGTTTTCCTGTTCTAATTCTTTTATTTTCCAGTTTTTAACCTTTTATACAAACAACGAGGACGTTGTTTAACTTAAGTGGGGGGATTGGAGAATTAGAACACTTAACATTTACTTGTCCTAAAACTTTTCAAAATATGCTTAAAATGTGCTTAATATATCAAACTTAAAAATTTTTAGCATGTTTTTGTTTAAGATCTAAGTTGCATAGCTGCACACATGACGTTATTTTCAAAAATTGTGATTTTTCAAAATTCACAAATCTATGAGTGTGCCGGTGACTTGTAAACTTTAGAACTTGGCTTGTATACTATTCGAGACCACCATAATGAGTATTATTTATATAATTGGAATGACTTGTCTAAATTGGTAAAATTCTAGGATTACACCCAAATAGCCTATTATATGTTATGTGTTATTAACTAACTACACTGGTTAGTTAACCCCCGTATAAACCCTTTTGTTACTCTCATTTTTAGAGTAAGATACCCCTAGAAAAACACTCAGAGCCATTCCTTTCGTTTCTTACACCTATGTTTAAAATGTTTCGTTACACCCTTACACCTTAGCCTACCCTGTAGATTAGAATCCGTGGTTGGTTAATTGCTATAGGCAAAGTGTGTTTCCTTACATTACCTGTGTTCGCGTGCGTAATTCATTATCTTTGGTTAGGTCGGGAAATTGCACAATGCAATTGGAGTGAAAGTAAATATTGTATATCTTTGAGTTTATTTTTCGTGTGTTTACTACTTTCACTATTACCGTTATTTCTGAAGTATGAAATGTATGGAAAATTTATCCAGAATTATCATTATAGTGATGTGGTGAAATTTTACACATCTATGTCTATGTTTGAAAAAAAAAAAAAAAAAAAATCGAAAAAATGAGAAAAGAAAAGAAAAAGAAAGAAAGAAAAGTTGGAAGTTAGTTTTAACCAACTTATGTAAAGTTATGTAAGTGGTCGATATCACCACTATTTTTTGTACTATATCTATGGATTGAATGGGAATTTGCAGTTATGGGAACGCCAATTAAGGTTTATTCTTTGATTAAGATCTTGTTGAGTATAATTCGTGTCTACCTAAAGCGTGTGTTTCAAGTGTTAAAGCGTGAGTTATTCGATGATATGAGTCTTATTCATGGGATGGTTGGGATAGTGATTAACCACACTTAGGATTTTAATTTATTTGTTTTGTTTATTTTTCATTTTACACCAATTTATATCCCAAATATTATCCATACCCTATATTATTCTTTATCCAACCGAACCTTTGATTTATTGAGATTAGGGATTTGAGCAATCTTAAGTATCGTAGTCGTGGATTCGGCTATGTATTTATGATTTTGTCGCCCTTTTTGATATATTATTATTGGTGAAGTTTGGACCTATCTTTAGCCTATTCGAGTTAAGGATTTGAGCAATTGCAAGTATCGTGTTCGTGGATTCGATCATGTATTTGTGATTTTGTCGCCTTTTCTGGAATTTGAGATCGATAGTGATCAAGAATAATTAACCCTTAAGCCTGAAAACCCTTTTTACCGCTTTAGCCTTGTTATTCCTTAGCTTTAGTGGAGGAGATGTGTATACTTGCCATGCTTATGATAGAATATTCGTCACAACTGGACAGTTAAACGATTAGATTTGCTTTTATCAACTTATTTTATTTTACTTCTAATTCGTTAAGTGTTTAGTTGTGTGATTATGAAATAAACGAATACATGCTTAAATATAAAAATAAATCCTAACATCTTTTAGGATACATTTTCATAAGAGAAATTCTAAGGTTTACTTGGGGACAAGTAAAGTTCAAGTGGGGGGATATTTGATGAACTCAAATAAGTACATTTTATTACTATCATTTATCCTATTAATTTGACTTGTTTTACTATATTATGTATGAGGATTGATACTTAATCGTTTACTTTTGTAATTCTCAGGTAAAAACAAGCATTTGGTGAAACTTAGCGATTTTGGACTGATTATGGAGCATAACATGCAAGAAGTTAAGAGTCTACTGAAATGAAGAAGATCAAGACTAATCTGCTCCAGATGCGCCGCATCTCACTCATTACATACGGCGCATCTCTATCAAGATATCACCAGATACGATCCAAGATACAAGAGGACATGCGCCGCATCTAATCATGGAGTTACGCCGCATCTTCTGGCGGTGTATGAATATTCCTGAATATTATAATCTTGGACCCCACGCGAAGTTAAGTCAATGCGCCGCATCTACTTACTAGATGCGCCGCATCTTCCCTCAGACAGAAACTATAAATACCCCAAGACCAGACGAATTTCGAGAGAAAAAGATATTAGATTCGAAGACCGAAGCAGCAGAACCCTAGGACAAATTCAGTCAAGGAGGCAGCACAAGACACACCAAACGAAGATACAAGAGCTGTAAGAAGGTGCTGCATGTGTTTAATTCATTAAGGAGTTTTGTTTTATTGTGTTAGCAAACTTTAATTCATCAGGATTGGTGGCTTGTGTAATGTGACAACGAAAGATTGCACTCCCTTTAATACTTGCTTTCCCATCAATTAAAGTTTATATGTTGATGTCTTTGGTTACTACTTATTAGTGCATTGATAACCTCTGTGTTTATTAGTGGCTTGCGGGCATTTGACTGCGGAAAATAATGTGGCTCCCACGGTTATTACTAAATTGATCACTTAGGAATAACTTTTAGACATAAGTAATCATTAAGGGTTTACTCGCCGATAAGAATAGGACCAACGAGAAAGGGTTAACTACATACACTTCATATATAGCTATCAATAAAACAAGTGACAATCTACTTAATCATAAGGACAGCCCTCTTATTGTCTCGAGTATTTATCTGTGTACGTGTGTGCTACTTGTTGATTCGTGCCTATTGGTTTATTTTATTATTTAATTGCAAACAAATCGTGCCAATCTCTCAGGCTGAAACCCCCTTGCGTTAGGATATTAAAATACTGATTAGAATAACGAGATAATACGTTCCACTCTTAGTGATCGACACTCTACTTACCATTATATTCATACTGACCTGGTACACTGCTCGTTAAGTGTGTGTGTTATTGATAAGTCGGCTAAATATAAATTTAAAACTTGAGTAGGCATTAAAACTGCTAAACCGCAACGACACATCACGCGCATCAAGTTTTTAGAACATGACATTCTGGCTGGTATGGCTTCCATTGGTTATCCAGTTGATGGTACATTTACTTTTTATAAGAATAGGTTCTCTCCACAATGGAGATTTCTAGTACACACCCTTCTACAATGTCTTAGTCCTAAGTCAGGAGGTTGGGATCAATTCTCAAGCCCTCTTGCTTCTGGCCTCATTTTCCTATCAGATGGGAGGGTTTACAACTGGTCTAGGTTTATTTTTGATGGGATGGTTGGGAACCTAGGGACTGCTAAGCATAAATTTCTCATGTACCCTAGGTTTTTACAAATGATATTAGCTGTTTAGACTTCTGACCATACACCTAGGATCATGGTTAGGCTTACTGCCAAATTATTTGCTACCATGAAGTCTAAGTTTGAGGGGGAACATCAGCCTCTTTTGGCTGCTATGTTGCCAAATGGCAATGATTCTGCTGGTGCAACTGATGCTGCTGGTGGTAATATTCCACCTCCATCTGATGCTGCTGGTGCAAGTGCATCAGTTGCTGTTGATGCCCAACAACCACCCTCTCCTAGACCTTCCTCACCACCCTCTCCTAGGCCTAATACCCCTGTTGCCCCAAGTGTTGAGCCAGCCACCACTACAGTTGAGCCTAATTTTGAGACACCCACATTTACAAGGCTCTCAACTCCTAGTCCTTCTAGGCAGTCTTTTGCTTTTGACACAAATATCAGTGGAGATTTTTATGTTTCTCCACCCAGATCCTATGAGGCTCCCAACACCTCAGGTAATCCTGCTGGTGGAGCTGAGGATCCTGATGCTCTCACCCCTATCTCTACTTTGCTTCACAGGTATATGAAAAAGGTGGATGCTTTGGAGGCAGAGCTCATGGACACCAAACAGACTCTTGGTGGTGCTATCCTTAAGTTAGTTGGCAGAGTTGAACATTTGGAAGCTCAACTACAGACAAGGAAAAGAAAGGTTGTGGTTTCTGACTCAGAGGATGAGGAGATTGATTTGGATGCACTCCATGTCTTGGCTAGTGCTTCAATGGCTAGTGTCCACACAGAGTAGGATACTTTTTCTGGGTCTGAGCATCAAACATCTGCCAGGTTCCAAGCTTTTAGTAGGAAAAGGAACAAGCAGCTTTCAGCCACATCAGCTTTTGAGAAGTTCAAATCAAATGTTGCAGTTGGTAGTGAAGCTATTCCTGCTGGTACTCCTTCTACTGTTGCTGCTGCTACTCCTTCTGGTGACAAGGACATTTCTACTGACACTATATTTGATTCTGCTGGCAATGATGGTGTTTCTGCTGTTCCTAAGTCTTTTGGTGTTCCTGCTGATAGCTCTTTCATTGCTCCTGGTAGTGATACCATTGCCTTTGCTGGTCAAGCTATTCCTGCTGTTCCTGATCCTGCTGATATTTCTACTAGTGGTGACATTCCTTCTGGTGGTTCTCCTGGTCCCATTCATGTTGCAGTTGGTGTTTCATCTGGTCCTAATGTTTTAGATCCTGCTGTTACTCCTGATGTTTCCTCTGTTCTTATCAACAAAGGGAAAGAACCAATGGTGGAAGAGGATCTTTCCTCTCTTGTCTCTGAGCAGGAAAGGGCTGACCAAGCAATACTACTTAAAAATATTGAAGATGAAAGAAGAGGAGAAGTATTGGCAAAGAAGGTACACGCAGAGTTTGCTGCAGACTTTGCTAGGCAAAATACACCATTTGCAACAACTTTACCTCCTCAAAGACAACAAGAGTTGGATGCTGCTTCTCTACGATTTTCTGACACTGATTGGATGAATATTCAGTCTCACATAGATGCCAATCCTACCCTTGCCAAGGAACTCTTAGGGGATGATATGACAGGTGATGATTTTACTCCAAGAATGGTTGCTATGATGCAACAGAGAAGGCAGGCTGATGATGAAAGGAAAGCCAAGGAGAAAAGGGATAAGCCTCCTACACAGGCACAACAAAGAGAGTATATGAGACATGCTGTCAAAAACCAGAGTACTGCTCTTTATACTACTGGGTGGAGCATGGCACAAGTTAAGCGGTTCTCTTTATGATGAGCTCAAGGGGCACTATGAGCGGATTATGAACAAGATTTTGCCCAGATCTACACCTGCTTTAGAAGAACCATCTTCTAAGAGGCTTAAGTCTATCGATTCTGCTGGTTCCATAAATGATGCTGATATTGCTGTTGATACCACATCCACTCCTACAGATGATCCTCTATCTGCAGATGGTGATTCAGCTTTTGAGTCTTCCGTTCACCCACCAAAGGACACATCTGTTCCTGCTGATGCCATCCCTACAATTCCTACTGAGGCCAACCCATCACATCCTGATGTTGCTTCTGGTGCAACACCTTCTTCTACTACAGGCATAAGGAAGAAGAGTATGGCTAAGAAGCGTGCTTCTAGGCCTCTTACAGAGTTGGATGCTCAAGAATTAATTAAGTTTGATTTAGAGAGTGAACCTGAAGAAGATTCTCCTCATCCTTGGGCTGCTCTTGCTGGTTTGGAAGTTCTTTCTTTGCCTCTAGGAGAAATCAATGCCATGTACAGAGTTGATGGTGTCACCAAGTATTTTACCTTTCTTAGGGAAATTTTGCATATGGTGGATAGGAAAGACTTGATCCAACTCTATGGTATGGTGGTTAAGCATTATGCATCTAATACAGCTACTGGGATTGGTCTTATCATTTAGGGTGATTTGAAGGTGTTGATGGACTCTCTTGAAGGAGGAGATGGTTATTCTGTTTGGGCTCATCAACAGTCTTGGCAAGTGCGAAGTTGGAGATTGTATACACCTTCCAATGTTCATGTGTTGGAGACCATGACTGGAGAGGTGTTATACATGTTTGTGGATGTGCCATATCCTTTATCTGTCCAGCTCATGGAAAGAATGCTCAGGCATAAGTTGGAGCTTGGAAAGACTGTGGTGGGAAATGACTTGACTACTGCTGAGCAATTAGTTAGGTTCATCAAAAACCAACTTGTTGCTACTCAGGTTCCTACTGCTCATTGATGGTATATCGTATCTATTGTTGTATATTGTTCTTACTTTTTATTTCTTTCTTTCTTTATTAGTTAAAAAAAATTATTATGTATACCTTGTCTACTAACTTGTATATTTGAGTACACCATTTTCAGGTTTGAGTGTTGGTTAATTACCACACAACAAATGGTAATCAACTCACCATGTCTCACAGACAAGAAAGAGTTGACTCACCATGAGGGTACGGCTCTGGTGTGATCATCAAATCCGTTGACAGCTGTAATAGTTTGCTAAAAACTATTGGGTATTCAACTCACCCATGTTTCATTACTGAGAGTTGAAAATGGTTCTCAATTCGCCATGGATCTTACCCTTTGGGGTTCCAAAGAATTGGCTAGCCCATAAGAATATGGCTTGTGGTAAAGGTAGTGGAAAACCATATTTGGTACTCAATTCACCAAGGTTATTTACAACCGAAGAATTGGCTAGTCCTGAGCAAACAGCTACAGGTAAAGACATTTCAAATCCGTTTATGGCTGTGATGATTTGCCAAAAATCATTAGGGTATTCCAACACACCATTGATTCACGTTCTAAGTGTTGGACTGGTTACTAGTTCACCAGGGTGATGCCATGATTCCACCAAAGGACTAGCTAGCCCAAGAGTGAGTAGCTACTTGGTAAAGGCTCATCAAATCTACTCATGTTGCTGCTGGATCCTTGGTCTTTACTGCTGGTTCCTGTTGCTGCTGATACTTCAGAGTTGCTGCTGGATCCTTGGTCTTTACTGCTGGTTACTTGTTGCTGCTGGTTCTACCATGTTGCTGCTGGTTACCTACTGATGCTGCTAAAGTTCAATCCTCATCCTTTGGACGTCAAAGATCTATCTGGAAACTTGAAGTTAACCTAGTCAAATTCAAGTTTAGGGGAGGATTGTTAGGAATTAGTATATTTAGTTTTATTTCATTACTGCTGGTAGTGTAGTAGTGGTTCCTGCTGGCAGGTATGTAGTTCCTGCTGGTATGGTTCCTGCTGTTAGTAGGATATAGTTCCTGCTGTTAGTTATTGTTTCTGCGGGTAATAGAAATAGTCAACCCGTATATTTAGAAGTTTGTTAGAGTAAGGGATATGCATGAGTTATATTAGGAAGTGATAATGCATATCTTCTTCACACGTTTTCTTGTAATGGGCTGTATTAGGGTTTCTTGGTGTATAAAAGAAACATACGGCTATGAACATGGTACGACCTTGAAAACAATTTTAATAGTTAATATAGATCCATAGAGGATCAAGTTTTTATTAGTTATTTCTTCTTTAACTCTTGTGTTTATATTCCGCGTAAACACTTGTTTAATAGTTAAAGTCTCTCTTAGTTTGTTTGTGATTACATAAACATTCTACCGGTTTCATAAGGCTCAAAGATCTATCTAGGGCTGATCCTACAAATACCACCTACACTTTCAACTCAGAAATAACACCATCTACCACAACAATAATAATAGTTTATATTTAATAATCATCAGCAACAAACAAATTTTTAAAGACCAATTTGCGAACACATTAAACCATACAAAATAGCAAGCAAATATCCTAACATAACCAACTGCAGAAAACAGTGTAATCTTATAATCGTAGAAAAAACTACGGTAATAAAAAAAATCCACTAAGCACCTGCAAGAGAGAAATAATACCATCTATCACAACAATAACAACAAACGAACCATAAAAATAATATGCAGCAAAAGGTTAAACATCAACTGATGAAATTAACAACAACAACAACCTAAAAGCTTAACATAACTAAAGAACTGGATCTATAATGATTTCGATTGCAAAACGTATTGGCAGACCTAGACGAGATCCAAAAGTGTGGATATAACCAAACCATCAATTGTAGATACAATAGCTGGGCTAAACACAACCACAAACTTAAAAAAACCAATAAACTAACTGTTCATAACACTATAGAGTTACTCACAAATCCCTGTATCTGCCACAAGACCCGCATCTTCGGATTAAAAAAGGGCGAATAGCCTTCGGGTAAAAGAATCGGAGCAAAACATAATGGAGCTGAAGGTAAAGCAGAAGCTGTGAGTGAACATGAATAGTTCGGATGGCCCAACAACAAACCATTTTATTACCCGAACCCTGCCTAAGGCGGGTAGCAAAAGAATTTCGGGCGGGTCGCGCCATAAATGTAATATAGGGATAATGTTGTTCTTGTTTGAAAGGGCCTCTTTACAGTTGATTGTGCCAATTTAGAAAAATGTGACATTGGTCTAGCACTATAAACTATTGATTTGGGGTGAGCAGTATTAACAAGCCTAGCAGTATTAAGTGGTCTTAGGCCAGTTTTCATTAAAACAACTCTTGGAGCCATGTTTCTGTGAGCACTAGGGTGAGCCTTTTTAGCAAAATAATTGTAATTCACCCTTGTATAAGTATTTCCAGTTACCACCCTTTCTCTTTGATGGTAATTGTAGTTAGCCTGCACATGGTCAAAACTTCCGCAAACCAAACAAGCTTTATTGTACATCACAAAGTCACTTCCTAGCTGTTGGGACTTCTGATTATTCCATTTTCTTTGATTTCCCCTAGGACCTTGTTACCTGTACATTTCAGCATACTTAACTGTTTTCCTAACTGGTTTTTCTTGTTGTTTAGGTCTAACCAATTCTATCTTAGCAACAGTAGGAAAAACAGTTTTCTTTTCTAACTTATCATCTGACACCAACTCCTCAACCAATGGGGTATCAGAAGATTCCCTAACCTCATTAGAACTATCTCTACTAACACTCTTACTAGTCTTAGGTCCAAAGCTTTCAATCTCAGGCTCAGACAAATCAAGCTTTGGGGGTATAAATAACCCTGTATGGGGTGGTGGAACAGCATTATATCCTAAACCTTTCTTGAGTTTGTCAATAACCTGACACTGTATGATCTTGTCTACACTATCAGATTAATGTTCAAATCTCTCTATATCAACTTGAATGCTTTCTTTTTCTTGCTTAAGCTTTTCTAACTCACTTTTAAGCATACTAATTTCTGAGTCTTTATATGAGATATCTCTTTTTAGAACAGCAATATCCACAGTAAAAATAGTCTCATTCTTTTTGTAAAAGACAAGTTGCTCTTCTACAACTGCTAACCCTCTTTTATAATTAGCTAAATCGAACTCAAATATGTTAAAGTCTTTTCTTAAATCATCATATTGAGTTTTAAGAGTTTCAAAGCTTTTTAGACAAGTTTTTGAACAAGTACTGTTAGTGTATACCTCAGAGTCTGAAAGAGCCATAAGAGCTATGTTTGTAGGGACTTCATATTCTGCCATATAGCTCCAGTCAAACCAAGCCCATCAATAGCCACCATGGCTTTGGAAGAAGTTTCTTCCAAATTCACAGTCCTTCTAGTGCTTTCTAGGTTCCTAGGTCCTTTGCTTTCTTGATTCCTGTTTCTGCTATCTTGGTTCCTAGGCCCTCTGCACTCCCTTGCAAAGTGTCCTAACTTGTAATAGTTGTAACACTCTACCTTGGACTTGTCATATCCAGCTGTGTCACTCTCATTGATAGTGATCTTTTTACCAGTCTTCTGGAAAAACCTTTTTGCCCCTATGCTCAACAATGCTAACTGCCACTTCAAATCCATTTCTTCTAAGTCATCTTTATGGATTTGTTCAAGGTCCTCATGTACAAGCTGAGACCCATTTGATTGATTGGCCAAAAATGCATAAACAGTAGCATCACTTAAGTTAGCAGTACTAATTTGAGTGCTAGCAGTACTAACTTGAGTGCTAGCAGTACTAACTTCATCAGTACTGCTAGTGCTAGGAGATGACACAAAAGCCATGTTTTGAGAACTTGAACTTGAGTTTGCAATTCTTTTAACCTCTTGTTCAACAATCTTGAAATTGTTGTAAAGATCTTCAAAGCTCATTGTGTCTACATCAGGTTTATTCCTCCAGACCACAACATGAGTATCCCACTCAGAAGGCAGACTTCTAAAAAATTTCAAATTGAGATCTTCTTGTGAAATATTTTCACCTAAGACAGCCAGTTGACTTACAATCTTCTGAAGTCTGTTAAAAATAGAATCAAGAGACTCTGTGCTTGGAGCACTAAAGTTCTCATACATTTGCTTCAGAAGAGTCTTCTGAGTCTTCTTTGTGGCTTCATTACCTCCAAATCTTGTTGTTATAGCAGCAAACAAGGTCTTAGCATCCTTGTACTGATTGAAAGTCATCAGATGTTCATTGGGAAGTGCCATCAGTAGCATACTTCTTGCCTTCACATCATTCTTCTTTTGAGTCTTTTCTTCAGTAGTTACAGGACCTGGTATTATAGTAGCATACTTCTAGATCCATCTCTTCCTTGTTTCTTCTTGTTTGTTTCTTCTAGATCAAAGTTTCAGAACCTAAGCTCTGATACCACTTGTTGATCCCAAACACACGAGCTTGTATTAGAAACTTTGTGAATACTAAAGAGTATGCGGAATCTACTCTTTAATACTTAGAAGAATATTAATGAAACAGTAAAACTGTATGAACAATGATTTACTGAAAAGCTCCAATATTATTATCAATAATACGAGTACTCTGTGTAGTACTAGGGTTTACAACCTTGAAGCTACATATCAAAACACATATCAAACACCATAACCTAGGACCTCCTTTTATACACTAAGGAGTCCTTTACAAGATAACTACAAATCTTCTATAATATTAATTTTATACGTATCTTTGTAACTAAAAAGAATATACACAGAATAACTTAATACAAATCACTCGACGGTCTTTATCACTTCAGCAGTCTTAAATTGGGCTAGCAATACTAACTTACTTCTAGCAGTACTAACTGATTAGTACTGGCAGTTGTAATCTTAAGCAGTCTTAACTCTTGGCTTGGCAGTACTAACTCTGAAGACTTTTAATTCCCAACAGATACTCTTTGAATAGTAAAGCCTTTAGAGTATTCAATAGCAGAACAAGGATAGTAGAAGAGAACTTGCATATTAGGTTTAGTGAGGGTACACCTAATGTTGTAGGTAGTGGACCAGATTGGCTATTTGATATTGATGCACTAACAAAAACAATGAATTATGAGCCAATTGTTGCAGGTACACAGTCTAATGGTTTTGCAAGTACAAAAGCAAGTGATAATGCAGGTCAAGCTAGAAAGGAGACAGAACCTGGCAAAGGTTACATTTTGCTACCAATATGGACTGCTGATCCACCATTTTCTCAAGATCCAAAGATTTCTCAAGATGATGGATCCAAACCTTTAAGTGATGAAGAAAAGAAGGGTGATGAAGATCCAAGAAATGAGTGTAAAAGTGATAATCAAGAGAAGGATGTTAATTTCAACAGCACTAAAAGCACTAACAATGTTAATACTGTTAGTTCAACTGTTAATGCTGTTAGTGAAAAAGAAAGCAGTGAATTTCCATTTGATCCAAAAATGCCTGCTTTGGAAGATATTGGCACGTTTGACTACTCAAGTGATGATCAAGATGATGGTGCAGCAGCTGACATGAACAATTTGGATACAACCATCCAAGTCAGTCCTACTCCAACTACAAGAATTCATAAATATCATCCTCTGGATCAAGTTATTAGAGATGTGCAGTCAGCTACACAAACAAGACAGATGACAAAGAATTTAAAGGAACATGGGTTCTTTGTTAGAACTCTTAAACAAAGAACAACCCATAAAGACCTTCAAAACTGCTTGCTTGCTTGCTTGATTTTTATCACAAGTGGAACCCAAAAAGACAATTTAAGCATTGAATGGTCCAAGCTGGATAGAAGCTATGCTGGAAGAGCTTCTACAATTCAAGTTGCAAGAAGTTTGGACTTTGGTGGAGTTACCAAATAGAAAAAAGGCTATAGGCACTAAATGGGTTTTCAGGAACAAAAATGATGAAAGAGGATTTGTGATAAGAAATAAGGCAAGATTGGTAGCTCAAGGGTAAACACAAGAAGAAAAGATTGACTATGATGAAGTCTTTACCCCTATTGCAAGAATTAAAGCAATTAGGCTATTTCTAGCTTATGCCTCATTTAAAGATTTTATGGTGTATCAAATGGATGTCAAGAGTGCTTTTCTCTATGGGAAGATTGAAGAAGAAGTGTATGTATGTCAACCACAAGGGTTTGAAGATCCAGACGTTCCTGATAGAGTATACAAGGTTGAAAAAGCACTGTATGGATTACACCAAGCCCCTAGAGCTTGGTATGAAACCTTGCCAACATATCTGTTAGACAATGGCTTTCGAAGAGGGAAGATTGACAAGACCTTATTCATCAGAAGGCACAAAGGTGATATTTTGCTGGTTCAGGTGTATGTGGATGATATCATCTTTGGTTCAACAAAGAAGGAGCTATGCATTGAATTTGAGAAGTTGATGCATGAGAAGTTTCAGATGAGTTCTATAGGAGAACTTACATTCTTCTTGAGATTACGAGTAATACAGAAGAAGGATGGTATATTTATCAGTCAAGATAAATATGTTACTAAAATTTTAAATAAGTTTGGGTATACGGATGTCAAGACTGCAAGAACACCTATGGAAACTTCAAAGCCTCTGGTCAAGGATGAAAATGGTGAAGAAGATGATGTTCACATGTATAGGTCCATGATTGGTTCATTGATGTGCCTTACAGCTTCAAGACCTGACATTATATTTGCAGTGTTTGCATGTGCTAGATACCAAGTCACTCCAAAAGTTTAACATCTTCATGCTGTGAAAAGTATTTTTAGGTACTTAAAAGGTCAAACAAAATTGGGACTTTAGTATCCAAAAGATTCTCCTTTTGATTTGGTAGCATACATTGATAGTGATTATGCTGGAGCAAGCTTGGATAGGAAGTCTACAACAGGAGGTTGTCAATTTCTTGGGTGTAGATTGATATCATGGCAGTGCAAGTGACGTGTGTCAAGTTATATATATATATATATAAATATATATATATATATATATATATATATATATTATATATATATATATATATATATATATATATATATATTGAGAGGATCTAAACACACGCCTTGTGTTAGAGATACTTTGAGTTTAATATTAACTAGCACGCGGAATTTACTAGCTAATACTTAGAAGATATTGTTTAAGTGATGGATGAATGTAACAGTGTATGATGAAGACAAAGTTTAAACAAACAACTAGCTTCAATATTATTGATAGTACGAGTGATCTTTGAACTATCACTAGGGTTTAACAACCTTGAAGCTTTACATATTTGATGATATTTTCTTATATCAAAACCCTAACCAAGGACCTCCTTTTATAGCACAAGGAGTCCTGTACAAGTAAACTAATAAACGTATCAAACTATATTAATAAGATATACATCATATCTATTCTATATATATCCACATGCGTTTCTGTCTTCACCACATAATCAGTACTAACCATCTGTACTAGTAGTACTAACTGACTTAGTACTGCTGGTGTAATCTTCAGCAGTTGTACCTTTATACCTAGCAGTACTAACTGTTGGTTTAATTCCCAACAATCCTCCCCTAAACTTATGATTTCTCTACAAATCAGTAAGTTTCTTGAATTAAACTCCAACTTTGATGATGGGGGGATTCTTTCAAACGCTTATTTTCAATTTTGAATCTCATCAGTATTTTTCTTCACATCTAAGCTTTGAAGAAATCATAACAGCAAGCAAGTACTCTAGTATTTAATTCCATCAGCATCGATCATTCTTTGAATCTTCTTTGTATAAATTCAATTTCCTCCCCTGAGTTTCATACTTATCTTGAATCAACAAATCTCGAGCTAAACAATCTTCACAACTGATCATAAAGGTCTTCAAGCAATCTATTATCCTCCCCTGTTTGGAAGAATTCTCACCATCACTTGAACTTGAACTTTGAACTTGTGTTGACATAAATAATGCCTAAAAACATTATCAATATTTATTCATATCTCTATGTTTTGATGATCACAAAATGTAAACTCATTAAAACATAAACTTATAAAATAAACAAGTACTTAGTTGTAAATATTCACTTCTACAACTAAAATCACTTAATGTATGAATGAACTAATGCTTAATGCATTATATGATCAAAGGAACATTTTCTTAATAACTAGATTTTTTATAAAATGTCAAAAACATTTTATATCTTTTAGAAAAACATTTTTGGTAATAAATAAAAAGGTTTAATTCATTATAAATTTATGAATTCAAATTTTTAACCAAAATCAGTAAAAATGTTCCAGAAAAACCTTCCCCACAAAAAGACAAAACTGGGCAACGGACGGCTTGGGCGGCCCCCTTAATTTTGCTAGGCGGCCCCCTTAAAATTATGGGGACCGCCCCCCTATTTAAGGGGGCCGGCCACGCTCCTGTAGGTTCCAGCTGTCCAGTTTTTCTGCCTATAAATACCAGCCTTCCCCTGGATTTTTACTCACCCTTTTGCACTAAAACTTTCTGTTGTAAATCTCATTTCATATCTTCAAAAAATCTTTGATCATGTAATCTTAAGCATTGGTTTCCAAGTGATCCAAGCTTCCACCATCCAAGTGCAAAAGAAGAATACTTCTATCAATCAAGACTAGAAGTATTACAACTAAGTATCATCTTGTTACTCAAGTTGTTTGTTTTGTATATTTTGTAAATCATTCATTCATTTGTGTAAAGTGTGTATATAAGTTGTAAACATAAGTGATTAGGCTAGAGTAGCGTGTAAGTAGTGAAGAAGGTGGATAAGTAGTTGTGGAATAAAGAAGTAGAGTAGAAGCCTTGTAAAGATGTGAAGTGTTGAAGTCGTGAAGCCGTAGCATAGAGGTTGTGTAGCGGTCGTGTTGAAGCCGTGAAGTCCTAGTCGTGAAGTCCTAGTGTTGAAGTCGTGAAGCCATAGCATAGAGGTTGTGTAGCGGTCGTGTTGAAGCCGTGAAGTCCTAGTCGTGAAGTCCTAGTGTTGAAGTCGTGAAGCCGTAGCATAGAGGTTGTGTAGCAGTCGTGTTGAAGCCGTGAAGTCCTAGTCATGAAGTCCTAGTGTTGAAGTCGTGAAGCCGTAGCATAGAGGTTGTGTAGCGGTCGTGTTGAAGTCGTGAAGTCTTGGTCGTGAAGACATAGTGTTGAAGTCGTGAAGCCGCAGCATAGAGGTTGTGTAGCGGTCGTGTTGAAGTCATGAAGTTCTAGTCGTGAAGTCCTAGTGTTGAAGTCGTGAAGAAGTCGTGAAGCAGTCGTGAAGCCGTTGTGAAGTAGTCGTGAATAAGTTGTGAAGAAGTTGTGTTGTAAAGTTGTGAGATTGGTTCTAGCTACGATTAGAACTCGACATTTAGCTTTGTGTCGTTAAACCCGTGTAAGCCAAAGTTGTGTACGGTTTTCTCCGCCATAAGGGAGCTTATTGAAGTTGTAAAGAAAACTCTCGAGCTTGGTGCTCGGGGAGTGGAGTAGGGCAAGGAAGGTGTCCTTGTATCCGAACCACTATAAATCCCTCGTGTCTCGGTTAGATCTTTCCGTCTCTTACTTACATCTTTATTTATATCGTCATTACTTTTATAACATATAGGCATATATAATTGTTAGTAATAATTAGAAGTTGACTTCACATATAGATCAAATTGAAACTCCATTCAATAAACCAAAACTTTTACAATCAATTTAAAAGAATATATATATATAACTAATAATAAGGTTCAAGTTTTATTTTTCATACAAACTTGAATCTAAGTGTTTTAAAAAATAAACAAAGGTTTTCATAATAAAAAAAAAGGACATAAAACTATTCAACCCCCCCTTCTAGTTTTCCACAATTGGTATCAGAGCCAGGTTAATCAAGATCTTTAAAATATACTGTATTTTAAAACTTGAATCGATCTATGGAATTCGAAAAATATCTAGAAGGGGAATCTTTGCTAAAACCACCACTATTTGAAAACTATACTTTTCTTGAATGGAAAAATAAATTTGAAACTTATGTGAAATCAATTGATCTAGATCTTTGGCATGTCATTTCGATTGGTGATTTTAAAAGTCAAACAAAAACATATTTTGAAAGTTAAACAAAAACATATTTTGAAAGTCAAACAAAAACTGATTTTGAAAATCAAACAATAACGGATTTTGAAAGACAAACAAAAGCGGATTTTGAAAGTCAAATTGATTATTTGAAAACAAAGAATGAAATAAATAATAAAGCTAAAATAATTATTTATAAAACCTTGCCGAAAGTTGAATATGAAAGAATATTCTTCTGTAAAACGGCAAATGATATTTGGAAAAATTTCTTAAACTTTCATCAAGAAAAATGTCAAGCCAAATGTGAGGATTTTGATCTTGTACATGAATTAGTTATCTTAGAAAATTTAATAGATAAACATTTAGATAAAATAGATACATGTGCTACTAGTTCAAATGTTGATAATGAAGGTGTTAACGATGAAGACTACATGAATCAACTCCAAAGTGAACTCAATCCAAAATCATGGAGTGACACAGACGAAGGAGAAGATCATCATCCGACTCACCTATCATTCACACGTCGATCATCATCTGAGACATTAAGAAGAAAAGCTAGGACGTGAGGTAAGTTCTCTTTTTAAATTTCATAAGTAATTACTTCATGCATATAATCTTATTAATGCCTTAGGATACGCTTAGTCTGATAGGTTGCTTTGCCTTTACCCTTTAGTTATATTCGTTCTGTGGCTTAATGAACTAGAAACCCTTTAGTTAGCCCCCCTAAGTATTAGTAAACCAATCAATCTTCATATTTGGTACTCTTCGATAGGTAAATTTAGGAACTTAATTTCTTCTAAAAAGAGAATGACTACTGGAGAATCTATTGACTAGAAACTCAATTTGACCTAACGGTTGAATTGCTTCTATGTGAGAAGTTGGGTGTGTGTAACCCGTAAAAAACGGTTGTGTTTAGCCTGAATTGAGCACCACTAGTAATAGTCTCATACTCATTCTCCAACTTGAATACATTATTCTTCCTAAATATACCTAACGATAGTTTACTGTTATGAACTTTGCTTTTCACTAGAGCTTTTCATTCCTAGATGTATGTCATCTTGCATATATAAAATTTCTAGATGTTTACTTGCTCCTATGTGATTTGACTGCATGCCTTCGTAATTATTTGTTTAGTTGTTGAATGCATTGTCATTATAATAGCTTTTGTTTTTCTCTAACTACTCTGATATGATGTATTTTTGTATTTAGTCATAATACATGCTTAAATGCCGTAGGATATGTAGAAAGAGGTAGCATGTGACAATAGACTTAACCAATACCCTTGAGCATGAGATCTTTTTTAAACCACTATTTTTAAACCTATAATTAATGGGACTTATTTTTAAATTTGCAAAAACTTCACATTTTAGAAAAATGATTTTTCAAAAGATTATGACACATTTCTATTTTACATGTTTCACCATCCTACCTTTCTTCCAAACTTGTGTCCATAATTACGTGTTTATCAAAACCAAAGATTGGAAAAATATGTTTTCTTTCCTCATAAAAACATTTTGAAATAAAACCAAAACTATTTCATTAAAATATTTTTCACATCCACATAAAAACCCACTTTCAAACATTGTTGAATAATGCCAAAAACAATTCTTTAAATCATGCATGGTGATCTCATATCTGTCATCTATATTTATGTATGTGACATTTATAAGTGAACTAAATTTGAAAATAACCATAATTTATTCACTAAGACCTCACTTGGTACAAGTCTAGAAGTCCATGCTATCACAACTCTACATTCCCATGCACATAGATATTCATTAGGATTATTTAACTAGCTTATTAATCTTCCTAAATATGATACTATGAATTACTTGGTGCTATGTAGTGTTTTCTTGTCTAACATATATATGTTACATGCTAAATGAGTTGTTTGCATGCTAGATAATAATGTCTAATGAATATGCTT
Organism: Artemisia tridentata subsp. tridentata; assembly: GCA_021014915.2. NCBI lineage: Eukaryota > Viridiplantae > Streptophyta > Magnoliopsida > Asterales > Asteraceae > Artemisia > Artemisia tridentata. Next base: position 332,123,845 of record CP139503.1, on the reverse strand, counting down.
AGCATACATAAGTTATTAAATCCTAAATTGCCTCAAAAGAAGTTGGACTTGCTTGAAACTAAACCCAAAAACACAACCCTTTCAACAATTTTCTGCCAAAAACCCATTTCCAGTAACCTGGAAATCAGCAGATGGGCGGCCCCCTTAATATTTAAGGGGACCGGCCATCTGATGGTCGAAGGTGCTGCTCCCTTTTTCTATTTTTTAGCCCATTTTATCCTATACTTCCCAAAATTCACAAACACATTTTGTCACAAACCACCCACCAAAATTTACCTTCCACAATCACATCATCACTACACCATAAATACCCAACTCCATCATAAATGCTCATCCATATCATCCATCCAAACATGTCATCATCTAACCACCCAAGATCCAAGCCTTCAAGAGTTACTAAAATCTCAGTGAGGCCCATTTGGAGGAGGAAGCTTGACATTTGCCATAACCCAACAAATGATGTTGTTCAAACTCAACCAACAACTGTTGGGAATTTTGGAAGTTCCTACTGATGAAGTTCTTCTGACAGGATTCTGCTGAAGCTATAGATGGTTTCTGCTGACATAGTGTTTCTGCTGAAGACTTGTTTCTACGGATATAGTGAATCCGTATCTTTATTATTAGTTTGTTAGGATATGCATGAACTATTTTAGGTATGGATATGCATTGATATTGTTATTTATTATTGTATTAGTGTTCCTTGTGTATAAAAGGAACAGATGTCATTTGTATTAGACACGCTTCTTGAGAGAAAAATAACTCCAGGAAAACATTTTAGAGAAAAACAATAGAGATCTATAGAGGATCATTGTTCTTGTGATTAGAAAAACCTTGTTAAGAAACTTTGATTGTTCTTATTATTGTTATTCCGCTGTGCATATAATCATTGTTTCTATAATCCTAGAAGAGTTAGATCTTGGATTCTACAATTGGTATCAGAGCCTCGTGCTCTCGATATCTAGGGTTCTACAAGGTTTTCGTTGATAAGAAGCAGAATCGAAGAAGTCAGTAGCAGATTGGAGGTATTCGTATTTAATTTTTTTTAGCAGATCTGATTGGTTTGGATCAATTGTGGCGTTGAATCGTGAGTTAATTAATTGGTGTTGTGCTGCCTTCGTATCAATTAATTCGTATAAAGAGGTTGGTCAACGTGACGTATCACGTGGGTTGGCTGTTGCTTTTAATTTGTCGCTGATCAATTAATGTTTTAATTGGGTTTGTCGTTTACGATTTTATTGGGTGACGTTTGGTGATTCACAAAGTCAACGTGAAGATTCACGTGGTGATTCACGTTAGGTATTCGCTGATCAATTAACGTTGTGGGGTCCAAATTGGTGGGTCCCATGTTCGGTTGCTGCTGAATGACTTGTACTCAATTCTGCTGGTATTGTTGACTCAAGTCGTGGGTTGATTTGCTAAAGTGGGATCACTTTTTGAGTAGTTTTGAGTGTGGGACTGATTTGAATTAATCAGTGGCGTTGTTATTGATATAAATTGGGAACTGTTTGAAGATTATTGGTTCATTTGGGTTTCATTAGTCAGTGGTCATTAATACTGGTCTGTGAGCAGTTTGGCTGTCACTGTCAACGAAGAAACTTCTCAAACCATTCTCTTAAACCCTCAAACAATGTCTATGTTTGAACCAGATGATTCTCTTGAGACACGTGCCATGAAGCTTCTAAATTTGCTACCTATTCATTCTGGGGTAGACTGGTCACAAGATGAAGAAAAAGATGAAAAAAAATGTGCCACTCAAGTGAGGGAAAAGGTTGCTGGACATAAGACAAAAGGTGAGGCAAATGTGACTAAAGCTGGATATGGTACACAAGTGGCTGGAGACTTTAGTATGATGGGCATCTCTCAGGTACATAATTGTGTTTTTGGTTGTAGTGAAAGGTATAATGAACTTAAAAAGGACTATGATGAATTGAAACCCAAATATAATGAATGTTATGTAGAGGTTAAGGCTTATAAACATGCTTTAAACATGCTTTAAAAACTCTAGAAAGACAAAAAGTTTGGTTTCAGAAGAATCAGGTTGCTTATGATGAGAAGATAGGGGTGTTAGAAAGAGATTTACATTGTGCTAGAATTGATTTAAAGCGTACTGAGAAAGAAAAAGCTGAGGTAGTGTTAGAAAAACAGGAAGTGCAGACTAAACTAGACAATAGCTTGGCTAGGTTTGATAAATGGAAAGAATCATCTAAAAATCTAAACAGGTTAGTTAATAGTTCTATGTCTGTAAAAACTAAACTTGGTTTAGGGTTTGGTGACTACATAGGGAAAGATCAATTTTATGACCCTAATGAGTATAGTGTTTTTGACCCTGAACCTGTAGACTATCAAGTTCCTGTTAAGTTTGTTAAGGAAGGCGAATTGCATGCTGTCCCTGGACCTATTAGAGGTGAGTTTATGCCTAGCTCTCCTCAAAAAGACTTTGATGGATCACACCATCTATATGGCAAAAAGTCAAGTGACTTGCCAGACCCTGATTGTAAGTCTACTGACTATGCCTCATGTGATTCAAATGACAAGTCTTCCAAGGTCAATGTCTCTGCCCCCAGTGTTTTTAATGTTAAAAGCTCAGAGTCTAATTCTACTGAGTCTATCTCTTTTACTTCTACTTCTAGTGTTTCCACATCCAAGAGTAAAGTTGAGATTGAATCCAAAGTTAGGGCACCCAAACAAGAACCCATTGTTGTTCAAGATTTACCTAGTTTCACTTGTAATAAATCTGATAAGAATACATACAATTCTAGGACTTCTTGTAATAAGAATGGTTGTTTTAATAAAAAGGCTGGTAATGTTAAGAAGAAAACTTGTTTTGTGTGTGGTAGTAAGTCTCATCTCATTAAGGATTGTGATTTTCATGAGAAGAGAATGGGTGTGTGTGCTAGTCAAAACAAATCTAGACCAATGTGGAAAAATGTTAATGATATTCCACCATATGTTCCACAAGCAACACATAAAACCAAAAGACATGTTGCTAGACCATTCTACATACCTACTAGCACTTACTTTCAGAATGGTTTTTGGCCTGGTTATTATGACCCAAGGTATATGGGGGGAACAAGATGGGATACTGGTGTTAAGCCCTCAACAGGTTGTTCTTGGACAAATAAAAGGAAAGGTTCATTCTGGGTACCCAAGAACAATAGTCCTTGTCAGGTGCACTGATTGAGGGGAGGCATAAGCCTAAGGGGAGGCTTGTTGTTGTATATTTTGTACTAACTAACATTTTTCTTAGTTTGTTTTTGTGTTCTCTAATTAAAATAATGCAGCTGATCAGTTTGTGGCTTCTTTAATTAATTGCTTGGATGCGAAATTAATTTGGCCATCTGTGGAGTTAAATGTTTCATGGTAGAATGATTGGGCGATGGTACTATTAGTGATTATGTGTCAGACATTGAATGCATGATCAGTGTTTGGTCTACTGCTGTTCGTAATAAATGGGTCAAACATGTGTGACTGTCTTGTCATGTTGATTTGTGTATTGCACGTACCATGTTTATTTGTGCAAGTGGCCATCTCATTTTTGTATATCTGTTAAGATTTATCTCAAATGAATATATTTAATGGGAACTGATTGGTCGGTGGAAGTCAAATATGTGGAGATGTTTGTGAGTGCTTCTACCATATGTTTGTATCTGAGTATTAGTCTGCTGCTATGAAAGTTGACTCTGTTGCTACTTAATTAATTTTGGTCTCGGTTGGATTCTGCTGATCTCACATGGATTCTGCTGATAGCATTAGCCGTTCCTGCTGATCGGTTTCTGCAAGTGTACCGGTTCCTGCTGATTGCTCATTTCTGCTGGTAACTTCAGATTTTGCTGGTATTATTAAAAAAAAAAAAATGAAAAATAAAAAATCTTGTATATTTGTACTAACTTTTCTGCAGGTTTGTTGTATATCACTCTGTTGATGGTTATCAACTCACCAGATGTGACTTGTGTCCATCAAAGAGTTGGCTAGTCCAAAGGGTACAGCTTTGGTAAAGACACATCAAATCTGTTGATAGCTGTAATAGCTTGCTCAAAGCTATAGGGTATGCAACTCACCAATGCTTAATTGCTGAGGGTTGTATGGTCATCAATTCACCATGGATGTAACCCTTTATGGGATCCAAAGAATTGGCTAGTCCACAAAAGTATGGTTTGTGGTAAAGACATTTGGTATCCATATTTGGTATTCAATTCACCAAGGTTCAGTTGAAACCAAAGAATTGGCTAGTCCTGAGCAAACGGCTATAGGTAAAGATATCTCACATCCGTTTATAGTTGCTGATTTGCTAATAAATCAGATGGTTATCAGTGTACCATAGTTTTCGAACTTAAACATTTGGCTACTCCAGTAGTGATGGCTATTGGTAAAGAGACATCAAATCCATTATTTTCAATGATTCACCTCTCACAGGAGTTTACACACCTGGATGTGATGAGAATAGTATGAAACTAAATTGTTTTGATGTACAATCTGTCATTTGTTGCTGCAAAGACCTGAAGTTTAAAGTTTTGCCATTCATAGAGATATGGTTCATTTGATTCTTTGCTGCTGATGTTCGAAGTCAATCCTCTTTTTCTGAAGTATTAAAGATCTATCAAGAATCTTGAACTTAACGTAGTCAAATTCAAGATTAGGGGAGGATTGTTGGGAATTTTGGAAGTTCCTACTGATGAAGTTCTTCTGACAGGATTCTGCTGAAGCTATAGATGGTTTCTACTGACATAGTGTTTCTGCTGAAGATTTGTTTCTACGGATATAGTGAATCCGTATCTTTATTATTAGTTTGTTAGGATATGCATGAACTATTTTAGGTATGGATATGCATTGATATTGTTATTTATTATTTTATTAGTGTTCCTTGTGTATAAAAGGAACAGAGGTCATTTGTATTAGACACGCTTCTTGAGAGAAAAACAACTCCAGGAAAACTTTTTAGAGAAAAACAATAGAGATCCATAGAGGATCATTGTTCTTGTGATTAGAAAAACCTAGTTAAGAAACTTTGATTGTTCTTATTATTGTTATTCCGCTGTGCATATGATCATTGTTTCTATAATCCTAGAAGAGTCAGATCTTGGATTCTACCAACACCTAAACCTCATCCTAATGAACCCTTTCATACACATAACCAATCATCCATATGTCCACCTTCATTCACTCATAATTACCCAAGTTCACAAATGTCTCCACCACCAAGAGTGTCACCACCACTTCCACCAAATAACAACCACTCTCCATTATCATCACCTTCCACTCAACACTTGAAGTTTATTGAAGAACTCAAGGAAGCCCATGAGCTTAATGCTCTCCTTGCTTTGCATCTTGCTCAAAGCAACTTAGACCCATCACCATCCATCTCACCATCATTACCATCATCACCACATCACTTGAGTCAAATTGAGAAACATGTCAACAATTGTCCTTGTTGCATCTTTCTCCAAAATCAAACCATCGCCTTAAATGAGCGTCTCACTTGAATTGAGTATCTTCTCACTAGATCTAATCCAACACCACCACTTGAACAACATCAAAACCCTCATTCAACATGGTCAAGTCCAAGCTCTCCACATCCAATTCCTCCATCAACACTCTCTCCAACATCCATACACCCAAACTTACAACCCCATTAATCCAACATTTTTACCCCCTCTTTACCATCATCCATCCAAAATAATTCAAGTTTTTCATGTCTCAAGCAAGTCAAATGGATCTCTTAGGCAATTTAAAAATTTCTACTTATTGTATGCTATAAGCAAAATATGTGTTGTATCAATAATTATGTTTTTAACATAATTATTTTCAACTAATGAATGCTTTATTTCTTGTCTTTAATATAAGATTGTTATGCTTATTGCTTGTATACTCAATATCATGATATATATATATACATGCTTGATGATTAATAACATGCTTATTCCATAATATGTTTTAAATGTATGCATGCGTATTTAACATGTTTATGCCACTATTTAATCATTCTTGATGTACATGATTCAAATGGAGCTTGCTGCAAAAACACCCTAAAAATGACCCTTTTCTGGAAATTTTTCAAATTTGGTCGCCTGGGAAAACACCAGATGGGCGGCCCCCTTAATTCCCTAGGCGGTCCCCTTAATTTTAAGGGGGCCGGCCTACAATTAAGGGGACCGGCCATCTGGGCAGTAAAATTTACTGTTTTCTTTTGCATCTTGTGACCCCTTTTATCTAGCCCCAGCTACCATTTCTCTTAAAGGACGAACTGGTATTGGAATTTTACCACAAAACCTCCAAACCTTACCTAAATCAACCATCACCTCCATCAAACACCCATTTTCATTCACCATGCTATCACCAAAATCATCTCTAAGACACCAAAACTCCATCACCACCACCATGCTTTCCCATCCCTTGGGCTTTACTTGAAGCCCATGGAGACAATTGCCTTTGTTGCATCCACAACCGAACCATCATCTTTGGTCTTAGAGATGAGATACACTACATGTTTTCATCCCTTGAACACATGCTTAACAACCAACCTCCACCACAACCTCCACCATTTTCACCCACTACACCACCACCACCTTCATTCTCACCAAATTAAGCATATGCAATGCTTAATCAAAAATAATTTTTCAAACCATTTTGTGTGCAAGCCCCATGGAAGATCATGTACTCCTAGAATGATTATGTAGATTGCATTACTTACTAGCTAATGTAGGATTGAATATAATCTTGGATGGTTGTGTATTGATACACAACATTTTTAATGAATGTCTTTATATGCATGCTTATTTTTGCTATATATATGCTTGTGCTTCTAATATTTTTCTTGCAAGTATTCCATATATCGATTCCTTGGTGCCCTCAAATGAGGGGGAGCACACATCAAGGGGGAGTTCTCGTTCTGACAAATTTTGTCTCTAAAACTTGTCGGCTCAACCTTTTTGATGCTACAAAAAGGGGGAGAAGTGAATATAAACTCACTAAATACTTGTCCAAAAATAACTTTTTGGATTTAATGAGTTTTAGTTTTGTAATCATCAAAAAGGGGGAGATTGTTGACATAAATAATGCCTAAAAACATTATCAATATTTATTCATATCTCTATGTTTTGATGATCACAAAATGTAAACTCATTAAAACATAAACTTATAAAATAAACAAGTACTTAGTTGTAAATATTCACTTCTACAACTAAAATCACTTAAGGTATGAATGAACTAATGCTTAATGCATTATATGATCAAAGGAACATTTTCTTAATAACTAGATTTTTTATAAAATGTCAAAAACATTTTATATCTTTTAGAAAAACATTTTTGGTAATAAATAAAAATGTTTAATTCATTATAAATTTATGAATTCAAATTTTTAACCAAAATCAGTAAAAATGTTCCAGAAAAACCTTCCCCACAAAAAGACAAAACTGGGCAACGGACGGCTTGGGCGGCCCCCTTAAAATTAAGGGGACCGCCCCCCTATTTAAGGGGGCCGGCCACGCTCCTGTAGGTTCCAGCTGTCCAGTTTTTCTGCCTATAAATACCAGCCTTCCCCTGAATTTTTACTCACCCTTTTGCACTAAAACTTTCTGTTGTAAATCTCATTTCATATCTTCAAAAAACCTTTGATCATGTAATCTTAAGCATTGGTTTCCAAGTGATCCAAGCTTCCACCATCCAAGTGCAAAAGAAGAATACTTCTATCAATCAAGACTAGAAGTATTACAACTTAGTATCATCTTGTTACTCAAGTTGTTTGTTTTGTATATTTTGTAAATCATTCATTCATTTGTGTAAAGTGTGTATATAAGTTGTAAACATAAGTGATTAGGCTAGAGTAGTGTGTAAGTAGTGAAGAAGGTGGATAAGTAGTTGTGGAATAAAGAAGTAGAGTAGAAGCCTTGTAAAGATGTGAAGTGTTGAAGTCGTGAAGCCGTAGCTATAGAGGTTGTGTAGCGGTCGTGTTGAAGCCATGAAGTCCTAGTCGTGAAGTCCTAGTGTTGAAGTCGTGAAGCCGTAGCATAGAGGTTGTGTAGCGGTCGTATTGAAGCCGTGAAGTCCTAGTCGTGAAGTCCTAGTGTTGAAGTCGTGAAGCCGTAGCATAGAGGTTGTGTAGCGGTCGTGTTGAAGCTGTGAAGTCCTAGTCATGAAGTCCTAGTGTTGAAGTCGTGAAGCCGTAGCATAGAGGTTGTGTAGCGGTCGTGTTGAAGTCATGAAGTCTTAGTCGTGAAGACATAGTGTTGAAGTCGTGAAGCCGCAGCATAGAGGTTGTGTAGCGGTCGTGTTGAAATCGTGAAGTTCTAGTCGTGAAGTCCTAGTGTTGAAGTAGTGAAGAAGTCGTGAAGCAGTCGTGAATCCGTTGTGAAGTAGTCGTGAATAAGTTGTGAAGAAGTTGTGTTGTGAAGTTGTGAGATTGGTTCTAGCTACGATTATAACTCGACATTTAGCTTTGTGTCGTTAAACCCGTGTAAGCCAAAGTTGTGTACGGTTTTCTCTGCCATAAGGGAGCTTATTGAAGTTGTGAAGAAAACTCTCGAGCTTGGTGCTCGGGGAGTGGAGTAGGGCAAGGAAAGTGTCCTTGTAGCCGAACCACTAATAAATCCCTCGTGTCTCGGTTAGATCATTCCATCTCTTACTTACATCTTTATTTATATCGTCATTACTTTTATAACATATAGGCATATATAACTGTTAGTAAAAATTAGAAGTTGACTTCACATATAGATCAAATTGAAACTCCAATCAAGAAACCAAAACTTTTACAATCAATTTAAAAGAATACATATATAACTAATAATAAGGTTCAAGTTTTATTTTTCATACAAACTTGAATCTAAGTGTTTTAAAAAATAAACAAAGGTTTTCATAATTAAAAAAAAAAAAAAAAAAAAAAAAAAAAAAAACAAGGACATAAAACTATTCAACCCCCCCCCCCCTTCTAGTTTTCCACATCTTGAACTCTGGGAAGAACTAGAACTCAACATCCAATGTAGTCAGACAATTTGTACAAGTTTCCATCAAATTATTTGTAATTGAAAACTGCTCTCATCTCTTCCAGGTGTGTTACCTCCTGGGAGAGGTGAATTATAGAGCATAAACTCAGTGTAAAACCAAGTTTGAACCATCAGTACAAACTGTTTATCAAAAAAAATTCAAAGGGCATTATAAACTGAATATTATATTTAAAAACATTTTTGCCCACTTATAGTTTGTAGCAAACTATCAGCTATCAATGGATTTGATGTGTCTTTACCAATAGCCGTTTGCTTTGGAATAGCCAACTCTTCACTATGAGATATGGTGAGTTGATAACCATATAGTTTTTGGTAAACTATCAACCATAAACGGATTTGATTAGTCTTTACCAGAAACCGTTTGATCTGGACTAGTTGGTTCTTGATGTGTGTTAGACATGGTGAACCAATTACCATTTGTTGTGTGACCAGATCTCACACTTCAAATTCCAAATCACCATACTTTCCAAAGCATAACACAGTCAAAACACAATCCACCTCAAAATGCTTTCTTAACCTGTAAATGTTAGTCCAGAACCAAAGAAAACACAAGAAAAAGTATTTTCTATTTGACAGATATAAAAAATGACTAACAAGTTAACATAAGCAGTACCAAATTTGTTCAAACTATACACAACTAGCAGTACAAAAATCCTTTTTATAACAAAACACTTAGACAATAAACTTTTAAGGGTTAAGCATTCCAATACCTGTTACCAAGTACTGAAACCTCCTCACATCAAAACCTTTAGTTAATAAGTCAGCAAAGTTGTCATCAATATGAATTTTGACAACTTGAACTAACTTTTTTCATTATAGTCTCTTATAAAGTGATGTCTAATTTCAATGTGTTTAGTTTTTGAATGTTGAACTGGATTTTTGATGATACACATTGTACTACTATTGTCTATGAAAATTATTGTGTTCAAGAAATTATACCCATAATCAAGTAATTGATTCTGAATCCAAAGAACCTGAGCACAACAACTAGCAGCAGCCACATATTCAGCCTCAGTTGTAGAAGTGGCCACCATAGTTTGATTTTTGCACAGCCATAAGATAAGCCTGCATCCTAGGAACTGACAACCACCAGTTGTAGACTTCTTATCCATACTAGCACCAGCATAATCATTGTCTAAATATGCTATCAAATCAAATGGAGACTCCTTAGGATACCATAGACCTAGGTTGGGTTGACCTTTAAGATACCTAAAGATTCTCTTCACAGCTGTCAAATGAGACACCTTGGGAGTGACTTGGAATCTTGCACAAGCACATACTGCAAACATAATATCAGGTCTGGATGATGTGAGATACATCAAAGACCCAATCATAGATCTATACATGTGCACATCCACAGCTTCACCACTTTGATCTTTCAAAAGCAAATGTGTCTCCTTATCAGCAGGTGTGCTAGCAGCTTTAACATCTGTGAACTGAAACTTCCTTAAGATTTTAGCTACATATTTATCTTGGCTTATAAAAATTCCTTCTATTTCTGATTCACTTGTAATCCCAAAAAGAAAGTAAGCTCTCCCATAGAGCTCATCTGGAACTGATCCTTCATCAACTTTTCAAACTCTTTGCACATCTCCTTCTTGGTAGAACCAAAAATGATATCATCCACATATACTTGAACCAATAAGATATCACCCTTGTTCTTCTTGGTATAAAGAGTCTGATCAATCTTTACCCTATGGAACCCATTCTGCAATAGATAATTAGCCAGAGTTCCATACCAAGCTCTTAGAGCTTGATGCAAGCCATAAAGAGCTTTCACCACCTTGTATACTTTGTCAGGATGATCAGGATCAATGAAACCTGGAGGTTGAGAAACATATACCTCCTCATCAATAGTACCATATAGAAAAGCACTCTTCACATCCATCTGATAGACCATGAAACCCATGAATGAAGCATAAGCTAGAAAAAGCCTTATTGCCTCAATCCTTGCAACAGGTGCAAAAACTTCCTCATAATCAATTCCCTCTTCCTGAGTATAGCCTTGGGCTACAAGCCTTGCCTTATTCTTTATCACTATTCCTCTTTCTTGTTTTTGAACACCCACTTGGTACCAATAACCTTCATTCCCCTTGGCAAATCAATTAAAACCTAATCCTTCTGAATCTTGAATTGAAGCAGTTCTTCTTACATTGCTTCAACCCAACTTGAGTCTTCTAATGCCTTGAGCACATTCTTTGGTTCTATCTGTGATAGGAAACACACAAACAGACATTCATTCTCATCTTCATGGTGTTTTTCTTCATATACAACACTGAGAAAACCATGATGATCTGGATCTTGTATTTGTCTTCTAGTCTTGACTCCAGATTGTACATCTCCAATCACATTAGTAAGTGGATGATTCTTGTGAATTGTAGTATGGGGAGTAAGAGGAACTTCATAATTGATAGGCATGTTGTGCAAACCAGCTCCAAAAGTATCAAAAGAATCATTCTGTGGAGCAGTAGTAACTGTTGGAGCAATAGTAGAATGACTTGATCCAGCAGTAGGATCTTTTGGCTCAGCAGTACTAACTCCATTTGTACTGCTTGTGGGAACTTCTGTTTCTATACCATCCTGTCCACTGTTATCACCATCATTCTTCTCTTTATCAGCATCACTTGATGATTGAGCATCATCATTCTTTGAAGAAGAACCATACAATGGACTATCTTCCAAAATTGGCATCAAGATATGATCTTCATCAGAATCTTCTGAACCTACATTATCATTAGTATTTGTACCTGTAACAGGCACATAATTCATAGATTCTGAAAGACCATCAATGTCAAAAATCCAATCTGGACCACCACTTGCAACATTTGGTATATTCTCCTAAAACTCAATGTGCAGATTTTCCTCTACATGTCGGGTGCTCTTATTATACACCCTAAAAGCTTTACAATGCAAAGAATAACCAACAAAGAAACCCTCATCAGATTTCCCATCAAACTTCCCTAATTGGTCTTTAGTATTAAGAATAGTGACATAACAACCAAAAGGTCTCATAAAGCTTATTGCAGGGGTTCTACCTCTGAAACATTCATAAGTAGTCTTATTATAAGGTTGTACCACTAAAACCCTGTTCTGAACATAGCAAGCCGTACTAACTGCTTCAGCCCAAAATGAAATAGGTAACTTAGAGTCAGCTAACATAGTTCTAGCAGCCTCTATGAGTGTCCTATTCTTTCTTTCAGCTACTCCATTTTGTTGTGGGGTTCTAGCTACACTAAATTCTCTTTTAATACCCTTTTCTTTGCAAAACTCATCCATAACCCTGTTTTTAAACTCTGTCCCATTATCACATCTGATTATTTTTACCTTCTTATCAACTAGGTTTTCTACCTCAACTATAAAGGACTTAAGAATCTCACTAGTTTCATCCTTAGTACTTAAAAAGAAAACCCAAGTAAATCTGCTATAATCATCAGTAATCACAAGACAGTATCTTTTATGATTCAAGCTACTAACAGAAGTAGGACCAAACAAGTCCATATGAAGCATGTATAAAGCTTGATTGTTAGAGTTATGAACCTTTGGCTTACAAGAAGCTCTGTGTTGTTTGCCCTTGAGGCAAGAAACACAGTTTTGATCATTTTGAAAAATCTTATTAGGTAAACCTCTTACCAAACCATTTTTAGCAATCTTATTAATGGTTTTGAAATTTACATGACCAAGCCTTCTGTGCCATAACATTGACTCATCCAATGTGGCTTTTGCAACAAGGCAAGTAAGACCTTCTTTAGGAACAAGATTATTCATCTCAACACTGTATGTGTTACCCTTTCTGGGGATTTTAAGCAATACTTGATTTTCATCAGGTAGCTTGAAATCAGGAGAAAGAATAAGACAGTCAGTATCAGTAAAAAGAACCTTGTTCTTTTTATCACATATTTGTGACACACTAAAAAGGTTCTACTTAAGCTCTGGTACAAAATACACATTTTCAAAGTCAAGATTACCAGTTTTAATAATACCTTTACCAGTAATCCTACCACCAACACCTCCTCCAAAGATAACAGGTCCTCCATCCAGAGCTATGAAATCTGAAAGGTATGACATGTTACCAGTCATGTGCCTTGAACATCCACTATCTGAGTATCCTCTATCTTCTCCATCTTCTGTAGGATGTTCCTGCACACAAAATAAAGGAATTAGTTCCTTTTGGGGACCCAAGCCATCACTGACTTGGATCTGCCTTGTGCATTAATATAATTATATTTATTGAAAGTCATTGATGCACCATTGGGTTTGGTAGGTTTCCATACCCAACGTGCTGAGACCTTCACAGCATTGCCCCATTGACCCTTAACAACATTTGTATGCCTAGCAGTAGAAACTGTTGGCCTAGCAGTAGAAACTGCTGGCTTAGCAGGTTTAACTTTAGGCACCCATTTTTGATTATTCAAAGCTGTTTTCTTGTAAAAGGGCCTGTTAACTTTTTGTGCATGATTATTTGAATATGGTTTTGAACTTGAAATAGTTTGTTTGTAATTAACACCTTGGTTTAGTCTAGCAGTAGAAACTGTTTTGATGCCAGACTTTAACATGACTTCTCTGGGTGTCATCTTAAGATTTACATTAGGGTGAGTCAATCTAGTAGGACTGTTTTGATTTACCCTAGCATTGGTATCCCTATACACCCTTGAACTCCCAAAAACCTTCTTTTTCCATGGATTTGAGTCACAGTATGCAGCCAGATGATCAAAATTACCACACACAAAACAAACTTTATTTTGCATAACAAACTCATCACCAAGCTGTTGAGATTTTAAATTATTCCAGTTCCTCTGATTGCCCCTAGGAACTGAAGATCTATTTGTAGACCTATACATCTCAGCATATCTAACAGCTTTCCTAACTGGTTTTATATTTTCACTTTTAACCACTTTAGGAGCATTTTTAACCTCAGACTTATTCTCAAACACAACTTCTTCAACTAAAGATGTGTCACTTGCACTCTCAAAAGAATCCTCAGCCTTGACAAATTTAATAGGACTCTCATTGGTTTTAGGACCATATCCAGGAAAATCAATATCCTTAAACTCCTCTAAGCCTGTATGAGCTAAGTCAATTCCTGGAGGTACAAACATTCCTCTAATGGGGGGTGCAACAGACTTATATCCTAAACCAGATGTAGCTTTATTTACCAGTTGACTCTCTATTATTTTCTGAACTCCTTTTGATGTATATTCAAGAGTGTCAACACTTAAATGTATGTTTTCCTTTTCTTTCTTAAGCTTTTCTAGTTCATATATAAGCCCACTCATCTTATCATCTCTAAGTTGCAAATCCCTTTTTAAGACAGCTATATCATCTGTAAAGTTTGATTCATTCTGTCTATAAAAAGTAAGTTGTTCTTCTAAAACAGCTAGTCCTCTTTTATGATTTGAAAGACTAAAGTTTACTTCATTGAATTCTATCCTAAGATTATCATATTGTTTCTTAAGAGACTCATAATCTTTCAAAGCAGGACAAGAATTAGAACACTTTTTAACCTCATGTACCTCTGAGTCAGAGAAGGCCATCAATCCAAAGTTGGCTAGTTCCTCCTCTTCTTCCATGAAGCTCCAGTCAAAGCCAGCTCCATCAACAACTACCATTGCCTTGGAAGAAGTCTCCTCCACATTCACTGTTCTCCTGTTTTCCTGCTGACTTTTGTACCCTTTACCCTTGTTATCCTGCTGTCTGGGCTTCTGCATTCTCTGGCAAAGTATCCCATCTTATGACAATTATAACATTCCACCTTGGATTTGTCATAGCCAGCAACATTCCTCTCATTGAAAGTAAGCTTCTTTCCAGTCCTTTGAAAGTACTACTTTGACCTAATGCTTATCAAATCCATTTGCCACTTCAAGTCCATTGCTTCCAAGTCATCTTCATGAATTTGAAGAAGGTCTTCATTGTAGATTTGAGACCCACTGGATTGCTCTGACACAAAAGCATAGATAGTTTCATCACTCAAGCTAGCAGTGCTAGTTTTTACACTAACAGTACTAACTTTAGGGCTAGCAGTACAAACATCTTCATCATCTTCAGGACTGCTATTGCTGGGGGATGACAAAAATGCCATGTTTCCAGAATCAGAACTGGTGCTTCTTGTCTTTTTCACCTTTTGTTCAACAATCTTAAGATTGTTGTACAACTCATTAAGTGTCATCTTCTCCAGTTCAGGCTTGTTGCTCCAAACAACAACATGGGTGTTCCACTCAGCAGACAAACTATTGAGAAACTTTATGTTTAAGTCTTCTTGTGGAATCACTATCTTCAAACCAGCAAGTCGGCTAACAATCCTCTGTAGCCTTTTAAAGACATGATCAAGAGTCTCAGTGCTTGTGGCACTAAAATTCTCATAGCTTTGCTTCAGCAGTGTTTTTTGTGCCTTCTTAGTGGCCTCATTACCACTAAATCTCTCTACAATTGCTGCAAAAAGTGTCTTTGCAGTCTCATAATGACTAAAGTTCAACACTTGATCATTGGGAATTGCCATGAGTAGCAGACTCTTGGCTTTGAGATCATTCTTCCTCTTGATCCTTTCATCATTGGTGACTGGTTCAGTGTTGAGCTTAGTAGTTTTGGAACCATTAGCAAGTGTTTCTTCAGAAGTTGTTGGTTTAAAGGAATCACCATGCAGAATGATATCCCATAGTGCATAATCTTGCACCATGAAGTACTACTCAATTCTGAGCCTCCAGAGATCATACTTATTTTGTTTGAGCATGGGTAGTTTAGCAGAGATTGAGGTTTGTGAAGTTTCCATGTCCATCTTCCTTGTTGAAAGAGAAAGAGTTCTTCTTCTGGATCTTCTAATTCAAAGTATCAGAACCTGCCTCTGATACCACTTGAGAGGATCTAAACACAAGCCTTGTGTTAGAGATACTTTGAGTTTAATATTAACTAACACGTGGAATTTACTAGCTAATACTTAGAAGATATTGTTTAAGTAAGGCTGAGCTTTTCCGACCGAGTCCCGCCACCCGACCGCCACCCGACACCGCCCGACACCGCCCGAAGCCAACCGATCTGCAATCGGGTCGGGAGGCGGTTTGAATTTTCCGGCTAATCTGGATCGGGATCGGGTCGGGAATCGGGATTAACCGACAAAACACAACATCGACAACGGTCCCGACCGCCACCCGACACCGCCCGACACCGACCGAAACCAACCGATCTACAATCGGGTCGGGAGGCGGTTTGATTTTTCCGGCTAATCGGGATCGGGATATGTCGGGATCGGGACGGGCGGTGTCGGGATTGTCCCGATGCTCAGCCTTATGTTTAAGTGATGGATGAATGTAACAGTGTATGATGAACACAAAGTTTAAACAAACAACTAGCTTCAATATTATTGATAATACGAATGATCTTTGAACTATCACTAGGGTTTAACAACCTTGAAGCTTTATGTATTTGATGATATTTTCTTATATCAAAACCCTAACCAAGGACCTCCTTTTATAGCACTCGGAGTCCTGTACAAGTAAACTAATATACGTATCAAATTATATTAATAAGATATACATCATATCTATTCTATATATATCCACATGCGTTTCTGTCTTCATCACATAATCAGTACTAACCATCTGTACTAGCAGTACTAACTGACTTAGTACTGCTGGTGTAATCTTCAGCAGTTGTAACTTTATACCTGGCATTACTAACTGTTGGTTTAATTCCCAACACAACACACACACACACACACACACACACACATATATATATATATATATATATATATATATATATATATCTGTGTGTGTGTGTATATATGAAAAATCCGACCAATTTGTAAATTCAATCTCTAACCAAGATAGAATAAACCTAAAGATCAAAGTTTTCCAAACAAAATATAAAACCAGAAGAATTGGTTATTCTCGGGTCGTGATGTTCCGAACGAAGAGTGAATGGAACGGTGAATTTCGTTTGTGATCGGGTGATGTGAATAAGTGAAGAATTTTGTGATTGTGACTAAAAATGTGAAACATAAACTAAAAAGTAATTAAAAAGCATATAAAAAGATTATGCTAAGCGCAAATTACCAAAAACGCGATAAAAACTAAAAACGAGCCTTAACGAGCCGTAAAACGGGCTCGGAAAATCAAAATCTTAAAAAAACTACTCTAGAAGTGCAAATTTGGTACCTAAACGTCCTAAATGATAAAAAAGAATTTAAGAAAAAAGATTTGTATTTTTGTGATTTTTATTTTAATTTTTATGAATTAAAAACAATTTTGAAATAAAAAATATATAAATAATACTAAATTAAAAATAAAAATTATGAAAATTTTCAGAAAAGTACTTTAAGTTAAGCAAATCCTAGGAAAAATAAAAGCTAGGTTACTGCTTATTGAAATAAGCAGTTAAAAAGCAAAAGTGAAAATAAGCTTAAATGATTAAAAAGTCTTAAAAGAAATACCTCTGTGACCTTGGTCAGAAAAGACCAAAGGGCGCAGATGGTGATGTTGTGTGTGAGTAAAGGTTGAGGTGGTTGAGGTCCCAGGTTCGAGCCTCGGCTCACCTTGGACTTCCAACTTCCCTTTTTATTTTATTTTTTAAATTTTCTTTTTGAAACTTGCAAATAAGCTAACAATAAGAACTTTTTGTAAAAGCAAACTTTTTAGAAATTAAAGAATAAGCCAGAAAAGCTAATACTAGCTGACTGCTTATAAGGAATGAGAGAAAAAAAAAAAAAAAAAAAAAAAAAAAAAAAAAAAAACCTAATGCTAACTTCTATTGACCACACAATGTTCTTAAAGCTTGTGTGTAAACTGAATAAGCTAAAAGAAATACTAAAAAGCAAACTTAAAAGCAAAACTAAACAGAATAAGCAGTAATAACAAGCAAATAAGCACAGAAAAAGTAAATAAGCAATTAAGAACTTTTTGTAAAAGCAAACTTTTTAGAAATTAAAGAATAAGCCAGAAAAGCTAATACTAGCAGACTGCTTATAAGGAATAAAAAAAACTAAGGCTAACTTCTATAGACCACACAAGCTTCTTAAAGCTTGTATGTGAACTGAATAAGCTAAAAGAAATACTAAAAAGCAAACTTAAAAGCAAAATTAAACAGAATAAGCAGTAATAACAAGCAAATAAGAACAGAAAAAGAAAATAAGCAAATAGAGAAATATACTAATCCAAACAGCCCTCACAGGCACTTTTAGGCTATAAAATAAGCTCTAAACTAATAAGCTAAACCACATAAACTGAAAACAAATGAAATTCATCCACCAAAGAGCTAAAAGACAGAAAAGCAAACTTAAAAGAACTTATTAAGTGCTTAAAAATGAGCTAGTAAAGAAGGCTGATCAGACATGCTTATCTGATGCATTAGTATATGAAATGGACTGATGAGCTACTTTTGAAGGCACAAATAAGCTACCAAAAAGCTATGATATGAACTAGGAATTGTAAATCAGTAACAAACAATAACTAAATTACTTGAAGAATGATTTTCAAAAGCTTTTAACTCTAAATAAGCACTAATAAAGAACCTAGAAAAACTGAGGCAGACTGTTTTTGGGTTTTTGATAATATGACAGATTTAAAGACAAAATTTTAACTATATGACTAAAACTTTGCATGAAACTTAACCAACTTATGTAAAACAACTAATATGACTTATACGAACTGAAAAAACCACACTATTCAGGCCCTATAACTGATTTTTCAAAAATAAGCAATATTTGAGAGTTTAAAACCTTGAAATTAAGATAACCAATAAAAATCCAACAAAGCTACTTGTATTAGCTTAAAACTACTTAGTATCAGCTTAAATGACTAAATTAGACCAAATTCAAATAGGCTTAATGAACTATAAATAGTGAAACTCATTTTTGACCCATTTTAATGCTTATGCCAAACACTCCCTTAAAACACCTTAAACTAATTTTAAACAGATTTTGGTTGTAAAACTCAAATTTTCTCAAAAACAGTTCAATATTAAGTTTATTCATGTGATTTTAAGCATAAATCAGTATTAGAAAAGTGCTTATAAGCTAAGGCAATATGCTATTAAGACCTCTAAATCATTTATAAGCACAAAATGAAGTAACACAATGAAATAAGCCAACACAACATCAAATCAACTTCAATTAAGCATAAATAAGACAAATAAACTCAAATAAGCAAAGAAATAAGCAGTAAACAGTAATAAGCAGTTTTAAAAGCAAAATGATGAAAAATTGAACTCACATTTGTCCTTTGCACAAACAAGGACATAAAATTGCTCCAAGAGCTGATCTACAAGCTCCAGCTTGGTAGAAACAAGCTGGTAAAGTCCAATAAGCCCTTCCCTTTTGGCTTATCATCCAAGTGCTTATTCCACAATGAGTCAAGGTAATTTGAGTATGATTTAGGACAATTCAATTGATGACTATAGAAGCTCAGGGTAAGCTATGAGACAGCTTATTTGAGATCTAAAAAGAAATTTAAGTTAAGTGCTTAACAAGTGCTTATTTTAGCTTATTTTAAACATAATAGAGCATTAAGACATAAAAGTAAAAGAGACAATGTAATTAAACAAATTGAATTTCATTAATGATCTTAAATGGTTACAAAGAATATAAAAAAGACAGGAATTAAGATGAAAAGCAGTAAATAAGCAAAATACAATAAAATGGCTTAAAGGAAAAAGCTAAAAAAAATAGAGATTTTCCTTGTGAGTGAAGGGTCTTCTATTTATAGCCTCAGGAGGACCTTCTAGGTTTGTGTGATTCAATCCCAGCCATCGAATCAAGATGTCGACATCATCTCTACAATCTCAGCCTTTGATTTGAATGCAACATCTCATCATCCAATGGGAATGCTCCAAACTGCCAACTAGGACTAATAATGAGCTCATATCTTCTGATGTGTCAGCTTCTAGAAGAGGTAAATACACTTAAGAGCAGTGTAATTGGCGGAAGAGAAGATGAACAGTAAAAACTGTTTTGCCCGCTCTTTTTCCCTTGGGTTTGACCTGGGTTATTTAATGAGTTGTCTTCGGGTTTAAAAGGTGGATCCGGGTTATAAGGGGTACTCTGGTTATAATAAAAAGGGTGGGTTTGGCTGGGTTATTTAAAAGGATTGGGCTTGTTGGGCTGAGATATAATAGCCGGATATGGATTGGATTTGGGATTGAAATATTTTTATTAGTAGTAGATTTAACAAAGTTAGTTTTGGACTAACTTTGCAAAATCTAGGGACTAACGGTGTAAAGGTTTTAGGACCATTGATGTAAATGATTTATCAATAAGCTTTGGTTTTGAGGTTTTTGGGTTGTTGATAGATAAAAACTTGTAAAATCATATCCTTGGCCTCGACCTTTCTTCCTCTTTCATTCTCGTGCTCGTTTTTGTCTCTTTTGTCTTCTTTTTGTCTTTTTCTAATATCCTTTATCTGCATATACACAAACACAAAAACAAGCATATATTTGGCATTTATGGTCGGTTTTTTGTCTTTTTAGTCCGATTTTGATAAAGAAAAGGTATGTGATTTAACACATACTAAAATCCCCTAGACTAAGGTATTGCCGTGTCCTCACGCAATGTCATCACATCACGCTTTTAAAACCAAAAATTTCAACCTCTTTCTACTAAAGATTTTAAAAAGTAGCAAAATGTTCCTCAAAAGAGATTAAGAAATCAGTAGTTTCAAAATGCCTCGTTTGACCATTTTATAAAATATAATATCTTTTTGCACTTTTCTGATATGACGAGATGTTGACCTTCATTATTTCACAATAACTTTTAGGATCACGGAGTAAGAAGCACTTTTCATGAAAAAGCGTCCATGTGGATAAAATTCATCGTCCTTGATTTTTCACGAGTCCCCAAACTAAGCTTAAAAACGAAATCATTGTTAAACACAAGTTAGATGCCAACACTACTCATAGATGCTAATTGTGTACGCATAGCTACTTCTTGCTCCCTTATTCCTATTTCCTCTAAGTATTTTATGAAAAATGAGTTTTTTCTGGTTTTCATAGATTTTAGTCAAATAAAGGAACTAAGTTTAGACACTAACTAGTTTAAAATCCTTCCCTCGAGAACCGCTGCCCATAAAAATGAGGTCCACATCAAGGTCCTAATTTAACATGATTTTAGGGAAATCCTTTTTATTAAGACCGAAACAACTCATCTACGAGTACAGAGACAGAAGCTTTTATTAGGATATCCCCGGAGTCGAAATTTGGCATTTTTAACATTATTAAGCACATATTAGTCCTTGGCCTTTTAAACAACCTAGACAACGGCAGCTAACCGTCAGGAATCGGGAGTCTTATTTTGACCGTGGATATTTTTTCTCTGCCTTTTTGAAGTCTGAGTCAACGGGAGTGAATTTTCAAGAAACATAAAACTTTTATCGGCTTTGGATTATTATTATTTAATTTTTCATTATATTTTTTGCCAAATTCCGAGTCCTGCGGTCTTTCAACATCCGAAACAATAGCACGTACTATCAGGAATTAGTTGTATTATTTCCCCGCAATACTGGCAGTACCTTGATGTGTACCCAACTCTTGTAAGAAAGAATTTTCTAAAGAAGGAGTAATAAATAATTATCGACAAAACCGCGCACCTTTAATTATTTAAAATTTTATATTTTTGGGTTTTTTAACTGATGGGAGCAAAAAGTCACAATTAACCTCAATGAGCTCTAAAGAGATCCAACTACTCCACACTTAGCATCTAACTTATTTTTAACTCTAAGATTTCTCGTTCTTCACAAATTTAAAATCTTAAATAATAAGATCCGCGAATGCTTAGTCTAATAAAATCAAGATGCGCATATTTAAAGTCAATTATGGAAACTTGCAAACTCTTGCAAGAATTCGCGTTTTATAGCTTCTTGTACAAGAGACTAGCATAACTTTCAATTATAAAGGTTAAGGGGACAAGCTAGAGCTCAGCACGCTCGATCAAGTGAAAATTCTATTCGTACTCTCACCAACGGAAAGTCAACAATGTGTCAAAACACTTATAATATTTTTGCAAATTTTTTTAAATTTTCTCATTTTTTTTTTGAGGAAAAATGGGGTTGCGAGAGTATAAGGCAAAATGCAAGGTAAAATCAAATAGAAAGATTAACCCCTCCCCCCCCCCCAAGACTAAAACGAGACATTGTCTTCAATGTTTTGAAATAAGGGTCCTCTTATGCAAATCTAAAGCCGTTTATTAATTATGCTAATAATGCTTGAGTCTATGACCGTTCACCTTGAAGTTGGGGCCGTCGAGTTGAGATAACTCGACGGTTCCATAAGGGAAAACTTGAGCAATGGTGAACGGCCCAGACCAACGGGTTTTTAACTTGCCCGAGAAAATCTTTAATCGAGAATTGAAGAGAAGGACTCGATCACCAACGTTAAAAACGCGGTTCTTAATTTTGGAGTCATGAATCTTCTTTGTTTTCTCTTTTTAGATCAAAGAGTTCTCATAGGCTTGATCCCTAAGTTCATGTAATTCATTCATTTGAATCTTTCGGTGATCACCCGCGGTCTTAAGGTCAAAATTACAATGTTTCAAGGCCAAGTAGGCCTTATGTTCAAGCTCTATGGGGAGATGACAAGCCTTTTCGTAGACTAAGTTATAAGGAGTGCACCCAATGGGTGTTTTAAAGGCGGTACGGAAAGCCCATAATGCATCATCTAATTTATCGGCCCATGAGGCCCGATTTTCTCCTACGGTCCTTTCTAAGATACGTTTCAAACCACGATTGGAAACCTCTACTTGACCGCTCGTCTGCGGGTGATACGCGGTAGAAAGACGGTGAGTAACTTCATATTTAAGCATGACTTTTGCAAATTGGTCATTGCAAAAATGAGTACCGCGATCACTTATAATAGCACGAGGAGTTCCAAAACGGGAAAATAGACTCTTCAAAAATTTCACAACAACTCGGGCGTCATTAGTGGGGAGCGCCTTTGCTTCAACCCATTTTGACAAATAATCGATGGCCACGAGGATATATTTGTTCCCTCGAGAAGACGGGAACGGACCCATAAAATCAATGCCCCAAACGTCAAAGTTCTCGCAAACTTGGATTGCATTTTGAGGCATTTCGTCCTTTTGCGAGATTTTTCCTTGACGTTGGCAAGAGTCGCATGACTTCACCAAATCTTGGGCATCACGGTAAATCGTTGGCCAATAAAAACCGGAATCAAAGACTTTTTTAGCGGTGTAGTTGGCACCATGATGTCCCCCGGTGGGTCCATTATGGCAAGCCGTGAGGATATCAACGGCTTCTTGGCCGTAAACACACCGTCTAATCACTTGATCGGTACAAATCTTAAACAAGTAGGGGTCGTCCCAAAAATAATTATTGACATCCTTAAAGAATTTCTTCTTTTGTTGGGACGTCATCCCTTTCACAATAAAATTCCCCGCATGTTAATTTGAAAAATGGGCAAACCATGGGTACTAGAATCATTCTTAAGCGATATCATCGCAAGTGTCTCGAGAGGAAATGTTTCGGTAATTTCCTTTTTCTCGAGAACACCTTGATGAGGGTTCTCTAGTCTAGACAAATGCTCGGCGGCGAGATTTTCCGCTCCTTTTTTATCACGAATAATGACATCTAATTCTTGGCAAAGAAGGATCTACCGAAGCAATATCGGCTAAGCATCTTGCTTAGCAAGGAGATGTTTGAGAGCCGAATGATCCGTATACACTATGGTCTTTGATAAGACGAGATAAGGTCTGAATTTCTCAAAAGCATAGACGACGGCTAATAGCTCTTTTTCAGTAGTTGTATAATGAGATTGAGCATCAGTCATCGTCTTACTTGCATAGTGTATCGGCTGAAAATACTTAGTCTTATGTTGCCCCAGGACAGCCCCAATAGCAAAATCACTAGCATCGCACATAAGTTCAAAGGGCAAGTCCCAATCGGGGGCAACTAAAATTGGTGCTTCCGTTAATTTCTTCTTGAGAATTTCAAATGCTTTGATGCATTCTTTAGAGAAGAAAAACGGAGTAACTTTTTTAAGAAGGTGGGTCAGAGGCCGGGCGATTTTAGAAAAATCTTGAATAAATCGACGGTAAAAACCGGCATGACCAAGAAAACTTCGAATTCCTTTGACGGTGGTGGGATGAGGTAGCTTAGCGATAACATCGACTTTAGATCGATCGACCTTAATCCCGGCATTGGAAATTTTATGGTCGAGGACAATGCCCTCTTTAACCATGTAGTGGCACTTCTCCCAATTTAGAACAAGATAGGTGTCTTCACACCGTTTAAGCATTTTGTCTAAATGGGAGAGGCAAGATGAGAAAGAATTTCCATAAACCGAAAAATCATCCATAAAAACTTCCATTGTTTTCTCGATCATATCATGAAAATGGCCATCATGCACCTTTGGAACGTGCCTGGAGCATTGCATAAGCCGAAAGGCATACGTCGGTAGGCAAGCATACCATAAGAGCAAGTGAAGGTGGTCTTTTCTTGGTCTTGTGGGTCAATTGGGATTTGAAAATATCCGAAAAAGCCATCGAGAAAACAATAATACTCATTTCCCGCTAAACGCTCAAGCATTTGATCCATAAAAGGAAGCGGAAAATGGTCTTTACGAGTAGCATCATTGAGTTTACGATAATCAATACACACTCTCCATCTGGTGACGAGACGTGTGGGAATCAACTCATTTTCTTCATTTGTAACGACGGCCATACCCCCTTCTTGGGTACACAATGAACGGGACTAACCCACGGGCTATCAGAAATAGGGTAAATCATTCCGGCATCAAGGAGTTTGAGAACTTCCTTTTTGATAACCTCATGAATTTTTGGGTTTACCCTTCTTTGTTGTTGCACCGCGGGTTTGAAGTCATCTTCCATTAAAATCTTATGAGTACAAAAACGAGGGTCAATACCCTTAATATTGGAAATTTGCCAAGTGATGGCACTCTTATGATTCTTAAGCACTTCTAAAAGTTGGCTCTTCTCCTCATCTTTTAAATCTTTAGCAATAATGACGAGAAATTTGTCGGCTTCTTCTAAAAATGCATATTCGAGATGAGGAGGTAAATCCTTGAGCTCGAGCTTCGGAGGATTAGACGGCTTAATTTCTTTTATCTCTTCAATTTGAATTTCCTTTAGAGGGAGAGAAGGTGATGGATCATCATTGAGTAACTTCTCGAGGAGAAGAATGTCTCCCTCCGGATCAAAGTAGGTATCATCAATTTCCAATTTCCGGTGAAATTGAATCATCAAACGCAAGAAAAGCATCAACCTCTTCCAAGAGAAAATCACTTCCCTCAAACGGAGTGAGGGAAGGGGAAGAGTCGGAAAGGATAGGTTGAGAAAACAGAGTGGGACTGCCACTTGGAGAATTGTTTGAAAATCCAAGAACTTCTTGAGAATACTCCTCAAAAGCAATGTCTATGACATCAATTTGGTTGACTGATGTATCATCGTATTTGGAGGAGTATCTCGAAGTTTGATCGAGTTTAAAAGTCACAGCTTGATCATCAACACGTAGAGTAAGTTCTTCACCATAAACGTCAATCAAAGCACGCCCCGTTCTCAAGAAAGATCTCCCTAAAATGAGGGGAACTCGGGGGGTCGGCATCAAAATCTACAACAACGAAATCAGCCGGGAAATGGAACTTTCCCACTTTCACGAAGACATCTTCGGCTACACCGATAGGACGAGTAATCGACCGATCTGCTAGCTCAAGAGTCATAAGTGTAGGGGTCAGTTCTGGAAGGGAAAGCTTTTTCCAAACGGAAAATGGCATAAGATTGATGCTTGCGCCATGATCGGCCAAGGCTAGGCATTCAATCATTCCCGGAAAATCGCATGGGATGAGAAACTTGTCGGGGTCTCCTAGTTTTTCTGGAAGTTTCTTAAGGAGAACCGCCGAGAAATGCTCATTCAACGGCGTATTAGCTACTTCAAACAATTTTTCAATATTACTCAATAAGCTTTTAAAAGTCGAAGCAAATTTTTGCATGAGAAGAAGAGCATCCGCGAAGCTAATATCGAAGTGTAAATATTGAAAGATTTGGAAGAATTTTTCCATTTGATGGTTAGCTTTTTCGCGAAGCTTCTAATCGTTAAGTCTTGATGGATAAGGAATTGACGGTTTAGGATTAGACTTTTGATGATTAGCAGGAGCAACTTTTGGCTCAGACACTTGGACAACCGGAGGTTGGACGTATTTGGTGTAACACCCTAGGCAAATCCTACATCGGCTGTGGCCCGGAGAGATGCTGGGTTCATAAGATAACATTCGCCTTACAATGACACAACGCATTTTGTGGTCTACTGCGGGTGGAGTTCTTAGGAACTGGCAGTTAAGCGTGCTCATGTGAGAGTAGTACTGACTTGGGTAACCTGCCGGGAAGTCTTCAAATGAGGCCACAAAAACAAAGCCGTGAGCCTGCGGGAAAAGCGGACAATATTGTGGTCTGAGTAGACGGAATGTTACAAGTGGTATCAGAGCCACTCCTGAGCCGTTCGGGATGGTAGGGCAAACCTCATCGTGAGTCCCTAAGGGGGGTGATTGTAACACCCTAGGCAAATCCAACATCGGCTGTGGCCTGAAGAGATGCTGGGTTCATAAGATAACATTCGCCTTACAATGACACAACGCGTTTTGTGGTCTACTGCGGGTGGAGTTCTTAGGAAATGGCAGTTAAGCGTGCTCATGTGAGAGTAGTACTGGCATGGGTGACCTGCCGGGAAGTCTTCAAATGAGGCCACAAAAACAAAGCCGTTAGCATGCGGGAAAAGCGGACAATATTGTGGTCTGAGTAGGCGGAATGTTACATTTGGTACTTCCCTTATTAGTAGGAAGCACCGTGTCCTTTGTCACCTCGGTCTCACGGTCCACTACTTTAGGAGGAGAAGAAGAAGTAGTAGGAACCATGGGTCCTTCATAAGCAACACCACTTCGGGTGGTGATAGCTTTTAAATCACCTCTCGGTTTAGCAACGGTATTGCTTGGAAGAGATCCCGAACTCAAGGGTTAATTCATTTGCATAAAACTACTCATCATATTCTTTAGCTCATTCGTTTGCTTAGTCAATGTAGTATCGATTTCTTTCCTAAGCTCGACCTTCATATTATTTGATTCTGCATCGCTTGCATGCTAACGTCATTTGTCTTCATGTAGTTTGAGAAATCATTATTAGGTCCAACTTGAGGAGGAAGAGGTTGATGAATTGGAGCTTGGTAATTTTGGTTTTCTTGATTGACATTCGTTCCACGATTTTGGTTATAACCTTGATTAGCATGATAACCTTGGTTATTTTGATTGAAACGGTTTTGATTGTTTTGAACGGTAGGAAAACCGGGTGGTCCCATTTGGTTATTAGGACGAAATCCTTGATTGTAATTTGCTGCTGCTGTGGTAGCATTGAAAACGTGGCCATCGGTGGCTTGACAATCATAGTAAGGATGGGGACCACCACAAATTATGCAATTTTCGGTAACAGCTTTTACGGGCTCCGTTCTTTGGTTTTGAATCTTAAATTCTTTCATCATACATCGAATAGCATCCATAAGCTCGGCCATCTCCGATGGATGTGCTGGTGAAGAAGAGGTAGAAGCATTCACTTTTGAAACAACCGGTTTGTTTCGTGAAGTGGGAACTTTTGACTTGTTCTCGATGATAGTCAATATGTCTCTTGGAGTTTGATGAAGCGAAAAGTGTACCGCTTTTAGGGGGTCATTTAAGCCCTAAATCGTATTTATTTGGTCAAATATTGCCCTAAATCGTTCCTTTTGTCATTTTAGGTACTTTGGAGAAGAAATCTGGAAAAGGAAGCATTTTGGACGTTTTTGGAGCATAAAAGTGAAGAAAACGACAAAGTCTCAAAATCGGCTGGAAAAGTACCTTTGACGGCGTCAGGGACTGCTCTTGACGGCGTCATGGCTTGGCAAAAGAGGTGGATATGAAAAATACACGTGACGCGCCAGAGAGTTTTGCAACGAAAAGTCTGACGGCGTCACCCTTTAAGGTGATCAAGGCCATCACGGTTTAAGTTAAAGAGGGACGGCGTCAAGCCCATTTCTGACGGCGTCAACCTTTGATAAGCCAGAGCGGATTTTGGAGCACTAAAGAGGGACGGCGTCAAGAAGGCCATCCGGGAACCCTAGACACGGCGAGGTGACGGCGTCAAGATCTATAACGTGACGCCGTCAGCCCTTAAACTCTATATATAGTTTTGCAATTTTTTGTCATTGGTGTGCAACTTTTAGGGTGCAACTTTGTGAGGAGAAACCCTAAGACGAATTTCTGCCATTTTTAAGGGTTTTCATACCCTTGGATCTCTCATGTTTAATTGAAGATAAGTATTCATTTAATCAATCAATATGTCTATGTGTTGTTTGATTATATCTTGTTCTTGTCTTTTAATTAACATGCTAGGCTAGATTTATCTTGTGTTTGCTTAGATCTAATGAAACCTAACTATTGATTATTGGTTATTAGTGTGTTATTAATTGTATTGGATGATTGTTTATCGATGTTAGGCTTAAGAAAACTGGCTAACTTCCTATTCGGTAACTTGCTTGAACGTCTTAAGAAACATGAACCAATGCGTACTAAGGTTTTTATGGTTGTATTTAATGCATGAGTGAATTCTAGTGATCCCATGTTAGGAGCTTCTTAGCCGGCTCGACATAGGAGTGAAGTAGGAGCTTGTAGAGTTGGGGAAGTACGTACGCCACCCCACGATTGGTATTAAGGAATACACCCGTCATCCACGCAATTAATACACACTAATCAACCGGTAAAAGATAGTTAGGGAGTAAGGAAATCTAAGTAAACACATTTCTCCCCATATAAGTTTCACAACCTTTTCATTTTCAGTTATTTTATTTTATTTGCATTTGTAGTCATCTGGGTTAGTTGACTAGCAACTAATTCCGCCCACTCCTTCAAACCCGATATTTTACTTGCTTTCATAAAAAAAAATATAAAAATACAAAAAGAATCTTCCCTCACCCTTAGACCTATTAGAGTAGTTTTTCAATCCTAACGACACTATTCCCTGTGGAGAACGATCAATACCCCGTACTTACCACTACACTATACTACATCGGTCAGGTACACTGCCTGGTGGGGTTGTAAGCCTCTTGAGATCCCTCGAGAGGTAAAACCTGTTGTAAGGTTGCAAAACCACGCATCAAGTTTTTGGCGCCGCTGCCGGGGAATAGTTATTGTTTAGGTTGAATTTTTATTTTATTAGGTCTACTCACTAGATTCCTTTCTAGTGAGATTTTTATTTTATTTTTCTAGGATTTCCTTAGTCTCTCTCTTTCTGCTCTATCCATTGCTCAAATCTTCCTTGGCCATCATGGTAAACGAAGATCTCTCCAATCTTAGAGTCACCAGGAGTCGTAGTTCACTAAGAGACCTTATTCCACCCTATGCTGAACCCGAAAGGGAAATGCATAAATTAAGGCGACTCCACCAAGCGGCTGAACCATCCACGATCAATTTTGATGATGCCCTCTTCGAGGAAGAATCCAATCATCATTCTACACCTCCTAGCCCTCAATCCAATCACGATATGGAGGTTCCCGAAAACCCAATCCCTAAATGCCTCAAGGACTACTCTTCTCCCACCCCTCGTGGTTTTTCCAATGCTATCATTTTTCCAAATGAACACACGAATGGGGTCTTGCGTGCAACCGATATTTGGCTTGTCCAAAGTGTATGCAAGTTCCACGGATTGAAAACTGAAGATCCAATCCAACACATCAAGGACTTCCTGAAAATAGTGGATACCCTCCATACGGACGGGGCCACTAGAGATACCTCCCGGCTGCCATTCTTTCCCTTCACCCTTTATGAAAAAGCCGGAGACTGGTATAACCAACTTCCCTCCGAGTCCATTTTCACATGGGAATAGCTTATCTCAAAATTCTATGAGAAATTCTTTCCAATAGGAAGAACTTCAGCATTAAGAGACGAAATCTTCCGCTTCCATGTTGGACCAGCTGAACCCATTCACGAATCCTGGATCAGATTCAAAGATCTAATTAGACAAGTCCCTCATCATGGCATTGAACTCTGGCTTCTTGTCCAAATCTTTTATGACAGTGTCCCTAAAAGCGACCAATTTGGCATCAATAATTCGGTGAAAGGAAAAATAGCAAACCTAAGCGCTGAGGAAGGATGGGATAGAATTGAGGAATACGCAAATGATCAAGACGATGCCTGGGATGAACCCGATTCGATCATGGGCGTTTCCAATATCATGAAAGAGCCTCCTTTTGTTAGCCGGTTGAGTAGATTGAATGATCAAGTATCTTATCTAGACAAGTCTCAACCAACTAAACGGTTATCAAACCCATACTTGATCTGTGACCAATGTGGTGGCCCGCATGAAGTGGAGGAATGAGGGGATGATACCACCACCGAACGAGTATGCTTGTCAAGCCACGACATCTTAGATGATCCTTCGCTCTTAACTTTCTACCAAAACAATGATTTTACCCCTTGGGGAAATCTTGTGAGAGAAGAGGGAGAAGGAGAATATCCTGACTACAAGGTTAGGAGCACTTTTGAGGATGATCTTGGGCATTTCACGCTTGAAAAGAATCTGCAACTAAATGGTCTTGACAACCTCATCAATAGCCAACAAAACGACCTAAGGGCCAAATTCGCAGAACTCAACGCCACTCTCGACGGCCTTGACGAACCTCAAACAAATCAAAGAGATCCCTTACTCGCCATCACCACTCGTGCTGGAACAACTACTAAGGATCCACCTTACCCAGCTCAACAATCTGACGTCATGGAACCCAATACCCCTCATGAGGAGGAAGGTAATGTGAACGATGGAAATCCCGAGCAAACCCCTCCGGTAACTCCCTCTCCACCTACTCCAACCAAACAGCCCATTAAAGTCCCATACCCGTCCCGCCTCAAGAATCAAAAGGTCGAAAATTATAATAAAAGATTCTTGTCATATTTGAAGAATTCGGTCGTCACCATACCCCTTCTTGATGCATGTTACCATATGCCCAAATATAGTACATACTTCAAGAAGCTGCTAACCAACAGAAAAGGGCTCGAGGGTCTTGTAACCTTAGGAGAAGAATGTTCTGTGGTGACTCAACGAGGGCTGCCAAAGAAGGTGGACGATCCAGGTAGTTTCACCCCGCCCTGCTCAATAGGATCTCTTTCAGTCAAGAATGCTTTAGCTGACTTAGGAGCAAGTATCAATCTTATGCCGCATTCCATGTTCCTCAAATTAGGGTACTCTGGATTGAAACCAACCCGTATGAACATCCAACTAGCTGATAGATCAGTCAAATACCCCTTAGGAATATGTGAGAATGTGCTAGTTAAGGTAGGGAAGTTCAAATTTCCAGTTGACTTCGTCATCTTAGAGATGGAAGAAGATGACCTAGTGCCCATCATTCTGGGGAGGCCATTCCTTGCAACTGCTCGTGCTGTTATTGATGTTCATAACGGCAAACTAACCTTATGAGTGGGGGCCGATAGCTTAACCTTCGACATCAAGGACACAATGAATCTTTCTCTCGAAGCAGATAATCAGCTGTATTTCATCGGAGAAATCAATGAACTATCCGACGAGATTGACAATTATATAGATGAACAGGTGGAAGCTGGTTGGTTGCGAGATGAAGCTTTCTTACCCATCTTAGAGGAGGAGAAGACTATGGATGTGAATGCAGTCTCCTTCTATCCCAGACAAGAAATCGAACAGCTAGAGCTTCGTAAACCCGAGAACAAACTTAAACCTTCCATCATCGAGCCACCCACGTTAGAACTCAAGGAACTCCCAAACAACCTTGAATATGCCTTCCTCCAAGGAGAAGATCAACTTCCGGTAATCATAAGCTCTTCTTTGAAAAGTGAACAAAAGGATAAACTATTAGGAGTTTTAAAAAAATATAAAGGAGTTATAGCATGGAGTGTAGCCGACATCAAGGGGATTGACTCTACCTTTTGCACGCATAAAATCCTCATGGAGGAAGATTATAAACCCACCGTGCAACCTCAAAGGCGAGTAAACCCCAACATAAAGGAAGTCGTAAAAAAGGAAATCATTAAGCTCCTAGATGCAGGGCTAATTTACCCAATTTCGGACAGTCCATGGGTAAGTCCTGTACAGGTTGTACCAAAAAAGGGAGGAATGACGGTGGTGAAGAACGATAAGGATGAGTTAGTGCCTCAACGAACAGTAACTGGATGGCGTATGTGCATCGATTATAGGAAGTTGAATGATGCAACCCGAAAGGATCATTTCCCTCTCCCATTTATCGACCAAATGTTGGAAAGGTTAGCAGGGCATGAGTACTATTGCTTCCTAGATGGGTTCTCAGGGTATTTCCAAATCCCTATCGCTCCTGAGAACCAAGAAAAGACTACATTTACATGCCCTTATGGCACCTTCGCCTACAAGCGAATGCCCTTTGGACTATGTAACACCCCCGCCACTTTCCAGCGCTGCATGACAGCAATCTTCCATGAGTTAATGGAAGACAGCATGGAGGTCTTCATGGATGATTTTTCGGTCTTTGGAAACTCTTTTGATCGCTGTCTTGCTAACCTTGAGAAAATGCTCAAATGTTGTGAGGAGACTAACTTGGTACTAAACTGGGAAAAGTGTCACTTTATGGTAAAAGAAGGGATTGTGCTAGGGTACAAAATTTCAGGAAGTGGAATTGAGGTAGACCGGGCAAAAATTGAAGCTATATCCAAACTTCCCTATCCAACAACTGTCAAGGCAATCTGTAGCTTCTTGGGTCATGCTGGTTTCTATAGGAGATTAATTAAAGATTTCTCAAAGATAGCTAGACCAATGACTCAGTTGCTCGTGAAGGATGCCCCGTTCGACTTCTCTCAAGAGTGCAAGGATGCATTCGATCGATTGAAGCAGGAACTCACCCAAGCTCCAATTATGGTCACCCCTAACTGGGAGTAACCCTTTGAAATCATGTGCGATGCTAGCGATTATGCTGTTGGAGCAGTATTAGGCCAAAGGCTTAACAAATACTTTCAGCCAGTATACTACGCTAGCAAAACCATGAATCCTGCCCAGGAAAACTACACTACCACTGAAAAGGAATTGCTAGCCGTGGTATTTGCTTTTGATAAGTTTCGCCAGTATCTTGTCCTTTCTAAAACAGTTGTTTTTACGGACCATTCAGCTCTTCGATAACTTTTCACTAAACAGGATGCTAAACCGCGGTTAATTCGTTGGATCTTACTATTGCAAGAGTTCGATATAGAGATTCGTGATAAGAAAGGAGCAGCGAATCTTGCGGCCGATCATCTCTCTCGTCTCGAAAACCCCAGCCTCGCTGAATCTGACAAGAGTGAGATTCGGGAGTCATTTCCTGAAGAGCAGCTCATGTCAATAAATGATTCTGAACCATGGTATGCGGATTATGCTAACTACCTGGCAAGTAGAGTCATTCCTGAGCATATGAGCAGGCATGAAAAAAGGAGGTTCTTCAATCAATTAAAGTATTACTTTTGGGATGAACCTTTCTTATTCCGAAGATGTCTGGATCAGGTAATCAGGCGTTGTGTTTTGGAAAAGGAGGCTGTCAGAATTATGAAAGAGTGTCATGCAGGTCCATCTGGAGGACATCACGGAATGAACACTACTGCACGAAAGGTCTTCGACGCGGGATTCTATTGGCCTACAATATTTCATAATGTGAAGGGAATGATACAAACTTGTGACGCATGTCAAAGAGCTGGGAATATCTCTAGGAGGGATGAAGCCCCACAGAATTATATACAAGTTTGCGAGGTTTTCGATGTTTGGGGAATTGATTTCATGGGACCCTTCCCATCTTCAGGAGGGAATGAATACATCTTAGTGGCCATTGATTATGTTTCGAAATGGGTGGAAGCACAAGCCCTTAGGACTAACGACGCTAGGGTAGTCATTCATTTCTTAAAAAAATTGTTCGCTAGGTTCGGAATTCCGAAGGCTCTTATTAGTGACAGGGGAACCCATTTTTGCAATTCGCAAATGGAGAAAGTTATGAAAAGATATGGAGTCTCTCACCGATTCTCCACCGCTTACCATCCTCAAACCAACGGTCAAGTCGAAAACACTAATAGAGCCATAAAGAGAATATTAGAGAAAACGGTCAATCAAAACCGAAAAGATTGGTCTTTTAAGCTCGATGAAGCTTTGTGGGCGTTTTGAACCGCTTATAAGACACCAATCGGGACAACCCCGTTCCGTATGGTATATGGAAAGGCATGCCACCTTCCAGTAGAACTGGAACACAAGGCATATTGGGAACTTAAGGCTTGTAATTTGGATTATACGGTTGAGGGAACAAATAGATTCTTACAGCTCCAAGAGCTCGATGAATTGAGATTAGAGGCTTATGAATCTTTCATTACATACAAAGAAAGGGCAAAAAGATGGCATGACCAACGGATTAAGAGACCCAAGGAGTTTTCAAAAGGAGACAAGGTCTTATTATATAATTCTCGCTTAAGACTATTTCCTGGAAAACTTAAATCTAGATGGTATGGACCTTTTACCGTAAGGAGCTCCTCTAAAACTGGAGCCGTTGTGTTGATTGACGACGAAGATAGAGAATTCACTGTGAATATACAACGAGTCAAGCATTATCAAGAGAATGGTAATGAAATGATCAATGAGGAAGACATAACTTTTGATGAAGAAGTCACGTAATGTACGTGACTTTGAGTCTAGCTACAAGACTCGTTAATAAAGAAAAGCGCTTCTTGGGAGGCAACCCAAGCTTTATTTGCTTTGTGTGTTTATTTATTTGTTTGTTTGATTTTATTTGTTTCCGTATGTATGTTTAATTTTTATTATTATTGATTCATGTTCGAAAACTAAATTGTGAAAATGCTTTATCTTGTTTTTAACTTCGTCTTAACTACATATAAAGGTATTTTGCAAAAGTTAAGTGTAAGGGAAATCCAAATCGGTTTATTAGAACAAATGAACATGAATCATAATAATAATAAATTAACATACATATTAGTATTTGTTTGAGTCAAATGCTTGTATCGAGTCATAATGATGTTTTGCAGGAATTCCAGGAAGTAAGGTATAGGTTTTTCCAGAAACTTAACATGAGAATTCTGTCAGATCATTTCTGACGGCGTCAGGATTTACAACCTGACGGCGTCAGGTTTTAATTTTCTGAAATTTTTGAAAGTTTTGTTTTCATAAAAAGTTTTTATTAAATCTCTAACTTATAAACTCCAGGAATCTGCAAAATTATCATTCCACAAGCATTATATCCTTATATAGAATTTATCCCGCCGATGTTATGCATGTTTTCGTGTTTGTTTTCTCAGGTTTAACAGGTTATATTGGACAAGGAGATGTATGTGGAATCAAGCTTATGGCGATGCATTAGTCTTGGAGCCTCTACTTTCTCTTGGAAGAAGATCTAACCATGTTACCTCTTTATCCACCAAGCGAATCAGGGGAGTATTTGATTTCATTCTTTTACCTTATTTACTTTTACATCTTGTTATTTGAACATTGGGGACAATGTTCATCTTAAGTGTAAGGGGGGGGGGGTAAAGTACGATACTTCAAAGAATACAATTGCATTTGATTTTTGTTTGTTTAATAGTAGATGTGTAATAAAACTGAGAGAAATACCTGTTAGGGCAATTTTAGTGCCAAATTTAAAATTTTTTACAACATATAGGAGTGAAACTTTGATCTTAATGAGCGTCTCATGGATAGGAGTTATATGACTAGCACAAAACCGTACCACTAAAAAATTTTCCACCCCCAAATATGTGAGGTTCGCCCCTAGAATTGGTAGGAA
Organism: Artemisia tridentata subsp. tridentata; assembly: GCA_021014915.2. Lineage (NCBI taxonomy): Eukaryota > Viridiplantae > Streptophyta > Magnoliopsida > Asterales > Asteraceae > Artemisia > Artemisia tridentata. Next base: position 332,088,087 of record CP139503.1, on the reverse strand, counting down.
AAGCATTTATGCTATGATGTGTGTACCGGTAGCACTTAGATTCTAGAACTTGCGTTAGGACCATTCCAAGGCCACAAGTGAGACTACATTCATGTAGTTAGATTTACTACATGATAAGAGGCATTAGGATTAACCCATTGTTTTACACCTGTGTTTTTGTTATAATTACGTTGGCTACATTGGTCAAGTAATTCTCCCACACCCTTTGCGTTGTACTCATTTTTAGTACACGATACCCCTAGTACACCCCTCAGAGCCTATCTTTTCATTTCGACCTTTAAGCATCTTACTTAAAGGAAGAATTTGTTTACACCCCACTTAAATGTACACCCAAATCGCCTTAGCCTACCTTGTATACACTCATTTTTAGTGCATTATTGTGACAACATTTGTTTAAACCCCAAGTTAATTATCTAATTGATTACATGGTTGCTAAGTCGAGTCATATCCTTGTACATATTGTTTTGGGACGATTGGGACTCATGGGTAAAGTACTAGTGTAATGGAGTAATGGGGAAGAACAACATTATTACCCCCATATGTGCTAAATATTTTAAAAAGTACTCCAAGTGTTTCGATTATCTTAATTCGAGTCATTAGAATAGTTATTTGTAAAGTTATGTAAAAGTTCAAGTGTAAGGGGAATGCAACGCCCCTATGATGTATTATTTTGGATGGTAGGGCAAGAGTGTATAAATAAAAAAATAAAAAAAAAATCGAAAAAATCAAGAAAAATACAAAAAAATGAGAAAAAGAAAAGTAGAAAAAACATACGGACTACCATCCCGTTTCATTTTATGTTTATTTTATGTTTTTGTTATTTTGTTTTTAGCTTAAGTCGAGTCTAGTCTTGGCTTAGCAACGCCATATTGTACATGTAATTAATCAAGATCTTTAACTCGCCACCAGTAAAATATCCCTTATCCAACAAAACCGTGTTTATCATATCCCTACACCTCACGTTATAACCCATGTAAAAGCCCTCTTTGATAGTTTATCTTAGGTGCTTACGCCTAGTGGAGGAGGTTTTCGATCCTTTCCCAAGCCTATGGTAATCTATTTGCTATGACAGGTAGTGAGAGATATTATCCGTTTTCATTTATGAGATATACCTTTATGACACCTGAGAGATGTGAGTATCTAAACACTACTTGTGAGGTGCTAGTTTGTAATCTCCGTGCTTATTATGATTAAAGTGGAATGACTATTTGTTGTAATTACTTTTATATTAGCATTAAATGACACCTAACTTGTATTTTGATTAGAATAAAAGCGCATTTGCTTGAGGACAAGCAAATCTCAAGTGTAAGGGTATTTGATGAAGCGAAAAGTGTACCACTTTTAGGGGGTCATTTAAGCCCTAAATCGTATTTATTTGGTCAAATATTGCCCTAAATCATTCCTTTTGTCATTTTAGGTACTTTGGAGAAGAAATCTGGAAAAGGAAGCATTTTGGACGTTTTTGGAGCATAAAAGTGAAGAAAACGACAAAGTCTCAAAATCGGCTGGAAAAGTACCTTTGACGGCGTCAGGGACTGCTCTTGACGGCGTCATGGCTTGGCAAAAGAGGTGGATATGAAAAATACACGTGACGCGCCAGAGAGTTTTGCAATGAAAAGTCTGACGGCGTCACCCTTTAAGGTGATCAAGGCCATCACGGTTTAAGTTAAAGAGGGACGGCGTCAAGCCCATTTCTGACGGCGTCAACCTTTGATAAGCCAGAGCGGATTTTGGAGCACTAAAGAGGGACGGCGTCAAGAAGGCCATCCGGGAACCCTAGACACGGCGAGGTGACGGCGTCAAGATCTATAACGTGACGCCGTCAGCCCTTAAACTCTATATATAGTTTTGCAATTTTTTGTCATTGGTGTGCAACTTTCAGGGTGCAACTTTGTGAGGAGAAACCCTAAGACGAATTTCTGCCATTTTTAAGGGTTTTCATACCCTTGGATCTCCCATGTTTAATTGAAGATAAGTATTCATTTAATCAATCAATATGTCTATGTGTTGTTTGATTATATCTTGTTCTTGTCTTTTAATTAACATGCTAGGCTAGATTTATCTTGTGTTTGCTTAGATCTAATGAAACCTAACTATTGATTATTGGTTATTAGTGTGTTATTAATTGTATTGGATGATTGTTTATCGATGTTAGGCTTAAGAAAACTGGCTAACTTCCTATTCGGTAACTTGCTTGAACGTCTTAAGAAACATGAACCAATGCGTACTAAGGTTTTTATGGTTGTATTTAATGCATGAGTGAATTCTAGTGATCCCATGTTAGGAGCTTCTTAGCCGGCTCGACATAGGAGTGAAGTAGGAGCTTGTAGAGTTGGGGAAGTACGTACGCCACCCCACGATTGGTATTAAGGAATACACCCGTCATCCATGCAATTAATACACACTAATCAACCGGTAAAAGATAGTTAGGGAGTAAGGAAATCTAAGTAAACACATTTCTCCCCATATAAGTTTCACAACCTTTTCATTTTCAGTTATTTTATTTTATTTGCATTTGTAGTCATCTGGGTTAGTTGACTAGCAACTAATTCCGCCCACTCCTTCAAACCCGATATTTTACTTGCTTTCATAAAAAAAATTATAAAAATACAAAAAGAATCTTCCCTCACCCTTAGACCTATTAGAGTAGTTTTTCAATCCTAACGACACTATTCCCTGTGGAGAACGATCAATCCCCCGTACTTACCACTACACTATACTACATCGGTCAGGTACACTGCCTGGTGGGGTTGTAAGCCTCTTGAGATCCCTCGAGAGGTAAAACCTGTTGTAAGGTCGCAAAACCACGCATCAGAGTTCGATTCAAGATATTGCCACCGGCGGCTGCATTTAGCGAATCTTGATCGGTTTGCATTAAAGCATTGTAGAACGTGTCAATTTGGTGCAACTTGGAGAAACCGTGATGTGGGCATTTTCGTAGGAGATCCTTGAATCGTTCCCATGCCTCACTAAAGTTCCCATCAAACCGTTGCTGAAAATTGGTGATATCATTCTTAAGATTTGTTGTTTTGGAAGGAGGAAAGAAATGATTCACGAATTTGGAGACGAGTTCTTCCCAAGTTGTAATTGACCGAGGGGGTTCTTTTTCAAGCCAAATCTGGGCTGCCCCCTCTAGAGAAAATGGGAATAACATCAACTTGATCGCGCTATGAGGGACATTCCGATACTTCATTGTTGATGTCAACTTGTTGAACCATCGGATGTGTGCGTGGGGATCGTCCTTCTCAAAACTGTGAAATTGGTTTTATGTGATTAGTTGAATTAAACCAGTTTTAAGCTCAAAATTCTCGGATAAAATTTGTGGTAAAACAATTGCATCTCCGTAACCCTCGGTGGGTACTTGGAGTAACTCCGACATTGTTCGAGTATCCGCCATTTCGGTAATCGAAATATCAACAAGAGTACGTAACTCGGGTACGTTTACTCGTTTGTTGCGTCGACGATAACGATGAGTCGATATGGTAGAAGATTTATCAATTAAGTTCGATTTGGAACGAGTGAGCATACACTAAAAACACAAAATTTGAAAAAGAAATTATTTTTGGTTTTTATAAAAAAATTAAAAACAAATATATTTTTTTTGCAATCGATCCGTCAATCGGTTCTCGGTAGCTCTCTAAGATTACTCGCAGAATGGCGGAGAAACAAAGGTCCGCAATCAGCTAATTAAAAACTCGTTCCTTTCGGTTTAACAATTTAATGTCGAACCTCCTTAAACACCTTGTATTGACTGTAATCTCAAAGGTGAGCCGACTTAACAATTGATTTCTCAATTTCTTTTGTTGTTTTTTAATTTTTTTTTTTTGGTATTATGAATACTTTAGGAAAAGTATTCGTGATTTTTTAATTTTTTTTGGTTTTTATAAGATATAAGAAAATAAGATATTTTGCAAAATAGAACGGCAACTTCACGAGGAAAGGTCTTCAAACCACTAATCTGCAAACGTAACTCGATATTCATTTCAGAACTTCCCCGGCAGCGGCACAAAAAAAGTGACGTGCGTCAAGTCATATATATATATATATATATATATATATATATATATATATATATATATATATATATATATATATATATAGGGTCCGGTTCTAGAGAAAAGTATATTTAGGTGGAAAAGTAAGAAAAATAATTATAGGGTAGATTTTGAAAACATTTAAAAGTTTAGTGTAAAAATTAAAAACAAATAAATAAAAGAGGGATATCAATCTGTCATTTAGTTCCATCAAAAGTTCAGAACCATCTTCACCGACACCATCACACAAGCGTCTGCACCGTCACCATCTGCACCGACACCATCACCACAACTGTCTGCACCGTCACCACAACCACAACCGTCTTCACCGTCACCACCACCACCCTTTCCATCATTATTCCCAAACATGGAGATGAGCTACATCGCCACCGTTGCGTCAATCTTCAATCCACTACCGTTACACCGCCGCTGTCGATCTTCTTCAGGTTAATTTAGTATATTTAACATTTTTAATTATTTAATTTATATAAATTTATTTGTTTATTTATTTTAGTGTTTAGGTAGAGGTAATTTGGTTGTTGTTTTGTATTGAACAACATGACATCTTAGGGCATCTGTGTGTATATTTGCGGCATGAGATTAAACGTTAGGCATGAGATTGTATTAGTGCATCTGTGTTTGTGGTTGATGTTTCCCGTTAAATGTTTGTATGTTTAGTGCATCGTTGAACATATTAGAGCATCAGTTAGCATGATTAGGGCACACGTTTGTATGTTTAGTGCATCTTTGAAAATACTTGCTCATCGCGAGATAAGGTCTAAGTTTGAGGGAATGTGGTGCATCTGTTGTATATTTATTAGTGCATCCGTTATATATGTATTAGTGCATCTGTTAAAAGATTTGTGCATCTGTTATATATGTATTAGTGCATCCGTTATATATGTATTAGTGAATCTGTTAAAAGAACAACATAATATGTTCTTCTTTTATATGCCAATGAAGAACAATAGTGGCTGAATTTACAAGTTGCATAAATATAGAAAAGTACAACTGAACACAAAATAATTTACAATGCTGAAAATTTTGCCTTCTTAAAATGATTCCTTTTTACCTTGATAGGGATATGTTGGGAAGAAAAGCACGCTCATCGACTTGTTAACTGTTCGTGAGTATCATTACTACTCAGCTCTACTTCAGCTTCCTGGTTTCTTGTGTGGGAAAAAAAGTGTTGTTGAGGATGCCATTGTTGCCATGTCACTAAGTGACAATGCAAATAGCCTCATAGGCGGTCATTGTTGTACAAAGGGTCTTTCTATTGGTGAAAAAAGATGTGTCAGCATTGCAAGGGAGCTCGTGATGAAACCACATCTCTTGTTTGTGGACGAGCCTCTTTATCACCTCGATAGGTAACTTTCTCTCAAATAAATGCGACTTATAATTAATTCTTTTTTTTTTGTTGTTGCATAAAGTGGCAGTGCACTCTTTCATTTGTCCCATTATAGTCAATGTATTATTTTACATAGGGGTTAGTAAAAGAATTGGCTATGTACCCCGTTTGTCTCATTTTGTAACCCATATTCTTAACATTATTATATATTACTTGACATTATATGAAAATTTAGATTTTTAATACATAAATTTAACACATTTATATATGATCCATCAATTCTGAAAGTCAGTGATATACGGTTCTTCACTATCCAATGACTCATATGGGAGACAAAGCCACCTTTAGAGACTTAGATGTACAAAAATATATTTCTGATTCTTATCATTTGGATGTGTGTGCGATAGAGTCTCAACAAACATCTTGTTCGGTATGTAGGATAATTCTGATTATGTATGGTCAAGATAATTAGATTATTGAAAACAGGCTATACATTGTAAGAAAAGTGGATTGTTGAGATAAATTTACAATTACTTACCTATCTCTACCTTTAAACAACTGATAGTGTTTCTGCACTACCTATCTATACCTTTAATCAACTGACAGTGTTTTTGCACTATTAATGATGGTGACCCTGAAGAAGCTCGCAAGCACAGGCTGCACGCTCATTTTCACAATTACAGATGCACGTGACATATAAAATTAAAGTGTGAAGTTGTATTGGAGAATTTTAAGATATGAAAAGAATATACTTTTAACTGCAAAGTTCTTTTTAGCATAATATCAGCCGAAAACATATAAGCTTATACGCCCAACATATAAGCTTAAACAAACACCTCCCTTAGATTATGCGTTAGTTACTTGGTACATTATCTGATTTGGTTATGAGAATGTGGTTTTTATATGAATGTGAATTTATTTAAGCTAAAGTAATGGCGATTTTTAGCTAAGGCACAAATGTGTATGTTTAGTGTATCGTTAGAGCATTCGTGTGTATGTTATGTCTAGTGTATCTGTTTGAATGTTTAGTGCATCATTGATAATAGTAGGGCATCCATTTATATTTTAATGCATCGTTGAACATACCTTAGGCATATGTTTGTATGTATAGTGCATCGATGATTAAGATTAGTGCATCGGTGAGTAAGATTGGTGCATCGTGCCCTACTATGTTGATAGTATTAATATGAAATGCGTTTGGCAGACTAAGAATGGTAATCCGGAAAACACACCAAAAGAAATTCTCTCAATGGTGAAGTCATTGGTTAGTCCACGTCATCTCATACTCGTATTCCTTTAACAAAGCAGTGTGGAGTGGTGCTCATCTTTTTGGTTAGATGTCATTCATGATATTGATCCAACATTTCAAAGAACTTTAAGGTATATTAGCTATTCTTTCTGATATGGCTCACTTTTGTTTAGTTATTCCTTGAGTATATTGCAATATATAATTTCCTATCATAAGTTACATATATGAACCTAAACTGGCTAACTTTGTATTGAATATGAGGCATTAACGTTAAGTACCATGTAATGAAATCAGGAGACACCGGTAAAGTTATGGCAATCCATAGTGTATGATTATATATTACTGCATTTGTATTATACATTAGTGCATCAACATTATCCATTACCCAATATGTTTGTTAGAGTAGGGCGTCCATAGTGTAAGATTATACATTACTGCATCTGTATTACACATTAGTGCATCTGTATTATACATTAGTGCATCAACATTATCCATTACCCAATATGTTTGTTAGAGTAGGGCGTCCATAGTGTAAGATTATACATTACTGCATCTGTATTATACATTAGTGCATCTGTATTATACATTAGTGCATCAGCATTATACATTACCCTATCTTTTTGTTACATTTATATTTTTTGTTGCATACAGTCATGTGGAGATATTGAAACTTGTAAATTGTAAAATTAGCAAGACATGCTTTGAGATAACTTTTACAAAGAATAAAACTGTTAATAACAAACGAAATGTGATTATTTGATTTTGGTAGCAAATAAGTCACTAAGTAAGAATTCGGGGGTGACGATTTGGTGTGCTAGATTTGATAACTGCATTTAGGTATAATCAACCCTCATAGGCGGCTAACAGGAATAACATCATTGGACTTATGAATTTAAGTAATTAAGAACTTGGTTTTCCAATTGAGTTTCTTGATTATGGAATGCTCCCGCGACGCTGTGATTTATTTCTGTTTTGCATTTTGTATGATCATACATGAAATAGGCAGTTATTGCATTCTCTATAAAATTCGTATCATTAATCGACTTTTCTTAAAAAACCAGTCATTTCTCAATGAAAACGCTACGAAGGCGGTTGATTTAGTCTTTTTGAGTATATTTTTTTCCAAAGGAAAAGGCAACGGATGCGTTTTCCCCGGGTCGTGTCCCAACGAAGGTTGAATTCGAGTTTTTGTTTCGGTGTCGAATATGTGAAGTGAATTGTGTGTGAAAAAGAGTGATTGATTGGTGATTTTACACTACGAACAATGAAATTTAAAAAGAAAGTAACTAATTAAGCTAATGATTCAACTAAGCTAAGCATACGAACCTAAAAACGAAAATTTTGAATTTTAAAACGTTACGCGACGAATTTTAAAACGTAAATAAAAAGTGAATTTCTAAAATTTAAAACCTAAGAATATAAAAATAATTTTCCTATATTAAAACTGATAAAAGAAAATTTTTGGAAAAATTAAAATATTTTTTTGATTTTTTAATAATTTTTTATGAATTAAAAACTAATTAAAACTATTTAAATGATTTAAAAATATTAAAACAACTAGGAAAAATTTGAAAATTTTTGAGTAAATTTAAAATCAAAGAAATAATCTAGGAAAAATAAAACCAGAACCAGAATAAGCTAAAATAAGCAAAACAGCCCAATAAGCAATTAAGAAATAAGCACAAAATAAGCAATAGCTATCCAAAAATCACAAAAAGCTAAGAGATCAAGCAAAGGACTATTTCAAACTTTATTCAACTCAGAATAACCAAATAAGCTCATACAAGAAGCTGTAAATCTGCTGAACAGCTTATTTCCAAATCAGATTCAAAACAGCCTATTTACCCTATTTGCAGCTAAATTTTAAGCTCAGAAGAAGCTAATTAAATGAATCCAGAAGCACAGGCTTATAGTCTATATGGAACTCTATCTTAAAACCCAAGATGCCCAAAATATAAGCTTATTTGCTTATCTGAATTATGCCCAAAATAGGTGGTCTAGAACTGAAATCTGGTGCAGGGTCGAATCAGTCTTGATGGGGTCTTATTGCACACTTGAATTAAGCTACCTATTAAGCTCAAAAGGCCAATACCAGATGTTGCACTTCAAGCTTGTTGTTCAAACTAGCTACAAACCAAAGGTTGAGGTCTCAGCTTATTCCTATAAGCCACTAGAGAGTGTAGATCAGCAGCTAAAAATAGTTTCTGCATAAAACAATCTCTAACAGCAGAAATGGAACTTTGGCGCAAAAATCATGCAAATTTGACCAACTCTTAACCTGCTCTTAGAAACTTACTTCAACACTAAAAACCAACTCAGAAATGCCAAAGTGGGACCTTGAATAAGCCACAACTTATCTGAGCTTATTATGGCAGCCTAGACTCTAAATTTTATACTATCCTACTAAAAACCATAAAAGTGCTCAAAAATGCTAAAGGCAAACTGAAAACAACTCCCCTACGCTAAACTAAACCTGATCAAAGTTACCCACAAGTGCAACTCAACAGTAACCGTAAATTGACCCATTTTGAATTTTTAACCAAACACTACTTTATCTCAGATTTTGCAATAATACTCTAGACTAAGCTGATTAATTCTCTTTTTTTTACTACCTTGACTATTATAAAGCTATAAAAATAAAATAAACAGGCAGAATAAGCAAATATAATAAGCTGAGACAATTAAGCACTTAATAAGCTGAAAATTGAATATAACACTTACAAGCTGTCCTGCTGATTTTGATTGATCAAATCTGATAAAATATAACCCAGGCTTACCAATAAGCCACAAAATCAACCAAAATCCAGCTTATATACCCAGCTTATCCACAGCTTAATACCACTTCCATAGTTGACTTTTTGTCTTTTGCTTTGACTTTTGTGAATTTGAGATAAACAATAGATTTGAACCTCTACGTTTACTCACAGCAAGCTAACTAGCTTGTATGAGCTTATACCATAGGAAAAACAGCTTATTGAAGCTGTGGATTAAAATATTATTTATATTTTTGAACTTTTCTTTTTTCAATATTTTTGGAATTGTTGAAACAACTTTGAATAAAAAACTTAAAATAGACTTAGTTTAATTTGAATAAGCTACTGAGGATTACAATAAACTGATATCAAAATAACAATTGAAAGAGAGCAGAATCAAAACATGACTTCAATAGAAACTTTCATTAATAAAAATCTTAAAATTACAAAGGACATTTAAAAACTACAATTTAAAACCTAATTTAAGTAGAGTAACACTACACTAAGACTACATAAAGACTGAAAATTACACAGAAAAAACTAACTCCCTAATTGAGGAGGAGACCACCCTATTTATAGGGATCAAGTGAACCTTCCAGGCTATCCATGCTGGCAATCCGTGTGCTATGAGAGCTCCTCTCCACCCTTAGATCAAATCCCTTTCATCCACAGCCGTCTGATCAAATCTTCTGAGGTGTCCCATCTAATCAGGGCCTGCCGCGTACCCACTCGTGCGTCCTCTGCTCTTCTGACACCCCTGACATGTTCTAGAAACCCAATGATTTGACAATCATGCCCTTAATTGGGTAATTGTGTACGGGGTAAAAGTTAGGGTTTATAGGCTACAGTAAAAAATCTGGGTTAAGAGAGGATTGGGGAAAAACTTTGGCGGGTTTGGTTTGTTTATTTTTTATTTTTTTTACCGTTAGTTATAATAGTTGACCGGGTTTGGGTTTTGGGTGTGGATTGGGTTCAAGGGTTAGGATAGTGGATGGGCTGGGATATTAATCCTTGGGCTTGTGGGATTAAATATTGGACGGGTTTTTGGTTAAGGTGAGGTTGGGTTAAAGAGTAGTGTTTTTAAGGATTTAAAGATTTAAGGGATTTATTTATAGGGTCTAATTGTGCAAATTCTTAATTTGGAGGGACCTTAGCTGTCATTATACAAAAGATGATCTAAGGGCTGAAGTTGACAAACTTTTGATAGTTGGAGGACCTCGGATGACTTTTTGACCATAACCTCTTTCCTGGTTCCACTTCTGAGCCTTTTCCGTATCCCGTGCTCGTTTTCCTGTGTTTTCCGTGTCTTTTGTCGGTTTTCTTCGATATCAGTGCCTGCATATGAAAAAAACACAAAAACACAATATATTTGGCATAATGGTTAGTTTTTGGTCTTTTTGGGTCTGGTTTTGGTCAAGAAAATGTATGTGTTTAGGCACATACCAGCGGTGAAAGATCTGCTCCCAAAAAGTGAAGGTAATATTTATTCTGTCAGTTGGTGGCCTGATGAGATCAAGTGGCGTTAGACCTGCGAGTTGCACTATGTTGACACCCCTGATTTTAGGTGTAACTATGATTATGACAGTAAGTTAACTAACCTCTAGTAATTTTGTTTTTCTTCTTCTGTGACTAACTACAAGTTTGAAGAGGAAATAGATCAGTTCGGCTTCAACTTTTTCTGCAACTTTTAAGTGTCTTTAGGTACTGATAACTGGTATGCTTCAAAATATATAGGTATGCTTCGAGTAATGATAATTGGTCTGCTTCAATATTTCTTGGAGAATATGTTGGTGGATCAGCTGTAATATCACTTTGCTCTGTATTTAAGGTACATACTCTTACAGATGAAACTTATTAATCATGTTTGTTTGCACGTGGCTATCCTTAATTGATGAGTTAATTCTTATTGAGATTAAAACAATGATAATCTAAATCTATGATTAAAATAGTTTCAGGAGGTTGTATGCAATAAAAAATAGACTATAAATAACAACTTGTTTTACCTGTCCCACTTTTAGCTAGTTTTCATTCCTTTGCATGTTGGACTTATTAAGGCTTCTGTTTGCGTATTTAGTGCATCCATTTGCATGTTTAGAGCATCTGTTTGGTCATATTAGTGCATCCATTTGCATGTTTACTATTTAAATAAAAAAAAGTATATCAAAATGTCTCTGAACAATTAGGAAAAATTGGCATGTGGTTTACAATAAATCAAGATACAGTAAAAGATGTCAGTCCTCCCAACATTGCAATGCATTTATTCACGAGTTTGATAATATTTTACAGAAACCAACAAGAGTCACTGATTTCTGATATTTAAGGCACCGTAAATTCAGCATCTGTTATTTAAGGCACCGTAAGTCACTGGTTTCTCACTTTCCTATCTAATTATACTTTTCTCTAGAACCGGACCCGTCAATTATATATTTGATACCTATCCCTGAATTGGGTTAATATACGAGATCAGCTTTGTGTTGTCATGTGCATAACTTGTTTCGTTAATATGCATGTCATATGAAGCTTTTCATGGTCGGTCTCTTGTAGTGCAATTGATTCCTGCTGTTGTAAGTATTGCTTTTGCTGCATGGGGTCTCGGACCATTGTTACGTTCGTGTAGGATGTGTACATTACAAATGCTGTCAAGCAACGGATTCTTCTAAATTTTGTTCGTTCATTGTCTACCGTTTTTGCATTTGCATATTGCTTATCCAGGTAATAGCCTATCGTGTTATCAGTTATCTTTAGTCTGCTATCAGTTACTATCTTTTTTGGCCTGCTATTAGTTATCTAGTGGTTTGAATGGTGTCATTACATTACTGAATTTAGTCTTCTATTAGTTATCGTTTTTGGTCTACATTTGTGTACATTTTACTGCATCTTTATAGTAATTGGATTATAAGCAGGTTGCATAATACAAATATTGGATGTGTACATTTTACTGCATCTGTGTACATTTTAATGCATTTGTGTAGCTTATTTAGTATAGTATATCAAGTTTCTGTAATGAATCTCCTTAGTACCCTGTAGTTTATAAATTTAAATCTACCACTCATTATTCTGATGGTTATTAGACAATGAAGTCCAGCCTACTTGCGTCAATAAATAAGTAAATAAGCACATCAATGAGTATTGTGAACAATCCACCAATAAACTTTTGGTACCTAGTTGAATGCTTTATTAAGGCATCTGTTTGCATGTTTAGTGCATCCATTTGCATGTTTAGAGCATCTTCTAGGAAATATTAGTGCATCCATTTCCATGTGTCTGATCAGGCCATTGATCCAATGCGTGAAACTTGTGCGCAGGCTTTAGGAGCGGTCCTCAAGTACATGCCTCATTTGCAAGTTCATGAGACACTGAATGTTTTGCTCAAAATGCAGGTAAATATCACGTCTGACCTTTTTTTTAAATGTTATTGTTAAGCTTGGTGGTCCAATTGTCACACCCCCAAATTTACGTGAATTGCAACGGAATGGAATTCCAGGGGCGTGACTGCCATAGCACCACAGTTACAGTTATATTGAACGACCTAAAGTTTCGTTTAGAAAATACATCGTTTGATTATTTAAAACATTCAGAGTTTACAAAAGTTGGTCCCAAAAGATGAATCATGTTGCGGAAAATAAATTCATACAATTCAAACGATGGTTAAGTGCATAAAATATAAAGTGAGACGCGTCGACTCCACGACTCCATGGTATGTCTTTATGCAAGCCAACATGCGATACCTTAATTACATGAAAATATATTGCTAAAAAGGTCAACAATAATGTTGGTGAGTTCATAGGTTTATGTAAATGAAATGATTTTACGGTAACCACAAGTACAAAGTGAATGACAAAAATGTCACATAAAAATAATACATTAGCTCTTAAGTTCATGACCCCAAAGCTAGACTAAAATAATGCCCCAAAATGAGTGTTTTGCCAAACACTCTGAATGAATGAAATGAAATGCGTTCGTTTGACAAGTTGGTGCTACCAACCCGAACGGAGGCGTCACCCTCAATAGATCTATCCACTCACCTTCGCTTGCTCTCAATTAACGGTCCATGATAAATAAAAAGGGACTTTAACTTGGCAATGATGGTAACTTAAGCAATGTAAATGAGTTTGATACTTTGGTCCGTATATATATATATATATATATATATATATATATATATATATATATATATATATATATATATATATATATATATAAATGGTGCAATGTATTCTCCCCCGAGAATTTAGAATTCAAATAATTAATTGAAAACGGGGCTATGAAAACTCACCTGATATGATAGCACAATGACAATGATGAAATGAGGCTCGGTCTCTAACCGGGACCTATTATGAATGATATGATCTACGGTAAGCAATGATACAATGCTACACATGCAGGTACGTATGTTATCGATACCACTCGTTAATTTTGAAAATAACGTTTATCGCCCAAAAATACATTTTTGACGTCTCACTAAGTTACAAACTACTTTTCGTGTAAATATGTTGAAACTACACTCCATGATCCTCGTTTGGTGTTCTATTGGCAAATATAATGTTTTCGTCGCAAAACAATACTTTTCATAACTTGAAAATATGCCTAAATGGCCTCGCAAAACTAGTCGCGAAATAGTGTACGTTAAGTGTTAGTGAATAAACTCGACGTTCTTGAAAACCTTGTAACATTATCTAAATGTCGTGTTATTTGACTTTTGATCATACGCTTCTTGATTAGATAGAAAACCAGCTATCAATGTTATGACTTGTAAAAATACTAATTTTTATACTTAGAAAATAATTTCTACTAAGGCTGTCAAAAATAAACTAGAGTTCGTCGGCTTTGAACTTGTATATCTCGGTCGTTATAAGCTCGTTTTCTACGTTCTTTATATCCACGGATTTTTCATAACACGAACTAACATAATCTGAGTAGCTCGGCTCTCCTAGATTATGTCTAATGTCTCATTTTGTCCTTTAAAGTTAGGAAAACAGCAAGCTATTTTTCAGGAAATTAGTTTTCGTCGTCTATCTTGTAAAAATCATATCTCCTTCGTTATAAGTCGGTTTTTACTCATTCAAGCGCCCACGTTTTCGTTTTTGAAAGTACTTTATAAATGTGAAGGCTAAAATAGCCCAAAAGTTACTGAAATTTCCAGACTTGGCGTTTTAGGACAGTAGGTTATTTATAGTGTTAAAAACTTGTTTTTCTAGTTCAAGTCTTGATCAAACCTCTTCCAATCAACTCCACAAGTACTCAAATCCTACCATACACCTTCTTAGGGTGTCATGGGATCCTAAAACTCACCAAAAATGGTGGATCTCTTGAAGTCACTAATAAAACTCATAGATCTAGTGTTTAAAGAACATTTTTGATGTTAAGTGGTATATATAACATATATATTTGCATGATCTACTAACATAACTAGGAAAATACATCAATATATTAATCAAATGAAGGTATGAAAAGATCAAAAGTGTTCTTGAAGCTTACTTGAAATTATGTAGTGATTTGATGAGAAAATGTGTAATAACCTAGGGTTTTTACCACAAAACCCTAACTAGGATAGTAAATTGAGCTTGATTATAACTTGAACTTCAAAAAAAATGATGGATTGGTCTTGGTTCTTCCTTTGGCCGTGGGTTTTGGAGCAAGAGAGAAAGAGATGAGATCTTTTACTTTTACTAATGAAATGTTACTTGTAATGTTGTAGAAATAATTGATGTGTAGTTTTTTTTTCAAAGACAAGTAGTATAAGACTTTAATGGAGTAAGTAGAAGTTTTTCAATGGTGTAAGTAAAAAGGAAATGGGGGAGGCGTGCAAATGGGATGGAAGGGATGGCTTGTTGGTGATTTTGTAAGACTTTGGAAGATTTTGTGTAGATATTTAGTGTTTTAAGTGATACCGGGTACCAAGTTTGCTATAAATAAAGTTTAACTGTACCAAATAAAATATGATGACGTTGTAAAAATTATGAAATCATGTTACTGATAAGAATCGGGTTCTAAAATAATTGTCGGGTTAAATTATCGTAAACCGACGGAGTTATAAGCGTATACCGGAAAATATAGCATTTGGTTTAAAAACACCGGGTAAAGTAATAATATAATCTTTATATTATTATAATGAGTATGAAAATATATTAGGATCATAGTCGGGAGTATTGGGTATAATGTTAGTAGTAATGACTGAGTGGTAACGTTAATTAAATATTTAAACATACGCTAATGAAAATCACACAAACCCGTGCACGACCTAATATGATAATGATATTACTGATGATATGTAGACTACTCTAGTATCTATGACATGTCCTTACTGATGATGCATGAATTCACAGCTAAACCATACTGGTTACGTGAATTTGAATATCCGTAAGCCAGTTTACGACATGATGAATGATACCCATGAATAGTGATTTCCCTCCGGGGATGAATAGTGTCACATGAATAGTAAAATTTTTGAAAACTTCCCAAAGTCTCAAACTGACTTCAAAAATGATGAATAGTGAAATGATGAATAGTGATCGGTGAATAGTAAATGATGAATAGTAATCTCGTGAAAAGTAAATTGTCGAGGTTTGGAAAATGACCTGAAATTACGAGTTGTGACAGTCTTCCACCCTAAAAGGAATTCAGTCCCTGAATTCAGTTGATGTTGGTCTCTGGAGTGGACTTGGTGAAAAGATGTGGGTATTTGAGTCGCACCTGGTCTTCCCGTTCCCAAGTAAACTCGGGACTTCCTCGAGAATTCCAGCGAACTTTCACGATAGGAATTCGACTTTGCTTCAACTGTTTGACCTCACGGTCCATGATTTCTGTTGGTTCTTCCACAAAGTTAAGCTTATCGTAGAGCTGAATTTCTTCTAATGGAATGAAATGAAATATGCTATAAGTGATTTATTTGGAAGGCACTTTTTGAGGTTTGAAATATGGAATGGGTGGTGTATGTTGCTGAGCCCTGACGGAAGCTCAAGTCTGTACGCTAGTCAACGGTTTTTAGCTAGAATCTCATGTGGTCCAATATACCCAGGTTCACTTTCCCGTGTTTCCAAAATTGTATCACGCCTTTCCAAGGCAAGGTTTTCAACATAACTCGTTCTCCTATTAGAATCCTAATGGTTCGCTGCTTAAGGATACCTAATCCTAATGATTTGCGTTATGCACCGACTTAACCTTTCTATTATCCTCTTGTTGCTTGTAACTGATTCTTGACTTGTACCATTTCCTTTGTTGTTTCCCATTTGAGTTCTTGACCAGTGAATTGGACTTTCCGATTTTGGTCTGTCAATAGACAATTGGTACTTCGACCATAGGGTGCCTTAAAAGGTGCAGTCTTTGTATTGGTGTGATGGCTTATTGTTGAAGGTGAAATCTGTCAATGTCAAAGGATTACTCCAAATAATTCAAAGTTGATTATATGGCGTTGAGCACGTCCTATAGCGCTTGGATAGTTTCTTCAATGTTCGTTGGTCTTAGGATAGTAGAGCGTGTGTATATCTGATTAGAAAGAGATTATCTTAAAGGAATTGCCGGAAGTTTGAGAAGTATCGTCTATCCTTTATCAAGTGTATTTGAATTTCGTACAACGTGTCTCGACTAATTCCATGATGATAGGTTTGCCGGAATGGTGTTATCGGAAGGATGAAGGTATGGTAACAGTTTCTGATTCCTGGTGTCTTGCGCTAACTAGTGTCATAATATGAGTCTCTCTTCACCTAAGGTGCTTGGTCTTCATTACCAAGATCCTTACTATTCAATAGTATTTCCCTAGATCTTCCTTTATCAAAATTTTCCATGCTATTGTTTGTCAATCACAAGGTTCTAAGTGTATGGAGTGTCGTAGTATGGTGGTTGGCTTTCAAAATTTTGACTCGGTATGGAGGGTTTTGATTGAAATCTTTTTCTTGAATAAATGAGTTTTTTTTTCAAGTTTGGATAATTTCAGTGGTTATGCAAGATTGGACTGTTTTCAAATACGACCCAAGGTTTTATAGATAGGTTTTCGACATGATGTGGGTAGGAATGTTTTAGCAAAGTTTGGTGTTATACATTTCTTAACGCTTAGTAGTTTTGTCAAAGGCTGACCATAAGGGATTTATTTTCCAAGATAGATGCTTTAGGTAAATACTTTCCTACAAGGTATATGATTTGTATAAACGCACTTTAGAGAAAATTGGTTCGAATTAAAAGCGTCAAAATGATAAAACAGTAGGGTATGTGTGTCTGCATGAATGCTTAAATGTCTAACGTTTCGTTTCTAGTGTTGAATAATGCCTAGAGGTTAATCTTGGGTAAGACTTGTAGGTATGTGTATCCAACTTACTTGGTCCTTTCTAAACTGGATCATGACTTAGGTTCGTTGTCTTACTTGGTCTAACTGGTACTTCTGAAATGATAAGAATTGGTGACTATGCCAAATGTATAGTGATTTGGTTTACCTCGTGAGATCTTATCTTTTCCATTGCGATGCGAATCAACTTACTGTATATTTCTAGTCCTTGTTTGTGGTTCCAAAACCCTTTCGTTGTTTTCTTATGTCATGAATTTCTCCTCTTAGCTTGAAGGGTTCTCCTAGGAAGATCAATGGTAAATTCCAATTTAACTGATAAGTGAGTGACATGTGGTGTAGATACTCAGAGAGAGTTTGCCGATAAGGATGTTTATAAAGAGTTTACTTGTTTACAAAGCTTTTCTTTCTCGGGATGTTTTGAATGAAAATTGCTGTTAGAAATCTTTGTTAGTGCAAATATTACGATATTTAAACTAAACGGTTTCTTCGGTTTTAATAATGACAAACATGTAACTTGTAATGCATAACGTAAAATGCGCAAGTTACTTGTAAACATAAATCATCAATGCGTACTTACATCAACACCTCTCGACGTCTCAAGTATGCTTCAACAAAGTTGTAGATTTCCATCCCGACATAAATCACTCAAGGTATGGACAAACAAATCTACTACTTGACAAATGATCAAAGGATTTTATTTTTCTAAACTTCAGATTTTTATGAATGTGACAAAACATTTTTCAAAAATATATTTTACAAATTATTTTTGAATTAGAAAGAAATGTTTTATTTGGGAAAATCATTTCAAAAATTGTAACAGCCATTCCCCCCCCCCAAAACAGCTCCAAACTTCCCCAAATAAACCTTCACCACTAAAAGACAAAATTTGGAGCGTCTGGAGCGTTTTCGACACCGACGGCTCCAAGGTTCCGTTAAATTTAACGGAGCCGTGGCATAATTAACGAAGCCGTCCGTACGTAACGGCTAGATTTTTCTTTGCCTATAAATAGTGGACCATTTCACACTTACAACTTGATTTTTCCAGTCCTTTTTCTCTTGTCTAATCCCTCCTCACTTAGATGACTTTCTTTGATCATTTGGAGAGTCTTAGTTTGTTTAAGAGTGATCCAATCATCCATTCAAGTGATCCTCTTCATTCCTCTTGATTAGCAAGAGAAGAACACAAAGTATCCAAGTAGATACAAAGTGTTGTCATCCCTCTTGATTAGCAAGAGAAGAACACAAAGTATCCAAGTAGATACAAAGTGTTGTCATCCCTCTTGATTAGCAAGAGAAGAACACAAAGTATCCATGATGATACAAAGTGTTATCATTCCTCTTCATTTGCAAGAGAAGAACTCAAGGTATCCAAGAAGATACAAGAGTTGTAGTTGTTAGGTCTTGTAACATTGGTTACACACTTGATTGTATCATAGCATACATCAAGATTATTTTTCTTTTGTGAGAGAGTGAGTCAAGATCATTGTGATCTTAAGAGATAGTGAAGATCTCTTGAAGCCATTGGGCTTGTGTGATTGATCATGTGGATCAAGGGTAGATCGAGTCAAGTGGGAGTAGATCATTGTGATCGTGTTGAGATCTTGGAGATCTCTTGAAGCCATTGGGCTTGTGTGTATTGATCAAGTGGATCAAGGGTAGATCGTGGTAGATTGGTGCTAGCTAAGATTAGCACTCGACATCTAGCTTAGTGTCGGAAATAGGATAAGCGACGTGTAAGGTGTAGATTGGGTAGATCGTGGTAGATTGGTGCTAGCTAAGATTAGCACTCGACATCTAGCTTAGTGTCGGAAAACAAGTTAAGCGACGTGTACGGTTTTCTCCGCCTGAAGGGAGTTTGTTGATTAGTGAAGTAACTCTCGAGTTGGGTACTCGGGGAGTGGAGTAGGGCGAAGAGGAGCTTCGTGACCGAACCACTATAAATCACCGTGTCCGGTTTGCGCCTTCTTACTTATCTCTTTACTTTCATTTCATTCTTTATCGCTTTATATTTATATTTGCATTGTGTCTATGTTTGTGTGGCTAGTTGCTTATGTTAAGTTGATTAAGTAAGTGTCATGGTTTGATTGTGCTTGTGTTGTAGTTTACCATAATCATCTCTAGATGTTATATGACCTTAGTTGACACTATTCATATTACGTCACACTTGATCGGGTAATTGATACAAAAAAGTTTTAAGTTTTTAAATGGAAACGTATTCACCCCCCCCCCCTCTACGGTTTCCACAATCTTGAAAAGATAATTGTTTCCTTCATGGCATAATCCTCCCTGAATTAGACATAGGTGATCAGGCTATGTATAATTGAGGGCCAAATAATGCGATGCTTGGTTTGGTCAAAATAGCCTTGTGTTTCTCAAAAGTTTTAGATGGTGCTCAACGTGTTGTTTGGTAAAATGGTAGTAAATAGTTGGTAGGATGGCAGAAAGCCAATTTATAAGGCGATAGTAACATAACTCATTTTAAAAATGTTATGAAATAACTCTTTGAGATGATAGTAAAATAGCTTAAGGTAAGGTTATGTGAAACAGTTTTAATACGCGGTATAAAAATATCTTGTAACAAAATCTGTTGAATGGGTTATGGGACGTGTGGAACATCTTACGGAATGGTAATAGTCTATAGTCGGAGACGAATTCTTACTTAACCCCTTCTAGGATAGTGGTGTGTTGTTGCGAAATGGTTGAAAGCTGGACAAGATGGGATAGGATATGAAATAAACGAAGATTGTGCTCATGGTGGAAATGATAAAAGACAGGGATTACATTAGATAGAAAAGTACATGGTACAACGAGGTTACAAGAAAGTACTTAAGATAGACTACTTAAAGAAATACAACCCTAGCGGGCTCCATCTATGGTTTATTATTAAGGCAGAAGTTCTTTGTGCTTAAACATGGTGGTCGTCCTCAACGCTGTTGATGTTCTGGTAACCTCCTCCTCCAATGATATAGGCTCTCCCACGAGCTTTTCCCCCTTGGTTCTCATTCCCTTGATTTCCTTGTTCTGGACATTCATTCCTGTAGTGTCCTATCTCTCCACAGCCAAAACATGTCACTGGAGGGTTTTGATTTCCGGCAATGATTGGAAATTTGCATTCTCTAGTTGAATGACCAATCTTCTTACAGTTAACACAAGGATTAAGACAATGCCCAGGTCTATGATGACTTTGACACTTGTTGCATTTGGGTAGGGTACCTTGGTAACCTTTCTTTTTAGCTGGGCCTTCAGCATAGGCCTTAACAACTTCTTGTTTCTTAGGTGGTTGTTGAGTAGCATTGTTATTCTGGTTGATGTCCCACTTCCTCTTGTTGTAGTTCCATTTCCGTTTGTTGTTATTATTGTTTCCTACGGCCTTGGTGTGAGTCAGGCGTTCCTTTGCCTCGGTCGCCATGTGGATAGCTTTAAGCACGGTATCGGGTTCTAATGAGGCGACCAACATGCGAATTTCAGGGGAGAGTCCTCCGATATACCTCTCAAGTTTCTTGCTTTTCGGTTTATCCATTGCTGGGCCTAGCCGTGCTAATTCGTAAAACTGAGTAGTGTACTTGGCAACATCATCTCCTACCATGGTAAAGTTGAGGATTTCCTATTTCATTGCTTGTAGTTCGCTTCTTGAATAATACTCTAGAGTCATCATCCTTCTTAGTTTCTCCCAAGAGATTGAGTACGCAGCGTCGACCCCTACTATCTGAACATGTTTAGTCCACCATTCCTGGGCATGATCCCGAAAAGTGCAAGTGGCGAACTTGACCTTGTCTTCCTTGCGGCAGTCGCCACATCGAAATATCGTTTCTACTTTTTCGAACCATTTGTAAACTTCCTTTGCTCCTTCAGTTCCGCTAAAGGTGTGGGGGTTGCAATCCATAAATTCTTCATAGGTAAGATTTTTGGCGAAGGCTGTGGCTTGTGTCATGTCTGGAGTGGCTTGCTTTAACCTAACTTCTTCAAAATCATAAGAGACCATGAGAGTTTATAAGTAATAAAGATCATGTTGATCCCAGTTGAGCTTCACGATCTTATTAATTACTTTAGATAAATCTAAGGCAATCGGTATAGAAACTGATCTTTAGTTATATATCAAATATTATGCGGAATTTAATATTTGATCTTAAGAAGAATTAAAACACGAACGAATTCTCAAACAACACTTCAATATATTAATACGATTGCTCGATAGCAATAGGGTTACAAGAAACCTTGAAGTGTAAACAATAATGATACGTATATCTAACCTAACCCTAGATCCTCCTTTTATAGCGTAAGGAGTCCTAGTCGGTTTACAAGACTTTCTATACAAGAAAAATATCTTACGTATCTTTTCTATACTTATCCTTAACATACTATACATATCTAATAAGCAGCAGAGTAACTAGTCTAGCAGCAGAGTCTTCGTGGGCTAGCAGCAGAGTTACACTTTGCTTATTCTTCCAAACCAGCAGAGTCACAAACAGCAGAGTCATTGTACTAATCAGCAGAGTTACATAACTGTTCAGCAGAGTTATGTTTCTCGAATCAGCAGCATCTTTTAGACCCAACAATCCTCCCCTAAACTTGATATTTTTCTTCAAAAATCATCAAGTTTCCTTTAAACCCAGCTAATCACCAGGAGGATGCTTCCAAACACTTTACTGTTTTGAGGTCTTTGATTCCAGCACCTTTCTATACCTCTCCACTAACTCAAAAGCTTGATGATCTGATAAGAATGGTCTTTGCAAACTCAGCATTCCAGGTTGTAACATGTTAGTCAGAAGAGCAGTATTCTTGAACATAGGATAATCTTTCTCTGTTAACATGTACAAACACAAACCATCACTTCCAGTCAATGCATGTACTCCACATGATTGATATAAATACCATCTGATAACTCTGCTTGAACTAATCACATTCTTCCAATCAAGACTTCTTTCATCAGGTTCAAACATATTCTTCAAATAGTAATAGTTGAGTCTTTCATGCACCACCTCTGGTCTAGTATCACCATAATTCATCTTGTAAAGATTCCAGAGTTGTAGAATATCATCCCTATCCATGTAGTGCAACATCTGAGAAAAACTTATATATCCCACACTTGAACCATTTGATCTCTTAATCACCCAGCATGCTTGACTACCATCTAGAACATCATGTGAGTATGAAATGATTGGGTATTTTGTTGACAAAGGAACTTCATTAACTAACTCAGGTTCTTCTTGAGGTTTATGAACTATGAGATCCATAATCCCTTTCATATCATCTGCAGTCACTTCTTCAAAATTATGCTCATCAGTCACTTCTTCTTTCTCAGAAACACTATCCTCTTTCTCTGAATCACTCATCAATACTGACTGAGTTCTTCTCTTCTTCCTAGCTACCTGCTTTACTTTCCTCCTATATCTTTTTATACCAACAGAGGATTCAGTCATTACTTCATCTTCAACAATAACTTCTTTCTCCTTTTCAACATCAGATACTATGGGCTTTGTAACACTTGACTCAGGATTCATGTAAGCATTTGGTGTTACTTTAACTCTTGTAAGCTTAGCAACCTCATCATCATTCAATGAATCAACTTTGCATTCCATCTCCTTCCTTGCTGCTTCATACTTCTTTTCAACATCTTCATATGAAAAAAGTTTTAAATCTTTTAATTTCCAATTCTTCATATGTCTCAGATAATATTCTTGATGAGTTCTAAGTTCCCTTCTTGTAGGAGGTTTAAGCACTTTCTTTTTCTTCCTCTGATTGACCAACTTCTTCTTCTGTTTTGCTTTAAACTCTTCCAAGAAGTCAAACTCATTTATAGCAGCAAAATCATCTTGTAACTCTTCTTTCACTTTAACCCATTTGATAGCAGCCTCATTTCTTGCTTGTTCATCTTCCCAGTTTTCAAGTAATGCTTTGGTTTTTGCCTCATTCTCAGCCAGCTGCCTTTGTCTTTCAAGTTCTTTTTGCTCATCTTCTTCTACCAATTTTCTTGTAGCATCAGAATCATACCTAGATTGATCCTCTTTTGGCCAGAATTCAAAAGGAATATGCCATGGGTAAGAGTCATCTAATTTGCCTTTACCTTTACCAGTGTATGTTGGTTGTGAAGGTTTAGACACTGGTTCAGGTTCTCTTATAGTAACTCCTTTGGCTTTTGGTCTTGTAGGTTGTGGTGTAGGATTAGGTGAAATTTCTTTTGGTGCAGGTGTTTTGTTTCCAAGGTTAAGCAATACTTGTGCTAAGGGCATTGTGTCTTCATCAAATTCACCAGCAGAGTGATGTAACCCTTCAGCAGCATTGTTTCTCCCATCAGCAGAAAGTTCTGCATTAACAGCAGAGTCAACCTCCCCTGAAGTTTTAAGTACCTCCCCTGAACCTGCTGCATCCTTCTGATCATTCCTCCCCTGTTTGGAAGCATCCTCTTCCAAACATGGTTTGGAACCTTTCTTCAACCTCCCCTCAAGATGAGTAACCCCGAGCTTAAGTCTTCTTATCTCAGCACCTTGTGAAGCTTTGACTGTTGACAACTCCTTTCTTAGACTAAGAACCTCCTGTGACAATTTTGTACATGTATCCGTCAATTCCTTAAATTGTTTCATGATATCCTCACAACTTCGGTCTGTGTTACCTGACCCGAGAGGTTGATTACTGGAATTGGCATTTTGTACAGGGGTTTTAACCGTCAAATCATCTGTTTCAAGTTCAATGCTAGCCTCAACACTTCGACCTGTGTGACCTGGTCCGAGAGGTGTATCATGGGCAATGTCAATATGTACATCAGTGTCCATCAATTCATATGTTTCATCCCTGTCCTCATCACTTCGAGATGTGTTACCTTCTCCGAGAGGTGAATCTTTGGACACAAACTCAGTCTCAACCCTAGATTGAACAGCTGAGCCCCCCAAAGTAGCCATTTGGCTGGGGTTACCATCAGTTGTATTAGGTTCTTGAGAACCTTCTACAAAAGATGTTGCCATGGTTGAGGTCTTAGTTATGTTAGCACTGTCCTGTTCAACTACTAAGTTGGAAACAGTAGTGCCAGCCTCTTCCATCATGGTACCTGCATCACCTGTACCAGCCTCATCTGCATCCATACTGACATTGGCCTGAGGTTGCACAATGTCCTCTTGTTGTGAAGTCCTAGGTGATTGGGTATTTTGAGGTTCATGGGATAAGGATACATTCAAACTTGTAGATGAGGATGTGTGATGGGAAGCTGTGGGAGTTCCAGCCTCTTCATCCTCATTCACTGCAGCCACAATATTCAAGATGTGTTCAGTTAGGGGAGTTATAGCACCAGAAAAACCTTTCCCAGGTTTCTTCAGAAAAGCAAACATCTTGATAGCCATCCTGCTACTAGGCTCAATATGGGTATGTGCCAAGGGTTCTTTAAGTTGACTATTGATAATGAGCTGCACAAACCTTGGATACAAATAAAACTTCTTCTTAACAAACTTCTTCATACCCTCAAAAATCATTGAAGAAAAATCAAATGGTTGCCCAGTAGCCAAACAAACTAAGGACATGGCTTGAGAAGCACTAAACTCATTCCATCCTCCTACTTTGGGAAACAAGCAGTGTTGAAGAGTATGTAACAAAAACTTCCAATGAGGACAGAGCAGACCTTTATAAAAAGTTCCAGTATTTTCAGGCCTCTCATACCCAATTCCCTCAAGCTCAGTTAAAATATCCTCAGTAGTAAAATTAGGTGGTGTTGGAACTCCTGATAGACGAAGGGTTCTTTTAATTGTTGTCTCACTAACCACAATAGTTTCTCCATCGACACTACCTACTAACCTTTCCTCCCCGTAGACCATATCTAGCTTAACAGTTTACCAATACTGGTGCATATGAGATTTAATTATAGGTGGATCAACTGTTAAGGCATACCTTAGTCTAGAAGCACTCAGAAAATCCATAACTTCATGAAATCCAGCAGCTGCAGAAACCTTACTAAGAAATGCAATCTGATTGTGCTCTTCCGGAAACTTTCGTCGAGCCATTATGATTTGGGGGTTTTGGATAAAATGATATGAATTAATGTTCTTGGGCGAGAATCGAATGAAATTTTGAGCAATTAAAAGTTAATGAGATCGAAATGGTGTGTGAGACCGTTTGGATCTAATTAGGTTTTAAGACGCGCCAAAATTTTCAATAATACCCCTTAACTTTCAAACTCAACAGCAGAGTTATGAAAGGTTTGACCAAAAGTCAACTTTCCCAAAAACTTCAAAATTAATCCCCCAAGCAGCTTAAATACACCACCAACTCTTCATTAAATTCTATAAATACCTCATTCGCTTAACAAATCCCCAAATTCACAAACCCTAACTCAAAATCAACTAACAATGAGTTCATCCAAAGCTCCAATCATTGACATATCATCAGATTCATCTTCAGACGAGTCACAAGGATGGGCCAATTACTTCCCTCCAAGCTCATCGTCAGCACAACACAAAGGAAAAGCAGTTGTGGAAGAAGAATACTCTGACTCACTTCCATCGACACCATCTTCCTTTGTAGATTCAAGCGAAGATGAAGAAACAAAAGCATGGCCAAAATCCATGACTTTCTACCAAGGTACCTGGGAAATCGATCCTCCGCAACATCCTTTGACCGCTGAGCTTCAGAGGCAAATGGAGAAGGCTGTAGCCGCTTTTGGTAAGAGTGTTGATCCTCCTCGTCCAAAGCCAAGTACAGCAGAGCAGGAACCCCCTGTTCCCAAGAAGAAACAGCAGAAGAAACAAGCTCCCTCTACAAGCCAGCAGCAGAGTCCACCACCTAGACCAGTTGTACTCGCACTTCCCTGTCCTAGGGTTTCAGAGGCCATGGGTACTAGAGGGCCTCGCAGCAAGGTCATGCCTGACTTTGCTAGAATTTAGGTTGTGAATCCAAGGGTCTGGTTGTCTTTTGATCTTCTTTTGAATAGCATGGATGTATGGAAACTGTATGATGAACTTTTGCCTTTATTATCAATGAATTTTCTTTTTCCATGCTTTACTTGATTGTGTATGTATGTATATCTGCAAATAGGTTAGTAGAACACCACAAACACAAGCAAGAATATTCCATAATAGCAGCAGAGTAGGCATAGCAACAAACAACTAACCAGCAAACAAGTTAAGAAACAGCAAATTTTGACTAAACACCAGACATTGACTAAACAGCAGCACAAATCCTTACAAAATTTTACAAAAACATACAGAGATAAGATGTTTAAAGATTGATCATGCCAATACTAGCAACTAAAAATTGAAACCTACTTATATCAAAACTTTTGGTAAGTAGATCAGCAACATTATTGTCAGTATGTATTTTAACCACTTGAATTAACTTTTTCTCATAACAATCTCTAATAAAATGATGTCTTATCTCTATGTGTTTTGTTTTAGAATGAAAAACAGGATTTTTAATAATACACATTGTGCTGTTGTTGTCAATATAAATTTTGGTGTTCATGAAATTGTACCCATAATCCAGCAGTTGGTTCTGAATCCAGAGCACTTGTCCACAGCAGCTAGAAGCAGCAACATATTCTGCTTCTGTTGTTGAGTTAGCCACAACAGTCTGTTTCTTGCATTGCCATGAGATTAGCCTATGAACAAGGTACTGACAGCCTCCAGTGGTTGACTTTCTATCCATAGTAGCTCCAGCATAGTCACTATCTGAGTATGCTATCAAGTCAAATGGGGAATTATTAGGATACCAAAGGCCCAATTTAGGTTGACCCTTTAGGTACCTAAAAATTCTTTTGACTACTTCCAAGTGTGAAACTTTTGGGGACACTTGAAATCTTGCACAAGCACACACAGAAAACATGATATCTGGCCTTGAAGCAGTCAGATACATCAATGAACCAATCATTGATCTATACAAATGTACATCAACCTCTTCCCCATCTTCATCCTTGATCAAAGGTTTGTTTTTATCCATTGGAGTCTTAGCTGCTTTCACATCCTTGAAACCAAATTTCTTCAACAAATCAGCCACATACTTGTCTTGGCTAATAAAAATCCCATCTGATTTCTGCTTGACTTGAAGTCCCAAAAAGAAAGTGAGTTCACCCATAGAACTCATCTCAAACCTGTTGTACATTAGCTTTTCAAAGCCTTCACATAACACCTTATTTGTAGACCCAAAAATGATATCATCTACATAAACCTGAACAAGTAGGATATCCTTTTTGTCTTTCTTAATGAACAATGTTTTATCAATGGTTCCTCTGCAAAAACCATTATTCAACAAATATGTAGATAAGGTGTCATACCAAGCTCTAGGAGCTTGATGTAGTCCATACAGTGCTTTCTTCACTTTGTAGACCCTATCAGGATACTTAGGATCTTCAAACCCAGGTGGTTGCATCACATATACTTCATCAGGAATCTTTCCATACAAGAAAGCACTTTTCACATCCATTTGATACACAGGAAAATTCTTAAATGAAGCATATGCCAAAAATAGTCTGATAGCCTCAATTCTTGCAACTGGGGCAAATACCTCATCATAATCTATTCCTTCTTCCTGAGTGAATCCCTGAGCCACTAATCTAGCCTTATTTCTGATAACAATTCCTCTCTCATCTCTTTTGCATCTGAACACCCATTTAGTACCAATTGCTCTTTGTCCATTAGGCAAATCCACCAGTGTCCAGACTTCTTGAAGCTTGAACTGCAGCAATTCCTCTTGCATAGCTTCAACCCAACTTTCATCTTTCATAGCCTTGTGAATGGTCTTGGGTTCTTCTTGAGATAGGAAACAGGCAAACATACAATTTTGTAAATCTTTGTGGCTATTCCTCTTCTTAAGTGTTTGAGCAAACAATCCCTGATCAAGCAAATCACTCAGACCTTTTGATTTACTTCTGGTCTGAACAGCAGAGTGAACATCACCAATGATCTGCTCCTTTGGATGATTCCTGTGGATTTTGGTTGTAGGAGTGGGACTAACAGATATATCAGTTTCCAAATTTGATAAATCAGCTTCAGCACGAAAAACATCAACAACTTCATCATCAGTATCCACATATACTTCTTTAATTCAGGCATCTCTTCAGAAGAATCATCATTAGAATCACCATCTTTATCATCAGTAGAGTCCTTGTGCATAGCAGCAGAGTTACCAAACCTAACAACAGAGTGTTTTGGCCTAACAACAGAGTGTTTTGGCTTATCAGCAGAGTGTTTTGGCTTATCAGCAGAGTGTTTTGGCCTGGCAGCAGAGTTGAGAGAACTGCTGCTATGTTTACTCCGTTGTTGCCCATCAACTTCTGACTCTTTATTCCTATGCTTATCATCATTCTTATCATCATGAGAAGATTCAGCATCACCTTCTACATTAACCTTTGGTACTTCCTTATGAACAACATCATCATCTGAACTCTTTCTCTCTTTATCTGTTGGAGAGAAGTACTGATCAAACTTCCACTTTTCAATCAAAACAAACTCCTCTGCAGATCCATCCTTCTTAGCTTGTGTACCTGCATTAGGGTTAGTTTGTGTACCTGCAGACATGTTAGTAGTACCTGCAATGACTGGTTGATAATTCATACTTTTGGTTAAAGAATCAATATCAAACATCCACTCAGGACCTTTTCCATCAACATTAGGTGTGGTTTCTCTAATTCTAACATGCAAATTTTCCACCACATGCCCAGTCCTTTGATTGAAAACCCTAAAAGCCTTACTTTCAGTAGAGTATCCAACAAAGTAACCTATGTCTGCTTTCTCACTAAACTTGCCTAAGTGGTCAATAGTGTTTAAGATAGTGACAGGACACCCAAATGGACTAAAGAAATCTATCAGTGGTTTCCTACCATGCAATAACTCATAAGGGGTCTTATTGTGAGGTTTAACTATCTTAGTTCTATTTTGCACATAACAAGCAGTGTTGACTGCTTCAGCCCAAAAGATAGTAGGTAACTTAGATTCTGACAACATAGTCCTAGCAGCCTCAATTAATGTTCTATTTCTCCTCTCAGCCACACCATTTTGCTGAGGAGTTCTAGCCACACTAAATTGTCTAGTTATCCCTTTTTCCTCACAGAACTGATTCATCACTTGATTCTTAAATTCAGTTCCATTGTCAAATCTGATGATCTTAACCTTGTGATTAAATAGGTTTTCTATCCTTGTAATAAAAGCCTTAAGAATGCCAGGTGTCTCATTCTTAGTAGCTAAAAAGAATACCCAAGTAAATCTACTAAAATCATCAGTGACCACTAAGCCATACATATTTTTGTTCAAACTATTCACATAAGTGGGTCCAAATAGGTCCATGTGTAACATAAACAATGGTTCAGTTATAGAATTCACCAATTTGGACTTACAAGATGCTCTATGTTGCTTTCCCATTTGGCAAGCAACACATACTTCAGGATTCTCAAAAACCTTTGAAGGTAATCCTCTGACCAGGTTCCCTTTCACCAACTTGTTGATAGCCTTGTAGTTCAGATGTCCAAGCCTTCTGTGCCATAGTTTGGATTCATCAATAGTGGCTTTGGCAAACAGACAAGTTAAATCTCTTTTGGGAATAATGTTCTTTATGTCCACACTGTATATGTTGTCATTTCTAGGGACTTTAAGAAGTACTAATTTATCATCAGGTATCTTATAGTCGGGAGATAAGACAAGACATTCAGTGTCTGTAAAAAGAACAAAATTCTTTCTGTCACACATTTGTGAGACACTAAAAAGATTGAACTTTAAACCATTCACCAAATACACTTTCTCAAAATCCAATTTTCCAGTTCTGATCATGCCTTTTCCAACAATTTTTCCTCCTTTGGGATCATTCCCAAAGGCAACATATCCACCATCCAAAGCTTCAAAGTTCTCCAAATTGCTTTGGTCTCCAGTCATGTGTGAAGAGCATCCACTATCAAAAATGCATTTATCCTTTAGCTCCTTTTGTAGATTGCCCTGCACAAAAAGTAAGAGAATTAGTTTCTCTTTGGGACCCAAGCCATTACTGACTTAGATCTGCCTTGTGCATCAAAGTAGTCAAATTTCTTCAACTGCATTGGTGCACTGCTGTGTCTGAGAACATGATCTATAACTTTAACCTTAGGTTTCCAGACCCAACAAGCTGAGGCCTTAACAGCATAAAAATGATTGCCCACAACAGTATCAGTAACAACTTTAGGCAAAACAGCAGAGTCTGCCTTAACAGCAGAGTTTGCCTTAACAGCAGAATCAACTAGATCCTTCTTTATGGGCACTGTTGGTGCAATAGGAGAGATAACTCTAGAAGTACCACCTCTCATCAAAACTTCCTTGGGACCATGTTTCTTTTGGGGTAGGGTGATCTTCTAGCAAGTTTCTTTGGTTCACCTTGTATGGTTCCAAAGGTTTCTGATAGCACTCAACTGCAGATGTCAAACTACTCAACAAAATGCTTCTTAGTAGAAATCAGTACTATCTTTGTGAAACTAGGTTGTTAATTTCTCTGTTTCCCTAGCAAGTTTTGGTTTTCTTAGAATATATCTAGTGTGTTTCATAACTTGCCATCTTCCTAGAGATACCTTTACAACTAACAACTAGGTCTTTCAACAAACTCAACCTTATTTAGTTTCTTATAGGTACTTTTGATTTCAACAACAGTAACGGAATTTCATTTTTCCTTTTTGTTCTTAGGGGTTGAATCAGATTCCACTACATCATCATCACTGTCAGACTCCCAATCTTCAATCAGGGGTGCTTGTTCATACTTCTTTACCTCAACCTTAGGTGACTCTATTTCTTTTTCACTAGTTTCAACTACAGGTTTACTAGTTTCACCTACAGGTTTGGCCCCAGACTCAGATATGAAAGTCAATGTCCTAGTAGGAGGGGCATTGGCACTAAGTTTCTTAGGGTGAGCAACAGCATTATATCCTATACCATTAAAGTGTCTTCCTAATGGTTTACTGAGAATGTCAGTGGCAAATTGTTGTTTTTCCACCCTAATAATATGTTTTTCTGTCTCACTAATAGCTGAATCTTTAGCCTTTTCAGCCTCTTCTACTTTTCCCATAAGAACCTGAATCTCACAATCTTTCTTAATAAGTTCATTTTCTAGAATAGTGATCTTATCAAGATATTCAATTTCAGTCTTTTTATAAAATTCAAGCTTCTCTTCTAAATTCTTTAAACCATATTCATAGCTAAGATTATCTAACTTAAGTGTTTCATTTTCCTTTTTAAGGTTTCCATTGCTAGACTTAAGTATCTCAATTGTATCAAAACATGATTTAAAAGAACAAGATGATTCATTGGATACCTCAGAGTCTGATCCAGAAGAAGAATAGGCCATGAGAGCAAAATGCTGTACTTCAGGTTCCTCTTCAGCTATCAATGCACAATTTGGACCATCTTCAGCATGATCACTCCAGTCATAATCTCCTAACCCATCACATGATACCATAGCAGTAGTAGGATTTGGCTCTTCATCAGCAGACTTCTTGAAATTCTCATTGCTTCTTTTTGGTGCTCTGCATTCTCTTGCAAAGTGTCCTTTCTTTCTACAGTTAAAACATTCAGCCTTTGATTTGTCAAATCCCACATTCTTGTTCCTTCTGAACTTCATCTCTTTACCAGTTCGTTTAAGAAACCTTCTTGCCCTCATAGTAAGCATTGCAAACTGCCATTGCATATCAATCTCTTCAACATCATCAGGATCAAGTTCATCCAGATCTTGAGGCATGACTGAAGTACTTGTAGTAAGTTCAGCCAAATAAGCACAAATAGCAGCATCACTGATGGTGTTGGTGTTAGCAGAGTCAGCAGCAGAGACATGTGAACCAGCAGCAGGAACAAAAGTACCAGCAGCAGAGTGCTGTTCTTGATGACTACCAGAATTCTTGTTGCTTGAGGAAACAAAAGCAAGATTATTTGTGGTAGAAGATGAGCTTGACAATCCTTTAACTTCTTATTCATACACCTTCAAGTTGTTATACAGATCATCCAATGTCATAGTGATGCGTGGGATTGCGCCCTCGCAGTAGGTTTTACCTCTGGAGGGATCTCAAGAGGCTTACAACCCCACCAGGCAATGTACCTGACCGATGTAGTATAGTGTAGTGGTAAGTACGGGGGATTGATCGTTCTCCACAGGGAATAGTGTCGTTAGGATCGAAAAACTACTCTAATAGGTCTAAGGGTGAGGGAAGATTCTTTTTGTATTTTTATATTTTTTTATAAAAGCAAGTAAAATATCGGGTTTGAAGGAGTGGGCAGAATTAGTTGCTAGTCAACTAACCCAAATAACTACGAATGCAAATAAAATAAATAACTGAAAATGAAAAGAGTTGTGAAACTTATATGGAGAGAAATGTGTTTACTTAGATTTCCTTACTCCCTAACTATCTTTTACCGGTTGATTAGTGTGTATTAATTGCGTGGATGATGGGTGTATTCCTTAATACCGATCGTGGGGTGGCGTACGTACTTCCCCAACTCTACAAGCTCCTACTTCACTCCTATGTCGAGCCGGCTAAGAAGCTCCTAACATGGGATCACTAGAATTCGCTCATGCATTAAATACAACCATAAAAACCTTAGTACGCATTGGTTCATGTTTCTTAAGATGTTCAAGCAAGTTACCGAATAGGAAGTTAGCCAGTTTTCTTAAGCCTAACATCGATAAACAATCATCCAATACAATTAATAACACACTAATAACCAATAATCAATAGTTAGGTTTCATTAGATCTAAGCAAACACAAGATAAATCTAGCCTAGCATGTTAATTAAAAGACAAGAACAAGATATAATCAAACAACACATAGACATATTGATTGATTAAATGAATACTTATCTTCAATTAAACATGGGAGATCCAAGGGTATGAAAACCCTTAAAAATGGCAGAAATTCGTCTTAGGGTTTCTCCTCACAAAGTTGCACACTAATGACAAAAAATTGCAAAACTATATATAGAACTTAGTGGCTGACGGCGTCATGTTGTAGATCTTGACGCCGTCACCTCGCCGTGTCTAGGGTTCCCGGATGGTCTTCCTGACGCCGTCCCTCTTTAGTGCTCCAAAATCCGCTCTGGCTTATCAAAGGTTGACGCCGTCAGAAATGGGCTTGACGCCGTCTCGCTTTAACTTAAACCGTGATGGCCTTGATCACCTTAAAGGGTGACGCCGTCAGACTTTCCATTGTAAAATTCTCTGGCTTATCATGTGTATTTTTCATATCCACCTTTTTTGCCAAGCCATGACGCCGTCTAGAACAATCCCTAACGCCGTCAAAGGTACTTTTCCAGCCGATTTTGAGACTTTGTCGTTTTCTTCACTTTTATGCTCCAAAAACGTCCAAAATGCTTCCTTTTCCAGATTTCTTCTCCAAAGTACCTAAAATGACAAAAGGAACGATTTAGGGCAATATTTGACCAAATAAATACGATTTAGGGCTTAAATTACCCCCTAAAAGCGGTACACTTTTCGCTTCATAAAATACCCTTACACTTGAGATTTGCTTGTCCTCAAGCAAATGCGCTTTTATTCTAATCAAAATACAAGTTAGGGGTCATTTAATGCTAATATAAAAGTAATTACAACAAATAGTCGTTCCACTTTAATCATAATAAGCACGGAGATTACAAACTAGCACCTCACAAGTAGTGTTTAGATACTCACATCTCTTAGGTGTCATAAAAGTATATCTCATAAATGAAAACGGATAATATCTCTCACTACCTGTCATAGCAAATAGATTACCATAGGCTTGGGAAAGGATCAAAAACCTCCTCCACTAGGCGTAAGCACCTAAGATAAACTATCAAAGAGGGCTTTTACATGGGTTATAACGTGAGGTGTAGGGATATGATAAACACGGATTTGTTGGATAAGGGATATTTTACTGGTGGCGAGTTAAAGATCTTGATTAATTACATGTACAATATGGCGTTGCTAAGCCAAGACTAGACTCGACTTAAGCTAAAAACAAAATAACAAAAACATAAAATAAACATCAAATGAAACGGGATGGTAGTCCGTATGTTTTTTCTATTTTTCTTTTTCTCATTTTTTTGTATTTTTCTTGATTTTTTTCGATTTTTTTTTTCATACACTCTTGCCCTACCATCCAAAATAATACATCATAGGGGCGTTGCATTCCTCTTACACTTGAACTTTTACATAACTTTACAAATAACTATTCTAATGACTCGAATTAAGATAATCGAACACTTGGAGTACTTTTAAAATATTTAGCACATATGGGGGTAATAATGTTGTTCTTCCCCATTACTCCATTACACTAGTACTTTACCCATGAGTCCCAATCGTCCCAAAACAATATGTACAAGGATATGACTCGACTTAGCAACCATGTAATCAATTAGATAATTAACTAGGGGTTTAAACAAATGTTGTCACAATAATGCACTAAAAATGAGTGCATACAAGGTAGGCTAAGGCGATTTGGGTGTACATTTAAGTGGGGTGTAACAAATTCTTCCTTTAAGTAAAATGCTTAAAGGTCGAAACGAAAAGATAGGCTCTGAGGGGTGTACTAGGGGTATCGTGTACTGAAAATGAGTACAACGCAAAGGGTGTGGGAGAATTACTTGACCAATGTAGCCAATGTAATTATAACAAAAACACAGGTGTAAAACAATGGGTTAATCCTAATGCCTCTTATCATGTAGTAAATCTAACTACACGAATGTAGTCTCACTTGTGGCCTCGGAATGGTCCTAACGCAAGTTCTAGAATCTAAGTACTACCGGTACACACATCATAGCATAAATGCTTTTCCTACCAATTCTAGGGGCGAACCTCACATATTTGGGGGTGGAAAATTTTTTAGTGGTACGGTTTTGTGCTAGTCATATAACTCCTATCCGTGAGACACTCATTAAGATCAAAGTTTCACTCCTATATGTTGTAAAAAATTTTAAATTTGGCACTAAAATTGCCCTAACAGGTATTTCTCTCAGTTTTATTACACATCTACTATTAAACAAACAAAAATCAAATGCAAATGTATTCTTTGAAGTATCGTACTTTTACCCCCCCTTATACTTAAGATGAACATTGTCCCCAATGTTCAAATAACAAGATGTAAAAGTAAATAAGGTAAAAGAATGAAATCAAATACTCCCCTGATTCGTTTGGTGGATAAAGAGGTAACATGGTTAGATCTTCTTCCAAGAGAATGTAGAAGCTTCAAGACTAAGGCATCGCCAAAAGCTTGATTCCACATACATCTCCTTGTCCAATATAACCTGTTAAACCTGAGAAAACAAACACGAAAACCTGCATAACATCGGCGGGATAAATTCTATATAAGGATATAATGCTTGTGGAATGATTATTTTGCAGATTCCTGGAGTTTATAAGTTAGAGATTTAATAAAAACTTTTTATGAAAACAAAACTTTCAAAAATTTCAGAAAATTAAAACCTGACGCCGTCAGGTTGTAAAGCCTGACGCCGTCAGAAATGATCTGACAGAATTCTCATGTTAAGTTTCCGGAAAATTTCTAGAAAAACCTTTACCTTACTTCCTGGAAATCCTGCAAAACATCATTATGACTCGATACAAGCATTTGACTCAAACAAATACTAATATGTATGTTAATTTATTATTATTACGATTCATGTTCATTTGTTCTAATAAACCGATTTGGATTTCCCTTACACTTAACTTTTGCAAAATACCTTTATATGTAGTTAAGACGAAGTTAAAAACAAGATAAAGCATTTTCACAATTTAGTTTTCAAACGTGAATCAATAATAATAAAAATTAAACATACATACGGAAGCAAATAAAATCAATCAAACAAATAAATAAACACACAAAGCAAATAAAGCTTGGGTTGCCTCCCAAGAAGCGCTTTTCTTTATTAACGAGTCTTGTAGCTAGACTCAAAGTCCTTCTACCCTATGTAAGTGAGTTCGTCATCGAGGACGTCTTTAGGGTTAAGCTTGGATTGAAGTTTCCTATTGGTCCGCTTAGTACAATATATCTTTTCAAACTTCTCTCCATCCGGGTCATACAATGTCATCTTAATATGCCATGACCCATCTCCATCTTTGGGTGGTTTGTCCCAATCCCACTTATGATCATCGTCCTCACCAGTCCACTTATTCATCCCTAGGTTAATTGGCAAAACTCCTAGGAACTCAATCATCTTCCTAAAAACTAGAGGGTCTTCAAATGGATCCAATTCGGTGTCCCTAGCCAAGAGTTGTTCTACCGCATATGTTCGGTTCACAAAGTCCTCTTCTAGGTAAAATAGGCGTTGGGGTCCTATGAAGTCTCTATCGATCCAAGGTCCATATCTAGATGGTCTCCTATTTAACTCAAGCCAATGGGGTGTTGGTTCATTACTAGTATCATCAGCATGTTTCTTCACATCATAGACTGACCAAGTATCACCTTCCCCTACCGCTATCTTAGATTCCTTACAATCAATCATAGCACTAGCGGTCGCCAAAAATCCTCTACCTATCAACAAGGGGCATGTAGGGTCGCTAACCATATCAAGGACGTGGAAATCGGCTAAAATGGTTAGTTTTCCTATGTGTACTAACACGTCCTTGACTACTCCAACCGGGTAAGCAACACTCCCATCCGCTAAGCCTATTATCACCTCGGTTTCTTCAAGTTTTCCTAGTTTTAGAGAGGTGTAGAGAGGTAACGGAAGTAGGTTAAGGCTTGATCCAAGATCGGCTAATGTGTCATAAGCCTCCGAATTACCGATCTTGCAAGGTAGAACAAATAAGCCCGGATCATCTAACTTCTTAGGTAGCTTGTTTTGAACAAAGGCGGTCCCTTTGTCGCCTAACTTGAGCTTCTTCTCATCCAACACATCAATAACCAGACTTTCAAGGTGGAGCTCCTTGAATTCATTGTCAAGGTTTTGAGTGGGAGGTGTCTCAACTATGTTGTTGACCAATTTGGATATCATAACTTCTTGGTCATTTTGAACGACTTGGGTTTGTTTGAAACACGAGCTCATGGAATTGACCGAATAATATTGTGGACAAGAACTAGGAGACGAAACCGATGAGATGGCGTTGACGTTTAGTTTCGGGTTCTTGACTGTGTTGCTAGGGAGTGCTCCCATTTCTCGGTCATTGAGGGCTTTCAACAAAGTGTCAATCTTATTGGTCATCTCGCTTTGTTTTTGTTTGAAATCGGCTTCAAACTTGGCCAAACGAGCTTCTTGAGATGCCATAAATTGGGACATCAATCCTTCAAAGTTATTGGTACTACCATTGCTAGAAGGATTGTTGTTGAAAGTACGGTTCAAGTTGGAACCGCTTGATTGGAAACGATTAGGTGGGTTGGAAGAATTGGTTTGTTGTGCGTTTTGGTTTTGTTTCCACCTAAGGTTTGGGTGATTTTTCCATGAGGGGTTGTATGAATCACCGTAGGGGTTTGGCTCGGGTTTGAAAGTGTACCACTTGTCTCCCGCTCCGTCGGTACACGAGGATGCGTAATCCGCAAAAGCTTGTTCGGGGAGTTCCATGCAATCACGAGTGTCGTGGGGACCACTACATAATTCACATGAAGAAGTAATTTTGTTCACTTGGCTTGAAGGTTTAGGAGCCTCGTAGGATTTCATAAGAAACTTGACTTGGTCTTCAAGTTCTATGATCCTACGATCGGAAGTGCTTGAATTGTTCGAAGGCAAAGATATTGCCTTGACCGTTTTATTCAAATCACGGGGATCACTCCAACTTTCGTTGTCATAAAGAGCAAGATCTTCTAGGAGAGCCCATGATTTTTCCGCACTTAGATCACGTAGCTTACCACCGGCCGATTGGTCAATGGTTTGCCTCGTGGTGAGATTGATATGGTCATAGAAGATTTGGACTTGGAGCCAAAGTTCTATGCCATGGTGAGGGAATTTTTGGAGTAAGTCCTTGAATCGAGTCCATGCCTCGTAGAGGGTTTCGCCTTGACGTTGTTGGAACATCAAGATATCATTCCTTAGCTTGGTAGTTCTTCCTGGTGGGAAAAACTGAGCAAGGAAACGAGTGGTGAGATCATCCCAAGAGGTGATGGATCCTGCGGGTAGACGCTCTAGCCATTGACTAGCTTAGTCCCGCAGAGAGAATTGAAAGAGACGCAGTCGGGTCATCTCTCGAGTGGTAACATCAAGGTCTATGGAATCGACGATTTTGAGAAAGTCCTTGAGATGTTGATTAGGATCTTCAGAACGAAGTCCATGGAATGCGCATCCGCTTTGCACCAACCGGATGGTGTCGGATCGCAAGGGAGTGACATTGGCTCCTTGAGTGAGCTCAATGGTGTTTCGGTAGCCTTGGTGGCTAGGACGGGAATACTCTCCTAAGGTACGGGCTCTAGGAGGTGGGTGTTGTTGTGGTGGTGGGTTGTTGGGATCAAGGATATTACCACCTTCCATGATGTCGGATGATAATGGTTACGAACAAAGAAACGAAGAAAAAAGATAGACTAAACAGAAAAAATAAAAAAAAAATAAAATCACTAGAAAGGAATCTAGTGAGTAGACCTAATAAAATAAAAATTCAACCTAAACAATAACTATTCCCCGGCAACGGCGCCAAAAACTTGATGCGTGGGATTGCGCCCTCGCAGTAGGTTTTACCTCTCGAGGGATCTCAAGAGGCTTACAACCCCACCAGGCAGTGTACCTGACCGATGTAGTATAGTGTAGTGGTAAGTACGGGGGATTGATCGTTCTCCACAGGGAATAGTGTCGTTAGGATTGAAAAACTACTCTAATAGGTCTAAGGGTGAGGGAAGATTCTTTTTGTATTTTTATATTTTTTTATGAAAGCAAGTAAAATATCGGGTTTGAAGGAGTGGGCGGAATTAGTTGCTAGTCAACTAACCCAAATAACTATGAATGCAAATAAAATAAATAACTGAAA
Source organism: Artemisia tridentata subsp. tridentata (assembly GCA_021014915.2). Lineage (NCBI taxonomy): Eukaryota > Viridiplantae > Streptophyta > Magnoliopsida > Asterales > Asteraceae > Artemisia > Artemisia tridentata. The sequence continues at coordinate 332,048,591 of CP139503.1, read as the reverse complement.
ATGAAAAGAGTTGTGAAACTTATATGGAGAGAAATGTGTTTACTTAGATTTCCTTACTCCCTAACTATCTTTTACCGGTTGATTAGTGTGTATTAATTGCGTGGATGACGGGTGTATTCCTTAATACCGATCGTGGGGTGCCGTACGTACTTCCCCAACTCTACAAGCTCCTACTTCACTCCTATGTCGAGCCGACTAAGAAGCTGCTAACATGGGATCACTAGAATTCGCTCATGCATTAAATACAACCATAAAAACCTTAGTACGCATTGGTTCATGTTTCTTAAGACGTTCAAGTAAGTTACCGAATAGGAAGTTAGCCAGTTTTCTTAAGCCTAACATCGATAAACAATCATCCAATACAATTAATAACACACTAATAACCAATAATCAATAGTTAGGTTTCATTAGATCTAAGCAAACACAAGATAAATCTAGCCTAGCATGTTAATTAAAAGACAAGAACAAGATATAATCAAACAACACATAGACATATTGATTGATTAAATGAATACTTATCTTCAATTAAACATGGGAGATCCAAGGGTATGAAAACCCTTAAAAATGGTAGAAATTCGTCTTAGGGTTTCTCCTCACAAAGTTGCACACTAATGACAAAAAATTGCAAAACTATATATAGAACTTAGTGGCTGACGGCGTCATGTTGTAGATCTTGACGCCGTCACCTCGCCGTGTCTAGGGTTCCCGGATGGTCTTCCTGACGCCGTCCCTCTTTAGTGCTCCAAAATCCGCTCTGGCTTATCAAAGGTTGACGCCGTCAGAAAAGGGCTTGACGCCGTCTCGCTTTAACTTAAACCGTGATGGCCTTGATCACCTTAAAGGGTGACGCCGTCAGACTTTCCATTGTAAAATTCTCTGGCTTATCATGTGTATTTTTCATATCCACCTTTTTTGCCAAGCCATGACGCCGTCTAGAACAATCCCTGACGCCGTCAAAGGTACTTTTCCAGCCGATTTTGAGACTTTGTCGTTTTTTTCACTTTTATGCTCCAAAAACGTCCAAAATGCTTCCTTTTCCAGATTTCTTCTCCAAAGTACCTAAAATGACAAAAGGAACGATTTAGGGCAATATTTGACCAAATAAATACGATTTAGGGCTTAAATGACCCCCTAAAAGCAATACACTTTTTGCTTCATCACATAGTATCAAAATCTTCCTTGTGCCTCCAAACCACTGTATGAGTGTTCCATTCAGAAGATAGACTTCTCAGAAACTTTAGATTGATATCTTCTTGAGATGGCTCAATCTTCAAAAGAGCCATCTGACTGGATAGCTTATGAAGTCGATCATAAGTTCCCTCAATGTTCTCGGAACTTAAAGTCGTGAAAGTTTCAAACTGATGCTTCAGTAGATTCTTTCTTGATTTCTTGGTAGCTTCATTCCCACCAAATCGAAGTTCGATTGCATCCCATAACTCCTTAGCAGACTCAATATGATTAAAACTCAATTGATAATCATTAGGTATTCCCATCATGAGAATACTGTGAGCCTTGACCTCCAATCTTCTCTGTGCTTTCTCCTCACTTGTCTTGAGAGTCAAGACTGATCCAGTAGCAGTCTTGGTTTGCACACTGTCGCCATGTAGAACAACTTCCCAAAGTGAGTAATCAACCATTCTCATGTATTGTTGAATCCTCATCTTCCAGATCTCATACTCTCCAGTCTTGAGCATGGGGACCCTTGATGCAGTAACCATGTGAGTAGAATCGGAATCCATTGCTTACTTGTTGAATAACAGATCTTGTAATAAGTAATTCTTCTTGGTACCAGTTTCTAGATCACAAGCTCTGATACCACTTGTTGATCCCAGTTGAGCTTCACGATCTTATTAATTACTTTAGATAAATCTAAGGCAATCGGTATAGAAACTGATCTTGAGTTATATATCAAATATTATGCGGAACTTAATATTTGATCTTAAGAAGAATTAAAACACGAACGAATTCTCAAACAACACTTCAATATATTAATACGATTGCTCGATAGCAATAGGGTTACAAGAAACCTTGAAGTGTAAACAATAATGATACGTATATCTAACCTAACCCTAGATCCTCCTTTTATAGCGTAAGGAGTCCTAGTCCGTTTACAAGACTTTCTATACAAGAAAAATATCTTACGTATCTTTTCTATACTTATCCTTAACATACTATACATATCTAATAAGCAGCAGAGTAACTAGTCTAGCAGCAGAGTCTTCGTGGGCTAGCAGCAGAGTTACACTTTGCTTATTCTTCCAAACCAGTAAAGTCACAAACAGCAGAGTCATTGTACTAATCAGCAGAGTTACATAACTGTTCAGCAGAGTTATGTTTCTCGAATCAGCAGCATCTTTTAGACCCAACAGATCATCATACTCACACATACGCAACCATGACATGTATAAGTGGGGTGAAATCGCGACAAGATGAAATCGTGAAATGTCACATTTATAACCATAGCACACGTGGATATATAAAAATGAAAATTCCGGTCTTACATGGACCGATATCATAGATAGCACAACCATACCCATATAGTAAAGTCAATACTTGGAGATTTCGTTGTACAACAATCAAAATACTACAAGTTTCTTTGAACTATGCCACACATCTCGTGGCTAGGATAATAGTAAAAGCTAGTAAAGATATAAGTCTAGTCTAGGGGTTCCCTAGTGCTCCTCTGAGTGAATCTAGGGTTGTGGCATCTTGGGGTCGGGATGAGTCCTAATGTGGGGTCTGGAGTTGTGCATCGATCATGTCCGAGATAGTGTAGATTCCAAACCATTCTTGAGGAATCTGCTGATGTTCCTATTGAGTCGGTGATCTTGGTATTATCCACAAGGTTTCATCTAATTCCTGATATGTGGGAATGGAAAAGGGGAATGACAATGGTGGTGATGGGAAGGCAGGGGCAGTCTCCTGAATCTCGAAATTCTCGGTGGCATATCTGGTAGTATCTCCTAAGTCCGGCTCAGGTAGTGCTAATACCTCCAATAGGTGGAAATTATCATCCAACAGTGGTGAGTGTGGTGATGTAGGTGTATGAGTGGATGAAAAAGCATCCTCGATATCCGAGTCCGCTAGAATGACAATAGGGTGGTTGGGTGAAGACATCTCTGTGACAACCGACGTACAATGAAAGTAAATAACCACTTATATTATGCGGGTTATGATGAAATGATATATGTATGAAATCGCATTCATCATACATGCGATATAATGAATATACACTTATGCTACAATGATGAGATGCTATGATGGTGTAGTTATAGTCTAGGGTGTAATGGACAACCTAGTTCGCTATAACCTTTGCTCTGGTACCAATCTGTCACACCCCCAAATTTACGTGAATTGCAGCGGAATGAAATTCCAGGGGCGTGACTGCCATAGCACCACAGTTACAGTTATATTGAACGACCTAAAGTTTCGTTTAGAAAATACATCGTTTGATTATTTAAAACATTCAGAGTTTACAAAAGTTGGTCCCAAAAGATGAATCATGTTGCGGAAAATAAATTCATACAATTTAAACGATGGTTAAGTGCATAAAATATAAAGTGAGACGCGTCGACTCCGCGACTCCATGGTATGTCTTTATGCAAGCCAACATGCGATACCTTAATTACCTGAAAATACATTGCTAAAAAGGTCAGCAATAATGTTGGTGAGTTCATAGGTTTATGTAAATGAAATGATTTTACGGTAACCACAAGTATAAAGTGAATGACAAAAATGTCACATAAAAATAATACATTAGCTCTTAAGCTCATGACCCCGAAGCTAGACTAAAATAAATGCCCCAAAATGAGTGTTTTGCCAAACACTCTGAATGAATGAAATGAAATGCGTTTGTTTGACAAGTTGGTGCTACCAACCCGAACGGAGGCGTCACCCTCAATAGATCTATCCACTCACCTTCGCTTGCTCTCAATTAACGGTCCATGATAAATAAAAGGGGACTTTAACTTAGCAATGATGGTAACTTAAGCAATGTAAATGAGTTTGATACTTTGATTCGTATATATATATAAAAATGGTGCAATGTATTCTCCCCCGAGAATTTAGAATTCAAATAATTAATTGAAAACGGGGCTATGAAAACTCACCTGATATGATAGCACAATGACAATGATGAAATGAGGCTCGGTCTCTAACCGGGACCTATTATGAATGATATGATCTACGGTAAGCAATGATACAATGCTACACATGCAAGTACGTATGTTATCGATACCACTCGTTAATTTTGAAAATAACGTTTATCGCCCAAAAATACATTTTTGACGACTCGTTAACTTACAAACTACTTTTCGTGTAAATATGTTGAAACTACACTCCATGATCCTCGTTTGGTGTTCTATTGGCAAATACAATGTTTTCGTCACAAAACAATACTTTTCATAACTTGAAAATATGCCTAAATGGCCTCGCAAAACTAGTCGCGAAATAGTGTACGTTAAGTGTTAGTGAATAAACTCGACGTTTTTGAAAACCTTGTAACATTATCTAAATGTCGTGTTATTTGACTTTTGATCATACGCGTCTTGATTAGATAGAAAACCGGCTATCAATGTTATGACTTGTAAAAATACTATTTTTTATACTTAGAAAATACTTACTACTAAGGCTGTCAAAAATAAACTAGAGTTCGTCGGCTTTGAACTTGTATATCTCGGTCGTTATAAGCTCGTTTTCTACGTTCTTTATATCCACGGATTTGTCATAACACGAACTAACATAATATCAGTAGCTCGGCTCTCATAAATTACGTCTAACATCTCATTTTGTCCTTTAAAGTTCGGAAAACAGCAAGCTATTTTTCAGGAAATTAGTTTTCGTCGTCTATCTTGTAAAAATCATATCTCCTTCGTTATAAGTCGGTTTTTACTCATTCAAGCGCCCACATTTTCGTTTTTGAAAGTACTTTCTAAATATGAAGTCTAAAATAGCCCAAAAGTTACTGAAATTTCCAGACTTGGCGTTTTAGGACAGTAGGTTATTTATAGTGTTAAAAACCTGTTTTTCTAGTTCAAGTCTTGATCATACCTCTTCCAATCAACTCCACAAGTACTCAAATCCTACCATACACCTTCTTACTGTGTCATGGGATCCTAAACATCACCAAAAATGGTGGATCTCTTGAAGTCACTAATAAAACTCATAGATCTAGTGTTTAAAGAACATTTTTGATGTTAAGTGGTATATATAACATATATATTTGCATGATCTACTAACATAACTAGGAAAATACATCAATATATTAATCAAATGAAGGTATGAAAAGATCAAAAGTGTTCTTGAAGCTTACTTGAAATTATGGAGTGATTTGATGAGAAAATGTGTAATAACTTAGGGTTTTTACCACAAAACCCTAACTAAGATAATAAATTGAGCTTGATTATAACTTGAACTTCAAAAAAAATGATGGATTGGTCTTGGTTCTTCCTTTGGCCGTGGGTTTTGGAGCAAGAGAGAAAGAGATGAGATCTTTTCTTTTACTAATGAAATGTTACTTGTAATGTTGTAGAAATAATTGATGTGTAGTTTTTATTTTCAAAGACAAGTAGTACAAGACTTTAATGGAGTAAGTAGAAGTTTTTCAATGGTGTAAGTAAAAAGGAAATGGGGGAGGCGTGCAAATGGGATGGAAGGGATGGCTTGTTGGTGATTTTGTAAGACTTTGGATGATTTTGTGTAGATATTTAGTGTTTTAAGTGATATCGGGTACCAAGTTTGCTAGAAATAAAGTTTAACTATACCAAATAAAATATGATGACGTTTTAAAAATTATGAAATCATGTTACTGATAAGAATCGGGTGTTAAAATAATTATCGGGTTAAAATATCGTAAACCGACGGAGTTATAAGCGTATACCGGAAAATATAGCATTTGGTTTGAAAACACCGGGTAAAATAATAATATAATCTTTATATTATTATAATGAGTATGATAATATATTAGGATCATAGTCGGGAGTATTGGGTATAATGTTAGTAGTAATGACTGAGTGGTAACGTTAATTAAATATTTAAACATACGTTAATGAAAATCATACAAACCCGTGCATGACCTAATATGATAATGATATTACTGATGATATGTAGACTACTCTAGTCTCTATGACATGTCCTTACTGATGATGCATGAATTCACAGCTAAACCATACTGGTTACGTGAATTTGAATACCCGTAAGCTAGTTTACGACATGATGAATGATGCCCATGAATAGTGATTTCCCTCCGGGGATGAATAGTGTTACGTGAATTGTAAAATTTTTGAAAACTTCTCAAAGTCTCAAACTGACTTCAAAAACGATGAATAGTGAAATGATGAATAGTGATCGGTGAATAATAAATGATGAATAGGAATGTAAAACCCTAAAATCCTAAAACATGTTAAAAGACCAAAATGCCCCTATAATCTTAAACTTTGATTAATAAGCTTATAATTGTACCAAATGAATTCCAAACTTTGAGAAATGAGCAAGACATGAAATAAAATCAATTCCTTTGCCACATTTGACATTTGTAAATTTCCAAATTACATATTACACATTATATGGGCCGAAATTATTAAGCAAATTATTATAATTAGTGTTTAACTTTATAATATATTCAAAATACATCTATATACTAAGCAAATTATGGAAAGCATATCAAAATTGAATGGGTCCAATGTTAACCGAATTTTTGCCAGCCCATACTCCCAAAATCTCGGCCATTTACCTTTTATTTGAACCAACCCATTAAACCCTAACTTATCCTTTGCCGACTAAAGCAAAACACACACAAAAATACATTGCTCTTCCATACGAATTTCTGGACCATCTTGGTTATTTTTCCTGTGTTCTACATCATCTAAAGGAGCTAAGAAAAATACCCTTCGAATTATTTGTGGCCTGGTTTGATCGTGACGTATTTTTCTTTGTCGCGCGTGTTAAAGTGAGGTATAATTCGTTATAATTCATCCGATCTCCATAAAATTCGTTTCTCATTTTTCCTGAGTTCCTTATATCATATATGTTCTATGAAAAATGATTACAAGGTTTTTAGATCGTTCGTGAGCCCGTGGTGAATTTTGTGGTGTCGCGTGTAGATCCGAGAAGAAGAAATTCGTTCTAGCCAATCCCTACGTTCTAAATTCAGTTTTCTATTTTTCCTGAGTCCTTTATGATCTATGAACATCAAATAAAATGATTAGAACATAACATACATGATCTACGAATTATTAATGAATTAAACCACGAAAATGTGGGAAAATCACATATAATACTATACGAATTTTCTAGGAATGAAATATATTTTATTTAGACTTCTTATGATTCATATAATACTGGAAAAATGTTGGAATGATTTGTCATGGCCTAGATCTTTTAATTTCGAATTTACTTATTAACCGGGTTTTAAAATAAAACGTGAAGAAAGAAAAGGGAAAAATCGTACGATCTGGATTTTAAGAACTAGGGTTTGTTTTGATGTAAATTAATGATGTTAAATGATGTTCTAATGATTAGAAATGGTTTTGATATGTTAGGGTTAGGGTTTATATTTTAAAAAGGCTACACGAATTGTTTTTAAATGTTTAGGGGGTGTTTTGTAACTTTTAAAACTCAAGGGTTATTTTTAGAACTTAATTTGGACTGTGTATAATTCGTATAAAATATAACTTGAGGGTGCCATGTGTAATTTTTGTATTTAAAAAGATTAAAATGTTTTATTTGATAAATTGTAAATCGAATTGGAAAATAAATAAGTAGAGGGGTTAAAAGTGTAATTTTTGGAAAGTAAGGTGTATTCGTGTATTTCAACATGTTAAGGGTGTGTTGTGTCATTTTGAGGATTTAATGGATTAATATGTAATTATTGATAATTAAAGATTGAAAATGTAAATTAAGGGTTAAATATGTAAGTTAATTAATTTGAGGGACCTATTGTGTAAATTATGGAAACTTGAAGGTACATTCGTATAACTTGTTAAATTAAGTACTAATTGTGTAATTTTGATAAATAAAGGGTTTAATGTGTAATTATGGATATTATAAGGTTTAAAGTGTAACTTAATAATATAAAGGGTGTAAATTGTAAATTATGAAATCTAAGGGACTAAATGAGTAATTCTGGATAACTTAAGATTTGAATAAGTTAATTATGATATTTTTACTTTAAACCTCCATCTTTGGTAGATTTACACTTCAAACCCTAGAATATGGAAACTTGTCATATTTAACCCTAAACTTTTGTGACTTGTTAAAATACACCCTAAAGCCATAATATGATTCAATAATGACTTAACCTAAATGAGAATATGGAAATCTTACTAATTATGGAAACTTTCTAAATAAGGAAACTTTCTAAAAATAGAAACTTACTAAATTTGGAAACCTGCTAAAAATGGAAAGTTACTTAAAATGGAAAGGTTTGTAATTCTTTGCTACCCCTCTAGGTGTGAAGAAGGAGAGGACCTGATTCTGTGTCATCTTATTCATTTCTGAGTTTGTGGTTGCTTTTGGAATAAGGTACAGATATTCTGCCCTTTTTAATAAGGTGCCTTCGGCCTCTTGTTTTCTGATTTGAACCTATGATATGAACCTTTGGCATTTGAACCTTTGATATGAACCTTGAGATTTGGACTATGACTATATGAACCTTTGCTTTGATATGAACCTTTGACCTTTGACCCCAGTTTGATACCCGAGCCAAGTTCGTTTTCCTAGCCATGAAGGTAACATGGCCATGCCTGTGATGCACCACTGGCATGACTCGTGTGTGGTTCGAGTGATTAGCCACACCGTCCCCATTTTGATTTGATATGAGCTCACTATGATATGATATGATATGATTTGTTATGGCCAATATGATTTGTTCGGGGGGCGTATGGATGCATCCTAGGTTCGAGTCCGTGTTCGTGGACAGTTCGTTTTGATATGATATGGTGACTGAGGATGGGTGCAATCCACTTCTTTCACAAAGTTCGGGAGCTGATCACTCCAACTGGTACATGAGGACACCCCTCATATTATCGGCTTATTTGAGAGGCATCCCCTCTACATGATTTTGATATGATTATGATATGATATGTGATTTATTTGGGCTCGTGGTGGATGACTGTCCTAGACCTTTATTCTTGTACCTTATTCATATCTTATACATTATGCTATATTCGTTTGCTTCATTTCCGTTTATTATATATCTGTTCACTGGGCTTTTTAAGCTCAGCCGCGTTTCTTTTCCCGCGGCAGGTATCTAAGCTAGGAGCTTTTGGATTATGCTTTGGATGGGATGAGAGTTAGACGGAGCTTTGACCTTAGATGACCACCTTTATCTTATGACTTTGTTTTGGACATAGATTTCCTTTGTATTCGTATTTTGGATGTTTCTTTATCTTTCGAACTTATGTACTTATTCAAGTCGTGTTGACTTGATTTCCTTTGATATATTTATTAAGACTTCCGCTGTGTATTTATGTATGCTTTGATTTGTCACCATAATGTGATACTTCTACCCTTGTCGGGTTGGGGTGTTACAATTATGGTATCAGAGCCCAGGTTGCGACCTGTAGTACATAAGTCATGGCCTGTGAGTCTTATGGACCCTAGGATTTGACCCTTAAGACTTAAGTTTTGACTGGTGAGGTTTTGGGTAGACATTAGGATTCTGTTTCGTCTTTCCTTTCGTGCTTATTTTCCTATCTTGCTAATCATTTTCGAAATCGTTCAGATGGTGACTACACGACATCAGGACTATAATGGAGAGACCCCTGATTTTCAGGCTATGATAGCCGCAGCATTGGAAAACGCACTTCCTCAGTTGGTGACTCAGATCACCAACAATATTCAGAATGGGGCAGGTTCTTCCGGAGGTGGAGGTTCAGGACCACAAGGTGGTGGTGCAGGTTCAGGTCCAGCCGGTAATGGTGGTGGAGGTGCTCCACCCACGGGTATTCATGTATGGATAGAGAAGTTCACTAAGCTCAGGCCCCTCTCTTTCCGGTCAGCTGCCGTTCCCACTGAGGCAGAAGACTGGATTATCCACATGGAGAAGATGTTTAGAGTTTTGGGTTGTCCAGATGAGTTTAAGACGAGATTGGCTGCGTTTAAGTTTGAGGGCGATGCACAGAGCTGGTGGACAGCTTATACTCAGTCTCAGGGGCAGGATTTTGAGGAGACTTGTACTTGGGAGGATTTCATGGGTATCTTTTATAAGCAGTACATTCCAGTGGCTGAGCAGCAGCGATATGAGCGGGAGTATGGGAGCATTCGTCAGGGGGACCGGGAGACGACTGTGGAGTTTATGCAGCGATTTATGAGACTGGCCAGTTTTGTTGGGCCGGAGGTTACAGGGGATGCTTACCGTCAGGCTAAGCAATTCAAGTGGGCGTTGAAGAAATGGATATTGGATCGTATCGTGAATACGCCTCATTATGATGTGGCTTCGGTTGTGAATGATGCTCGCAACATTGAGATGTTGCATAGTGATGGTAGTGGTTTTAATAAGCGTGATAGGGATGGTAACCGGGTGCATTCCAGAGGACAGAGTCAGCAGGGACAGGGTCAGGATCTCAGAGGTCGGCAGGACCAGGTATCCGAGCAGAGAGGTCGACAGGACCATAGGTATGATCAGCGTGGTCGCCAGGACCGGGACTACAGTCAGAGGCGACAGGATTCTCGGGGTTATGATAGGCAGGTTTCTGGGAGGAGTGGGTACAACAACAACCCACATCAGTATCGTGATCAGTCTACTCGGGGTACTCAACCGAGTCATCAGTCGGGTTCTTCTGGATAGAGGAGGACTAGTGAGGCGTTACCTCCTCCACCGGTTTGTGTCACTTGCGGAAAATCCCATCCGGGGGTTTGTCATAGGATTACTGGGGGATGCTTTACTTGTAGGTCTACCGAGCACAGAGTGAAGGACTGTCCGCATGAGAAGCGGGCTGCAGCAGCAAACTCGGGTAGGCCGGCTCCTACTTCGGGTCGGGTATTCTCTCTTACACGTGATCAGGCGGCAGGCACGTCAGGTACCATTACCGGTCATCTTTATATTGGAGATAGTATTGTTTTTGCTTTATTTGACACCGGTGCTACACACTCTATAATAGCTAATACGCTTGCCAAGAAAATAAATATGACCCCAACACCATTGAATAATCTTATATCCATCTCTACTCCTATGAAAACCCAAGTCCTTATCGATTGTGAATATGTGAATTGCCCTCTGCGATTTGATGATTGTGTTCGTCCGACCAATTTGCTTCCCCTCGATATGATTGATTTTGATGTAATTTTGGGTATGGACTGGTTGTCTTCTCATAAGGCCACCATTGACTGTCATGCCAGGAGTGTGAGTTTTGGTGATATCCATCATCCGGACTTTGTTTATCACGGTTCTCAGCCTTTGAAGTCTGTTAAACTTATTTCTGCTATGAAAGCGCGGACCCTAATCTCTCATGGTTGTCTAGGGTTTTTGGCCTCTATTAAAGATACATCTTCTGAGGGACCTGATATTAGTAGTGTTCCCATTGTTCGGGAGTTCGCTGATGTCTTTCCCGAAGAACTTCCTGGTCTTCCTCCGACTAGGGAAGTTGAATTCTGTATTGATCTGATTCCCGGCGCCGAGCCTATCTCTAAGGCTCCGTACCGGATGGCTCCCGTTGAACTCAAAGAATTGAAAGTACAGTTAGAGGAGTTATTGGAGAACGGTTTTATTCGTCCTAGTGTTTCTCCATGGGGCGCTCCTATACTATTCGTGAAAAAGAAAGACTATAGTATGCGTTTATGTATTGATTACAGTGAGCTCAACCGCATTATGATTCGTAACCGTTATCCCCTACCCCGCATTGACGATTTGTTTGACCAATTGCAAGGGGCAAAGCACTTCTCTAAGATTGATTTGAGATCGGGTTACCATCAGCTTCGTGTGAGGGAACAAGATGTTCCTAAGACTGCTTTTCGAACCCGCTATGGTCATTACGAATTCCTGGTAATGCCTTTCGGCTTGACCAATGCTCCGGCCATTTTTATGGATCTTATGAACCGGATTTTCCATGAGTTCCTCGATAAATTTGTGATGGTCTTCATCGATGATATTCTCGTCTATTCGAAATCCGAAGAGGAGCATGAGCGGCACCTTAGGACTGTGTTGGAGATTCTTAGACAGAAGAAGTTGTACGCGAAGTTTTCCAAGTGTGAATTCTGGTTGAGTCAGGTCGCTTTTCTAGGTCACATTGTTTCTGCGGAGGGTATCACTATGGACCCAGTGAAGGTCGAGGCTATCACTAAATGGCCTAGACCTACGAATGTGACTGAAGTGAGGAGTTTTCTGGGACTCGCTGGTTATTATCGTCGCTTCGTTGAGGGTTTCTCACGGTTCGCCTTGCCATTGACACAGTTGATGAGAAAAGGGGAGAAGTTTGTATGGACTGAAGAGCGGGAGAACAGTTTCGAGGAGCTTAAGCAGAGATTAGTGTCGGCACCTATTTTGACTCTTCCGTCCGGTTCGGGTGGTTTCCAGATCTATAGTGATGCGTCTAAAAAGGGTTTGGGTTGCGTTCTAATGCAACACGGGAAAGTCATCGCCTATGCTTCGAGGCAACTGAAGCCGTATGAAGAGAATTATCCGACACACGATTTGGAATTGGCTGCAGTGGTTTTCGCTCTTAAAATATGGCGGCATTATCTATACGGCGAGTCATGTGACATTTTCACCGACCACAAAAGCCTCAAATATATTTTCACGCAGAAGGAGCTGAATATGAGACAGAGGAGGTGGTTAGAGCTCCTGAAGGATTACGACACCCACATCCAGTATCATCCCGGCAAGGCAAATGTTGTTGCCGATGCTCTTAGCCGGAAGGCGGGCATGGTTTCTAGTCTGAAATTTGAGCCTCGGATTCTAAACGATTTAGAGATTCTTGATGTTGAGCTTTGTGTTCGGGGTTGTGACGGTTATTGGGCGAGTCTCAAGGTTGAGTCCAATCTCATCCTGCGGATTAAAGAAGCCCAGAAGGATGACGGTGAACTCTGGGCTATTGTGCAGAACGTAGAAGATGGGAAGCAATCTGAGTTTCGGGTCGATGAGTTCGGTGTGGTATGGTTCGAGGATCGTCTTTGTGTTCCTAACGATCCTGATTTGCGAGAAGCTGTTTTATCAGAGGCACATAGTTCTCCCTTTACTATACATCCGGGTTCCACCAAGATGTACCGAGACCTGAAGCAGCACTTCTGGTGGAGCGGCATGAAACATGATGTGGCATCCTATGTAGCTAGGTGTTTGACTTGTCAGCAGGTCAAGATCGAGCACCAGAGAGCTAGTGGGTTATTACAGCCGTTAGATATTCCGACTTGGAAATGGGAGGAAGTTACTATGGATTTTGTTACGGGATTACCTATTACCAGAAGGAAACATGACGTGATTTGGGTGGTCGTTGATCGGCTGACCAAATCTGCTCATTTCCTACCCATTCGTGTGAAGTACGATGTTAATAAGTTGGCGGAGATCTTTAGGCAGGAGATTGTTAGGCTTCACGGAATGCCCACTGCTATTATTTCCGATAGAGATCCACGTTTAACTTCTAGATTCTGGAGGGGTTTACAAAAGGCTTGGGGTGCACGACTCAAGTTCAGTACGGCTTTCCACCCTCAGACAGTTGGTCAGTCAGAGCGGACCATCCAGACATTGGAGGACATGCTGAGGGCATGTGCGTTAGAGTGGACGGGTAGTTGGGACGAGTATCTTTGTTTAGTAGAGTTTGCTTACAACAACAGCTGGCATGCTAGTATTCGGATGGCCCTTTTCGAGATGTTGTATGGGCGGAAGTGTAGGGCACCCGTCTGTTGGAACGAAGTAGGAGAGCGTGTTATTGAGGGTCCAGAGTTGGTTCAGGTCACGAATGAGAAGGTAGATGTTGCTAGGGAAAAGTTGAAGGAAGCTAGGGCACGTCAGAAAAGTTATGCGGATAAGCACCATCGTGATTTGGAGTTTCAGGTTGGCGATCGGGTATTCCTTAAGGTTTCACCGTTTCGAGGAGTTAAACGTTTTGGAATCAAGGGCAAGCTGAGTCCTCGATTCATCGGACCATTCGAGATCCTGGAACGTATTGGAGAGGTTTCATACCGTTTAGCTCTACCTCCCCAGCTTTCGCATGTTCATGATGTGTTCCATGTATCTCTTCTACGGGGATACAACTATCATCCTCTTCATGCGGTATCTTATCCTTTCGATCAGATTCAACCGGATATGTCTCTTCCGGAGGAGCCGGAAGCTATTTTAGATCGTCAGGAACGGGTTATGAGAAATAAAGTCATTCCGTTCGTAAAGATTCTTTGGAAGAACCACCCAGAGCGGGAGGCTACCTGGGAAACCGAGGAATCGATACGAGCCAGTTATCCGCATTTCGTATTCTGATCCGGTATGTCTCTAATATGTTTTCGATCCTTTCATTTCTACTTCTTTGCAAATTTCGAGGATGAAATTTTTCTGTTAGAGGGGAAGAGTTGTAAAACCCTAAAATCCTAAAACATGTTAAAAGACCAAAATGCCCCTATAATCTTAAACTTTGATTAATAAGCTTATAATTGTACCAAATGAATTCCAAACTTTGAGAAATGAGCAAGACATGAAATAAAATCAATCCCTTTGCCACATTTGACATTTGTAAATTACCAAATTACATATTACACATTATATGGGCCGAAATTATTAAGCAAATTATTATAATTAGTATTTAACTTTATAATATATTCAAAATACATCTAAATACTAAGCAAATTATGGAAAGCATATCAAAATTGAATGGGTCCAATGTTAACCGAATTTTTCCCAGCCCATACTCCCAAAATCTCGGTCATTTACCTTTTATTTGAACCAACCCATTAAACCCTAACTTATCCTTTGCCGACTAAAGCAAAACACACACAAAAATACATTGCTCTTCCATACGAATTTCTGGACCATCTTGGTTATTTTTCCTGTGTTCTACATCATCTAAAGGAGCTGAGAAAAATACCCTTCGAATTATTTGTGGCCTGGTTTGATCGTGACGTATTTTTCTTTGTCGCGCGTGTTAAAGTGAGGTATAGTTCGTTATAATTCATCCGATCTCCATAAAATTCGTTTCTCATTTTTCCTGAGTTCCTTATATCATATATGTTCTATGAAAAATGATTACAAGGTTTTTAGATCGTTCGTGAGCCCGTGGTGAATTTTGTGGTGTCGCGTGTAGATCCGAGAAGGAGAAATTCGTTCTAGCCAATCCCTACGTTCTAAATTCGGTTTGCTATTTTTCTTGAGTCCTTTATGATCTATGAACATCAAATAAAATGATTAGAACATAACATACATGATCTACGAATTATTAAGGAATTAAACCACGAAAATGTGGGAAAATCACATATAATACTATACGAATTTTTTGGGAATGAAATATATTTTATTTAGACTTCTTATGATTCATATAATACTAGAAAAATGTTGGAATGATTTTTCATGGCCTAGATCTTTTAATTTCGAATTTACTTATTAACCGGGTTTTAAAATAAAACGTGAAGAAAAAAAAGGGAAAAATCGTACGATCTGGAATTTAAGAACTAGGGTTTGTTTTGATGTAAATTAATAATGTTAAATGATGTTCTAATGATTAGAAATGGTTTTGATATGTTAGGGTTAGGGTTTATATTTTAAAAAGGCTATACGAATTGTTTTTAAATGTTTAGGGGGTGTTTTGTAACTTTTAAAACTCAAGGGTTATTTTTAGAACTTAATTTGGACTGTGTATAATTCGTATAAAATATAACTTGAGGGTGCCATGTGTAATTTTTGTATTTAAAAAGATTAAAATGTTTTATTTGATAAATTGTAAATCGAATTGGAAAATAAATAAGTAGAGTGGTTAAAAGTGTAATTTCTGGAAAGTAAGGTGTATTCGTGTATTTCAACATGTTAAGGGTGTGTTGTGTCATTTTGAGGATTTGATGGATTAATATGTAATTATTGATAATTAAAGATTGAAAATGTAAATTAAGGGTTAAATATGTAAGTTAATTAATTTGAGGGACCTATTGTGTAAATTATGGAAACTTGAAGGTACATTCGTATAACTTGTTAAATTAAGTACTAATTGTGTAATTTTGATAAATAAAGGGTTTAATGTGTAATTATGGATATTATAAGGTTTAAAGTGTAACTTAATAATATAAAGGGTGTAAATTGTAAATTATGAAATCTAAGGGACTAAATGAGTAATTCTGGATAACTTAAGATTTGAATAAGTTAATTATGATATTTTTACTTTAAACCTCCATCTTTGGTAGATTTACACTTCAAACCCTAGAATATGGAAACTTGTCATATTTAACCCTAAACATTTGTGACTTGTTAAAATATACCCTAAAGCCATAATATGATTCAATAATGACTTAACCTAAATGAGAATATGGAAATCTTACTAATTATGGAAACTTTCTAAATAAGGAAACTTTCTAAAAATAGAAACTTACTAAATTTGGAAACCTGCTAAAAATGGAAAGTTACTTAAAATGGAAAGGTTTGTAATTCTTTGCTACCCCTCTAGGTGTGAAGAAGGAGAGGACCTGATTCTGTGTCATCTTATTCATTTCTGAGTTTGTGGTTGCTTTTGGAATAAGGTACAGATATTCTGCCCTTTTTAATAAGGTGCCTTCGGCCTCTTGTTTTCTGATTTGAACCTATGATATGAACCTTTGGCATTTGAACCTTTGGCATTTGAACCTTTGACATATGAACCTTTGATATGAACCTTGAGATTTGGACTATGACTATATGAACCTTTGCTTTGATATGAACCTTTGACCTTTGACCCCAGTTTGATACCCGAGCCAAGTTCGTTTTCCTAGCCATGAAGGTAACATGGCCATGCCTGTGATGCACCACTGGCATGACTCGTGTGTGGTTCGAGTGATTAGCCACACCGTCCCCATTTTGATTTGATATGAGCTCACTATGATATGATATGATATGATTTGTTATGGCCAATATGATTTGTTCGGGGGGCGTATGGATGCATCCTAGGTTCGAGTCCGTGTTCGTGGACAGTTCGTTTTGATATGATATGGTGACTGAGGATGGGTGCAATCCACTTCTTTCACAAAGTTCGGGAGCTGATCACTCCAACTGGTACATGAGGACACCCCTCATATTATCGGCTTATTTGAGAGGCATCCCCTCTACATGATTTTGATATGATTATGATATGATATGTGATTTGTTTGGGCTCGTGGTGGATGACTGTCCTAGACCTTTATTCTTGTACCTTATTCATATCTTATACATTATGCTATATTCGTTTGCTTCATTCCCTTTTATTATATATCTGTTCACTGGGCTTTTTAAGCTCAGCCGCGTTTCTTTTCCCGCGGCAGGTATCTAAGCTAGGAGCTTTTGGATTATGCTTTAGATGGGATGAGAGTTAGACGGAGCTTTGACCTTAGATGACCACCTTTATCTTATGACTTTGTTTTGGACATGGATTTCCTTTGTATTCGTATTTTGGATGTTTCTTTATCTTTCGAACTTATGTACTTATTCAAGTCGTGTTGACTTGACTTCCTTTGATATATTTATTAAGACTTCCGCTGTGTATTTATGTATGCTTTGATTTGTCACCATAATGTGATACTTCTACCCTTGTCGGGTTGGGGTGTTACAAGGAATCTCGTGAAAAGTAAATTGTCGCGGTTTGAAAAATGACCTGAAATTACGAGTTGTGACATTTTTGTTAAGCTTGGTCGTCCAATTGTTTAACGCTTATTTTGTTATTTCTTTTATATCTTATTGGTTCATGGTGCTGATTTCTTTTGATGATTCTTCTAGTGTATACTAGAATGGGAGATTCGCCATGGCAGTCTTTTGGGCATCAAATATTTGGTTGTTGTGCGCTAGGTACTCTTCTCATGGCCACAAACATTATAATACTTTTTCATGATTATCTACATGAAACATATCTAATTCAAATTATGTTCTGGTTAATATTGTAGTCGCTTTGTGTCAATTGAGCTAGTGTTGATATGATGGTTGTTTAAAACAGGAAATTCTTCCTGATTTGCTTAGTCGTATCCTTCTTGCTTGTGAAGCTGGTCTTGAGGATCCAGATGATGATGTAAGAGCAGTTGTTGCTGATGCGTTAATTCCCACTACACGCGCCATTGTTTGACTTAGTGGACAAATGTTGCATTCTATTGTGATGCTACTGTGGGATGTCTTGCTTGACTTGGACGATTTGAGCCCATCCACTAGCAGGTAATCTTTTTATTTCGTTAGTTTAACTTTTCTTTGATGAGAATTCGAATTTTGTTAACAAACTTGAATCAGAATAGGAAGAAGGTCCATTCCAAATTGCTGCAGAATAGGATTTTATTTGTGAAATTGATCCAGATATCATAATTGGTTATAAAATTTTGTCCCATCATCCTTGTCCCTCCTTTATTTGGAGTATCATACAAAGCTTACATATTAGTTGACATGTAGTATTTGCAATCCTCATAAACTTGTAATGTTGTAGTTCCATATTAACGTTGACACCCAAAAGAGTAGATGTTCTCTTAAAAGAAACTAACTTTTATAATGGTAAAATAAGTGACTACTTATTCATTATGTTTCTTATTTATTAGGTCATAAGTAAGTATGATTGGTGCATCATTGGACAAATTAAGGCATCAATGTGCATGTTTAGTGCATCCATTTGCATGTTTAGTGCATCCATTTTCATGTTGGACTTATTAAGGCATCTGTTTGCATGTTTAGTGCATCCATTCGCATATTTAGAGCATCTGTTTGGACATATTAGTGCATTCATTTTCATGTTTACTATGTAAATCAAAAATGATCTTTTCTTTCTAAACAATTAGGAAAATTTGGCATGTCAAGTGTGGTAAAGATGTAAAAGAGGCTCGAGGGGCATACCATCTCCAATGCGCTGTCAATGAAGGGATTTAAATTGAAAAGAGGAGGCCAAAAGAAGACCAACTAGAAGAAACATGGTTAAAGTATTAGTGTATTTTTTATGAAGCTAGGCTTGAGGCCTGCCATTATATCATTTATTGTGATCAAATATTACTTTTGACTGTATACAAATATATCCATTTTTATAAAAGATATCAACCAGTTTGCTTGTGGGAAATAACTTTGTTCTTTTTGAATTTACATGTTGATCTTATTGTCAAATGCTTTAGTTTCACAGACGATTAATGTAATGTGTTCCAATTTTTTCCATTACTCATAACCGTAGGCAATACCCTTATTTTGCACAACTGTGCAAACAATCAAAGCTTTTCACTTGCAACCTAAAAGTAAAAGATTTTGTCTTCAACAAGTTTCTAAGATTAACATGTGTGTCTATAACTATGTATTCTCTAAGTGTTTTACAAAATATCAAAACAAATATATAAGAGTTTGTGAACAAAAAAAAAAGCTAATGTAAATGTACAAAAGCCGAAACACCATATAGTTGCTCAGATAGCCCCAATATGTAGTCTTCTACAGACTTTTCTGTTCGACGGTAACAATCATGTCTACACTGTTCTTCATTAATGACTTGGCCTGCTCATTCTTTTCAATCTCCCACTGATAAAGAAGCTCGCTCTTAAAAGGTACTTTAGAGATGGGTACTTCCTGAAGGTTACCGTATAGTTTCGTGAGTTCCTGAAGAGTCACTGTGAAGCTGCAACGTGTACCTGAGTTTTTAAAAGGATAAACGATGAACGAGATAGTTGATAGCTTTTTCACATACTAGTCATGCAATTATTTTAGGCTTTCGTCAGAAACATAAAATACTACTTCAAATTATAAATCGAATACTCAGAACTATAAACTAACAAGTCCTTTTCTAGTAATGGCTATTGTTTACATCTCATTTTAATATTTGTTGTTTATATCCCCATAGCAACAAATAAAAAAATCATCAATAAACTATAATGGACTCTTTCTTTTACTTTAGAAAAAGATCATTCCCACTAGCAATGTTATCCACAACAAGAATCTCATTAGCAATTGTAACTAACTATACGGCATCAGAAGAATAAGGTACCAACGTGACTAAAAAGAGCATTTATGTTGTGTGTGACTGCACTGAATATTTGTTGTTTAACAGCTTGTGACAAAAAGGGAATGCACAATAAATGATGATGACATCATCATTTAACGAATGTAGTTGTTGTAAATCATTCCCTATCATATTTATAAATATGTGATCTCTTACCCCTTTGGTATCTGACTTGGTTTTGTTCCTACTGTGGTTTGACTTATCCTTGGGCTGTTTTTGGGAGATCATTTAGCATATTGAAGAGGTGTTTCCTGCATTCCAATGGGATATATATTAGCAATGATCAACATCTGTTTTCACAACCCTATATGCACAATGTATGATGTTTAGGATATACATGATTATAGATTCAAAAAAGTTGAATTCAAATAGGTCATTTTAACATATAATCAGGGCATCCATTAGCTAGGGAATAACTGTTATATAAGTCGGTGCATATCAATATCAACATAATCTTAAAAAATCAGTAAAAACGTTCTATTGAACCATTCAACAAGTCAATGATGAAGAATTGGTGCATCAAAGTATGAATTTAATGCATCACATTTATAAAATATCAATTAAGCATTTTATCAAAAAATACAAAGCCCGTTCCACTAGAAAGATGACAAAAACAATCAAATAAATAGTTGATGCATCACAATGTAAAATCAATGCATCACAGTTATGAAATTTCTTTTAGGCATTTTATCAAACACCTTGTGTGCAGTTTTCATAAACACTTTTTTCAGATATTTTTTTTTTTTCAAAATTGCCTCAAATAACTACACAGCATCATGTCACACAAAACTCTTAAAATTGGTACATCTATGAACACACCTGATCATCACCGAAGCAAAACTCATAAAACAAACCCCTAACTCATAACAAACAATAATTTGTGCAAATAAACTCTAACAAACTCATCATATATCTTTATATTTGATCTTAGATAACCAAAACTAACAAAATTATAATCGAAAAAAGTTATGATACTTACTTTGATCGACAATTTGAGAGATTAGAACGAGAGGATCTAATGAATCTGATGAGAAAACGTGTTTATTGTGTTGAACGTGTGAAAATTTGAAAGCAATAATCACCGTGTTTTTTCAGATTTAGGCATTTTATATGAAGAGAGTGAAGGGTGAGAACAAAATTACAAAACTTACCCTGAAAAATAAAGAAAGTTGCAATAAGGCCCCTTGAGTTGGGAAAAAAAGAAGGGGGAAGGGGAGGGGGTGATTTGCACTATTTTCTCACTTTTCCACCAAACTGTGTTTTTTCCTAGAACCAATATCTAATATATATATATATATATATATATATATATATATATATATATATATATATATATATATATATACTAAAAACCCGATCAATTTGTAAATTCAATCTCTAACCAAGATAGAATAAACCTAAAGATCAACGTTTTCCAAACAAAATATAAAACCGGAAGAATTGGTTATTCCCGGGTCATGATGTTCCGAACGAAGAGTGAATGGAACGATGAATTTCGTTTGTGGTCGGGTGATGTGAATAAGTGAAGAATTTTGTGATTGTAACTAAAAATGTGAAACATAAAATAAAAAGTAATTAAAAAGCATATAAAAAGATTAAGCTAAGCACAAATGACCAAAAACGCGATTAAAACTAAAAACGAGCCTTAGCAAGCCTTAAAACGGGCTCGGAAAATCAAAATCTTAAAAAAACTACTCTAGAAGTGCAAATTTGGTACCTAAATGTCCTAAATGATAAAAAGGAATTTTAGAAAAAAGATTTGTATTTTTCTGATTTTGTATTTTAATTTTTATGAATTAAAAACAATTTTGAAATAAAAAATATATAAACAATACTAAATTAAAGAGAAAAATTGTGAAAATTTCCAGAAAAGTACTTTAAGTTAAGCAAATCCTAGGAAAAATAAAAGCTAGGTTACTGCTTATTGAAAAAGCAATTAAAAAGCAAAAGAGAAAATAAGCTTAAATGATTAAAAAGCCTTAAAAGAAATACCTCTGCGACCTTGGTCAGAAAAGACCCAAGGGCGCAGATGGTGATGTTGTGTGTGAGTAAAGGTTGAGGTGGTTGAGGTCCCAGGTTCGAGCCTCGGCTCACCTTGGACTTCCCACTTCCCCTTTTATTTTATTTTTTAAATTTTCTTTTTGGAACTTGCAAATAAGCTAACAATAAGAACTTTTTGTAAAAGCAAACTTTTTAGAAATTAAAGAATAAGCCAGAAAAGCTAATACTAGCAGACTGCTTATAAGGAATAAAAAAAAACTAAGGCTAACTTCTATAGACCACACAAGCTTCTTAAAGCTTGTGTGTAAACTGAATAAGCTAAAAGAAATACTAAAAGGCAAAACTAAACAGAATAAGCAGTAATAACAAGCAAATAAGCACATAAAAAGAAAATAAGCAAATAGAGAAATATACTAATCCAAACAGCCCTCACAGGCACTTTTAGGCTATAAAATAAGCTCTAAACTAAAAGCTAAACCACATAAACTGAAAACAAATGAAATTCATCCACCAAAGAGCTAAAAGACAGAAAAGCAGAATTAAAAGAACTTATTAAGTGCTTAAAAATGAGCTAGTAAAGAGGGCTAATCAGACATGCATATCTGATGCATTAGTATATGAAATGGACTGATGAGCTACTTTTGAAGGCACAAATAAGCTACCAAAAAGCTATGATATGAACTAGGAATTGTAAATCAGTAACAAACTACAACTAAATTACTTTTATAATGATTTTCAAAAGCTTTTAACTCTAAATAAGCACTAATAAAGAACCTAGATAAACTGAGGCATACTGTTTTTTGGTTTTTGATACTATGATAGATTTAAAGGTAGAATTTTAACTATATGACTAAAACTTTGCATGAAACTTAACCAACTTATGTAAAACAACTAATATGACTTATATGAACTGAAAAACCACACTATTCAGGCCCTATATTTGATTTTTCAAAAATAAGCAACATTTGAGAGTTTAAAACCTTGAAATTAAGATAACCAATAAAGATCCTACAAACCTACTTGTAATAGCTTAAAACTCCTTAGTATTAGCTTAAAACTCCTTAGTATCAGCTTAAATGACTAAATTAGACCAAATTCAAATAGGCTTAATGACCTATGAATAGTGAAACTCATTTTTGACCCATTTCAATGCTTATGCCAAACACTCCCTTAAAACACCTTACACTGATTTTAAACTGATTTTGGTTGTAAAACTCAAATTTTCTCAAAAACAATTTAATATTAAGTTTATTCAAGTGATTTTAAGCATAAATCAGTATTAAAAAAGTGCTTATTTAATAAGCTAAGGCAATATGATATTAAGACCTCTAAATCACTTATATGCACAAAATGAAGTAACACATTGAAATAAGCTAACACAGCATCAAATCAACTTCACTTAAGCATAAATAAGACAAATAAACTCAAATAAGCAAAGAAATAAGAAGTAAACAGTAATAAGAAGTTTTAAAAGCAAAATGATGAAAAATTGAACTCACATTTGTCCTTTGCACAAACAAGGACATAAAATTGCTCCAAGAGCTGATCTACAAGCTTCAGCTTGTTAGAAACAAGCTGGTAAAGTCCAATAAGCCCTTCCCTTTTTGGCTTATCATCCAAGTGCTTATTCCATAATGAGTCAAGGTAATTTGAGTATGATTTAGGACAATTCAATTGATGACTATAGAAGCTCAAGGTAAGCTATGAGACAGCTTATTTGAGATCTAAAAATGGAAAATCAAAAATGCATAAAAGGGCTGCAAAAAATGGAAAATCAAAAATCATGCAATCTACTAAACCTATGAGTTGATTTGAGGCATTTTAGAACAAGGCCCTAAGGGATTATACTAGTACTTGAAATAGACTACATGGGATCTATAAATGCCAAAGATAAGAGCTTATTAAGCTTAAGCTTATACCTAGCTTAATAGGATAGTTGGACATCTAAAACTACCCTAGTTCAGTCATAACCTCAAAATTCTACAATTCAATAAAAGAGCTTTTAAATACAACTCATATAGATTAAATTAAGCACAACTAAACTTGACTATAAGGCAAATGAACAGTAATGGGTCATTTTTACCCATTTTAACCCATATGCCAAACAGCCCTTTAGGGACTGTTTTGGCTATTTTGAACTGAAAAGACCAAACATAAGCTATAAACTGATTCAAAAATATCTATGTAAGTTATTTTATCATTAATAAGCTACTTTCAAAGGGAAATAAGCAGTCAAATAAGCTATGGCTTATTTGACTGTTTTAAGGCTTTTTTGAACATTTTTAAGGCAAAAGTAGTAAACTAAGTAAAATGGTGTCTAACTAGGCAATAACTAACATCATTAAACTAAATAAGCAAATATTTATCAGATAAGCAAAAATAAGCATATGAACAGTAGCCTTGACTTTTTTTGACTTCTTGGAAAATTTGAAATATAAACTAAATAAATAAAAGAGAACTCACAAAAGCTAGAAGCAGACTATATAAGCTGAAATAAGCATAAACTAGAACTGAGGACTTGTAAATAATACTTAGTTTGAAGTTACTGAATGATCATTTAAACTAGAATTTTGACTGAATTGATACTAGATTTGGAAATTTAAATTGAAGCTGAATTTAAGGATACAAGAACATGAATTTAAGCTAAAACAACAAAGCTTATCTAATTCTTAACTTCAAAAAAAAAATCACTGAATTACACTACTTCTAATTTTAGCTAAAAAATCTACTCTCATTTCTGTGTGAGTGAGGGGACTTTTATATCATCCAAAAGGTTCCTTGGGTCTCTCTGAGCAAATCCCACCCGTTGGAATGGCTTGAATCAATCCCAATCGTCCAATTGTGTTTTGGCGGGAAATATTGGCTTGTGGATTTCCAAGCTGGGAAAATTGGTATCACGTGAAGGGTAGGCATGTGAAGGAGTAGCTGGAGGGGGGATGGAGTGTGGCAGAGGAGAAGCATGGGATGGTGTCAGGGGAGGACATGGATAGTGGTTTTGGCGGGCAATGGTTTAGGGGAGAGTGGTTTTGACTGGGTGTTTGATTTTTTTGGTTTTAGCTAAAATAAAAACGGGGTAAAGGTTTTTAGATTGGGCTTGTGTTTAGGGAAAAATGGGTTTAAAGGGTTAGTTTAGGGTAAAATGAGATAAAAGGGTTAGTTTAAGGTTTAGGTAATTTTTAGGTTATGGGTAATTAGGTGAGGGTAAATGGTGAAATGTAATTTTTGGTTTTGGGTTCGTTTTTCCAAGCTCGTCCAAATGCCATATCCTGGGTTAGATTTTGACTCCGACTTCACATGATGCTCAAATGGTGTCGAGTCGACCAAAAAATGTCCGTTTTTGCACTTTTTCCCATCCAAGCTCGGTTTTATCCATTTTTGCCCCGTTTTCAATCCTTTTGTACCTGAAACACATAAAAACACAAACCAATAATATTTGCTACAATATTTGATCTATTTGGGTGTTTTTGGTCATTTTTGTATCTAATATGGGTATAAAATGATGAGTAAATAGGCACTCATCAATCATTCATTCTTCTTACACATTTTAAGTCATTTACACATTCTTATCATGCTTTAGTTTTCACTACACATCATTACGTTCTTTCCCACGCACTTAGCTTACCCCATTCACGTTCTCGTTCCTTAACCCATCCTTTTGATTACTTATGCATTCAAGCAACTATCATTCTTTCTCGTCTTTTACATAACATCGTACTTTACTCCCATTTTATAGCTTTATGTTATTAAACACTTAACAATTAATGTGTCAACCAATCTTACTTTCATTTCCACTTACATGACATCGTTATC
Organism: Artemisia tridentata subsp. tridentata; assembly: GCA_021014915.2. Classification (NCBI taxonomy): domain Eukaryota; kingdom Viridiplantae; phylum Streptophyta; class Magnoliopsida; order Asterales; family Asteraceae; genus Artemisia; species Artemisia tridentata. Next base: position 332,022,708 of record CP139503.1, on the reverse strand, counting down.
ATTATTACACATTCATGTACATACTCAATCCTCATACATACTCACTCATTCTCATTTACATTCTTAACTTATCGCATTTATCTTTTAGCATTCAAACTTTTTCGTTTAATTTTCCATCCTCTATATACCAACACACTTCATCATAACTTCACGTTCACACTTAAACCTCAAGCACTTTACCCTACCGTTACCCCGTCTCTATACCACTTTAACGTTAGTCTTTAATCACTAAATATAATGAGACCATATGTTGGTCACATTTCATGCCATTATTCCCTAACCTCATTCTTTAACCTTCAAGTCATTAAACACTTAATCATTTATTCGTTAGTTTCATCTTGTCTTATCACGCTATACCTTAGTACACTTAATATCATTATGATCCACACTTAAAGCGTCATTACTTAATCTCATTCATTTTCTTTATGTCAACAAACCCTTAACAATTAGCGTGTTAATTCCATCTTATCATTACACATTATATTTTAGCACACTTTTCATCACTACGATCCATTATTTTAAGCGTTAATACCTTAAGTTACTTATTAACCCATCCCTTATACCATTTAGCATCTCTATTCACATCTTGCTATTGTTATCCTTCTATAACACACAATCTCGTATCATTTACCATTACGTTGATCCATTTACTTACACATCTATAATCCAATCATGAACTTATTCTTACATTCGTCAAACAACTCACTACGTGTCATCACCAATCAGTCGATTCTAATTTACTATTTCTATGTTCACTAATTATTCATCATTCAAGCATTTCTAAGACTAACATTTTTCCGTTTTCTTTTCTCCTTGCCTTACACATTTTTAATTACTCACATATCACCTTTCATTACTTTGACACCATCTTAGTAATACTCCTCTTTTTCATACTTTCGTACATATGAATATACACATTATATTTCAACTGAGTTGTCACATTACGCTTATCGCTTTCTTCTTAACTTCACGTTCTCCTCTTACTCCATTTTACACATGTTCATTCTTTTAATGTTATCTATTTCAATCCCGATTGACTCACCTTAATCTTGACATGGCTTAACCCAACGTTAAACATGAATTATTTTTGAGACCATATATTGGTCTTATGTTGTAATCTAAAACTCGTTCATCTACCCAACTTCTAACACTTCATGTCACAACAAGAATTCTAGTCATGACTAATCAAATTCAGGTTCCCTTGCAGTTTACTTTTCCAACTTATTCTACACATCACATTATAACACGCATTCATAATCACCTTGCCTATGACAAAATACCACTTAATACATAAACATCGGGCACATTTATACATACTTAGTCTCATATATACATAAGGTCTACTCTCAACATTCTTTCCATAAAAGATAAACATTACAAATCACTTATACTCCATTAGTCCATAATTAATTTATAATATATAACATTAAACATGTCTAAATTACACCATTTGTCTATTATTACTGAGGTACTTACCTCTTTACTTTACCAATCTTTGCAATATCTATTTCATTTATCATTCATTACTCATACATTTCTTTAATATCTTGCAACTACACATTTCAACAATTCGCTTTACTTAGACATCTAAATCCTCGTCACGTACACATCCCCATATATCATCTCACTTCCATCTATAACTCCTTACTATAACGACATTCTAATTTCGCCTTTCTATATCAAGCCTACCACTTATCACTTCTATACACATCTTTCTATTACTTCTATAGCACACAATCACATAGTCACATAACAATCACCGGCACTACCCGAGGTGCACGGTAATCTTATCACTTAAACACATCAAGCCTTCTACGGACATATATCACATACATGATAGCACATAAAACACATTCATAATTTATCATCATTAAACTCATATAGCAATCACATGATCCATCTCATAACTTAACAATCACACCCTATAACTTTAACAAATATTTGCCTGCATTACTTAAACTTAAGCTCAACGCGTCTACAAGTGGTTTAAGTCTAGGCAATCCTAAAGAAAACCTAATTCACTTAAACCGAAGCTCTGATACCAAGTTGTTACACCCCCTGACCGATTAGACCAAAATTTAAACTTTTTGCGCGGAAACGCTTGACTTTTACGGACGTCCTTACTTTTTGACCATTTATTAAAATCCATAAATATTCAGATATTGAGACTATTTTTAAATGAAACTAGACTCAATTACCTTCAAAATGACATGTGGCACGACCCCTAACGACTTACGGTTAAAAAGATATAATTTTTCAAAAATTACCGAAAACTGCCAAAAGACCACCCATCCGATCGGATTGCCCCCGCATCTGATTCGGATAGGTAGCATCTGATCGGTAAAACCCTCCATCCAATCGGATAGAGGCTACTGATCTACCGGAACATCTTTCAAGTCCCGTACTTGGAAACCCGACCTCCCGAACTTGATATTTCGCCAAACCTTCCAGATTCACTTAATATATCATTGAGCTCATTTCCATACAAAAACCTTTACCGTTTGACTCTCGAAAACGTACTTTACACAATCACGGGTTTTGCACCAAAACTCGTTTTGACCCATTTACACCACAAATCACTTATACCACTTCATTTACCCGCTAAACTTGGCCGACATCGTTACTTTAACATATTAAACATGTCCCATAGACACATGACCTGTTTACAACCCAAAATAGGTATATTCACACTTAATCCAAACGCCCATTTAACTTTGACTATAAACACATAAAACGTACTTTGACACACCGTTAGACCACCAAATCGTTATGACTCCATTAACATACGTTTTACAAATCATAAAAGGACTCTCGGGGGTACAACCTTGACTTGAGCTCGGTATCTACCTGAGCTCCTAATGCTTACTATCTTCCAATCCGCTTCCAATTCCTTAAGCTATAATCCAAGTACTTTCTTCTCGTCGTATATAAACCTACAAGGACATTGAAACACTAAAAGGTAAGCATTCGCTTAGTAAGTAACTAGATTAATACATGATTAATACTTCCTTTCACAATGTATGCATCAAGAACATCTTTAATCATTTGGCTCATAACCAAACCAATCTTGTTACCATTATCATAACAACATCATAACCATATCACATGAACATCATAACATTATACACATAACAAACATAGACTTACCTTAGACCTTTCAACCTCATGTCCTATCTCTTGATCCTCACTCATTAACATACCTCCTATTAACCCAACTTACTAATCCAAGGCTTAATCCTAACAACTCATTCATTAACACATAACATGAGAACATTCATATTAACATATAGTAATCATAGTTACTTACCTTAGCTTCCAAAGCTAAGCTACAAATCATGGTACCACCATCATCATCATATTCATCATTATCATCACCATTATCACATCATCACCATCATCTTCCTAGTTCATAATCATCAATATCAAGACTTATTAACACAATACATCATGATCAAGAGTTTACATAACCCATCAAACATACTCTATTTCTTTTCTAAATCATCATATGATCATAACTTGATCATATGATGAAATCCCACTTTACTCCTAAATCTTAACTGTAACACCCCCAAAATCGGGTCCAGCTGAAGCATACATGTCACTGGGGTGCTACTCAATTGGTATCATAACACAAGTACAAAGAACGGTTTTTACCTCATTCATTTAGAATAAAAATGTTTAACAAAAGTATTAAATTTACATTGTTAAATTCTTGTGCGGAAATTGGCCCATAAAAATAAGTAAAACGGTCCCCAAATGAATATCAGAGTTTCTTGGTCCCATAACCATGACATGCCATGCCAAGTGTGAGCTAGCACTTTAAGAACCTGAAAATACATACTAAAACGGGTCAACACGAGGTTGGTGAGTTCATAGAGTTTAGTGTAAAATGTAAAGCATTTGAATAAAGATTTCCCAGCAAAGGCATTGTAAATCCACTCAGTCCCAAGTCTCGCCCATACAAGACTTGCAACCTGTGTGTTTACAACCCACTGTCAAATAAAATTTGGTTTAGGTAAACAAGAGTAATATATGAACCACAAGATTTAATGTTAAGTGTGACAATGTCGCTATATAAAGATAAGTGTGACAATGTCGCCATATAATTAAATCTGAAAATGTCGCCATGACAATGTCGCCATATAATCAAATCTGACAATGTCGCCATGACAATGTCGCCATATAATCAAATCTGACAATGTCGCCATGACAATGTCGCCATATAATTAAATCTGACAATGTCGCCATATAATTAAAATAATACGTAATTAATGGTTCATAACATAGGCAATTAATAGTTAAACACGTGATACTTTTGAGTAACAAATTAAGTATTTAGCCAATCAATAATGTTTGAAAGACAAATCACATTTCAAGTAAAACAAGCATGGAGTTTAATTGTAAAACGAGCAGGGAGTTTAAATGTAAAACGAGCATAAAGTTAAATTGTAAAACGAGCATGGAGTTTAAATGTAAAACGAACATGTATTCTCCCCCAAAACATTTATAAAACAAGTAAAAATAGGTGTCATGAACTCACCTGAAACAACCGATATGATAATCAAAAGGAAAGCGCACGAAAATCGAGGTACGGACGCTCTAACCGCAACCTAAATTTGAATGATGTGCCTTAGATCATGAAATGATGTCGTGTATGCATTTTATGAAAGTTATATCACCCGTACATGTTTGTTTGTGAGTTTAGATATGAAAATAGCGTCATATCGTTATTTTCCGTCAATAGACAAAATATACCATTTTTGGACTTTTAGCAAGTATGTACCGTTATTACGCTATATTGTTTCTGAAATGTGTACTTTGGAAAGGTTACGACTCGCCTAAAAAAAGTAACCAAAACTCTACAACTTCCGTTTATGTTATTTGGTTCAAAACAGCTCTTGAAATGTCCAAAATCCATTCTTAAAAATAAAAATTGGTTACTGTTGGGAATTAAACCAACAGTTGGTATTGCCATGCATAAATTAGTACTGCTAAAGAATCGTTCAAGAATACACTAACAGTACTAAGTCAGTTAGTACTGCTGGTACAAGAAGTTAGTATTGGTTATAAGATGAAGACAGAATCGTGCATGGATAAGTATAGAATAGATATGATGTATATCTTATTAATATAGATTGATACGTATAATAGTTTTTACTTTTATAGGGCTCCTTGTGCTATAAAAGGAGATCCTTAGTTAGGGTTTTGATATATATCGCTAAGTCGTACGTGAAAGCTTCAAGGTTGTAAAACCCTAGTGATATTGTAGATCACTCGTAATATATTGAAGCTCGTTGTTTGATTAAACATTGTGTTCTTACTTTCACTGTTACATTTATCATCATACACAAAATCTTCTAAGTGTTAGCTATTAAATTCCGCGTGCTAGTTAACATTACTCAAAGTATCTATCTAACACAAGGCGTGTGTTTAGATCCTATCAAGTGGTATCAGAGACAGGTTCTGATACTTTGAATTAGAAGATCCAGAAGAACACTTTTATCTTACAACAACGAACATGGACATGGAGACTTCACAAACTTCAATCCTAGCTAAACTGCCGATGCTTAAACAGAATGAGTATGATCTTTGGAGGCTCAGAATTGAGCAATACTTTATGGTGCAAGACTATGCACTATGGGATATCATTCTTCTTTGAAGAAACTCTTGCTGATGGTTCCAAAGTTTCTAAACTTAATACTGAACCAGTCACTAATGAAGAGAGAGTCAAGAAGAAGAATGATGTAAAAGCCAAGAGTTTGTTACTCATGGCAATCCCTAATGAGTAAGTACTGAACTTCAGTCACTATGAGACTGCAAAGACACTGTTCGCAGCCATTGTTGAGAGATTTGGTGGTAATGAAGCCACCAAGAAGGCACAAAGAACTTTACTGAAGCAGGGCTATGAAAACTTTAGTGCCACAAGCACTGAAACACTTGATCGAGTCTTCAACAGGCTACAAAGGTTTGTTAGCCAACTTGCTAGTTTGAAGAATGTGATTCCTCAAGAAGACCTGAACATAAAGTTTCTCAATAGTCTTCCTGCTGAATGGAATACTCATTTTGTCATTTGGAGCAACAAGCCTGAATTGGAGAGAATGTCACTAAATGAGCTATACAACAATCTCAAGATTGTTGAACAAAAGGTGAAAAAGGGAGGAAACACCAGTACTAGTTCTGGAAACATGGCATTCTTATCATCTCTAAGCAATAGCAGTCCTGAAAGTGATGAAGCAGTTTGTACTGCTAGCCCTAAAGTTAGCACTGCTGGTGTAAAAACCAGTACTGCTAGCTTAAGTGATGAGACTATATATACATTTGTGTCAGAGCAATCCAGTGGGTCACATATCTATAATGAAGACTTGCTTCAAATTCATGATGATGACTTGGAAGCAGTGGATTTAAAGTGGCAATTGGCTTTGATCAGCATCAGGGCAAAGAAGTATTATCAAATGACTTGGAACAAGATCACCTTCAATAGAAAGGATGTTGCTGGCTATGACAAATCTAGGGTGGAGTGTTATAATTTTCACAAGATAGGACACTTTGCTAGAGAATGGAAAAGCCCAAGACAACAAACCTAACAAGGGTCAAGGGTACAAGAGTTAACAGGGAACAAGGAGAACAGTGAATGTGGAAGAGCCTTCTTCCAAGGTAATGGTAGCTGTTGATGGAGCTGGATTTGATTGGAGCTTCATAAAGGAAGAAGAGGAACCCGCCAACTTGGGTTTGATGGCCTTCTTAGACTCTGAGATACATGTGGTTCAAAAAATTTCAAATACTTGTTCAGCTTTAAAAGATTATGAGTGTCTTAAGAAACATTAAGATAATCTTAGGATAGAGTTTAATGAAGTAAACTTTAGTCTGTCAAATCATAAAAGAGGACTAGCTGTTTTAGAAGAACAACTTGTTTTTTATAGACAGAATGAGTCAAACTTTTCAGATGAGATAGCTATTCTAAAAAGGGATTTACAACTGAGAGATGATAAAATGAGTGGGCTTGTATATGAACTAGAAAAGCTTAAGAAAGAAAAAGAAAACATCCAGTTAAGTGTAGATACTCTTGAACATACTTCAAAAGGAGTTCAGAAAATCATAGAGAGTCAACTGGTAAACAAAGCTAAGTCTGGTTTAGGTTATAAGTCAGTTGCACCCCCAATTAGAGGAATGTTTGTCCCACCAGGAATTGACTTAGCTCATACAAGTTTAGAAGAGTTTAAGGACATTGATTTTCCTGGTTATGGTCCTAAAAACAATGAGTGCCCTACTAAGTTTGTCAAGGCTGAGGATACTTTTAAAAGTGCAAGTGAAACCTCACTCACTGAGGACAAGGTGTCCTCTGGTAGATGTTCAGATGCTCCAACCATAAAGGATTGGACATATGATGATGATGAGGATGATAAGGTTCAGTCTAAGACCAATAAGGTTGTGTCTAAGGATAGGTCCGAGTCTAAGGTAGATGTGAAACATGTTCCTAAAGTGGTAAAGAGTGAAAATATAAAACCAGTTAGGAATAATATAAGATATGCTGAGATGTATAGGTCTAAAAGTAGATCTTCAGTTCCTAAGGGTAACCAAAGGAACTGGAATGGTTTTAAATCTCAACAACTAGGTGATGAATTTGTGATGCAGAATAAAGTGTGCTTTGTATGTGGTAACTTTGATCATTTGGCTGCTTATTGTGACTTAAACCCATGGAAAAAGCAGGTTTATGGGAAATCAAGGGTGTATAGGAATACTACTGCTAGGGTAAATCAAAACAGTCCAACTAGATTGACTTACCCTAATAAAAATGTTAATATGACACCCAGAGCAGTCATGTTGAGGTGTTAGCAACAAAACAGTTTCAACTGCTAGACCAAATAAGTATGTTAACAAGCAAACTGTTTCATGTGCCAAACCATTCTCAAGTCATTACATTAGTGCACAAATAGTTAACAATCCCTTTTACATGAAAACAACTTTGAAAAATTAAACATGGGTGCCTAAAGTTAAAACTGGTAAGCCAGCAGTTCCTACTGCTAGGCCAACAGTTTCTACTGCTTGGCAAATAAGTGTTGTTAAGGGTCAATGGGGCAATGCTGTGAAGGCCTCAGCACGTTTGGTTAGGAAACCTACCAAACCCAATGGTGCATCAATGACTTTCAATAAATATTCTTATATTGATGCACGAGGCAGATCCAAGTCAGTGATGGCTTGGGTCCCCAAAAGGAACTAAATCCTTTATTTTGTGTGCAGGAACATCCTACAAATGATGGAGCAGATAGAGGATACTCAGACAGTGGATGTTCAAGGCACATGACTGGTAACATGTCATACCTTTCAGACTTCATAGCTCTGGATGGAGGACCTGTTATCTTTGGAGGAGGTGCTGGTGGAAAGATTACTGGTAAAGGTATTATTAAAACTGGTAATCTTGACTTTGAAAATGTGTATTTTATACCAGAGCTTAAGTACAACCTTTTTAGTGTGTCACAAATTTGTGACAAACAGAACAAGGTTCTTTTTACTGATACTGATTGTCTTATTCTTTTTCCTGACTTTAAGCTACCTGATGAAAGTCAAGTATTGCTTAAAATCCCCAGAAAGGGTAACACATACAGTGTTGAGATGAATAAGCTTGTTCCTAAAGAAGGTCTTACTTGCCTTGTTGCAAAAACCACATTGGATGAGTCAATGTTGTGGCATAGAAGGCTTGGTCATGTTAATTTTAAAACCATTGACAAGATTGTCAAAAATGGATTGGTAAGAGGTTTACCTAATAAGCTTTTACAAAATGACCAAACCTGTGTTTCTTGCCTTAAAGGTAAACAACACAGAGCCTCTTGTAAGCCCAAAGTTCATAACTCTAATACTCAAGCTTTATATATGCTTCATATGGACTTGCTTGGTCCTACTTCTGTGAATAACTTGAATTTTAAAAGGTACTGTCTTGTCATTACTGATGATTATAGCAGGTTTTCTTGGGTTTTCTTTTTGAGAACTAAGGATGAGACTACTGAGATCCTTAAGTCCTTCATTGTTGAAGTAGCACTACAAGAAAAGTGGCTTTTTAGGACCCCCCATAAGCGTCATAAAATGGTACTTTTTAGGACCTTTCATTTAATAGGACCAAGGATGAAAGTGTTTCATGTAAGTCGGTCGTAATAGGTCCAAAGCGTCCTAATATCTCAAATACCTTATGAAACCAATTTTATGGTCGTATTATATGACTATGAATAACCCAAATAGCGTCCTAATAAAACCATATTAGGACACTTTTACAATGTTTTGACATGTGCTTACCTACTTTTAATCTTTTGACACACTTAAAAAGGTCCTTAAAAGTTTGTTAGGACGCATATGATGCAACATCATAGCTATTTTAGCAACCAAGAAAAAGGTCTTAATAACTCAAATAAGATTAGAATACCAATTTTATGGTCGCATAATAGGTCAAATAACGTCCTAATAAAACCATATTATGACACTTTTACAATGTTCTAACATGTGGTAACCTACTTTTAATCTTTTGATACACATACAAGTGTCCTTAAATGTTGATTCTTAGGACGGTTATCATATAACATTATAGTTACTTTAACACCAAAAAAAAGGGTCCTAATATCTCAAATACGATTATGAAACCAAATTTATGGTCGCATAATATGTCCATGAACAACCAAATAAGGTCCTAATAACAACATATTAGGACACTTTTACAATGTTCTAACATGTGGTTACCTAATTTTAATCTTTTGATACACATACAAGCGTACTTAAAAGATAATTGTTAGGACGCTTATCATGTAACATTATAGCTACTTTAGCACCAAGAAAAGGGTTCTAATATCTCAAAGAAGATTATGAAACCAATTTTTTGGTCGTATAAAATGTCTATTAACAACCTAAATAACGTCCTAATAACAACATATTAGGACACTTTTACAATGTTAAGCGTCCTTAAAAGTTTATTGTTAGGACGGTTAATAAGTTTAATAAGACAATTTCAAAGTCCTAACAAGTCATATGATAGGACGCTATTTTCAGCATGCACACTCTATTATTACGATATGAATAAAAGATCAACTAATTATTAAATGAATAAAACGAAATTGTATTTCAAATAAGCAATTGTCATAACAAAAGCACTAAACATAAATAAGGTAGACACTATCCAACATAAAGTCTTGTAACATTAAACAATAAATTAAAACAACAAGAAGCTTAGTCCGGGGTCATCATGCATCCTTTCTCAATCCTCACGGACCACCTACAAATAAACATCCATGTATAAGCATTAAGCTCCATGTTATTAAAATTATTAGTATCACAAGATTAACAAAGACATACCGAGATAAAGGGACAAGGCCATGCTATGGTTGCACCAACACAGTCTGCAATTGTGGCAAATAACCCATATGGTCTCACCAACATTTCATCTCTTTTTGTTGGTACTTGAACGTTTACCTCACACCATCCTCGTCCAATCTCTGTACCACCAACTAGATCATTTGGGTCCAAGCTCCTCACCCATCCTTTTGCTACAGTCTCGGTTGAGTTTAGAATGCTTTTAAGGAAAACTTCATCCCCGACCTAGATTTCAGTTTTCAACAAATATTTATCAATTTATAGTCAGACACATGTATTAGCTTAAACAAATGTAATATGCAGGTAATGATATGAATTTAAATGGTGCCTCAACCTCTAATACAAATGCTACTGCAGGTATGGAGGCTGGTGTATCCAAAGGAGGTCAAAAGCAAATAAATTTGCAATCTAAGCAGGTTTATAAAGTAGTTAATGATAAGAGAAATAAAAGTAGTATTAATACTATAGTAGGGTATCTCCAAACAATAATCTGGTTTTGGGAATTTCATTGGGTGCTCAGGAGTTCATTCACATTCTTTGACCATACGAGATTGCATACCTCCCATTGTAACAACACAATGAATTAGCAGTCTATTTACCAAATGTCTAAACTAACTTTAATGATGACAAAAAAAGATAATGTTGTGACCCCAGATCTATATCAAGCATTTTCAAATCTATAATGGCAAGTCCAGAACTTTCAACTTTGATGCATTACCATACAAAATATAAACCAGAGATGTACAGATGTAATGTACAATTCATAATATAGCTTCTTTTCTTTATACTTTTCTTTTTTCCTTTTTTTTTTTAATTTCTCGCTACTACTCTAAATCAGCGAAAACCATGAAAAGATATCAACAGTGTGCTATTAGCGAACTTAGCCTACTACTAATTATAGCAAACATTCATGAAAAATCCTAAAACTGGAAGGTAACAGTTCTGATGGATAAATAAGGCGTCATATCATCAGGATCTTTAATTTAAATGACTTCTGATCCAATAAGCATGATCCGATTTACACGTTAATGAAATGTAAAGTACAAGAACGTTACATGGCTACCGGTATCCATGCAGCTCAGGTGAGAATTAGTGGTTGTGTTCCAAAATCGTATCCATGCAGCTCAGGTGAGAATTAGTGGTTGCAATCCAATAACACAAGCACACTCAACAACTTCAGCTCCAACACGTTCTGCAATATCATGTTCACAAACATATATTATTGGTCTGATCAATGATTAAATATGATTGTAACTCAATATAAATGATGGAACGTCCCATTTCTGCACACCTGAACACACATAATATGCTTTTCTATAACAATGACAAAACTTACAAGTAAGAGCAAAAAGTAGTGTCAATTCATTGTTTATTTTCACTATAAGTCTGATATTTAGCTTCTGTGACTGATTACAGAGCTGCTCGGAATAATTGAAGTTAGTAACTAAAACCCAGTAAATTTTCTTATATCACTCAGCAGTGGCAATTTTGACCCATTTACTTATGAACATGTTCACTTGGATGGGTGAAATGGGTAAGATGAAAAAAAAAGTAACTAGGGAGGAAACAGGTTAAATATGTTGAATAAGCTGAAAGCCGCTAAAGTGTATTCTTATTGCATAAAAAGTGTAGTCTTGCACAATTTGGCACTTACCAAAAAATTACTAGGTTGACCCATTTACCTAACCCACCTAATCCGGCCTATTGCAGAGACACGCAGTAAGAGGGAAGCGCTGTATCTCTATTTATGAAGCAATAATAGGTATAGATGCACTAATACTCAACGTAATCAACTATTTGAAAGTTTAAATAAGTTATTCAGTCATACCTTGAAACTTACAATTTCCCCAAACTTCAAAAATTCTGTATGCACATCTTCATAGAAGTCTTCATAACTGAGCTCAACCTCCTCTTCTGTATACTGTAGAGGTCAGAAATTCCGAAGTCAAATTATACACAATAGCTTATTATAAAAAAGAAAAAGAAAGAAATTAACGCATGTTAATAGGATCACACAAAAATACCACAAAACCAATCTAATAACATGGCATGGTGGGGTTAAGGAACTTAACACAGAACGGTATTCGTATTTGTTTACTAGGACCAAAAATAAAATTTATGACCAATCTTATATATATCACCACATTATAATTTACTTTGTTTTAGTCATTTAATGGATAATTTTTTATACTGTAACTAATAAGCCCGGTTTGAAAATTTGACTAAATCCGCAACACCCTTTAATATAAATGCTTCAGACAACTTTTTTCCTAACCTAAATTACCTAATGGGATTGGAAGACAGTGAGAAAAAATTTGCTAATGGTTAACAATGCTAGAGATGAAGAACAAGTAACTGTTCGCTATTATAAGTTAAAATATACATGTACTTTTGACTAAAACAAAGCATAACTAAACGAATCCAAACCCTGAACCACATCAGTCGACAACAAATCGCCACTATCTAAATAAGACAACCACACTCACGTCGTGACTCGTAACGAGTCACGACGTGACTCACCCTAATATGTGTCAAACAAAACAACGACAACAATAAAATGATCAAGAGGAGTAAGCTTATCGCAACCAACAACAAAGTAAATACCAAATCCGAGTCAAATCTAAACTATAAACAAAACCAAGCACCAACCGAACATGCTAATCTAATTTGAACCGAGGCAACAAAAAGCAGATAAGCAAAGGTATATACAGTTCGGATCACCCAATCAGGTCGTGACTCATAATGAGTCATGACTCGACTCCATACGAGTCAAAATAATTAACAACAACAATAAACCCAATGCGAATCTAGGATATCACATCCACACAGAAATATAGCCAATATCCGAGTCAACTCAACTCGGTGAGTTGACTCGGTCGAGTTGAGTCGACTCGCCCACGAGTCAGACGATTCTCGGTTTCAAAACATGGATCCACACAAGTTTTAATAGAAAACATTAATTTTAGTTTCATTTTTTTAAAAATCTTTAATATGAATTTAAACCTGATTAGGGTTTGATTAAAATGAGGAAAATAAGTAAAAGAGTGGTTCAAGTGTTTTACCAACGAGGGAGGAGGGAAAAAAAGGGTGGTGGCGAGTGGTGGTGATGGTGGTGTGCGGATGTGGTGGCTTCAAAACATGATCAAACGAGCTCCTCTTGGTCTCATACTCTCCAGAAAGGGTCTCCGTTGCTTGATCTATCGAATGGTATAGGTTTGGGTTTCGCCGGAAAATTTTCCATCGACGGTGGCTGCCAGAATTGTGGCCGGACGGAGGTGGGGGAGGGGTGAGAGAGATATGTGTGTGAGAGTGTGTAAAAATGAATAAAATATAAAAAAAATTCGCCTTTTATACCCTGTGAGGGACTAAACCTGGCCAAATCATAGTATGGGGGCGGGGGGTAAATTTTGGGCGGGGGTATAAATTGCCAACTGGGTAAAACTTTTGGCATAAACAATGTGGGACCCATTCGACGTACCAAACAGACTCGAAAAATTATGAAACTTGCTTCATTATTCCCGAAATAATTTTTCTGATAAGAACGAGTATAAATATGCATAACTTTATCGAAATTAATTTATTTGGCAAATTCGATTCGTTTCGCATGTTTTAGGTTATGTTGGCTCGATAAATGAATAACTCTCACGTTTCAACAAGATATCCACTGTTATTCAATCCAAAACAAGTTCAAAGAGTTTTAAAAGCTAAGGATAATCAAAATAGTTATTTTGGCTCGTAGAACAAATTTTGGAAACTTGTCGGTTGTTACACTAGCTTTGGTGTTTTGCAGCTCATTCACTTGTCCGACAAGACCAGTGACCATATTGGTTAAGGTTTCGACTTGGTCACGTAGTTAGTCATCTTTCTTGGTACGTTCCAGCTTTGCGGACTTTTTCACCCTTTCAGACGCTTAGGAGATTAGATCATCCCTTTTGAGCCTAGTTATCTTCTTTGTTTTCTTGCTTGTTGAGACACTGGAGGTGATTCATGGACAATTGGTGGAGAATGTGGAGGAGTGGTTGGTGGTGTTTGAATATGACGGTCGTCTTCCTTTTCCTCAGCCAGCCTTTCTTCTTCCTCCCTCTTCTTTTCCAATTCCAGCTCTACAGCAGCTTTATTGATCTCTTCCTCATCAATAAACATCTTATTTGTCTCATCATCCTTATCCATGTCAAAGTCCTTCGTCTGTTCATCCTCATTCTTTTCCTCGTCATTACCAGGTTGATTAACCGGATCAGGACGAGGTGGAGTAACCCCAGATCCACCAGGTTGATTAACCGGATCAGGACGAGGTGGAGTTACTTCTTTTACTACCCCAGACCCACCGGGTTGATTAACCGGATCGACATAGGTCTGGTCTTAACCAAATTATTTCGTCCGTTTTTACACGTTTTCGTCCATATTTACACGTTTTCGTCCGGTTTTACACGTTTTCGTCAGTATTTACACGTTTTCGTCCGTATTTACACGTTTTCGTCCGTTTTTACACGTTTTCATACGTATTTACACGTTTTAGTCCATTTTTACACGTTTTCGTCCGTATTTACACGTTTTCGTCCGTATTTACACGTTTTCGTCCGTTTTTACACATTTTCGTCCGTACTTACACGTTTTCGTCCGTTTTTACATGTTTTCGTCCGTTTTTACCATTTTTTGTCAGTATTTACACGTTTTCGTCCGTTTTTACACGTTTTTGTCAGTATTTACACGTTTTCGTCCGTATTTACACGTTTTCATCCGTATTTACACATTTGCGTCCGTTTTTACACGTTTTCGTCCGTATTTATACGTTTTCGTCCATTTTTACACGTTTTCGTCCGTATTTACACGTTGTCGTCCGTTTTTACATGTTTTCGTCCGTATTTACAAGTTTTCGACCGTTTTTACACGTTTTCGTCCGTATTTACACGTTTTTGTCAGTATTTACACGTTTTCATCCGTTTTTACACGTTTTCATCCGTATTTACACGTTATCGTCCGTATTTACACGTTTTCATCCGTTTTTACACGTTTTCATCCGTATTTACACATTTTCATCCGTATTTACACGTTTTCGTCCGTTTTTACACGTTTTCATCCGTATTTACACGTTTTCGTCTGTATTTACACGTTTTCGTCCGTTTTTTACACTTTTTCGTCCGTATTTACACGTTTTCGTCCGTTTTTACACGTTTTCGTCCGTTTTAACACGTTTTTGTCCGTATTTACACGTTTTCGTCCGGATTTACACGTTTTCGTCAGTATTTACACGTTTTCGTCCGTATTTACACGTTTTCGTCCGTTTTTTACACGTTTTCATACGTATTTACACGTTTTCGTCCGTTTTTACACGTTTTTGTCAGTATTTACACGTTTTCGTCCGTATTTACACGTTTTCGTCTGTTTTTACACATTTTCGTCCGTACTTACACGTTTTCGTCCGTTTTTACACGTTTTCGTCCGTTTTTACCATTTTTTGTCAGTATTTACATGTTTTCGTCCGTTTTTACACGTTTTTTGTCAGTATTTACATGTTTTCGTCCGTATTTACACGTTTTCATCCGTATTTACACATTTTCGTCTGTTTTTACACGTTTTCGTCTGTATTTACACGTTTTCGTCTGTTTTTACATGTTTTCGTCCGTATTTACACGTTTTCGTCCGTAATATATGCAAACCACAGTGACTGAATCAGTAAAAAAAAAACTTCAGTGACTGAAAGTGAAAAAAAAAAAAACCACATTGACCATTTATTTAATTAACTCTTTAGATTAAAAATCCAAAATCTCTTCGTTTTCACTATTCAAACACGTATCACGAATCGAGATCACAAATTCCATTCATCCTTCGTTGGGGATAACGAACCGGGTTACACATACTTCACTTGTGGTTCCTAGGAAATAATTACACATTGATTTTAGCGAATCAAATTTTTGATAAACATTCTAAAAAACTGATATTTTATGACTCAAATATGAAGTGTCCTATTATGGTGTATGATAATATAACCATAATAAATAATCGTCTTATAAAGGTTAAGGTTATAAGACCCAAGTGTCAAAGGTCCTATTAAGTTTTATTAAAATATAACTTTTCCAATTAAGCGTTCTATAAAATTGATGTTTTATGACTAAAATTTCAAGTGTCCTATTATGGTGTATCAACCTATGAGACCCAAGTGACAAGGGTCCTACTAAATTTTGTTATAATAAAACTGTTGCGAATAACCGTTGTAAAAACCTGATGTTTTATTACTTAAATAGCTAGTGTCCTATTAAGTTTTGTTATAATAAAACTTTTGCAAGTAAGCGTTCTATAAAACTGATACTTTATGACTCAAATTTCAAGTGTCCTATTATGGTGGATGAATTTATGAGACCCAAGTGTCAAGTGTCATATCAAGTTATGTTTTAATAAAACTTAATTTGAATAAGCATTATAAAAAGCGGATGTTTTACGACTCTAAAAAGAAGTGTCATATTATGGTGTATCATAAAAAAACCATTATGAATAAGCGTTCTATAAAGGTTAACGTTATAAGACCCTATTGTCAAGGGTCCTATTAACTTTTGTTATAATAAAAAATGTTTGCGAATAAGCGTTCCATAAAACTGATGTTTTATGACTCAAATATCAAGTGTCCTATAATGGCGTATCAATCTATGGGACCCAAGTGTCAAGTGTCATATTAAGTTATGTTTTAATAATACGTTTGCGAATAAGCGTTCTAAATAATTAATGTTTTATGACTAATGTATCAAGTGTCCTATTATGGTGTATTTTAATAAAACCATAATGAATATGCGTCCTTTAAGGGTCCTATTAAGTTTTGTTATAATAAAACTTTTGCGAATAAATGTTCTAAAATACTGATATTTTATGACTAAAAAACAAAATGTCATATTATGGTGTATGATAATAAAGCCATTATGCATAAGCGTCCTATAAAGGTTAACATTATAATACCCACGTCTTAAAGGTCCTATTAAGTTTTGTTATAATAAAAAACGTTTGCGAATAAGCGTTCCATAAAACTGATGTTTTATGACTCAAAAATAAAATGTCCTATTATGGTGTATGATAATAAAGCCATTATGCATAAGCGTCCTATAAAGGTTTACGTTATAATACCCACGTGTCAAAGGTCCTATTAAATTTTGTTATAATAAAACTTTTTGTGAATAAGCGTTTTAACTAACTGATGTCTTATGACTCAAAACTCAAGTGTCCTATTATGGTGTATTATAATAAAACCATAATGAATAAACGTCCTATAAAGGTTAAAGTTATAAGACCTAAGTGTCAAGGGTCTTATTAGGTTATGTCATAATAGGACATCTAGTGATCAAGTGTCGTATTACACTATCACATAATAGGACACCAACAACTAAATGTCTTATAAAGTAATTTATTAGGATCCATATTTTAAGTGTCCTATTAAGTTATATGATAATATGACCCCAAATAATCAACCATCCTATTATATAACTTTTTAGGACACCGCCTAAGTAGCAAATATTTAAAAAGGACCCTAAACGCTCATATGTCCTATTAAACAGTTTTTTAGGACTCCATTATCATACCGTCCTAGACAAAGGGTCCTAAAAAGCCACTTTTCTTGTAGTGTAGAAAACCTAGCTGATAAGAAAGTAAAAATAATCAGATGTGATAATGGGACAGAATTTAAGAATAGGGTTATGGATGAGTTTTGCAAGTAGAAGGGTATTAAAAGGGAGTTTAGTGTAGTTAGAATCCCACAGCAAAATGGAGTAGCTGAAAGAAAGAATAGAACTCTTATAGAGGCTGCTAGGACAATGTTAGCTGACTCTAAGCTACCTATTTCATTTTGGGCTGAAGCAGTTAGTACTGCTTGTTATGTTCAGAATAGGGTTTTAGTAGTACAACCTCACAATAAGACTGCTTATGAACTTTTTAGAGGTAGAACCCCTGCCTTAAGTTTCATGAGACCTTTTGGTTGTCATGTCACTATCCTTAATACCAAAGACCAACTAGGAAAGTTTGATGGGAAATCAGAAGAAGGTTTCTTTGTTGGTTATTCTTTGCACAGCAAAGCTTTTAGGGTGTACAATAAGAGCACCAAGCATGTAGAAGAGAATCTGCACATTGAATTTCAGGAGAATATACAAAATGTTGCAGGTGTTGGTCCAGATTGGATCTTTGATATTGACAGTCTTTCAGATTCTATGAATTATGTGCCTGTTACAGGTACAAATACTAATGATCATGCAGGTTCTGAAGATGATGAAGATCATATCTTGATGCCAATCTTGGAAGACAGTCCATAGTGTGGTACTTCTACAAAGAATGATGACGTTCCATCATCAAGTGGTGCAGCTAAAGAGAAGGATGTTGAAGCAGACAATAAACAAGCTGGTAAAAAAATAGAAGTTCCAACAAGCAGTACAAATGGAGTTAGTACTGCTGAGCCAAAAGATCCTACTGCTGGGCAAGATGGTCCTACTACTGGATCAAGTTCTGCCACTGTTATCCCAACAGTTACTACTGCTCCACAAGATGATGATTTTGATACCTTTGGAGCTGGTCTGCACAACATGCCTATTTCCTATGATATTCCTTCTACTCCCCAAACTACAATTCACAAGAACCATCCACTTACTAATGTGATTGGGGATGTCCAATCTGGAGTGAAAACTAGAAGGCAGATCCAAGATCCAGATCATCATGGTTTTCTCAGTGTTATATATGAGAAAAAACACCATGAAAATGAGCATGAATGTATTTTTGTATGCTTTCTATCCCAGATAGAACCCAAAAATGTGCTCAAGGCTTTAGAAGAATCCAGCTGGGTTGAGGCAATGCAAGAAGAACAGCTTCAATTCAAAATTCAGAAGGTATGGGTTCTGGTTGACTTGTCAAGGGGCATGAGAGTCATTGGTACAAAGTGGGTATTCAGGAACAAGAAGGATGAAAGAGGTATAGTTATCAAGAACAAGGCATGGCTTGTAGCTCAAGGTTATACTCAGAAAGAGGGCATTGATTATGAGGAGGTTTTTGCACCTGTTGCAAGAATTGAGGCAATAAGGCTGTTTCTAGCTTATGCTTCATTTATGGGATTCATGGTCTATCAGATGGATGTGAAGAGTGCCTTTCTGTATGGTACTATTGATGAGGAGGTCTATGTTTATCAACCTTCAGGCTTTATAGATCCTGATCATCCTGACAAAGTCTACAACGTGGTGAAAGCTCTCTATGGCTTGCATCAAGCTCCCAGAGCTTGGTATGGAACTCTGGCTAACTATCTCTTGAAGAATGGGTTCCATAGGGGAAAGATTGATCAGACTCACTTTATCAAAAAGGACAAGGGTGATATTTTATTGGTTCAAGTCTATGTCGATAATATCATTTTTTGTTCTACCAAGAAAGAGATGTGCAGAGAGTTAGAGAAACTAATGAAGGATCAGTTTCAGATGAGTTATATGGGAGAATTTACTTTCCTTTTGGGGCTACAAGTAAAGCAGAAACCAAATGGTTTTTATAAGTCAAGACAAATATGTAGCAGAAATCCTGAGAAAGTTTCAATTCTCAGATGCTAAAGTTGCTAGCACACATGTTGATAGGGAGACACACTTACTTTTAAAAGATCACATTGGTGAAGATGTGGATGTACACACATACAGATCTATGATTGGGTCTTTGATGTATCTTACATCATGGAGGCCTGATATTATGTTTGCAGTATGTGCTTGTGCAAGATTTCAGGTCACCCCCAAGGTGTCTCACTTAACAACAGTAAAGAGAATCTTTAGGTACCTTAAAGGTCAACCTAACTTAGGTCTGTGGTATCCTAAAGAGTCTGCATTTGATCTGGTGGCATACTCAGATTCGGATTATGCTGGTGCAAGTATGGATAGGAAGTCAACAACTGGTGGTTGTCAGTTCCTAGGATGCAGATTGATCTCTTGGCAGTGCAAGAAGTAGACTATGGTGGCCACTTCTACTACTGAGGCTGAATATGTGGCTGCTGCAAGTTGTTGCACTCAGGTTGTTTGGATTCAGAATCAGTTAATTGATTATGGGTACAATTTCTTGAACACAATAATTTACATAGACAATAGCAGTACAATGTGTATCATAAAAAATCCAGTTCAACACTCAAAAACTAAACACATTGAAATTAGACATCACTTTATAAGAGATTGTGCTGAAAAGAGGTTAGTTCAGGTTGTCAAAATTCATACTGATGACAACTTTGCTGACTTATTAACAAAGGTTTTGATGTGGGGAGGTTTCAGTACTTGGTTACTCGTATTGTAATGCTTAACCCTTAAAATTCTAATGTCTAAAGTGTTTTGTTCCAAAATAGATTTTGTACTGCTAGTTGTGCTTTTTGTGACAGTTTGTACTGCTTGGATAAATTTTGGTACTGCTTATCTAACATGTTAGTCAATATTGATAACTGTCAAATATAAAATTCTTTGTCTTGTGTTTTCTTTGGTTTTGGACTAACATCTACAGGGTGAGACAACAATTTTGCGTTGGATTGTGCTTGGACTATGTTTTGCTTTGGAAATTGTGGTGGTTTGAGTTTCAAGTGTAAGATCTATTCACACAACAAATGATAATTGGTTCACCATGTCTAACCCACATAAGAATCAACTAGTCCAGATCAAACGGTTTCTGGTAAAGACTAACCAAATCCGTTCATGGTTGATAGTTTACCAAAAACTATATGGTTATTAACTCACCATATCTAACTGTGAAGAGTTGGCTAGTCCATAGCAAACGGCTATTGGTAAAGACATATCAAATCCGTTGATAGCTGATAGTTTGCTAAAAACTATAAGTGGACAAAAATGTTTTCGAGTTCACATTGAGTTTATACTGTTTTTGAAAATTTTTGCTAAACAGTTTGTACTGCTAGTTCAAACTAGCTTTGCAACTACTTTTATACTCTATGATTCACCTCTCTCAGGAGGTTACACACTTGGAAGTGATGAGAGTAGTTTGAAAATACAATGAATTGATGGAAACTTGTACAAATTGTCTGATAACATTGGATGCTGAGTTCTGGTTCTACACAAAGTTCAAAGTTCTAATTCAAGTGATGGTGAGAATTCTTCCAAACAGGGGAGGAAAATAGATTGCTTGAAGAAGATCAGATTTGTTGATTCAAGATGAGTATAAAACTCAGGAGAGGAATGATAGTTCAAAAACAGATGATTAATTCAAGAAAATACTGAAGTGATTCAAAATTGAAGATGAGTGTTTGAAAGAATCCCCCCATCGTCAAAGTTGGTGTTTAATTCAAGAAACTTAATGGTTTGCAGAGAAATCATAAGTTTAGGGGAGGATTGTTGGGAATTAAACCAACAGTTGGTACTGCCAGGCATAAATTAGTACTGCTGAAGAATCGTTCAAGAATACACTAACAGTACTAAGTCAGTTAGTACTGCTGGTACAAGAAGTTAGTACTGGTTATAAGATGAAGACAGAATTGTGCATGGATAAATATAGAATAGATATGATGTATATCTTATTAATATAGATTGATACGTATAATAGTTTTACTTGTATAGGAATCCTTGTGCTATAAAAGGAGAACCTTAGTTAGGGTTTTGATATATATCTCTAAGTCGTACGTGAAAGCTTCAAGGTTGTAAAACCCTAGTGATATTGTAGATCACTCGTAATATATTGAAGCTAGTTGTTTGATTAAACATTGTGTTCTTACTTTCACTGTTACATTTATCATCATACACAAAATCTTCTAAGTGTTAGCTAGTAAATTCCGCGTGCTAGTTAACATTACTCAAAGTATCTATCTAACACAAGGCGTGTGTTTAGATCCTCTCAGTTACTATTCTCTATTAGAAAAGCTGTCAAAAATATTTATTTCGTCGGTAACTTTGGTAAGTCATAACTTATTCGTTATAGCTCGGTTTGTAAAGTTCTACCTATCCCCGCGAAGGTATGTAAGTATACTAACATATTTTGAAGTTTCGGGGACTCGGTTTATTGTTTAAAACTGAGTTTTACTAAGTTAAAAATCTGGATAGCAACAATTATTTTTCTGAAAAATAGTTATCGCTAATAGATTTTGAAATATTCGTATCTCTTTCGTCGTAAGCTCGTTTTTGCTCATTCCAACGCCCACGGTTTCGTTTTTAAGTGTATTTTCTAAAAATATAAGCCAAAATGACTCAAGATCTACTGATTTTTCCAGAATTCACAAAAATGGACAGACCCTTTTCTATAACTTGTAAAAATTAATTTTTCTAGTTCAAGGCTTGTATATATCACTTCCAATCAACACCACAACTAGTATAAGCCTACCATACACCTTCTTAGGGTGTCATGGGTTCCTAATCTTCCCCAAAAATGGTGGATCTCATAAAATCAATAATTAAGTTCTTTAAATCCATTTTTAATGAGAAAATAAATATTAAGTGGTATATAACATATGTACATTTGCATGATTTGCTACTAGAACATCAAAATAGGTTAAATGAAAGTATGTAAGAGTAGAAAATTTTACTTGGACACTTACTTGATGTTTGATGAGTTTTTGAAGCAAAATACTTAATTATCCTTTGAGGTTTTTATCTCAAAACCTTAACTAGGATACTAATAGACCTTAAAAAACACTTGATCTTGGATTGACTATGGTTTCTTTTTGGTTCTTGATCTTGGCCGAATATTTCATCAAAAATAGGGAGAATATGATAGTTTTCTTGCAAGTGAAAAGAGTATGTATGTGTATCTTGACTTATATATCTAAAATATCTATAATTATTAATAATATATAAGATTTTATTAGTACAAAATCTTGAAAAACTTGGCCAAGCAATTAATGAGGGCGTGGGGATGGTGTTGATGGAGTGAAGAAATGGGTCTTGACTTTTAGGTGTATTTTGGATAGACTTTAGCTAGGATATCTTGCTATCAGGTACTGAGTTAGCTAGAAATAGATTTTAACGGGACAAGATAAAGTATGATGAAGTTATAAAAATTATAAAATCACATTTCTTGCAAGTATCGGGTGTTAAAATAATTATCGTGTTGAAATTTCGCAAACCGTCGTCGTTATACACTTTTAACGGTATATATAGTAAATGATTTCAAAACACCAGGTAAACTAATAATATAATTAATATATCATTATAATGAGTGTAAGAATATATTAGGATCATAGCCGGGAGTGTCGGGTATATTGTTCGTAGTATATGATTGAGTGATAACGTTTATTTAATAAATAAATATACGTGAATTAAAAATTATGCAAACCCGTGCATGACCTAATATGAGACGATGTTACTGATAATATGTGGACTACTCTAGTCTATGTGATGTGTCCTTAGTGACGTTTCATAAATACGCGGCTAAACCCTTACGGTTACGCGAATTTTGAATACCCGTAAACCTAGTTTACGAAATGACGAATGATGACCATGAATAGTGATTTTCCTCCGAGAATGAATAGTATTTCGTGAATAGTAAAAATTTTGAAAACATCTCAAAGTCGTAAATTGATGTCAAAAACAATGAATAGTGAATAATGAATAGTAACCCATGAATAGTAAATTCCAAAGTTTGGAAAATAAATGCTGACGTGGAAAATTACGGGTTGCTACAGTCTCCACCCATTTAAGGAATTCAGTCCCTGAATTCGGCTCGTTCGTTCTACTGATGTATGTTCTCGCTTTAAATAATCTCAGGATTTCCTTGAGAATTCCAGCAAACCTTAACGATAGGAATTCGACTTCGTTGGCTTGGAACGTGATATGCAATGGGGTTAGCTTTTCAAGACAAGTTTGGGTTATGATTAGCTGGCGTGCTTCTAGGCGGTGGTTCACGAGGTGATGTAGATGTGAATGTTCTTGCAACGATTGTGTACACACACAGGAATTTTTGAAACCTTTAGAAATCGAGTAGAGGTTCATCCTGGACATAATTATATTATAACTATTCCCAGTATTGCAAAATTCATCTCTGAGTCGGACATAGGTGGCATGGTAAGGCTATGTCCCACTGTCCCTGGTCGAATATAGATGACCAGTCTATATTCCACCGAGGTTCAATGAATTTTGAAATACTCAGCACAGTTATACTAATAATATGTCCTTCACGTTTAAAGGATGTTTTGAAAGACTAAGGCAAGTGACCAAACTCGAGGTCGAATGATGAGATTACGTAAGGAAAAGGCGTAACGCTGAGACGTATACGATATGTAAGCATACTTATATGGAAGACAATTATAGTAATCAACGAGAATAAGTGGGTATAATTGATCCGATAATAAGACACAAATCTCATCAAATATGTCAGCAACAAACCACAAATGAAGCATTAGCTTGGCAGGAAGGCACGTGGCGGTCATAGGGTTAAGTTTTCGTAAAAGTAGTTATAGTCTAGGTTTTAAAATCACCCAGTTCTCAATAACCAAGGCTCTGATACCAATCTGTAACACCCCCAAAATCGGGTCCAGCGGAAGCATACATGTCACTGGGGTGCTACTCAATTGGTATCATAACACAAGTACAAAGAACGGTTTTTACCTCATTCATTTAGAATAAAATTGTTTAACAAAAGTATTAAATTTACATTGTTAAATTCTTGTGCGGAAATTGGCCCATAAAAATAAGTAAAACGGTCCCCAAATGGATATCAGAGTGTCTTGGTCCCATAACCATGCCATGCCATGCCAACTGTCGCCAAGTATGAGCTAACACTTTAAGAACCTGAAAATACATGCTAAAACGGGTTAACACGAGGTTGGTGAGTTCATAGAGTTTAGTGTAAAATGTAAAGCATTTGAATAAAGATTTCCCAGCAAAGGCATTGTAAATCCACTCAGTCCCAAGTCCCGCCCATACAAGACTTGCAACCTATGTGTTTACAACCCACTGCCAAATAAAATTTGATGTAGGTAAACAAGAGTAATATAAGGACCACAAGATTTAAAGTTAAGTGTGACAATGTCGCTATATAAAGATAAGTGTGACAATGTCGCCATATAATCACTGGTACAGAATGTGGCTTTCGTCACACCCAAAATGCGTGACTATATGCATATAGTCACACACGTTTTTTTGGGTGTGTGTGATGAAAAGTCGCGCCACCGTAGGTATCATATGGTCACATTGTTTAGTTTGTGGCCGTTTTCATTGAAAAAGAGTGACCAAAACCCGAATATGTGTGACTAATTAGGCACAAGTTTTGTTGGATTCATCAGTATGTGTGACTATTTCTCATCCTATGGCCACATGAAAATATAATAAATGTGACGTTTGTGATGATTTAGTCACACAACGTGTGTTGTTTTTTTCGAGTTAGTCACATACAATTAAAAAAACAGTGGCCAAAAGTGTGAATAAGTGTGACCATATGCTGTTTAAAATGAAGAAATGTGTATTTTGTGTGACTATTGTTCATCCAATGGTCACTTGAATTTTATGTTTGTGTGGCCTTTTGTAATATTTAGTCACACAAAGCATGTTTGTTTTGGGTATTTAGTCACATACAATTACGCATAAAGTGGCCAAAAGTGTGAATAAGTGTGACCATATGCTGTTTAAAGTGAAAAAATGTGTATTTTGTGTGACTATTGTTCATCCAATGGCCACTTGAATTTTATGTTTGTGTGGCCTTTTGTAATATTTAGTCACACAAAACATGTTTGTTTTGGGTATTTAGTCACATACAATTAAGTATAAAGTGGTCAAAAGTATTAATAAGTGTGACTCTATGCTGTTTAAAGTGAAGAAATTTGTATTTTGTGTGACTATTGATCATCCAATTGCCACATGATTTTTTTTGTGTGGCCTTTTGTAATATTTAGTCACACAACGAATAAGCAAACAGTGACCAAAAGTGTTTGTAAGTGTGACTATATACATCTTTTAGTCACATTTAAGAAATCAATATATATCAAAACAAATTCAAATACAATAAAATTGGAATGTATACAACTGAACCACTAATACATATCATATAAGCAGTACTAACTATATGAACCAACAGTACTAACTTAATAACTAACAGTTGTAACTAATACACTAGCAGTACTAACAGTTGTAACTAACACACTAAGCAGTACTAGCTATATGAATGCAAGATCTATCTGATCTTCCTGCTTCAGTCCATAATTTTTTGTCAGCATCCATTTGAATTGATTCAGACTCGGTAATCACTTTCCATTGTTGCCCGTCACTTCCACTTTCAGCTCTCGCAAGGACCTGACCAGCCTACATACAAGTCACCAAAAAAGAAACTATTTATACTGGTTATAAGAATAGCTAAGAACTTTAATGACTAAAGAAATGGTTCTGCACGAATATATGCACATACCTTTTAGCTTCATCGTCTCTCATTTTCGCGTCAATTTCTTTGCTGGGAGGATATTGTGGCAAAGTTGCAGGATCACAAGCATGTGGTTCAGTCGTAAAGAACTGGAACAAAATAAATGTTACATAAACCAAATGACCACATAAAGTTGTCATACACAGTCCTGCATACATCAGTCTACGTTACTGCTCTTTGTTATCTCATTTGATTTCATGTGTTTCTTGCATTTTCAGTAATAAATGTTCAAATTTTCTTTTGATAAAACTAAAACAAGATAAACATTTAGGACTATAAAAAGGAAGGAGTTACCTCACTCTTGAGAGCAAGAGCAGCAGTTCCTCTTTGCCCAAGATCTATTGCAAGCAAACTCTCCATAAGCCCAATAGCAGCTGGAGGAAAATCCTTAAAGGCTTCTACGATGCATCGTTTATAAGGCTGGGCCGGTTTAAACACTGTTGAGTGGGGTAATTTCAATTTTGTCCAATAATCATTAGACGGTGAACCACAAAGCTTAAAAATCCTATGTAGTTGCTCAACCTACAAGAAACGGGTCAATCCTATGTAGTCCCTAAGGAATGCCAAATACTTCCAACTAACAAATAATCTTTTAGAAAACGAAAGAAAATTAATAGTGCAGACCAGTTATGGCCACAAGTTGGTGTAAGTTTCCATACTTGACCCACCATACCTGGACAGCAGATCATTGGACCCGAGACTACTCTGGCCTGGACATGACGGGCTATGTTGAGCTAGGGCCCGGTTGAGCGAAAGCGGTTTTACCATTTAGATATCTATGTTTTCTACTGTCCTTGTTCAGTCAAGAATTTTCTCACCAGTGGCAAAGATGTTCCAAACAAGGGTGCCGATGATGTATAAGACAACAGCCACTTTGAACACGTCATCCCAAGAGCCTGCAACATATACTCGGTTAAGTCTTGAGTAACTAATAAAGTAACTTAACAATATTATCTCTCATGAATCAAGTATAAGGCTTCCTCCTTCCATGAAAATAGCAACTTACAGCAACCACCTATTTGCTAGTAATCATCCTTATAGATAACTGATTACGTTGATTTTGGTAAGGGCATATTAAACATTTAAAATATAGTGACATTTTCTTGAAACACTGCAAGTTTCAATTGGTTTTCCATATTGAGGTTTCATTTAAACTAAAAGTTTGTGAGAACTAAAGTCCTTGGTTTATAAGTTTATAACGAACTTTTTGAGTTAAAAATAGGTAATCTGAAATTTGAAGTGCTTTACAGTAAATTAAACCGGTCACTTTTGATTTGGGTTGGCGGAATATGGGTGAAGTTTAATGTCTAACAAGTTATGATCTTACCATTCTGAAGTATATAACCAGTTGCAGCTGTACCAAAGACTCCAGCAAGAACTCCTGCTGTGTTCGATAGCCCCAATAACACTCCCTGAAAGTCAAAATTGGTTCCATTTAGCTCTACACGAGAAATATATACGAAATAAAACCTAAAAGTAGCACAAACCGGCATCTCTAGATTGTCATTATAACTTACATTATATGATATACATATTGGATAAAGAGAGTAAGTACTAACCGCATAACGAGGTCCAATGTCTTGGTGGTTGGAGTACAGGCCAGATTGTGAGAATGCATCAGATCCCTGTCAAAAATCACGGCTATGATTGTATCAGAGTAATTCTTGACTTTTGAAAGCTATAATTGTTGACTTCTGTGACAGAATACATATATTAGATTCCAAAAATATAGAATTTTATGAATTTAGAGTCTGCAGGTTGAGTGGTTGACTACAAAGCAGTTATTCAGTAGACTTCACTATAATTTTATCTTGTGTCTTTAATTTGAATTCATTCAATGATCTAATACCATCACTTATCGCTGAACATGCATCCAGGCAAGTTGCTCAGCTGAGTAAGAAAGAAAGCAGGGCCCAAGAAACCAATTGACTGCATTATCTGCAAGATATGAAAATTTCAGTAGATGATCTTTCAACATATAGAGGAAGTGGTCTAGAGTTATCATACAAGGAGAGTAATGGTGTCATTAATGCGTTTGAAAAAATCAGTATAGTTACCTTAAGAACGGTAGTGATTGATAGACCTCTGCTAATAAGTGTGTCTGCAATCCAACCTCCTATGTTGGCAAAGGCAGCCATAGTCAACCATGGCAACACACACAACAGTCCAGATTCAGTAAGGTTAAACTTTAACACCTGAGAAAGAAACAACAACATGTATATACCTTAGTTCATTTCAAAATATGTATTCTCATTCTACACACAACACATTATATTCCAAATTCAGGAATGAAGAAACTTATACGAGCTATTATTGACACTATGCAAAGCTGACATGTTTCAAAAATAAGTAAAGTAGAAGACACCATATAAGAGGGACAACGATAACTATTTGACTGGGTCTAATTAGTCAACAATATAACAACCAAATAAGATTATACAAACAGCATGAATCAATAAAGTTCAACACTAAGAACGGACTCCGATTATATGGATATAGACATGTTAGCAGAGGTAACCCTTTGGGATAAATAAAAAAACCATCTCTAAAATTGTGGAAGTAGCAAACACTCGATTGTGTAATTAGCATTGTATCTGACCATCAGTGTGTTAACGACGTGAGGTGGATATGGGGTTAAACTGAGGTACCCAAGTTAACAAACAGAAGGTAACAGCAAATGGTTTTCCAAGACTTGCAAGTAATCTACAATCAACCCGACTACAACAGACAATATAAGCTTAAACAAACACCCCCTAAACTAATTGAAATGAATCCCTAACATAATTAATAAAAATTATAAAATAGTTAGAAGAGATTAAAGGATACAACATACCAACTTGAAACAAACGGCCCTCGGGAGAGAAGATAGTAACTTCTTTGTATTACTAATATCAACATAATAGAAGAAGACCAGATCTATACATAAGTATGGTGGTGGTGCAAGCGGTGGCGTTGGTGAGGAGAGTGTTGAGGAGATAGAAGAAGACAGATATAGTTTTGGTGTAAATGATATTTGGGATGATGAATGAAATAACAGGGAAGGTGAATGAAATATTTAGGAAGGAGGGTAATTTGATTTTTGGGGAAAAATTTAGGCGGGGCTTGTGAAAAGAGAAGGGGGAAATTTTATTTTGGGAAAAACTAAGTGGGCACATGTATATGATTCAGTCACTTTTAAATAATGTGTGACAAACTTGACTATATGATTTAGTCACTTTTAAATAATGTGTGACAAACTTGAGTATATTATTTAGCCACATACACAATTACTTCATGTGACCATATATAGATTTTGGTCACACTTTTCAATTGTGTGACATATATTTGTCACATATGTATATATATAGTGTGACTAATGTTTTAAACTTATTTGTATCCGTCACACGTCCCAAATTATATGTGACTAAATAATCAAATTTTTTTTTACTAAGATACCTCTAGTCACGAAAATATTCAAATGTGTGACTGTAGCCTCAGTTGGAAAGACGAAATGGTCACACAAGTCGGATCAAGTGTGGCTATTGATTTTACTCTGGTACATTTAGTCACATAAAAAAGTTACTGTGTGACCGTTCGAAAAACTGCATGTGTGACTAAATCCCATTTTTGTACTAGTGAATTAAATCTGACAATGTCGCCATATAATCAAATCTGACAATGTCGCCATATAATTAAAATAATACGTAATTAACGGTTCATAACATAGGCAATTAATAGTTAAACACGTGATACTTTCGAGTAACAAATTAAGTATTTAGCCAATCAATAATGTTTGAAAGACAAATCACATTTCAAGTAAAACAAGCATGGAGTTTAATTGTAAAACGAGCAGGGAGTTTAAATGTAAAACGAGCATAAAGTTTAAATATAAACGAGCATAAAGTTAAATTGTAAAACGAGCATGGAGATTAAATGTAAAACGAACATGTATTCTCCCCCAAAACAGTTATAAAACATGTAAAAGTAGGGGTCATGAACTCACCTGGAACAACCGATATGATAATCAAAAGGAAAGCGCACGACAATCAAGGTACGGACGCTCTAACCGCAACCTAAATATGAATGATGTGCCTTAGATCATGAAATGATGTCGTGTATACATTTTATAAAAGTTATATCACCCGTACATGTTTGTTTGTGAGTTTAGATATGAAAATAGCGTCATATCATTATTTTCCGTCAATAGACAAAATATACCATTTTTTGACTTTTAGCAAGTATGTACCGTTATTACGCTATATTGTTTCTGAAATGTGTACTTTGGAAAGGTTACGACTCGCCTAAAACAAGTAACCAAAACTCTACAACTTCCGTTTATGTTATTTGGTTCAAAACCGCTCTTGAAATGTCTAAAATCCATTCTTAAAAATAAAAATTGGTTACTATTCTCTATTAGAAAAGCTGTCAAAAATATTTATTTCGTCGGTAACTTTGGTAAGTCATAACTTCTTCGTTATAGCTCGGTTTGTAAAGTTCTACCTATACCCGCGAAGGTATGTAAGTATACTAACACATTTTGAAGTCTCGGGGACTCGGTTTATTGTTTAAAACTGAGTTTTACTAAGTTAAAAATCTGGACAGCAACAATTATTTTTCTGAAAAATAGTTATCGCTAATAGATTTTGAAATATTCGTATCTCTTTCGTCGTAAGCTCGTTTTTGCTCGTTCCAATGCCCACAGTTTCGTTTTTAAGTGTATTTTCTAAAAATATAAGCCAAAATGACTCAAGATCTACTGATTTTTCCAGAATTCACAAAAATGGACAGACCCTTTTCTATAACTTGTAAAAATTAATTTTTCTAGTTCAAGGCTTGTATATATCACTTCCAATCAACACCACAACTAGTCTAAGCCTACCATACACCTTCTTAGGGTGTCATGGGTTCCTAATCTTCAACAAAAATGGTGGATCTCATAAAATCACTAATAAAGTTCTTTAAATCCATTTTTAGTGAGAAAATAAATATTAAGTGGTATATAACATATGTACATTTGCATGATTTGCTACTAGAACATCAAAATAGGTTAAATGAAAGTATGTAAGAGTAGAAAATTTTACTTGGACACTTACTTGATGTTTGATGAGTTTTTGAAGCAAAATACTTAATTATCCTTTGAGGTTTTTATCTCAAAACCTTAACTAGGATACTAATAGACCTTAAAAAACACTTGATCTTGGATTGACTATGGTTTCTTTTTGGTTCTTGATCTTGGCCGAATATTTCATCAAAAATAGGGAGAATATGATAGTTTTCTTGCAAGTGAAATGAGTATGTATGTGTATCTTGACTTATATATCTAAAATATCTATAATTATTAATAATATATAAGATTTTATTAGTACAAAATCTTGAAAAACTTGGCCAAGCAATTAATGAGGGCGTGGGGATGGTGTTGATTGAGTGAAGAAATGGGTCTTGACTTTTAGGTGTATTTTGGATAGACTTTAGCTAGGATATCTTGCTATCGGGTACTGAATTAGCTAGAAATAGATTTTAACGGGACAAGATAAAGTATGACAAAGTTGTAAAAATTATAAAATCACATTTCTTGCAAGTATCGGGTGTTAAAATAATTATCGTGTTGAAATTTCGCAAACCGTCGTAGTTATACACTTTTAACGGTATATATAGTAAATGGTTTCAAAACACCGGGTAAACTAATAATATAATTTTTATATCATTATAATGAGTGTGAAAATGTATTAGGATCATAGCCGGGAGTGTCGGGTATATTGTTCGTAGTATATGATTGAGTGATAACGTTTATTTAATAAATAAATATACGTGAATTAAAAATTATGCAAACCCGTGCATGACCTAATATGTGATGATGTTACTGATGATATGTAGACTACTCTAGTCTATATGATGTGTCCTTAGTGACGTTTCATAAATATGCGGCTAAACCCTTGCGGTTACGCGAATTTTGAATACCCGTAAACCTAGTTTACGAAATGACGAATGATGACCATGAATAGTGATTTTCCTCCGAGAATGAATAGTGTTTCATGAATAGTAAAATTTTTGAAAACATCTCAAAGTCGTAAACTGACGTCAAAAAAAATGAATAGTGAAATGATGAATAGTGAATGATGAATAGTAACCCATGAATAGTAAATTTCAAAGTTTGAAAAATAAATGCTGACATGGAAAATTACGGGTTGCTACATTAACCTTATTAAAGACAAGAAAGGATGGTTACTTACCTGTGGAGATGTTTGCTAGAGATAACCATGATCATAAGGTCTCCATCTTCTTCCTTCCTAAGCTATCCAACAAGCTTTTCCCTCCCTTTTCTTCTCTCTAAAAACCGGACCACAAACACCCTCTTGAAATCTCTAGAAACTTATGGATAACTAGATATTTATCTAGGTTAGTTGGGAGTTTGGCCATTGGGCAAGATTGGCCCCTCAAGTCTCTTATCCTCTACTTTGGCCACATCCATAATATGACACATATAGCTTATTACAACTTTAGTCCTTTAAGGCTATTTCCTTTCTAGTTGTGGCACATGATACTTTCTATAGCCATATTATATATACTTTGACCATCGGGTTTGACTACCACGTAACTACCATTGACTAACCAATCACGTAAAGTCCTTAATCCATTTCATCTAGGGTGGGGTCCAAGTACCCGGGAAACGGGTCTAACACCTCCAAGCATTGTTGACTGGAAGATATACTCAAAAGACAAGAAGATACATTGGGAGATAATAAGAGCTGATGAAAAAACTCAGGTGTTACATAGATTCAGTCAGATGCTCAAAAGTTTTGACATAGAAGACTTAGAAATTCTGTGGAAACTAGTAAAGACTAAGTATGGATCAACCAGGCCAACAGAAGCTGATGATTAGGTTTTATGGGGTGATTTGAAGACTATGTTTGAACCACATGGAGAAGATCAGATATGGAGGAATCAATATGGATATGGAGTACTGCACTGGAAGCTGTATGATTCTTGTGGAGTTCATGAACTAATGCTGCAATCTATAATGATCTACATGTTGGTGGAAAAGAAGTATCCCCTTTCAAAAACTACACTTAAGCTGAAGTTGGAGAAGAAGCTTGAAATAGAATATGACAGTGAAATGTCTTATGAGCTTCTTTGGTTTATCATACAACAGAAGAACATGAAGTAAAGTGTTTGAAAGCATCCTCCTGGTGATTATTTGTAACCACCGGTAAATTTCCACTTGTACTAAACTAATACACATTCTGAATATAGAATACTTATCCATTTTCTACATATATATTTTTTTAAAGACTAAACGTCATCAGTTTATCTGATCACCACTACACACTAATGTGACGTAACTCACATTCTTAATAAATGTGCTCATACGCAAACCGACACCAACTTTGTTGGTCCACACGAGTTATGGATCCAAGTAGCCTTGTTACTTGTTAGACGACTTGTATAAACCAAATTGATCTAAGTAAGAAACTCTAACACTTTGCTTATTGTTAATGCGGAATCTTAACAACAAACAATGAAGAACACAATAACTGACTTCGTATATTAATTCTTTTAATCTAAGTGATTACAATCTTCGTCGTTATCAAAAACTAATGACTAAGGTTCCTTTTATACACTAAGGAAACCCTAGATACAAAACTTGTAGAAGGATATACGTATCTTCTCTAAAGATAATTACGTATCCTTTCCTAACTTATATCTAACAAAATTTCCTAACTTTCATGACCAGACTTAACAACTAAAGTCAAACAGACTTAACTTTACTCTACCAGGCTTAATAATGAACAACCAGACTTAACTATTACAAGACTTAAGTAATAGAACTAACAGACTTAATTACGTAGTCCACCAGACTTAATTATGTTCTTCTCATTAAGTCTTCTCTTGTCTTGTGATAATTCCCAACAATCCTCCCCTAACTTGATCTTCATACTTCATGAACTTCAAGTTTCTTCTGAATAAGCTCCTGAGGATTTTAATCTTGAACTCTTGGAATTATCTCTAACACTTCAAAACTTCAAATCTGGTCTTTATGCAGCAACTGGACTTGAATAATCTTTTCACCATCTGATATGCAATCCATCTAATCTTCACAGCAACCATGACTACTTGTACATCAATTCTTTTAAGTTTCATACTCTTCTCATCACTTCCAGGTGTGTAAACTCCTGTGAGAGGTGAATCATTGAAAATTAATGGATTTGATGTCTCTTTACCAATAGCCATCACTACTGGAGTAGCCAATGTTTTGGTGTGTAAGACCATGGTACATTAATAACCATATGATTTTTAGTAAACCATCAACTATCAACGGATTTGTTTTGTCTTTACCAAAAGCCGTTTGCTTTTGGACTAGCCAATTCTTTTGATGGAATGCACCTCATCTTGGTGAATTGATTACCATGTATGGTTTTCCACAGCCTTTACCACAAGCCATACCTTGTGGGCTAGTCAACTCTTCACTATCTCAGATATGGTGAGTTGAATACCATACAATTTTTGGTAAATTGCCAACCATTAACGGATTTGAAATATCTTTACCAGATCCGTTTGTACTGGATTAGCCAGTCCTTATGTTGGTTAAACATGGTGGACTGATAACCATTTGTTGTGTTAGTGCTATGCACCTTCACCAAGTGAGAAGTTCTTATAGTCTCACTTACAACTTGAAAATTCTTTCAAACACTCTTAAACACCCCAATATGATTCTTTTAAAGATTTTTCCTTAATCAAATCAAGCAACTGCTCATAAACTTCATCCTTCTCATCTGCATGTAATTTCTTCTCCAACATTGCCTTGCAGACCCTTGGTGATAAAGGATATTCCACCTCTGCAAGCAAGTAAATGTGAACTATCTGTAGAGATAAGCAATGTACTCTACATCTATGAAAATATCTCCAAGTCACAACTTCTTGCTGATCTGACAATTTCCAAATCTCATCTGTTGTTGAAGGTGGCTCAAACATCACTTTTAAGTCTCCCCAAAACACCCTCTCAAACTCCTCTTCAGGTGTATTGTCTCCATGTTTGATGTTTACCAACTTATAAAGTTCTTGAAGATCTTCCCTACACACATCATTCAGAATTGCTGGAAAATTAAGGTATACAACATCAGTGTTATCTTCCCTTATGATTTGATAAGCAGCTCTTTGTCCAATCCTAATTATATGATATTTGACAATTTTAGCTGATTCCTTAGAAATTTCAGGAATTGTGCCCATAGTACAACCCTCAGATGAAGGTTCTTCTTCTTCTGATTCACCTTCTTCTTGTACTTTCTTCTTGAATTTACTCTTTCTTGCTATACTTTTCCTCCTTGTAAACTTTATGACTGGCTTTTTGACTTCTTTCTTTTCTTCCCCAACATCAGACACTTTCTCAGCTTTAGATTCCTTTTCAATTTCACTTGATGCTTTTTCACTTACTATCTCAGCCTCCACAGCAGGCTCAGACTCTGCTACTTTCTGTCTCTTGAAACTTCTTCTCAAAGAATCTTTATAATCCACTGGCCTATAGCCATGATCTCTCTCATATGCACTTACATATTCAGCTTCAATTTCCTCAAATGATCTTCCTCTCATCTTTTCCCATGTTGAGTGCAGCATGTTCTTTAGATACATCTTCATCCCATGCATTTGATCTGCTTTAGACATCTTCTTGGGAACTTTGGTTTTCTTCTGAGTTTGTCTTATCACTGACATAAAATCCCCCAAAGTTTCTTCATTCCTTCTAGCATTTATGAACTCTGCTAGTTGTTTAGCTCTCTCCTCAGCAGTCAAACCTGGAATAGTTTTAAGTTCTTCAAACTTTGCCCTCAACTCATCATCTTTTTCAATCATTTCCTTCAGTGGATCATCATTAAACTCTTCTGATATCTTTCTTGCAAGCATTTCATCTTGTCTTTTCTGCTCTTCCTCCTTTTCAATCTCAGCCTTTTCTATTGCTTGTATTCTTGCAATCTCAGCTAAAGAAGCTTGCTCTTCTCTTTCTTGTCTTTTTGATTTCTTGGACTTTGGAGTTTCCATCATAATTTGTTTTCCTTCCCTTTGAGTTTTAGGCTGCTCCTCATTACCAGACTTATCTCCATGAGCAGAACTAACAACCTCACCAGACTTTTCTTGACCACCAGACTTAATCTCCTTACCAGCATTAACTTCACCAGACTTAATCTCACCAGAATTAACTTCACCAGACTTATCCAATTCTTCATCAATTATCAACTTTCTTTTTGGATATCTGCTTTTCTTCCTTTGTTGTTGAATTTTACTCAGAGATTGAGCTAGTGTTTCTGCTGCTTCCTTTGTTTCAGGACTTATATCTACTTCATCAGCTGGTTTATCATTTGTTGGTGTCTTAAGAACTTGTTCTTCCTCTAAATTCCTCCCCTGTTTGGAAGAATTTTCATCCTCACCTTCTTGATCATCAAAAGCAACTCCTTTCTCCTTCATAACTTTTTCCAACTTTTTAACCCTCTTAACCAAAGTTAGAATAGCCCCACTCTTAGCATTGTTTGCCTTCTCCAAGAATTCTATTCTCTTAACCAAAGCAGGCACCAATGTTAGAAGATCCTCCACAGTCATAAGGTTGGATTCCTCCTCCTGAATAGGACTTGGAATATGGGTTTGCTGTGGTGGTGAAGATGGTGTAGGTGTAGGTACCCTTGGTTGGGATGGTGATGGACTTGGTTGTGGTGTTGGTGATCTTGGGTGTTCCTGAGCTTGCTCCACATTGGTTGGTTGTTCAGCATGAGATGTACCTGCAATGTTAGTTGAACCAGGAAGCATAGCAGGCAAAAGTGGCCAATGTGCCCCATTGAATCCCCTTTTCATGTTTGCAAAGATTTTAGGAGTAAAAGCCACAATCACATAAGTCTGCATTTTATCTTCAGGTTCAAAATTTAAAATCATTTGCAAAAATCTTAGGTACATAAAAAATTTATGTTTTACATTTTTGACATTTGCAACCATGCCATCAAAGATCAATTTTGAAAAATTAAAAGGCCGTCCAAGTGCAAGACAGACCAATGCAGAAGCAATGTTGCTTTCAAACTGATCCCATCCACCACTCTTGGGACTTAGGCAATGGAGCAAATGATGAAGTAAAAATCTCCACTGTGGTGTAAAATAGCTTTTCCAAAAAATAAAGGTACCATCAGTGGGATATCCTATGGTTCTCATACCCTCAAAAAGGTCATCATTAGACAATATGTATTCCCCTGAAGCATCACCCAATTGGAGACTACTCCTAATTGAGGCTTCAGTAATGGTGAAGTCATGGGTGTCAATTGTTGCCCTTAGCTGTGATGTACCATCAGCTAGGGTTTCATAGGTCACAGACCTCCAAAATTGCTTAACAAGAGATGCATAAATAGTAGGATTTGCAGTTAAAGCGTACCGAAGGTTAGAACCTTTCAAGAAATCTACTATCTGCTCAAAGCCGTCACTTTAGTTTGGTTTCTTCAAGAAACCAACTTGATTGTGCTTGTCCACAAACTTTAGTGAAGCCATTGATGAGAGAATGACTAAGTGCTGGTTGAGAATTTAAATTAGGGTTTTTACTGGTAGTAGAAAAACAGAGTAAATCTTGGCCGTGAATAAAGATTGTAGAAATTAGAAGTAAATAATGGATAAAGATGAAAAATGAATTAAATCTTATCCATATATACCTCTTTCCCCCAAAAATATCAACGGTCATATTTAAATAAGATAAAAAATCTATATTTGACTGACCAGACCTAACGGTTAGAAATTAATTACCTTTTACACTACCAGACTTAAAATCACTGACTCACCAGACTTAACTAAAGAATCAGACTTACATACTGAGCAAGCAATAACAAAGCTTCATATCACCAATCCATATTGTTCTGCAAAAGTTAGTCCCAACACCAAGAGAAAAACAAGAAAAGCACACAAATTCAAGATTTTACAAAAAAAATGGCATTTTTTTTTAACTAGTATTAAATCTACTACAAGGATTAACTCCTAAGATTACCAGAATTAAAAATAACTACAAGAATTAACTTCTAATACTACCAGAATTAAAGAAAATCCTAAGTACTGGTTATTATACAAACTTTACATTTTGACCTCCCCTTAAGTTTAACCTCCCCTTAAGACTAACCTCCCCTTAAGTCTAGCTATGGGTTTATCATACCAATGCTAACCACTAGTAATTAAACCTAGGGCCATCAAAAGCTTTAGTTAAGAGGTCTGCAACATTGAAGTCTGTGTATTTTATCCACTCTAATTAATTTCTTTTCATAGCAATCCCTAATGAAATGATGCCGGATTTCTATATGTTTAGTTTTAGAGTGGTACACAGGGTTCTTAACTATACAGATAGTGCTCTCATTATCTATGTGAATTATAGTGTTCATAAATACATGGATCGTCGTCAATAGTGAATCTCGCAAGAGGTTATGCCTCTTATCCTCAGACTTGAGATGCAAGCAGGTATTGCATGTGTGGAATTTCATTCCTTGATATGGTTAAACGCTATCCTGAATAAGGTAGTTATAAAGGCCATTTTCAGGAGTGATATGAAGCATGTGAATGACACGTGTAGTCAAAATGGGATTTGTTCCTCCACTTGCTTTGGAGTTAGATACTATTGGGCCCCTCGATGAGTTGAACAGATGTTTGTATGGCCATACCCAACTGGGATTAAGATGAATCTTAAATCCACTTGGTAATCTAGTTCAATATCTATATCGAGAAA
This sequence comes from Artemisia tridentata subsp. tridentata, assembly GCA_021014915.2. Classification (NCBI taxonomy): domain Eukaryota; kingdom Viridiplantae; phylum Streptophyta; class Magnoliopsida; order Asterales; family Asteraceae; genus Artemisia; species Artemisia tridentata. The sequence goes on along the minus strand of CP139503.1, from coordinate 331,983,335 downwards.
CATAATAGTTGAACTATTAGAATGACTTTTGATCCATGTCTAATATTCAACACGGTATCTGTAACAAAAGGATAGATGACATATAAACCATCTGAAATGAGACGTTTAAGAAACTACCCTCACATATTTCTAGGGGCATTGGCGTGTTGCTAGACGCTAACCATTGCTTGTATAATTACTTGATTATTATGACGTCGCAAGTGGGAGCTGTTGGAGAATGCTCTTGTCATAATAACTAATTATATGGCTAGTCATATGTGAGCCTATGGGGTCACACACATATACACTGAGGTGCCAATTTATATGTCGTGTTTATTGTATTTACGATATATAAATAACCGTAAGTAACCAGGAACCGCTATTGGGCTTCTAATGAATAAGTAATGGACTTATTGCATTGGACTAGAAAAACAAATGGGAAGCCCATTTTGAGCCCAATAGGGGCCGGCCACTTTGAGGCTTATGGAAGGGATTTGAATTGTTATTAGGTATTTAATTACATGGAGCAATCTTCTCCTTGTGATTAGGAGAACTAATAAAAAATTAATCTCTCCCTCTCTCCTCCTAATTGTGGACGGCACAAAACAAACCAAACCTAGGGTTTGTGTTGTCTTCATCTCTTCTTTGTTTTCTTGATGATTCAAAGGAGACTAGATCGGTTACGGGGTTTAATGACTAGCATCAATTGGTATTCGGTGAAGTGTAGTGTGGATACGCATAGAGGTGATCTCCATTGATCACTTGGGTTTCATATTCTAGTCGACACATAGGTTTTGGTGGTGACTCCCGGATCACGCTACAAAGGTATAACTTATGTGTTTGTTTTATTTGATTGATCATATGGCACTATGGATCCTATTATGGTGATGTTTTCCGCTGCGTGTATTTATTTAATATGTTTTTATATTAATCATCACCTATAATAACACAGGCCGAAGTGGTGAGGATAGTATGCAACTTATCAAGGAATTGATGGAAAAATGTACAACATTGTCAAATGAAGTTCTTGATCTCAAGAAGGAGCTGTTGGAGATGAAAACTTCTCAAGGTGCAGAAATCAAGAGGTTAAAGCAAAGGATTAGGCACCTAGAGGGTTTACAGAGATCAAGGGCTTCAAAATCAAAAAGATCCAAGTCAAAGGTGGATGATTCCAAACCAGGTTTGGGGGAGGATGCTCCCAAACAGGGGAGGAATGAAGACAAAGGTTCAGGGGAGGTTGAGACGCTAAATGATGAAGGTGTTGCTGGCAATGAGGGAAATGATCAGGTTGATATGGATGTGGATAGTGGCTCAGGGGCTAATCTAAAGACTTTGGATGATGAGCAGTTGGTTAAAGATTCTACTGCTAGTGTTATTCAACCTACTGCTAGTTCTAAAGATTCTGCTGCTGAGATAGAGCAAGGTCCTGCTGCTGGTGTTAGACCTTCTACTGCTGAGACTCAGGGAGTTTCTACTGCTGAAGAGTCAGATGATGATGTTAGTTTGGCCAAGGTGATACTACAACTTAGGACAAAATCATCAACACCAAAACAATCACAACCACAAAAACAACCACAACCTACATCAACACCAGAACAACAACCCCTATCACAACCTCAACAAACAACTCCACCTGCAACAAAGCAAACAACTCCAACACCTACACTTCCAAGAGCTCCTGTCAAAGGAGTGACTATAAGAGAACCTATTCCAAGCAAGAAGCCTACACAAACTCATACATACTCTGGAAAAGGCAAAGGCAAGATGGTTGATGAGCCTGAACCCTATCCATTTCATCTTCCCTTTGAATTTTGGCCTAGGGAGCTTCAAGAAAAACATGATGCAGAAGAGGCAAAGAAACTTCAAGCTGAATATGAGGCAGAGAATGAAAAGGAGCGTGAAAAACAAAGAAAACAGGCTGTTGCTGAGTCTAAACTGGATGCTTGGGATGAGGAGAGGGCTAGGTGTGAGGCTGATATGGAGTTATTAAAACAAGTTAAAGAATAAATATAAGATACTTTCACTGATGAAGGAAGGAATGAATTGTTAAAGAAATTTCAAGCAGAGAAAAAGAAGAAGTATCTTGCAGAAAGAAGAAAGAAGAAAACTCTTAAACCACCTACTGCTAAACAAGTTAGACACTTTCAAATGAGGTACTTGAAGAATGTCAAGGGACTTACAATAAGACATCTTTCTCGGTTTTCTGATGAATCTATTTAAAAGAAGTTTGAAAGTGCAAAAAGAGAGTTTGAAAGTTTTGTACCTATGGGGTCAAAAGGTGAATTTGACAAGTTGAAGGATTTTAAGAAAAAGGAGACAGTGGTTGAGGTGTAGAAGGAAAAAGTGCAAGAAAAGTTGGATGAAAGAGTAAAGGTGGAAGTGAATGAAGGTGCTAGTATTGGTAACAAGAGAATTGGAAGAGTTTTAAAGAGTATTAGCAGGAAAAAGAGAAAGATGAACAAATCAAAGCCAGTAGAAAAGGAAACAAGTACTGAGCATGAAGAAGAGCATGTGGCCGAGCATTCTAAAACTGATGTGCATGAATCAAGGGAATTCTACAAGGAAACAATTGAGTTACAACAAATGACTAGAATTGTAGATGATGATGATGACACATTTGTGGATACTACTCCTTTACAAGCTAAAACTCCAGTTATTGGATGGAAGACTGGATATGATGGGAAAGTTCCTTGGTTTGAGATACACAGAGCTGGTGGAAGAATTCAAAGGTTTAAGACATTTCCTCAAATGCTTAAAAACATTGATAGACAAGATTTGGTAAACTTGTGGGGATTAATCAAGAACAAGTATGGAAATACAAGGCCACAAGATGAGATAGATAGAGTACTCTGGGAGATCTAACGATCATGTTTGAAGTTTCTACTGAAGACAGAGTGTGGATAGAACAGGGTAGAAGTACTAAAATTATTCTTTGGAGATTGTATGAGTCATGTGGAGTTCACAATGTAGTAATGCAGGGAGGACTTCAAATGTACATGCTGGTAGAAAAGGATTACCCTCTGGCTGTGTCTACACTTAAGATGATGGTTGAAGGAGATATTAAACTTCATGTTGATCGTTGGTGTCAAATGGTTATTGATCTTATCAGAAAGATGCAAAGAAAACTCTATGGGCAAGATTATGGGAGAAAGAAAAAGAAGTGAGTGTTTGGAAGCATCCTCCTGGTGTTTGTTTATGCTTAAAGGAAAATTGATGATTTTGGAGTAAAATATCAAGTTTAGGGAGTATTGTTGGGTTTATTGATGCTGCTGCTCAGATTGAATAATACTGATCATGGATCTTAATGGAAAATACACTAAGTATGATTCTACTGCTAGGCTTAATCATACTACTGCTGGAGTTACTGAGAAGATCAAGGAAATAAGCTGAGTGGATACTATTGCTAGGCATCGAAGATACTACTGCTAGAGTTAGTATTCTGCTGCTTACTAGATAACTATGTATAGTATGTTTAGATAATTATGGAATAGATATGAATAGATGTTATCTTGTATAGAAAGCAATTATAAACCGACTATGACTCCTTAGTTTATAAAAGGAGGTTCTAGGGTTAGAGTTTTGGTACGTATCATTGTGAGAGTTTATACACTTCAAGGTTTTTGTAACCCTGTTACTTTTGAGTAATCGTATTAATATATTGAAGTGTTTGTTAAGAGAAATTCATTGTTCTTCTTAAGATTAATCATTAGATTCCGCATAGTAATTAATATTGTTTCAATTCAAGAACAGTTTCCATACTTATTGTTTTAGATTCGTCTAAGATAATTAACAAGATCAATAGCTCAACTGGGATCAACAAATAGTGATTACATGACCAATTAAACGGGGTCATAAAGATAGTTTTAACTGCCACTTGAATAGGTCAAAGCAGTTACATACTTATACCAGCAGTACTAACTCAGCAGTACTAACAGTATTAACCCTACTCCAATAGTACTAACATAGTACTAGCAGTAGTAACTCAATGAAGGATTAAACCTTCTGATGAGTTACTCCTAACCACTATTTGAGTCAGGGTAGTTAGGGACCTGATGGGTGTACACTCCGTACCTCCTAACCCATTATCAGGTGTGAACTGATCCCTCAAGTGCACTAAATTTTTCAACAATCCTCCCTAAATTTAGTTCACTTCTTTTGCATGAAAATATAACATTAAACAAAACAAGTGCATAAACGAAAATATCCTGAGGATTTAATTTCCATCTTAGTACATTACACGTTCAAATATTCGAGAATCAGGGTGTTCTAAGAATTGAACCCTTCAACCCATTTGAATACCTGAAGATAAAATAAACACAATCTTTCAAAAACTTAAATGCTCCTGACACTATACAAGCCATGTGCCCATATCCAATTCACAAATGTTGTAAGAGCTAAAAGTCCAAAGCTCCATGAAGCGGCAAAACTTCAACATTCACATAGGTGGTTCCTCTTTACTCATGCTCCTGCTTAGCACTTTTTCAAAGAAATTAACCATTAAGAAGTAAAGACTTCATCTTCCTTTACAGCAGGTTCCGAGCACAACCTTGGGATGATTGTAAAACATGTGCTCCAGTCCACTGAATGTTCAGCTTTCCACATTGAACTCAGCTCCCAAGTTTCCTCAGGAGGGAGTTTGGTGTCTTAGCATTCAGTGACTAAGTTGGACTTTAAATCCATCCCTTTAGCAGACTTTATGACCAAGTCTCTAGCCAAACCCTTCGTCAAGTGATCAGCTAAATTTTGTTGAGATCTAATAAACTCTATAGATACCACCCCATTCATGATAAGCTCACGAATCATGCTATGCCAGACACCTAAGTGTCTAGACTTCCCATTGTACATTTGGCTATAAGCCTTTGCCAATGTAGCTGCACTATCACAACGGATAGAAAGAGGTGCTATAGGTTTAGGCCACAATGGAATCTCAAGAAGCAAGTTTTTCAACCATTCAGCCTCTTTACCAGCAGCTGCTAAAGCCACAACTTCATATTCCATTATTGAACTGGTGATGCAAGTTTGCTTCTTGGATGCCCAAGAAATTGCACCTCCACCAAGTAGGAATACCCAACCACTAGTAGACGAATTGTCTTCAGTGTTACTAATCCAACTTGCATCAGTGTATCCTTCTAATACTGAAGGATAACCGGTATATGAGAGACTATAATCCATAGTTCTCTTCAAATACTCCAGTACCCTCTAAATTGCTTGCCAGTGCTGAGCAATAGGATTAATAGTATACCTGCTCAGTTTTCCCACTGCAAATGCAATATCAGGTCTTGTACAAGTCATGGCATACATTAGGCAGCCAATCACGCTAGAATACTCATGTTGAGATACAGCTTTGCTAGTATTAGGTATCAGCTTCTCAGTTGTATCCATAGGTGTACTCACTGGACTACAATCAGAGTGGTTTAATTTCCTCAGTACCTTCTCAATATAATGAGACTGAGTGATAGAAATTCCCTTACTCTCATGTTTGATCCTTATACGAAGGATAACATCAGCCTCCCCCAAGTCCTTCATGGAGAACCTTGATGACAAAAATTCCTTTATCAAGTCAATCTGATTTTGGTCAGTGCCAAAGATCAGCATGTCATTAACATGTAGACAAATGATGACTCCTTTACCAGATTCATCAAATTTGCTATATACACATTTGTCAGACAGATTAAGTAAATAACCACTAGACAAAACCACTTAATCAAATTTTTTATGCCATTGCTTAGGTGCCTGTTTTAGTCCATAGAGAGACTTAATCAGTTTACACACCTTGTTTTCATTGCCAGGCATGATGAAGCCCTGAGGTTGGTTCATATAAACCTCCTCATCCAATTCACCATTCAAGAAAGCTGTCTTCACATCCATCTGATGAATAATCAGATTGTGAATTGATGCCAAAGCAATCAGCAATCTTATGGTACTGATACGTGCCACAGGGGCATAAGTATCAAAATAGTCTATCCCTAACTTTTGTTTAAAGCCCTGAATGACTAGTCTAGCCTTGAACTTTTCAATAGTTCCATCTACCTTCATTTTTTTTTGAAAATCCATTTGCAACGCAGAAAGCAACATCCTGGGACTTCATTGCTTCATCAAATGTTTTGGGATCATCCTCAACATTAAAGCAATAGGAGTGTTGGTCAGAGACCTCATCCCTTGTACCTTCAATTAGGTATAATTGAAACTCAGGTCCAAATGACTTGGGAGTCCTGATCCTTTTGCTCTTTCTGAGCTCAGGTTCAGGTTGTTGAACCACAACCTCATCAGGGACCTCATCAGAGACCTCTGATACACCAATGTCATCAGTTCCATTAGGAATCCTCTGACTTGGTCTAGGGACTGATGAGAATCTATTCTTATCAAAGTGCGAATCCCTTTATTCAATTATTGAGTTAATTGAAACATATTCATTAGGTTCAATAACATAGAACCTATATGTCTTGGAATGCTCAGCATATCCAACAAAGATGCATTCAATGCCTCTTTCATCCAAAGTTTTCAATTTTGGATCAGGGAGTCTTACAACAGCCCTACAACCCCATACCCTTAGATAATTCAGGTTGGGTTTCTTTTTAGTCTAGAGTTCATAAGGGGTAACCTTCTTCCTTTTGTTGGGAACCCTATTGAATAAATAGCAAGTTTTTAACATAGCTTCACCCCAGAACCCTTGAATCGGCCTTGAATAGGACAACATGAAATTAACCATCTCCTTCAGCACTATGTTTTTCCTTTCAGAGATACCATTTTGCTGAGGAGTATATGGAGAAGTCGTTTCATGGATTATACCAACAGACTGAAAATATGGAGTATCCATGTACTCACCTCCCCTATCAGTCCTTAATCTTTTGACCAGGGACCCAAGTTGCAACTCAACTTCAGTTTTAAATACTTTGAATTTATCTAATGTTTCATCCTTAGTATGTAACAGATAAACGTAACAAAACATAGAAGCATCATCAATTAATGTCACAAAGTACTTTTTGTTTCTCAATGAGGGAGTGGCATGCAAATCACACAGGTCACTGTGTATTAGCTCCAAGAGCTCAGTCTCACGTTTTACACCCTGAAAAGGTTTCATAGTTATTTTGGTCAACATGCAAGTCTTACACTTTTCAATGTCCATGTCAAATGCTGGGATTAACCCATCCTTAGACATATCTTGCATCCTTTTATAGTGTACATGGCCAAGTCTAGCATGCCAGAGGGTAGAGTCGTTTAGTTTAGAGGTTGACATAATGGCTGAATTAACAAAATGAGTGACAATATTAAGCCTGAACATTTGATTACACAAATAGCCAAAACCAATAAACACACCATGTTTAGACAAAACAAACTTATCAAATTCAATAACTTGTTTTTATCCATGATTATTCAAAACACTACTTGAAACCAAGTTCTTCCTTATATCAGGAACATGAATAACATTAAACTAAGTTACAATCTTTCCAGAACTAAACCTAAGATCTACACAACCACGACCATGCACCAGGGTTGTTGACTCATTTCCTATGTGAAGAATAGAACCATCATTCAGTGACTCGTAAGTCTTGAACTAGCGTCTATCTTTGCACACATGAACAGTTGCTCCAGAGTTAACCCACCACACAACATCATCATCCTGCACATAGTTAGATTCAGATACATATGTAACATAATAAACCTAAAAATATTTATTAAACATATTCTGACCTTTCAGTGAGTTGGTAGAACCATCACTTCCTGAACCACTAGTGCCTGAACCATTGGCTTTACCACCAACCTTAACACCTTTGCAATCCCTTTTAATGTGACCAGTTTTGCCACATTTCCAACAAGTAGGTGTTGCCTTCTTGTTAGGGTCAGCCCTTGTGTTATCATGATGTTTACGTTTGCCCTTGTTGTCATTGTACCTGGTGGAGTTGTTATGTTCCACCATATTGACAACAGATGCACCAGTAGCATTGCTACTCTTTGGCTTGTCACTGTCCTGCGCCCTGAGGGATTCCTCGATACGCAGATGACTGCCCAACTGAAAAAGAGTCATTTCTTCCTTCTTATGTTTCAAGGTATGCTTGAAATCGTTCCAAGAAGGAGGTAGTTTGTCAAAGATGCAAGAGACTGAAATAGCCTCATCCATGTTCATTTTAAGTTGTGTAAACCTTCTAAGTATACCAAGAAGTGCATTGTATTGTTCCATAACTGGTCTTGAATCAGTCATTTTGTAATTTGTGAAATTACTTACAAGAAACTTCTTACTTGATACATCCTCAGCCATATATTTGGCATCCAAGGAATCCCATAGTTCTTTGGAAGATTCAACATTCTGATAAATATCAAAGAGAGAATCAGACATACCATTGAGGATTAAACCTCTGCAAATGTAATCATCATTCTCCCATTTGCTCCTCTTCCTCATTTGTTCCACAGTAGCATCATCACCATCATCAGGAATAGGAGTGCTCAAAACATATACCACACTCATGCTTGAAAGCAAGAAGTGCATCTTCTTCTGACATCTCCTGAAGTCCACCCCTTCAAACTTATCAAGCTTGGCAAAGTTTGAAGCCATGTGTTTCATAGCAGCAGCAGCCATTGATTATCACAAAATAGTTTACTTTGATTGTTGGTTGTTGGTTGGCCCAGAACAGGGTGAAGATAATCAATAACCTAACTACGTACCAATAATGGTTACCGGATATCACTTGGAATCGTGTTATCACTTTCCAAAGTAAACTATTCGACCCTATTGCCTGGGTATCACGAATATCTACTTGGGATAAGACCAAATGTTTGTTATTGAATTAGGCACAAATCAATAACCCTTGCGCATCTAAGTGTTTATGTTCTCTGTTTCGTATCGTATCTTTCATGCTTGATTTGATCTTCCTATTTATAGGAGAATACTCACAGCTAGTCAAATGAAATTAAGAGGATTAATCGGCCCATTAATCACCTCATAATTATCCCCATTATAGCCAATAGTGGTTACATGACCAATTAAACGTGGTCATAAAGACAGTTTTAACTGCCACATGAATAGGTCAAAGCAGTTACATACTTATAGCAGCAGTACTAACTAAGCAGTAGTAACTTAGTACCAGCAGTACTAACTCAGCAGTACTAACAAAGTACTAACATTATTAACCCTACTCCAGCAGTACTAACACAGTACTAGCACTCGTAACTCAGTGAAGGATTAAACCTTCTGATGAGTTACTCCTAACCACTATATGAGTCAGGGTAGTCAGGGACCTGATGGGTGTACACTCCGTACCTCCTGACCCATTACCAGGTGTGAACTGATCCCTCAAGTGCATTAAATTTTCCAACATTTCCCAGGTTTCCAGGTTTTACACCACATTAATGAGCTTTAAATGATCATGTTAGGGTTTAATAATTATGACCTAGGGCTTGCATTCAAAACTGATCAAAATAGAGAGAAACAACATGACCACGATTCGTATAACATGCTTTTTTTTTCCTTTTTTTTTTAGATCTAATTAACATACTCATGTGTCGAATAACAAGATGATGACAAAGGGGATTTCATGAATACCTTTAGGACGAATCAGAGATGGATCAAAAGGAAGGAATAAGGATGAAGCACACACACCACGATCACCAAACTTCTTCTTGATCTTTGGAGAGAAAACAATGTATGAACTTAGGGTTTTTTATTATTATTATTATTATTATTATTATTATTATTATTATTATTATTATTATTATTATTATTATTATTATTATTATTATTATTATTATTATTATTATTTATGTTTCGGTTATTTTGAGGGAGGAAGAGACCGAATATTATTTTTATTTGGGATAGGGGAACCGAATTTTGCTTCTAATTAGGAGGGGGACAAAATCTCCTAATTTATTTAGGATATACAATGTGTTTCCTTAGTTCTTATCTTGTAACAAAGAAAAAAAATGAAACTTATACACACCAAAAAGGGGGCCGGACTTTTTTTATAAAATTATGATAGTTTATATATATTTTTTTTTGTTAAATTACTTAGGATAAAGATTAATAATGAATATTTATTTTATAACATAAGGTCTTAATATTATTTACTCATTAATTAAACTTAGGTTAAATTCAAAATAAATAAATAAAATGTTGACCGGATTTTAGGGTATTACAGTTTTCTATTATTATAACTGTTGTGTCATCGAGTAACACCGAGCTTGAATTCCGCTGTTGATGACGTATAGTCCGCATTCGGGTCACGAACCCGACCAATGGACGCTACTAACACTCAAGCCCGTCACGAATGGGCTATCACGATAACGGTTTGGGCTTACGAAGGCCCAAACCCGAAGTTATTTATGATCTTAATATAGGATATCTCTTATTTATGGGATATGTATCAAATGACCAACTTAGGCGGGATACGCCGAAGAGTGAGGAACACGAAACCAATAAGGATTTCGTGTATATATAGAGGGCATCTCGGCTCTCATTGAGGTACGATCTAATAACCCTAACTCTTCAACTAAACCCTAAAACCGATTACTTACTCTCACGCCGGAGGATAATCGTGGGAGACAATCCCACGATAAGCCTAACGGTGTCTTTTTGTTCTCTTAGTGCGCAGGTCTCAAGCATTAAGATCTAATTGATACGGGAACAGGAATCCAAACAAGGAACGCCCAACTTTTGTATCAACAAGTGGCGCCATCCGTGGGACCATACACTAAGAACTTTACTAAGAACTAGAATGACGAAGCACGGAAACCAAAATCAGCGGACTCCGCAGGCGAAGAAAACGCATGGTGACCTACAGGGGCAGAAGCAGCAAACTGATTCAGCCGCTAAGCAGGCCTCTGGAACAACCAGTGCGCCCAAAAGCCTAGGATCATACTCAGATCTGGCCTTTACTGCAGTAGAACCGCTCACAAGGACTACCCATGCTACTACAACAACCACTAGCGCGGTAGATCTACTGCGCACTCCTTTCACCATGTCAGAATTAGACCTCACTGAGCCGCCAAATGCGCCTATCCGAAACAAGGGTCCTGATTTGGAAACAAACATCCTCGCGCTAGAAGGAGTCACGCCTGAACTAGCGCCAAGTGATTTCGTATCTCAAAACTATGAAACCTTGGCTGCGCTTATGCGAGAGGAAGCAAAAAAGAGGTCAAGTCAGAGTCTGCAAGCCCGGCTCAACTTCGAACCTGAGCCTGAAGCATCCCCACCACGTTACCGAAAGAAAAGGCGAGAGAAGGATGGCCGCCGACACCCAGTGTTTACTAGGATCGGAAGGAAAGTTGTGGACGATGAAGCAGCCGACTTACAGTCTCTGGAGGAGCATGAAGACAATGGACGGCGCACCAATGTCCATGCTAGGCTTGGCAGTCGCAGGATCCACGATAGACTTGGGCGACGATGCTCCCCAAGCGAAAGCCCTTCAAGCTCGGATTCCGAGGATAGTCGGCGCAAGCGCCGCAAAAGGGTAAGCTCATCCTCAAGTGACTCCTCGGACAACGAGGACAAAGAAACAGGATACTGGAAGTCCAGGAGAAGATATCGCGACCAGGAGGACGAAGATATGTCTCGTCCCTGGCGCCGCTAAAAGGTTGACGCATTCACTCGGCGCATCAGTGATTTTTTAGAAGATAAGAGAAGGCGCATGCCCGCTAATGTTAAAACTTATGATGGGACAGGTGATCCTGATGACCACCTAAAAATTTTCGAATCAGCAGCAACCATCGAAAATTGGCCACAACCTGTGTGGTGCCACATGTTTAACTCTACTTTAGTAGGGAATGCGCGAAACTGGTTCAGTAAGCTTCCACGTAGAAGCATCGATGGGTTTGAAGAGTTGCGGAAGGCGTTTCGTTTGAACTTTACTCAGAGGAAGAAGTGCGCCAAGAACCCTGTCGAACTCGCTAGGGTGAAACAGCGCCAAAGGGAATCCACAAGCGCTTTTATGGAGCGCTATAAAGACGAATGCATACATGTCAAGGCATGCCCCGAAATACTAAAGATCGCAGGGTTTATGAACGGAATCAATAACCCAGAACTTATCAAAAAGTTAAATGATAGGGTTCCCCAAACCTTTGACGAACTTATGAAGCGCACGAGGTCCTTCATCCAAGGAGAAGCCGCCGCTGCGGATAGTAAGAAAGGCTACTCAAACTATAGGTCACAAGAACAGCCCAGGAGACAATCCAATGACCAGAGTAGCAATCGTAACAAAAGCTACCGCAGTCAGGGGGGCGGATGAGAGAATGACAAGTATACACCACTAACGAAGACTCCAAAGGAGATATTTGCGACGGAAGGCGCGAACTTTCCGAGACCCCCACCGATGCGCACCCCAGAAGATCGGCGCATAGGCAACGGATACTGCGAGTATCATGGACAGAAGGGCCACACCACAAATGAGTGTGTCCAACTGCGCCAACTAATTGATAAGCTAGTAAAAGAAGGCAGATTGGACCATCTAGTTAAGAACATCAAGGATGGAAAAGACAAACAGAAGACCGGGGGTAAGAAAGAAACACCTAAGGACAAGGCTGACACAATCTACATGATACAATCATGGCAGCGAAAGACTAGGCAAAAGGTTAGCTAGATATTTTCTCATGGAAGCGAAATCTCTTTTCCCACCTTGGCTGCGGACAACGCAGTGGCGGAACCACTCACCATCGAGATAAATGCGGGGGGTCACGATATCCACCGCATGTATGTTGATAGAGGGGCATCAGCGGATATAATGTATGAGCATTGTTTCAAGAGATTGCGACCTGAGATACAAAGACAGTTAAGCCCAGCCACGACGTCGTTGACTGGCTTCATAGGAGAAAAGATATGGCCCATGGGGCAACTACGACTATTAGTTGTTGTTGGTAATAAGGAACACTCCACGAAAGCCTGGATGAACTTTATGGTGATCAGATCTCCTTCGCCATACAATGGCATTATCGGAAGACCAGGAATTTCGGCAATACGCGCAGTGCCGTCCACAGCACATGGGATGCTTAAATTCCCGGTAGAAGGCGGCATTGTCACCATCTACAATAACACTGCGCCACCAAGAGAGTGTAACACGATTACATGTGAGGCGACGCACACCCCAGAACAAAGCGCAGCTAAAGTACCAAATCTGAAGGTCGCAATTCATCCTGATTACCCGGAACAAGAAGTATCGATCGGGGGATCGCTGTCTGATAAAGGCAGAGCTGCCGTGTGCGCACTCTTGCAAAAGAATCTGGATATCTTCGCATGGGAACCAAAGCACATGACTGGTGTGCCACGCTCGATTGCAGAACACAAGTTGAAAATCCGACAAGGATACTCCCCAGTACGGCAGAAAAAGCGCGGCCAGGCTCTAGAGCGCGCAAAAGCCATTCTAGAGGAACTACACAAACTTGTTGACGCAGGTATCATGCGAGAGGTCTATTACCATGACTGGCTCTCCAATCCAGTGATGGTCAAGAAGAGTGATGGTAGTTGGCGGATGTGCGTGGATTTCACCGATCTCAACAAAGCATGTCCACAAGACTGCTACCCACTACCAGAGATAGACTGGAAGGTAGAATCCTTATGCGGATACCCCTTTAAATGTTTTTTAGACGCATACAAAGGGTACCACCAAATCCAAATGGCTAAAGAGGACGAGGAAAAAACAGCCTTCCACACAAGCCAAGGTGTCTACTGTTATACAAAGATGCCTTTTGGCCTAAAGAATGTGGGCGCCACCTACCAGCAATTGGTGGATAATGCATTTGAAAAGCAAGTGGGCCGCAACCTAGAGGTCTATGTTGATGACCTTGTCGTAAAAAGCCATACCGAAGGCGAATTGGTCCGCGACATTGAAGAAACATTTAGAACACTACGAAAGATCAACATGAAGTTAAATCCTAAGAAATGCACTTTTGGCGCTACAGAAGGCATGTTCCTAGGATATTTGATCGAACCTGATGGCATTAAACCATGCCCAGAAAAAACAGATGCTGTTATCCAACTCCCTTCACCACGCACGTTGAAAGAAGTCCAGTCTCTGAATGGAAAACTAGCCGGGTTGAACAGATTCCTGTCCAAATCAGCAGATAAGTCACTCCCCCTCTTTAAAACACTCAAGAAGTGTACAAAAAAAGGGAGACTTTCATTGGACTACGGAAGCGGAAGAAGCTTTCACACAGCTTAAACAACATATAGCAGCGCTTCCCAAGCTAGTCGCACCCCGACCAGGGGAGGAGTTAATTATGTATTTGTCTGCGACTCATGGAGCAGTCAGCGCGGTGCTACTGACAGATAGGAATTCCGTACAAACACCGGTATACTTTGTAAGTAAAGCGCTCAAGAAGACAGAGATTAACTATAGCCCAATGGAAAAGTTGGTCTTGGCATTAGTATTTGCCGCCAAAAGATTGCGCAGATACTTCCAAGCACACCCAATAGCGATGATCACAGACCAACCAATTAAGCAAGTTATCTCCAAACCCGACGCGTGGAGGAGATTACAAAAGTGGAGTGTATTGCTAGGCGAGTATAACATCTCTTATAGACCACGCACTGCGGTTAAGGGGCAAATACTAGCAGACTTCATCATCGAAAAACCAGACACCGATGATGCACCTCCACTGAACAAGGTAGAACTACAAGAGCCATGGGTCCTGTTCACGGATGGATCTTCATGCGTGGATGGGTCGGGCGCAGGCCTTATCCTCACTAATCCAGAAGGGATGGAATTCACTTACGCACTGCGCTTTGAATTCACAGCTACGAATAACGAGGCAGAGTATGAAGCCCTAATCGCTGGATTACATATTGCAACTCGAATGGGTGTACGCAACCTAGAAGCAAATGTAGATTCCCGATTAGTAGCCAACCATGTGTTGGGCGAATATGTGGCTAAAGAGGATAACATGGTTCAATACCTCGACAAAACCAAGTCACTAATCCAAGGTTTTGACAGGTTTACCATTAAACAAGTTCCTAGAGGTGAAAACAAAAAAGCGGATGCGCTAAGCAAGATCGCATCTACAAGCTTCGTGCACCTGTCAAAACAAGTGTTGGTGGAGATCCTAAAAAATAAATCCATTTCGGAGATGGAGATATCCACGGTAATAGAGGAGGAGAATCCTACGTGGATGACCCCTATTGTCGAATTTATAAGCAAAGGCATATTGCCCCATGAGCAGAAGGACGCTCGACGGATACGGCGCACAGCGCAGAGGTTCGAACTTAGAGATGGTATCCTATATCGGCGCTCATTCCTACAACCATGGCTTCGGTGCGTTGGACCTCTTCAGGCAAATTACGTACTCCGAGAGATCCACGCCGGTTCATGCAGTATGCATTCAGGACCACGGTCCGTCGTAGCACGAGCATTGCGCTCAGGATACTACTGGCCCACTATGCACCGTGATGCGCGTGATGTGATAAAGAAATGTAGCGACTGCCAAGTTCATAGACCCATCCCGCGCAGACCACAACAAGAGCTAACACCTATCACTTCTCCATGGCCATTCTATAAGTGGGGTATCGACATTGCGGGTCCCTTCCCTGTTGCAGCGGGGGGACTGAAATTTCTTATTGTGGCAATAGACTACTTCACTAAGTGGATTGAGGCAAAAGCAGTAGCGACAATCACAGGTAATCAAGTAAAACAATTCGTTTGGGAAAATATTGTATGCCGCTTTGGATTACCTGGGGAAATCGTTTCGGACAACGGAAAACAATTTCGCGATAACCCGTTCAAAGACTGGTGCGCAGAACTAAATATTACACAACACTTTGCGTCGGTTAAACACCCACAAACCAATGGTCTGGTTGAGCGCGCAAATCGTAGTCTGGGCGAAGGAATTAAAGCGCGCCTGGACAAACACAAAGGAAGATGGGTGGATGAATTGTCGCATGTCTTATGGGCGCACCGCACGACAATCAAAGTTAGCAATGGAGATACTCCTTTTTCTCTTGTCTATGGGACAGAAGCTGTCATACCAGCTGAAATTGGGATGCCAACTATTCGTACCGCGGAAGTTAATGTCGCAACCAATGACGACGAACGACGTATCGACTTGGACCTATTGGAAGAAAGGCGTGAAAGCGCAGCTATACGTGAAGCAAAATCCAAGTCAAAAATGAAGGGATACTACGATGCTAAAGTTCGAAGCACCTCATTCAGACCAGGCGACTTTGTATATCGCGCTAATGATGCGAGCCACGCAGAAGATACAGGTAAACTTGGACCAAAGTGGGAGGGACCTTATGAGGTCGTTGAAGCACTAGGAAAAGGCGCGTACAAGCTGCGTGACATGGATGCCCGTGAGCTACAACGCACATGGAATATTTGCAATCTCAAGAGATGCTATCTTTAGGAAAGGTTACAACCCAACACACGGACACTTCCGCACTTTAGTAAGTGCTCAATAAATATCCGTGTATTTACATTTTTGTTTCATCTAGGCAAATGTTTTTCTTTTTACAAAAACTTGCAAGTATTAATTCAATGTCACGGTTTCTAGCTAATTCTGCGACACATTTCACTTTATTGCTTACATGTTATTTATGTCTCAATATTGTTGTTAATTTACTTTCTGCCTACATGGCGTGCATGCACTTATTAAAACCCACGATGATAAAAGGATTAGTAAACCTACTAAAAAACTCGTTGAGTAAGAGGGTTGCAAACCCATCAACATTGGATCACGCATCCTTGTTAAACATCTTACTCTCAAGACGTTGGAGTAAGTTCAATGTGTATCCCACGACGGATACACAACAATGTACACTGTGCGCGTTTAACAAATTAGGAGTTAAGACACTTAACTCCTTGATATGATATTTGCAGTACGCTGCATATCAATCTATACACTTGTAAATTTTATGAACTTCATACACGATTATGGATTCTTATAAATTTTCTTAAGTATGTACACAACAGTTTGCTTCTTAGACACAACATAGACGTCTTTTACGCAAAGACAAAATAACTAAGTACAAACATTATAACCACAATCACATTTGATACAATATGCGTGATAACACTTAAATCTAACATGTTTTTAGGTGCGTTATTGCTAGTTTTGTGCATCATATTTGGTTATATTTGTGTGTATTTGTTGCTAAATGATGAAAAAGTGTGTATGCAAGTAAATATAGCCAAGTACAGGAAAAGTGGAGGAAAATACGAAGAAATGAAGAGATTATGCACATAAGTAGAATTACGAGAAAGAAACCACATGATACTTCAAAGAATTGATTAGACCAAGATTTCTATGCCTTATATATCAAGAAAAGATCTAGTTCTATTTAGGAAATCAGTGGTACAGCAAAGGATCAAGCACGTAACGAGAAGAGAAAAAGAGAAAATCAAAGTGCATGGCAGAGTCATCCATCCGATCGGATGTTGCCCGCATCCGATTCGGATGGTTGAAGTTTGAGACACCGAGAGCTCCAACCGATCGGTAGGAGCCAAATACCGATCGGTTGGCCGACACTGAAGTTACAAAGTTGCATTTAATGATGAATTTAAGCCCCATAATCATGGAGGCTTATCATTTCTCGGCTGTTAACTCATATGGGACATTTTTACTTGAAGAATAAGGGTTTCCTCACTTATTTAAGGAACCCTTAGTTAGTTTACAAGGAGAGTTCTTTTGGGGAAGTGACATAACCTAAAAAAGCTACACCACCTTATTATTATTGCCCGAAAGCTTGTAGTTGCTGTGAAAACATCCAGGAGATCTTGAGTTCGAGTCTCAAGAGTTGCATCCGTGTGTGGAGTTGTTTACGTGTGAAAATAGGTGATTGGAGGAGTGTGGATTGCTATAGTTCCACAATTCTAGTTCTTGTAATTCCTTGATTAGGTATTTCTTGTTGAGTTATCATGAACTACTTTTACTTTTACTATATGATGAATGAAAGTTTGGTTAATTACTTGTGTTTGATTATGATTGTTATGGAGTAATTTTAGTTATACTTGTGTGTGGATGATGTGACAATTGTTGGAGTAATCTTATCATAGTGATGCATGAAAACATATCTTGTTTTATGAGTTTGTTGAGATAAAATCTAATCTTGCTTAATTGGTTGGTAAAAACAATTTCAAAGATTCACAAAGGCCGAAAGGAGTTTTCTTTATGTTTTTATTCCAAAAAGTTAGTGCACGAATTAGTATGGATTGTGGTGTGTGACAAGCAACACCTTTACTCATTAAAATGGATTTGGAAACGATTTCATCACGAAAAAGGCCGAAAGGATTCGTAGGAATTCTTAAGATAAGAAATGCTTTCAAACAACAAAAGGACTTAATAGAATTATCGTAATAGTTAATCATGGCCGAAAGGAGTTAACTAGGAGATTGAATTCTTAGATATGATTTCTCATGACAAAAACCATTGATTGTGAATCATTCATTTTAAGTTGTGCATCATTACAAGTCACACCCAACTTGATTAGTTACTCTAAACAATTGTCATGGAAACTACACACAAGTATATTAGTTTTTGATTGATTGAACCTTGCTTGTTTTTAGAATTTACTTCAAATTGGATTGACACTCCTTTTTGCTAAAACTTATTTACTAAACCTAAACCCCAATTCCCTTGGGACGATCTCGACTTACCCACCTTTACTACCACGGACGAGTATACTTGCTCGTATGTGTGATTAGAGAATTGGATAAATCGTGTTTATAAATTTTAAAACTTGAACACAACGACACGCACACCAAGTTTTTGGCGCCGCTGCCGGGGAATTGTTAAGATTTTCTTGGTAGTTGGGCTTAGTAGTCTAAGTTTCTTTTTATTTTAAAAAAAAAAGGTTTGGTTCGGACCAACCGAATCGGATGGATGTCCATCCGATCGGTTGGTGGTCTCGTTAACACTTTTTGTTTTAGTAATCTTTGTTATTTTATTTTTTTTTAGTTTTTATGATTCATTAATATTGTGTTTAATTAGTAGAGTAATTAGATTAATTAATTTGGGGTATTAGAAAGTTTTATTATGTTTAATGTTAGTTAATGTAGTTAATTTATTAATTTTAATGTTTGGTAGTTTGATAGTTTTCATTGAATGAGTTTATAATTAGTTTTTATGGTCATTAGTTAAAGAGTTAAAAGTTAATCACATAGTTTAATGCTTGATAATTAATTGTAGGATTATATTAAATAGTTTTAGTTATTAATTTATTCTTCTTTTTAGTTCTTCTTAAAAAAAACAAAAACAAGTTAAAAAGAGGTTGTCATTAGTTTAGTCTTATTATAAAAAAATAATAATAAAAAAAAATTAAAAAAAAAAAAAATTTCGATCGAACCGATCGGATGCTGCCCGCATCCGATTCGGTTGGTGAGAGTTCGTATTTTGCATTTTACCCATCCGATCGGATGGAAGGTGATGCCGATCGGATGTTTGCCTCGGTAAAAATTTTTATGATTTTTGATTTTTAGTTGTTTTGATGTTTTGATAGTTTGAAGTTGTTTGTTAGCTTGCTTTGGTTTAATATTTTGATATGGTTCGATTATAACTAACCCTCACGCTAATAGTTTGGATTTTTGTTTTGTGGTTATGTTATAGTAGTGCTTAAGTAGAATGGAGAGTTTAAGCAATGTTTCGGAATATTTGAGACATTTGGAAGAGATGTTGAGAGATTCAGGAGATTCTTTGGAGAAGTTGGAAAGCATTTTGGATGAAGCTAAGATTGGTTTAGAAAGAAAAGAAGAAGTTGGCGAAAGCAGTGTTTGTTTACCTAAGGAGAAAAGAGTGGTTGTGTTTACGCAAGCACCCCCTAAAGAGTTTGATGTACCATTTATGAGGTATGCTACACCATGTGGTGTGGAAGGAGTTAAGGCATGGGATGATCAACTTAATATGGAATATGGTGAGAATTACATTACGGAAGATATGCTTAGTAAGCTTGGCTTTGTTAGGCTTGATTATGAGAATTATGGTAGGAAGATAGTCAGAGATGTGAATGTTAATATTCATGGTCATGTTTTCAAAATTGATTTTGTTGTGTTGGAATATGGAAATGTGGGTGAACCGGAAGTTATGTTTGGTAGAAATTTTATGGTGAAAACTAAATGTAGGGTTGATTTTGCTATGGGAGAGATGAGAATTGATGTAGATGATGATATGGTAGAGAAGAAGGAAGGTAGAGGAAACCCTAAATTTCTGGGTTCACATTTTTACGACTAATTTGAAATTTAACCTAAGTATGAACTAAAATGATATGACATTTAAAACCTTGGGTTATAGATTTAACTTCATAATAATTAGACCATCAAATTAAATTAAATGTAGATAACTAACTTAAACTAATAAAGCCTAAGTTGCCTACAACCTCTAGTCCTATGAACACGTGTGTTTCACAACAACAAAATAAGGACCAAAATTTTGTCCCACAAATCACGCCACTATTACCCATGCCAGTTCAATCACATTCAATATCTTCCTTTTTGGGAAAATCCTCACACGTCTTTCTTTTAAGACCAAGATATACACACTTTTGTATATATAACATACTTATTATTCCTATAAACTAAACCCTAAATAAAGCCTACACACAACCATTGTGCGGCTGCTACTCTTCCTCCTTACTGTTCGATTCAAAAGGGCTACAGCAAGGGAGACTCTTGTGCTTACCACTTGGTGGTGTTGTCGAAGTGTGCTACTGTTTCGAAGGTGTGGTCTTGGCTTGGACTCGGCAAGTTTTGATCGTGGCATATAGAAGTTCTGGTGGTGATTTATGTCCTTGTTTCCTTGTTATTATTCTGGCCATCGCGAGGTATCTTTACTCTTGTTCCTGTCGACTTCCAAATACGTAATATGTTCATGAGATTGTAACCTAAAATAAGCTTAAATCAACTAATAATGTAAACTAAATGAGGGTCGGTAAAATCACGTAAAAGGATGGAACATGGATCGCATGATAAATATAAAAAGGATGTCAATACAATGGTTCACAAGGTCTGATAATGAATGATTATGTTGAGTTCTTAAAGTCGATATAATGGCTGGAAAAGAGTATTGATATAAGAGTGCATGTATGTGAGACATAAGGCCTTATCAGGGATTATAAAAACCAGCATGTATGCATTGTAATCTGGAAAAGTAACATTGAACAAATGAAAGTTTTTCATGCACGTAATACATGTCGAAATAGGATACTAGTGAGTCTTTAAAATCAGTTTCTGTATGAAATTTAGGTCCATAAAATACATAGAAACCTGGGTTATATGCGCGTATAAAGGGTGATGAATACATGCTTGGTTTTGGGTTAATTTAATGAGTCGAATGTGTGGTCATGTGGAAGATACGAGGGCTGTATTTGGGTATGTATGGAGTTGTTGTGTGTTGCTATTTCAAGTGATTTTATTGTGTGCGTGGGGCTGCGATGTGGGTGTAACATGGGGTAATATGGGTCGCATATATAGTGTTTCTACACAGTGAGTTGGGGCTGTTGTAAATGAGATTGTTATACAGGTTGGAATGGGTCGAGTTGGTCATATTGTGGGTCGAGTGAAACTGAGTAAACATGGGTTGCTGTGGTGGTTTAAATGAGTAGTTCATGTGAGTTTATGGGTGTCGACTTAGGCTGGGAATTAGGGTGAGTTGAAGTGCGTTGTGGCATGTAAAAAAAAAGGTGGCTGTATATGGGTGTTGTATGATGTCGTGTGCATGTTAGCATGGAGTTCTGTATGGTATGATTCAAATAGATATGTAGAGAGTGTGAACATGCTTATATGTGGTCAAGGGTGTGTATGACTGGTCTAGTATTGCATGTGCACGGTTCAGTGGGTTACAGTCAATATTGTGTATTTGTGTGTAGGTATTAGTAAGTCATGCTAGGGTCTAAATGATGGGTCATTTTCCTGTTGTGTCATAGGCATGTGGTGACTTCATGTCAAGTTTTGGTTGTGTGTCGAAAAGTGGGAAAACAAGGGTCATTGTAAAAAAAAATTTTATATAGGTCCACATGTATGCTGGTGTCGAGTAAAGGATTAAAAAAAATGGATAAGGATTTAATTGCATGGAACGTTTTAATGAGGTGTTTAATATGTACAAGTATAAGAATTTCACGTAAATATGTAAATTACACTTTAGCCCTTAAACTTTTATAAAATGACAATTTAATTATCAATGTAACCCTAAAAGTTACTAATTCGGGAAACCTGTTAAAAACAGAAACTTACTTAAAATGGTTAAGCTAATTAAAGATGA
Organism: Artemisia tridentata subsp. tridentata; assembly: GCA_021014915.2. Lineage (NCBI taxonomy): Eukaryota > Viridiplantae > Streptophyta > Magnoliopsida > Asterales > Asteraceae > Artemisia > Artemisia tridentata. The sequence continues at coordinate 331,961,195 of CP139503.1, read as the reverse complement.
AACTTACTAATTTTGAAAAATTACTATTTTTGGAAAACTGCTATAAAAGGAAGTTACTAACAATGGAAAGCCGACTAAAATAAGTAATCTGATTTAATTAAGATGTTAATAATAAGACGATCATATATTCGTGTAGATTCGCTGAAGAAGGAGTTTATTCCGATCCTTATGTTTCTAGTGTGTGTTTCCCTGGCGGTTTAAGGTACAGATATTCTGCCCTTCTTTAGTAAGGTGCCTTCGTCTCATTTCTGATTTCTGATTCACTGCCATGTTCTTTGTTTCTGTGAACCTTTGACATTGACCTACTATTACTGAACCTTTCTTATACTGAACCTACTGATATTGACCCTTCTGTTACTGAACCTTCTGATATGAACTTTTTGATATACTGAAATGGATATTGACCTATGAAACTAAACTGAATACTGAATACTGATACTTGACCACTGACCCACAGTTTGATACTACGAGCCATAACTAGTCATGAGGGTTTCATGACCATGTCATTGATGCACCGATGGCATGACTCTAGGGCAGGAGAGTGATGACCTGTTTCGTCCCTGACTGTATTTTATTTGGTGTGTTGGGAGGTTTATGGCCACCTGGGGCGTATGGATGCATCCTAGAACTGTTACTGTTACTGATTACTGATTACTGTATTACTGGTGACTGATGGTGTGTGCGATACACGTCTTTCACATACTGGGAGCTGATCACTCCATTTACTGATTGAGGACTCCCCTCATAATTACTGGTTTACTGAGAGGTCTCCCCTCTATATGATTATATGGTTACATGATTATACTGATACTGTTACTGTTACTGGGCTCGTAGTGGATTGCTGTTTTCCTACACCTTATACACTTGTACTCTTCATTACTGTTACCATTTACTTATACCTTATCTCTGACTGATTTCGTACTTCAATTACTGTTCATTATTCTGTATTACTGCTTTGTTTCCGTTATATCTGTTCACTGAGCTCTCGTAGCTCAGCCGCATTTCTTTTCCTGCGGCAGGTTATAGTGGGAAGCTGGGAATGATTGGAGAGTACCTTGGACTTAGAAGACTTGATAGCCATTCTGGATTAGAAATGATTAGAAGTTATTATTATGTTAGAATTAGAGTTTATTGGAATTCGCTTTGTAGCCTTGTAGTTTCTGTATTTCATTTGTAACCTTTGAAAATTCTTGTATTACTATAGATGTATGCTTTGTTTTGATCTGATATGAAACCATTATTGTGATATCTTTACCCTTATCGGGTTGGGGTGTTACAATTTATGGTATCAGAGAACAGGCTGCGACTCGTAATACATTTACCCTTGACCTGTGTAAGTTTGGACCATTAAGTTTCCACTGTAGGCGCTCATAAGATAACCTGTAGGATTTGCTTTAGGATTTCCCTATAGGAACTTAAGTTTTGACCAGTGAGGAATGGGTAGACTATAAGGCTTTTGTTTAAGTATCATTGCTTCCGCATCACTCTGATTCGTGCTCCACTTGTTGAGAGCACTTTGGAAGATTGAAAGCTCACGCTTTGCACCACCTAAGATTCCGACTCCGACCTCTGATTCTTTTGTTAATCATTTTGATGTCTTTTCGGGTATTCTGAGAATCTCTATGACGATGACTTACTTGATGCATTCTGTTATATGCTTTTGATAATCTATGAATCTTCTGACCCTATCTGAGTTTCGTCTTAACCATCTCTGTTCCCATGAGAAGCCTTGTGGTGCTTAACCACGAGTGTAAGAATGTTTCCTTTCACTTTTGAACGATAAGACTTGCTTGTCGATCTGTTTTTCCTTGGATAGTTAACTTTAATTTTATTTTGATAAAGGATTGGTTGATTGATCATTCAATATTGACAACTATCCTCCTATGTCTCACCTTTGGCGTCTGAAACAAATTTTGAACTACCTACCATGATTACCGATTGTTAAACTCCTTGCTATCACTATTACTCTGGAGACTCGTGTGTTACTTTCGCGGTTATGAAGTTTTCCTAGAAACCATTTCGTACACCAATCAATGAACCTTATCTTGAGAATTAATTGGCAACCTGAGTTTTCCGAATATGATTCCTAGTTGAACCACCAAGTTTTCCTCCGGAATGTGAAGTAGGATTTGACATGATACCGAGAGATTGTCTAGCCGCCAAGCGAAGATGTCTTTCGGATCATACCAATTGATTTGAGCGACCAGAAGGAGCAGCAACCAAAGACCAGGAAGTGAGTTTGCTTAAGTATATCTTCTGAGAGTGTTTCACTACCTGATTTTGATCTTCATTTCCGATCTGTTTGACAAACAGTTTGATACCTCTCCGACCATCCCAAAGGTCATTTAACCCCAATGTGTTTGACACATCCTATTAATTCATTTTCAGTGCTGGATATAAATGTATCATCTGATACTACTCTGTCTTGCAAAATCCATTACTACTCCTATGAAGACTCTGGTGATTTTTAACCATGGATATAGGAAGTTTATTCCCTCCCCTTGAATAATGAATCTTGCCATCAACTAGTTTCCTTTGGAAGGATATGACGATAATTTTGTCTCGATATTAAATTGTCAACTGAGCATGATGATGCTGATAACTGATATTCCTTATGCCTCACTTTTGACAGTTATACGATGTTCGTATTACCGTTGATTCACACCCGACCGGCCACTTATGCTAAAAAGACTAAACAAAATTCCAACACCTTGAACTGTTCGCTTATCTATCTCAACACTTTGATAAACCTTGTACTTGACTCCGATATATGAACTATCCGTCTGGTTTAACGACCGTATTCGTTCTACGGATCTATTTACCCTTAATATAATTGATTTTGAGATTTTGGTTGTGGATTGGATGGCTCCTCACAAAGCTACCATAGACTACCGTATCTAAAATGTGACCTTAACAAATCTGTTTCACTCTACTTTTGTTATGACGACTCTCAACCGCTTGAATCTGTTAAGATTAATGTTGCTATGGAAGCACATACTCCGATCTCATTTGATTGTCGAAGTTCTCCTGACACCTATTAATATCCACCCTTAGGAAGCTTTGGCATTGGAAGTTTTGTTGTACAAATATTCTGATGTTTTCTGATGAAACTCTTGGGTTTCCCTCCTGTTGAGAAGTAAAATTGACTTTGAACCGATCTCAGTCGACGAACCATGATGCTATAGAAGTTGAAGGATTGAAGAAGCTGATGGAATATGATTTTGTTCACCTCAGTGTTTCCTTTTGAATACCCCTACTAGTTCATGAAGAAGAAAGAGAAAATTTTGTGTCAGCGTATCGACTATCGTAAACCTAACCGTATCACTACCCGTAATCATTTTTTTCATCTCCGCGTGCCAATGATTGATTTGTTCTATCTTGTAAACTCCGTATCAAACGACCTCAGTTAATATTTGAAGGACTAAAGAAGCAACCACAAGAACTTGTAAGGAGGGAGATGACTAACTGAGAGTAACCTCCGTGAAGCATTTCGGTTTATGCATGAAGAGGGAGATTGGTGATGTGAAGTAGATATGAAGTTTTCCTTGAAACGATTCATGAAGCTGTTTTCGTACTCGTTGTGACCATTATGAGTTTTAAATAATGCCAATTGTATTGACAAATAGAATCATGTTTTCGCGAGTATTTGGACAATTGTCATAGTATGACAGTGTGTTTGTGCTCAGAGACGAACGAGGAACATGTAGACCATCTTGTAAAATGACCCTTGTTCCGGAAGAGTAGATTTGATTGGCGTCTAGAGATTCAGCAGACAACACCACCACGTATCCTGAGAGGACAGCAGTTGAATTGGCAAATTTCGAACTGTGCTAGAAGACCTATCAAGACACGCAGTCTTGCTTCTCTATTCATCTTAGTTGTACTAGGATGAATTGAGAGCAGAAGCAGACTCGCGAAGGGAAGATGCACCGTGACCAGGCCAGAGATTCACGTTCCACACCACAGTGTCCAGGAGAAGTGTCGAAGGCTTGAGGGACCAGACTCAAGTTTAAAATTCCTTTTCGCCCTATGATCATACGACAGACTGCATGGACTTGGAAGAAGTTAAGATCATATATTTGAATGGATGATAATTCTGAAGCGAACGTTTGTGGTTGAAGAGATGATTCTGTGAAGGATGAAGCTATGGATGACGTAATTCATTTCCTCTTAACTTACTTGAATTTCCGTTATCTGATGATAAGATCCTTTGAATGATTTAGGTTCCCTATGAGTAATTCCGTTCTGTGTTCATTCTGCGCATGTTGGATGATGGTTTTTGTTATGCGAATTTTGACGAATTATGGATGATCTGATGCTATTAGCGACGTATCCAATTCTGATAAACATTCTAGATCTGTTCCGTTAACTCTTTCGAGTAGTTCGTTCTCCTCTTAGTTATGGTATTTGATTTTGATGACCTCTAAGACTGTAGAAAGATTAGGTGGATTAAGATAAGTGATTTTGTTCACGACTTGAGATAAAGTATGACCATCATGAGGGCATATTATAGGATGCCAGTATTATGACGTCTGGCCAACGTGATAATACTTACATCATATAACGTGCACTTGTTGTGGGCATAGGATATTTCGAGGAGTGCCTTAGAGCTTTAGAAATTCTGATAACTGTTTGAGATCATCTGCGGTAGTGAGACTTTAAGTTCATTCTACCTATACGCGTAATCTGCTTTCACCGTTATGCGATATGATACGTCTGGATTCTCGTCACACATTTTGCTGACCTCTGTACTTCTGATAAGAATCTCAGGTTCTGTTGTAGAACTTTCTGCCAATTGATGTTATCGATGATCTATTCCTATACGATCTAACCTGATTTGTCTGATCAAATTATGTGGACGGCATATCCGTCAAAATCCTATGTATTTACTGCGTCTCTTCTGAGAGAATCTGACCATCATCTATTACGTTTGGTATATTTATTCTTTTGATCTGGATTCAGTACGAATTGCCTCTTCTGAGGAAACCGAAATTTGATCAACAAGAATCGAGTCATGAGAAACAGGTCTTTCATATTTCTGTTCACTGTCCTTTGTGTTTCCGCTTCGTTTCACTTCAATTTTCGAGGACGAAATATTTTTTTTAGAAGGAAAGAGTTGTAAAACCCTAAATTTTCGGGTTTACATTTTTATGACTAATTTGAAATTTAACCTAAGTATGAACTAAAATGATGTGACATTTAAAACCTTGGGTTATAGATTTAACTTCATAATAATTAGACCATCAAATTAAATGTAGATAATTAACTTAAACTAATAAAGCCTAAGTTGCCTACAACCTTTAGTCCTATGAACACGTGTGTTTCACAACAACAAAATAAGGACCAAAATTTTGTCCCACAAATCACGCCACTATTACCCATGCCAGTTCAATCACATTCAATATCTTCCTTTTTTTGGGAAAAGCCTCACACGTCTTTCTTTTAAGACCAAGATATACACACTTTTGTATATATAACATACTTATTATTCCTATAAACTAAACCCTAAATAAAGCCTACACACAACCATTGTGCGGCTGCTACTCTTCCTCCTTACTGTTCGATTCAAAAGGGCTACAGCAAGGGAGACTCTTGTGCTTACCACTTGGTGGTGTTGTCGAAGTGTGCTACTGTTTCGAAGGTGTGGTCTTGGCTTGGACTCGGCAAGTTTTGATCGTGGCATATAGAAGTTCTGGTGGTGATTTATGTCCTTGTTTCCTTGTTATTATTCTGGCCATCGCGAGGTATCTTTACTCTTGTTCCTGTCGACTTCCAAATACGTAATATGTTCATGAGATTGTAACCTAAAATAAGCTTAAATCAACTAATAATGTAAGCTAAATGAGGGTCGGTAAAATCACGTAAAAGGATGGAACATGGATCGCATGATAAATATAAAAAGGATGTCAATACAATGGTTCACAAGGTCTGATAATGAATGATTATGTTGAGTTCTTAAAGTCGATATAATGGCTGGAAAAGAGTATTGATATAAGAGTGCATGTATGTGAGACATAAGGCCTTATCAGGGATTATAAAAACCAGCATGTATGCATTGTAATCTGGAAAAGTAACGTTGAACAAATGAAAGTTTTTCATGCATGTAATACATGTCGAAATAGGATACTAGTGAGTCTTTAAAATCAGTTTCTGTATGAAATTTAGGTCCATAAAATACATAGAAACCTGGGTTATATGCGCGTATAAAGGGTGATGAATACATGCTTGGTTTTGGGTTAATTTAATGAGTCGAATGTGTGGTCATGTGGAAGATACGAGGGCTGTATTTGGGTATGTATGGAGTTGTTGTGTGTTGCTATTTCAAGTGATTTTATTGTGTGCGTGGGGCTGCGATGTGGGTGTAACATGGGGTAATATGGGTCGCATATATAGTGTTTCTACACAGTGAGTTGGGGCTGTTGTAAATGAGATTGTTATACAGGTTGGAATGGGTCGAGTTGGTCATATTGTGGGTCGAGTGAAACTGAGTAAACATGGGTTGCTGTGGTGGTTTAAATGAGTAGTTCATGTGAGTTTATGGGTGTCGACTTAGGCTGGGAATTAGGGTGAGTTGAAGTGCGTTGTGGCATGTAAAAAAAAAGGTGGCTGTATATGGGTGTTGTATGATGTCGTGTGCATGTTAGCATGGAGTTCTGTATGGTATGATTCAAATAGATATGTAGAGAGTGTGAACATGCTTATATGTGGTCAAGGGTGTGTATGACTGGTCTAGTATTGCATGTGCACGGTTCAGTGGGTTACAGTCAATATTGTGTATTTGTGTGTAGGTATTAGTAAGTCATGCTAGGGTCTAAATGATGGGTCATTTTCCTGTTGTGTCATAGGCATGTGGTGACTTCATGTCAAGTTTTGGTTGTGTGTCGAAAAGTGGGAAAACAAGGGTCATTGTAAAAAAAAATTTTATATAGGTCCACATGTATGCTGGTGTCGAGTAAAGGATTAAAAAAAATGGATAAGGATTTAATTGCATGGAACGTTTTAATGAGGTGTTTAATATGTACAAGTATAAGAATTTCACGTAAATATGTAAATTACACTTTAGCCCTTAAACTTTTATAAAATGACAATTTAATTATCAATGTAACCCTAAAAGTTACTAATTCGGGAAACCTGTTAAAAACAAAAACTTACTTAAAATGGTTAAGCTAATTAAAGATGAAACTTACTAATTTTGAAAAATTACTATTTTTGGAAAACTGCTATAAAAGGAAGTTACTAACAATGGAAAGCCGACTAAAATAAGTAATCTGATTTAATTAAGATGTTAATAATAAGACGATCATATATTCGTGTAGATTCGCTGAAGAAGGAGTTTATTCCGATCCTTATGTTTCTAGTGTGTGTTTCCCTGGCGGTTTAAGGTACAGATATTCTGCCCTTCTTTAGTAAGGTGCCTTCGTCTCATTTCTGATTTCTGATTCACTGCCATGTTCTTTGTTTCTGTGAACCTTTGACATTGACCTACTATTACTGAACCTTTCTTATACTGAACCTACTGATATTGACCCTTCTGTTACTGAACCATCTGATATGAACTTTTTGATATACTGAAATGGATATTGACCTATGAAACTAAACTGAATACTGGATACTGATACTTGACCACTGACCCACAGTTTGATACTACGAGCCATAACTAGTCATGAGGGTTTCATGACCATGTCATTGATGCACCGATGGCATGACTCTAGGGCAGGAGAGTGATGACCTGTTCCGTCCCTGACTGTATTTTATTTGGTGTGTTGGGAGGTTTATGGCCACCTGGGGCGTATGGATGCATCCTAGAACTGTTACTGTTACTGATTACTGATTACTGTATTACTGGTGACTGATGGTGTGTGCGATACACGTCTTTCACATACTGGGAGCTGATCACTCCATTTACTGATTGAGGACTCCCCTCATAATTACTAGTTTACTGAGAGGTCTCCCCTCTATATGATTATATGGTTACATGATTATACTGATACTGTTACTGTTACTGGGCTCGTAGTGGATTGCTGTTTTCCTACACCTTATACACTTGTACTCTTCATTACTGTTACCATTTACTTATACCTTATCTCTGACTGATTTCGTACTTCAATTACTGTTCATTATTCTGTATTACTGCTTTGTTTCCGTTATATCTGTTCACTGAGCTCTCGTAGCTCAGCCGCATTTCTTTTCCTGCGGCAGGTTATAGTGGGAAGCTGGGAATGATTGGAGAGTACCTTGGACTTAGAAGACTTGATAGCCATTCTGGATTAGAAATGATTAGAAGTTATTATTATGTTAGAATTAGAGTTTATTGGAATTCGCTTTGTAGCCTTGTAGTTTATGTATTTCATTTGTAACCTTTGAAAATTCTTGTATTACTATAGATGTATGCTTTGTTTTGATCTGATATGAAACCATTATTGTGATATCTTTACCCTTATCGGGTTGGGGTGTTACAGATATGGTAGAGAAGAAGGATGGTAGAGGAGAGATTGTTAAAATGGGAAAGGCTAATCGCAAGAAAACACCACTTAACAAACTTACCCAACCCACCACCCCTAAGAATGAGAGTAGTTCATCTAGTTCATCACCCAAATCACCTCAAGAAGTTAAACCATTGACTCAAGAACAAAAAGAAGCTGTTTTGGAGAACATGGAAATGAAATTTAAGGAGCTTATGGAAGAGAAGCCGGTTATAGAAGTGTTGAACAATTACATGGTTTATCATAAGAAGTTAGATGCGGTTATGATGGCAACAGCTAGGCTAGAGGATAAGAATTTTGATGAGTTTGCAAGGGAAAGGATAGTTGAAAATGGGTTGCCTAAGAAAGAGAGCGATCCGGGAAATTTTGTGTTACCCATTAAGGTGAATGGAACCGATGCAATGTATGCATTGGCCGATACAGGAGCAAGTGTGAATGTGATGCCATACCCGTTGTACAAAAGATTAGGACTTGGTAATCCTCAACCAAATCAATATAATCTTACTATGGCTGACAATTCAAAAGCAAAATCAATGGGAGAACTGAAGAATGTTAGAGTGCAAGTAGGATATCAAGCTTTCTTAGCCAATTTTCTTGTGCTTAATATCCCCGAAGATAAGAAGTTACCATTGTTGTTAGGAAGAACGTTTTTGAGAACTTGCGGAGCTATAATAGATATGGGTAGAGGTACTATGACTATTAGTGATGGGATCTTGAAGCATACCTACTATCCTAAACCTAGAGGCAAGATTATTAAGGAAGTGCATGAAGATGAAGAAGAAGAAGACCATTTAGGTTGTTTCAAAGTTGGTAGAGATGAAGAGGGAAGGCCTAAGTATGGGCCGGTTGTCCCTAGTTACTTTGGTATTGAAGATCAGTTGGAAAGAGCATTAGCTATGGAGGTTTTCTATAACCTATTCAAGAATGTTTTTGTGTTCCATAAATTGACAGATTTTCTTGGATCCTTACCGGTTCAATTGAAGAATTTGGAATAGGGACCCGAAGGAGCTAGTGTTTACAAGAAAGAAGAAGGTGATGGAGAATGGCATGTGAAGTTTGATATAGTTTGCCCGGATGGAAGGAATTGTGCAAGGAAGTTTAAAACACAAATGACTAACCGAAAGTTATCCGGCAAATTTCAAAGTGAAGACATCTTGAAGCATGAATACTTTGAAGGTTGAAGGTTGAAGAGCAAAAGATGAAGAATAAAGCACAAGGCTTGTGCTAATGTTTGTTTTGTTTATTTTTAATGAATTTTTAATAGTAGTTTAATGTTTTGCATTTAAGTTTGATTTAAGTTTAAGACCTTTTGGTTACCTTGTGGTTTTATTAAGTTTTAATCTATGGAGTTAAGTTTTGTTTTAGAAGTTGTAGAGATAGATTGGATAACAAGTTGGGAGAATAAGTGTGTTGGTGGTATTTTTCATACTTAAAGTGAAGTCTTTTAAAGGAGTCAAATACTTTCCATTTGTTCTTGCAAGTGTTAAAGTGTTGAAGAAAGAAGGGAAAAGTGAAGTTTTTCAAAAATTCAATCCGAATCGGTTGGATGAAATACTGATCGGATGGAGTGAAGTATATATACTCAAGATTTCAAAAATCATAAACATACACACACTCATTCCATCACACTTGGGGTTCATTAATTCGACCATTAGAAGAGTTTTAAGAGTTGCAGGAGAGTTGAAGGATCATCAATGGCACCAAAACAAGTAAGTAACATCATCAATTTGTGTCAATTAGGTTTTAATTCGAGTTGATTGAATTAGGTCAAAATTTAGGCGTTTTTGATATAGTTCGAATTAAGGCATGATTTTTCTGGAATAGATGGGTAAATGATTGAGGAAATCATTTCAAAAAGAATGAGATGAATTGATTAAGTTTTGAGGAAGAATGAATTAATTGATTTTTTGAATCATATGGGTCAAAACTTTGAATCGATTCTGGGAAGAAATTGATGATTTCCAGATGTTGTTTAGATGCTAATTAGTGTTTGTAGGATGATGCATTATGGATTAGAACATCAATAAGGTTTGATTTCGAATATGTTCATAGGTTCTAAGATTGATCATGCGAGTATGTTATGGATATGATTTAGAGATAAGTGGGATGTATAGAGACCATAGTGATTGATGAAATGCAGGATAGGGAAGAGTGGAACTAGATAGGATTGATTTGAAGTCGGAAAATTTTTTGTTTTGGATACAGTACGTACAACCGATTCGGTTGCGAGGAGCTACCGATCGGCTGGACAAGGTCATAACTCCATCCGATCGGATGGAGAGAGATACCGATCGGATGGAGCCCTCGGTAAAACTTTTTGAAAATTTTCAAAATGGATCTTTAGGACTTCTAAATCATCTAACCTTGTTTCTTATACTCTTATACTAACGAATAATCATGATTTCTACAGAGGTTTCTTGCAGGAGGATCGAGTTCTTCACGTGAAGTTAGTAATCCAATTGTGAAAAAGTTTGTGAATAGGAATGTCAAGGAGAAGGTTAAGTATACTGTGAATCCAGAGCGCAATGAGAATTTGAAGTTTAGTGGCTTAAGCAGCGAAGAGAAGCACGCTTTTCGTGAGCGCCTATCGAAGTTACAAGGGCGAAGGCTTGCTATTCCCAGGTTAGTCGATTGGGATTTATTTCATGACTTTGGATGTGAGATAGAGTTAAGGGACTTGATGAGAATGACATATGTGTATGAAGGAGACGGTTCTATTTTTGAGGATTATTCATGGGAGAATGCGTTTAGTATCCACGAGAAAGTTAACCGTGAATGGTGTTTGGAGTTTTTCTCCACGTTTTACTTTGAGAGGAAGGTTGCGGATCTTATGAATGACAAATGCATTTGGTTTAGGCTCTGTGGTAGAGAGCATGAGTTTACTTTTCCTAAGTTTACCGTTGTTCTTGGCTTGTACGAGCCAGATGATATCAAAAGTCGATTGTTTGCATCTCATTTTGTGAGATTAGTAAGGAGGCATAATGATTATGCCGGGTTAGCTGAGTATTGGAACAGTGTTGGTGACCCAAGTTGTACTCGAAGGAATTCATCAAAGCTAAGGAATCCGTTGTTGAGAATTTTATAGAAATTGATAGCATGGAGTGTTTTGCATAGGACAGGGAGTCGTGACAAGTGTAATCAACCGGATCTTTGGGTGATGAAGTTGTTGGAGGAGAAGAATGGGAATGCGGCTTGGATAATAGCAGAGTATCTTTCAAGGAGAGCACCAGGAATCAAGGACAATAGTGCAATCTGTGGTGGTCACTATGTGACCAAGTTGGCAAAAAGATTGGGTTATTATGTGGATATAGAGTTAGCGAAGTGTTCAGAAATGTTGGATAGTGAGACGTGGGATGAAAGGAGTTTTAATACGGCATTAAATAGGAAGACACGAGAGTTGGGAGCTTGGATTGAGCCTCAAATGGCTGCACCTCATAGAGCACCACAGCAGCCTTACCAACAACAACCGTATCAACCACCACCTCATGTTGGGAATGTTCATGCCCCGGGTAGTTTTGACTCGGGATGGGGAGATTGGAACCGTGAGCTAAACGAGATTGAGAAAAGGGACGTGTGGAGAGATTCGATGATGTTGAGGCAAAATTACAACTATGATTACTCAATGCCCATGCTTCAACATGTGGCTCAACAAGCCGATTATGAGGTACCTCCTTATAACCCACCAAATGTTCCACCCTACCCATTGGAGTATGACCCGTATCCTGGCCAATACCCTTACCCATATCCTGGGTACGCACCATTTCCTGAACCAGTGCCGGTGTATGGCAGAGTTCCTAATGTTGGGAGTTCGAGTTTTGATGTGGGCGGTTCTTCAAGGGGTGCTGGAGAGAAAAGACAAAGGTACACAATTTTTGAGGGTGATGAGAATTATGAAGATGAGAATGAAGAGAGTGAAGATGAGAGGGTTAATCCGAACATGGATTACGATTAATCGATGGGATGATTTATGACTATGGTTTCAAAACAATGATGGTTGAACTATTTTCTATTTTCTATTTCTACTACTTTAACTTTAACTCTTGTAGGATTTATTTGTTTTAATTTTGGTTTGTTTGGATTTTTTTTTTTTTTTATTATTATGTTTTGTTTGGTTTATTGTTTTTGGTATTTTGTTTTGTTTGTTTCGAGCATAGTTTGCAGTGTTTGCAGGGGAAGAGTTGACGGAAGCTTAGTGTTGATCAATTTTTGGAGTTGGAAGAACTCATGAGATTACTTGTGATCAACTAGGCCTATGCTAATTTTTTTTCCGGGTAGTTTTTTGTTTATTTTTTTCTCTATTTTTCTTTCCCATTTCCTTTACTTTGAAGTTCGTTTTATTACATTGAGGACAATGCAAAACTTAAGTGTGGGGAAGGGAAGAAAATAGGAAAGATTTGTTTTTTTTTTTAAATTTTAGATTTTTGGATTTCAAGAACTAGAATGTGTGAATTTATTCGCCTTTGATTTTTCTAGTTGATAGATCAATTGATTCAATGGTAAATAATAAGGTTATTTGAAAAAATATTTGGAATGTAGTCAAGTTTTGAGAGTTATTGGTAACTATTGCTAAGTACATTTTATCACCACTTTAAATTGTGAGGATTCATGCCTTATATTTCGTATGAGTGTGCCGGTGATTATGTCGATTCTAGAACTTGTACTTGTTATGCATTACGGTTAAAATTACTTTCAAGTAATAAAATATATTCAAATGATAAGAGACAAATTAGGATTTTCACCAAATGGCCATCCGTTTACAATACATTTTTGCTAACCATATCGGTTAGTTGTCCTAAGTAATTGGAACCCATTTTTTAGCATTATATGCTAGATACCCTTAGTTACACCCTTTTGAGCCTATCTTTTCTTTTGATTTAACCCAGAAATTTTTACACCATGCACCTTAGACTTTCCCGAATCAAGTCCAAATGAAGTTCGAAACTATTTATTTTTGATGATTGCATGATTGACCACACCTTGTATGTGTATATGTTGTTCCAATGAAGAAGGAGGTCGCTACTCTTATTTATATTTTTTGTAGCGTGTGCTCATCCAAAGTGTGGGGGTGTTTTTTTTTTTTTTTTTAAAAAAAAAAAAAAAAAAAAAAAAAAAAAAAAAAAGAGAGGAAAAGAAAAGAAAAAACCAATGAGCTATGTATGTATGAAAATAAGATAGTCAAGGAGCTATTATGGAAGATTGGAGTTAGTATGTAATTCGGAATAATGATCGAAGAAGTTTGGTGGAGTAATCATTTGTGATATAAAGAGTTAGGATAGAATTTGGGCTTGATTCTTGTTTGATTTTTATTTTTATAGAACCAAATCAAATTCCCATGTCTTATCCCTTTCCCTTACCAATTACTTTATTCGAGCATTCGGATTTAGTGATGGCTTTGTTTAGATATGTAGCACATGTATGTTCTAGTGACCATCCGAGTTTTTGGGTAGTTGAAAAGCGTTGTTAGCGATCTGGTGAGTAAATTGGTGACCATCCGTTATGCAAGTAACGTCGTTAGCGAACCAAGGCACGATCTAGTGACCATCCGTTGCTTGACTACACAAGGATTCGTTGTTAGCGAGCTATGATGTTCTTGTATGAAATATCTATACATTAGCTAGGTAATCAAAAACACTTGTAAATTTTATGAACTTCATACACGATTATGGATTCTTATAAATTTTCTTAAGTATGTACACAACAGTTTGCTTCTTAGACACAACATAGACGTCTTTTACGCAAAGACAAAATAACTAAGTACAAACATTATAACCACAATCACATTTGATACAATATGCGGGATTTGATAACGCTTAAATCTAACATGTTTTTAGGTGCGTTATTGCTAGTTTTGTGCATCATATTTGGTTATATTTGCATGTATTTGTTGCTAAATGATGAAAAAGTGTGTATGCAAGTAAATATAGCCAAGTACAGGAAAAGTGGAGGAAAATACGAAGAAATGAAGAGATTATGCACATAAGGAGAATTACGAGAAAGAAACCACATGATACTTCAAAGAATTGATTAGACCAAGATTTCTATGCCTTATATATCAAGAAAAGATCTAGTTCTATGTAGGAAATCAGTGGTACAGCAAAGGATCAAGCACGTAATGAGAAGAGAAAAAGAGAAAATTAAAGTGCATGGCAGAGTCATCCATCCGATCGGATGCTGCCCGCATCCGATTCGGATGGTTGAAGTTTGAGACAACGAGAGCTCCAACCGATCGGTAGGAGCCAAATACCGATCGGTTGGCCGACACTGAAGTTACAAAGTTGCATTTAATGATGAATTTAAGCCCCATAATCATGGAGGCTTATCATTTCTCGACTGTTAACTCATATGGGACGTTTTTACTTGAAGAATAAGGGTTTCCTCACTTATTTAAGGAACCCTTAGTTAGTTTACAAGGAGAGTTCTTTTGGGGAAGTGACATAACCTAAAAAAGCTACACCACCTTATTATTATTGCCCGAAAGCTTGTAGTTGCTGTGAAAACGTCCAGGAGATCTTGAGTTCGAGTCTTAAGAGTTGCGTCCGTGTGTGGAGTTGTTTACGTGTGAAAATAGGCGATTGGAGGAGTGTGGATTGCTATAGTTCCACAATTCTAGTTCTTGTAATTCCTTGATTAGGTATTTCTTGTTGAGTTATCATGAACTACTTTTACTTTTACTATATGATGAATGAAAGTTTGGTTAATTACTTGTGTTTGATTATGATTGTTATGGAGTAATTTTAGTTATACTTGTGTGTGGATGATGTGACAATTGTTGGAGTAATCTTATCATAGTGATGCATGAAAACATATCTTGTTTTATGAGTTTGTTGAGATAAAATCTAATCTTGCTTAATTGGTTTGTAAAAACAATTTCAAAGATTCACAAAGGCCGAAAGGAGTTTTCTTTATGTTTTTATTCCAAAAAGTTAGTGCACAAATTAGTATGGATTGTGGTGTGTGACAAGCAACACCTTTACTCATTAAAATGGATTTGGAAACGATTTCATCACGAAAAAGGCCGAAAGGATTCGTAGGAATTCTTAAGATAAGAAATGCTTTCAAACAACAAAAGGACTTAATAGAATTATCGTAATAGTTAATCATGGCCGAAAGGAGTTAACTAGGAGATTGAATTCTTAGATATGATTTCTCATGACAAAAACCATTGATTGTGAATCATTCATTTTAAGTTGTGCATCATTACAAGTCACACCGAACTTGATTGGTTACTCTAAACAATTGTCATGGAAACTACACACAAGTATATTAGTTTTTGATTGATTGAACCTTGCTTGTTTTTAGAATTTACTTCAAATTGGATTGACACTCCTTTTTGCTAAAACTTATTTACTAAACCTAAACCCCAATTCCCTTGGGACGATCTCGACTTACCCACCTTTACTACCACGGACGAGTATACTTGCTCGTATGTGTGATTAGAGAATTTGATAAATCGTGTTTATAAATTTTAAAACTTGAACACAACGACTCGCACATCAATGCGTACAATCATATTTTTCAAAATCAACATTTTATTGTGGACTACGAGTCCATATAAAGTATAGATTCAACATGCACATGTGCAACAAAAAGTGAACCTATTACAAAACATCACTACATCTAAGCAGCCTATATACTATGTGTGCGTTTAAGCCCTGAACTGCCCACTTGGCGCGCCGCACTACCAGCCTCTTCAAGCTTCTTCAACAGGTCAACATCCTTGGGTGACACCGTTGGCACGCTAACGGGCACTCCATCAGACCTCGGGATATGGGCCGCACCAAGACCACAAAGGATGGCTTTCTTCTTCACACCCTTCTTCTTCGCAAGTCACATCTCATGGGCCTCTAGGGACTCCTTCAGAGGAATTTCCTTCTCAAGAGCGAAAGGATTCAGGATATCACGCGGACAAGCAAAGAGGGGTAACTGCAGCTGCGACACATCGGGCTTCAAAAAATAATCAGGTTGTGCCTCAGCGTCATCTGCTGTGTGCCTAGCCAAAGTTAACCCCTCCATAATCACACCTATGGGATAATCCTGGTCGCGCTCCAGTTGAGCTATATGAGGAAGCTCCAAGAGCTTCAACTTCTCCATAGCAGCAATAAGATCATCATAAGTGTTCTTGTTGTAACCCGGTACTTGGGCGGCGGGCACAGTCAAGATCTTGTTCGCACACAGCTCCTCTACAGCCTCTGCCTTACCACGTGCTAGCGCACATTGAACAACATCCCCAAAGGCGTCCCTCACCTCTTGAGACTCCAGAGTTTTCAAGGCAGCAAGGCGCAAGCCATGGCTGATAAGCCACCTGCGCTCAGCAATGGTTGACACCAGGTGAGGGTACAACTCTTCATCGTATTCGATGCTGAGCTTGCGCAGCTTGCTCTCCTGTTTCTCCAGCAAACACTCTACGGACTTGCGGAACTCCTCCAAATTAGAGAAGTGCTCATTCTTCCCATTCTCCAAATATTTCAAAACCCAAAGACAAGAAGCCTTGTATTCTTTGAAGCTAGCACGCTCTTGGCTCACTTGGGCAAACAATGATAGCCTCTCATCAGCAAGCTTCTGAGCATACACAGTGGTTGACTCTGCTTCAGCCTGAGCATCAGCTAACTGCGCCTTCAGTAGCGCAATTTCCCCATCCCTCTGCGCACTGCTGCTACCTTCACCCGCATGCCTAGCTTTGAGCTGTGCAACCAATGAGGCTTGATGCGCAGCAGCCAAGCATAACTCCTCAATCAACTGGTCCGTAGGCACATCTTCAGAAGCCTTTGTCCCAGATCCTTGCGCAAGATGATCAGTAGGCGAGGGACCCGCCTTGGGTGGCGAATTCCCAACACGCGCAGCATCATCACCAGCAGCCTCAACACTGCACGCAAATAACAAAGCTACTTTATAGTATCATTGCGGAATAAAGAAATGCAGATCTAAAGATACAAGTCTCATTACTTACTTGGGGGGAGGAGATTTAGTTGACGACGCATCCTCCTCTGAGGATGATTGCCCGCCAGATATAAGATGGCGCCTTCTTTTCGATGTACCCGCGCCATCATCACCAGAAGCTTTCTTGCGCTTCACCCCTTGGCCAGCGCCTTCTTGCTCACTTTCAGACATGTCAATCTCCCCACGCTCGGACGAGTCTGTGCGCGATAACTCTTCCACAGGGATTTGTACCTCAGGAGTTGGAAAGCTGTGAATAGGAGGTGGCTCTAAAATAGCTGGGGGAGTCTCTTCTTGCTCCTCCTGCACGATCTCCATCGTGCGCCCCACGGTAGCCTGTAGAACTGGCTCCTCGCCATCTCTCAAAGGGCGCACCCCTACGGTCACCTGCGTGGGTGATCCCTTCCAAACCGGATATCTTTTATTTCTCTATCACACAAGTCAACCACTTGTGAATGGTCAACCGTAATAAATGATAAAAGACAAACAGCCTCAGAACGAATGCTCGTGTGTAGTGTGTGAAACCAGGCAAGTGATCACCCGGATCGTTTCCCAACGAGATGTGAATGGAAAACTGGGAAAAGCTAGGATTAGAGTGATTGATGATTTAGATTGCTTTTGATTTTGCTTTAAACAATTCTAAATAACAAATTAAAACAGATATGCACAATAATATTAAACGCGAATAAAATTAAACTAAAACGCGCAACGGGAATCTAAAAATGGGACAAAAACTGAAATTTATAAAATTTAAAACCTAAAAATGTAAAATAACTTAAAACTTATTTAAAAGCTTAAATTATATTTTTTTATACTTTTTATTTAATTATTATTAATTATTTATTATTTAATTACTTATTAAACTATTTTAAATTATAAAAAATACTAAATGGACCAAAGAAAAATCTAAAACTTTTTCTAAAAATATTACTAAGTAAATAGAAACTAAGAAAATTATAAAAATGAAAATTACTTAATTAAAATTTAAAAAGATAAATTCTATTAAATAGAAGCTATCACTTTATTTCTATTTTTGATTTTCTTAAGGTCTAAAAATATTTTTATTTTTTCCTAGATTAAAAATGACAAAAGAAAATTATGAAAATTAAAATTACATTTTTCTGATTATTTTTCTATTTATTATGATTTAAATACTATTAAAAACTAATTAAAAAGATTAAAAATAGTAAATGACTTAGGAAAATTATGAAAAATTACATATAAATCTAAAATATTATTAAAAAGATAGGAAAAATAAAATGAAAAGTTTAATAGGCCAAATAAGCAGAATTGGGCAGATAAGCAGTTTGGAATAAGCCCAAAAATAAGCAAATAAGCACACTAATACACCAAATGCTCAGAACAGGTTTGATAGACTTATATGAGCTTAAAACAACTTATTTCAGACAACCAATCCAACAAATAAGCACAATCAACACCAAAGCAGTTGCAAAGCTTAAGACAAAAATATCAGAAATAAGCAAACTTGCAGAGTGAATTAAGCAGGGAAATAAGCTACTGAGATGAAATCTTAGGGGGGCAAAAGGTAGCCTGAACTATGAACTATCTTAAAACACTAAAAGCCCCATCAGAAACTAACCAATTGAGGTCCAATTTAAGCCTAGATCAGCAGTCTCAACACTCAGCATACACTGAGTTTTGACTTTTGCAGTAAAACAAAAGATTTGACTTTGGTGAACTTTGATTGGTTCTAATGAACTGAATATGATGTAATAAGCTACAATGAGATTATA
The DNA here is from genome assembly GCA_021014915.2 of Artemisia tridentata subsp. tridentata. Taxonomy (NCBI): domain Eukaryota; kingdom Viridiplantae; phylum Streptophyta; class Magnoliopsida; order Asterales; family Asteraceae; genus Artemisia; species Artemisia tridentata. Next base: position 331,942,024 of record CP139503.1, on the reverse strand, counting down.
TTAAGCTATTTTAACAAGTTTAACACAACTGTGATGGATTTCACAAGTTAAAAATCCAACAGTGATGAACTTATGAGGGATTAAAAGTACTTTTGACTTTTTACTGAATAAGGACTAGTTTTTAATGCTTTTCTGAGTTAGTATTACTTAATATGACATGCAATGATAACAAACAACAACAAGTAAGCAAGTGAATGATGCTATATCAGCAAATCCAAACACCCCTGATCAGGACAGTTAAACAAGAAATTCAAAGCAACTTGATGTTTTGATCCTCAAATCTGTTCTCAAACCTTATACTATCATCAACAAAGATCAAAGAAACAAGAAACATCAAGAACATAAGCCTCAAACACAGAAATGACCAAAGTGGTATATTGACTGATATGAAGAGATTTTTGCAACTATTAAAATCACTGAACAAGTTACCTAGATTAAGCTATATCATAACTTAATAACACCACAGAGATTTGAAAACACAAAGATTTTAAGCAATAAACTACTGATGCAGTAAAATGCTAAATTAGATCAAAAGCTTACAAATGAAAGAGTGGCTATAGGGATAGCATGCATAGGACAGAACCATCTAGCTTGTTAAAAGCAAGCTAGAAAACCACAAACAACTTTCTTGATCAGCTTATACAACTCATGGTAGCTTTTAAGAGCTTATGTTGACCATGGTTGACCTTTCTTGTATTTTGAGACTTAGAACTGAGGTATACTAAATAAGTTTATAGTAAGCTATATTAAGCTTATATAACCTTATTACAAGGGTGTGGGAGCTTGTGAGAGCTTTTAAGTGATGATTCGAACTTAACTTCTTAACAGAAACATACAAACTTGAACAATATTGAATTCAAACACAAGATGACTTGAAACAAGATTCTTATAGCTTAAATAAACTTGGATTACAACTGGAAATAAAATATTACAAGATTACAACTGAATAAAGTAAAATGCGATTTAAACTAAATTAGCTACTACTTTATTTCCTACTACATTGTTCTATTTATACTGAATACAATTGGGAAACCCTAATTCGACATCTCTGAACACATCCCAACCCTTGAATTGCCTTCTAGTGATCTCAGCAGTCCACTTGGCATTTTGGCGGGAAAATTGAGTTAGTGGATTGAGCAGGTTTAAGCATTTAATGCTATTCAGGGAGGTGGAGAAGAAGCATTCAATGCTTTTGGCATTGTTAGGTAAGTGGGATTGGATGGGGAGTGGTTTAGCAGAGAAACCATGGGTGAGGTGGTATTGATTTTCTGGTTTGGCGGGTTTTAGGGGAAAGGGATAAGTTTGACTGAGTCAAACTTTTGGTTTAAATAAAAGAGGGGTTGGGTCGGGTAAGGATTGGGCTTGGGTTAGGATTGTTGGGCTGGGTTTATTAATTAGGATAGTGGGTTGGGTTTGTTTGTTTATTTATTTTGGGTTAAGGTTTAGATCCGGATTTAGTTTATAATTAAATCACAAGGACCAAAAGTGTAATATTCTGAAACTTGAAGGGCCAACCTGTAAATTCACATAACATATCACAAGGACCAATTATGCCATATAATTAGTTCAAAGGTTTATTTTTGATAATTTTCCATTTTTTAAAACCTTAAGGACCATTTCTGACATTTTTCAAAGTTGAGGGACCAAAGTTGTAAATTTGTAATTTTTAACTTCAAAGGACTTTTCTAACAACTTATGAATCCCCAAGGACCTAAAATGATATTTGTACAAGTTTTAAGTGATCAGGGACTAGATTTGACAACTTTTAAAAGTTGAGGGACTGAAACTGCCAATTATGCAAACTTTGTTCGTTTTTCAACTGTTTTTAAACATTTTGCATCTGAAACATATAAAACACAATTCTGGTATAATTTCAGTATTATGATGCATTTCTGAGTGTTTTTGGATGTTTTGGCAGCTCAGATTAGGTAAAAATGATGAGTATTTAGACACTCATCAATCCCCCACACTAAACTATTGCTAGTCCCTAGCAATATTTTATGAAGATTTAATGGATTTGAAAGGCTCTTTACCAAAAGCCATTACTTCTGGAGTAGCCAATTGTTTCAGTTCAAGTAAGAACTTTGGTACAATGATAACCAAGTGATTTTGAGCAAACCACAAGCTGTCAACGGTTTTGATTTGTCTTTACCAAAAGCCGTTTGCTTCTGGACTAGCCAACTCTTAGATAAATTATCAATATTATCTTTGGTGAGCTGATTACCAATCATGGATTTTCACTGCCTTAACCACAAGCCATAACCTTGCGGGCTAGCCAACTCTTCACTTATGAAGATATGGTGAGTCGAATACCATACAATTTTCGGCAAATTGTAAGCCATAAACGGATTTGATTTATCTTTACCAAGAGCCGTTTGCTCTCGGATTAACCAATCCTTATGTGGGTTAGACATGGCGGACTGATAACCATTTATTGAGTTCTAAGTGAGAAAAAATTTTAAAATTTTGGCTAAAATGGGGGTACTAGATGGTACATTTGATCAAATTCGCAAGAATTCCCCCCCACACTTAGAACTGAATATTGCCCTCAATATTCAAAGAACCGGTGGTTAAACCAACACTTAGAACGTGAAAGGGAAATATTAATAGCCATTTATTTTGATATATACACACTTTTTTTTTTTTTTTTTTTTTTTTTTAAATTTCCATATATACAACATGTGGGGCATCTCCCCCACACTAGATGGTAGAACAGAGAAAGAAAACAGAGACACGGGTGAAAACCCATGTTTTGCTAATGTTTTTGATCCCCGAGTCACTAGCTTGACTCGATCCCCGCATTCATTGGTTCATGGGGAAAGTTTGAAGATCCGGGACAACCATGAATGGTATGTCCTCTCCAAAGTAGTGTTTTAAACGATGACCATTCACTTTGAAATTAGGACCGTCAGCTTGAGATAACTCAACGGTACCATACGGATAAACCTTTGTGATAGTGAATGGACCAGACCATCGGGATTTGAGTTTGCCTGAGAAGATCTTTAATCTTGAATTGAAAAGAAGGACTCGATCACCAACGTTAAAAACGCGGTTCTTGATTTTAGAGTCATGAATCTTCTTTGTCTTTTCTTTGTAGATCAAAGAGTTCTCGTAGGCCTGATCACGCAGTTCATTTAGTTCATTCATTTGAACTTTACGGTGATCACCCGCAGTTTGGAGGTCAAAGTTAGCATGTTTCAAGGCCCAGTAGGCTTTGTGCTCTAATTCGATCGGCAGATGACATGCCTTTCCGTACACAAGTTTGTAAGGCGTACACCCGATGGGTGTTTTGTAAGCTGTACGAAAGGCCCATAGTGCATCATCCAATTTATCCGACCAGGATGCACGATTTTCTCCTACAGTCCTTTCTAGAATTCTTTTAATACCCCGATTTGAAACTTCTACTTGTCCACTTGTTTGTGGGTGATACGCAGTAGAAAGACGATGAGTTACACCATACTTTTGTATGACTTTGTCAAATTTGTCATTGCAAAAATGCGTACCACGATCACTGATTATAGCACGTGGAGTTCCAAAACGGGCAAACAGAGCTTTCAGGAATTTTACTACAACTCGGGCATCATTAGTGGGTAAAGCTTTTGCTTCAACCCATTTTGACAAATAGTCAACAGCCACGAGAATGTACTTATTTCCTCGAGATGATGGAAATGGCCCCATAAAGTCAATACCCCAGACATCAAAGATTTCACAAACTTGAATAGCATTTTGTGGCATTTCATTTCGTTGTGAAATATTTCCGTGACGCTGACAAGCTTCACAAGTTTTGATAAGATCTTGGGCATCCTTATAGATTGTGGGCCAATAAAACCCAGAATCAAACACCTTTTTGGCGGTGTAGTTTGGACTATGATGGCCCCCAATGGGCCCAGCATGGCAAGTTTTGAGAATGTCAACAGCTTCCTGTCCGTAAACACACCGTCGGATGACTTGATCCGCACAGACTTTGAATAAGTAGGGGTCGTCCCAGAAGTAATGTTTAACATCCTTGAAGAATTTATTCTTCTGTTGGGTCGACATCCCTTTCACTATGAAGTTACCCGCATGGTAATTTGCGAAGTCGGCAAACCATGGGGTAGTAGAATCTCCACGAAAAGCAACCGCACTGAGTGTCTCAAGAGGAAATGTTTCATTTATTTCCTTTTTCTCGAAAACATCTTGGTGTGGGTTCTCTAATCGGGACAGATGATCAGCAGCTAGGTTCTCAGCTCCTTTTTTATCACGTATTGTGATATCAAATTCTTGCAGGAGGAGAACCCAACGGAGTAATCTCGGCTTTGCATCTTGTTTTGCAAAGAGATATTTGAGAGCCGAGTGATCTGTATACACTACACATTTTGTCAAGATTAAATATGGCCGAAACTTCTCAAAGGCATACACCACAGCCAACAATTCTTTTTCTGTAGTGGTGTAATGAGTTTGAGCTTCAGTCATGGTTTTACTTGCGTAGTGGATAGGCTGAAAATGTTTAGCTTTTCGTTGCCCCAGGACTGCACCGATAGCAAAATCGCTTGCATCGCACATGAGTTCAAAGGGAAAATCCCAGTCGGGGGCAACCAGAATGGGTGCTTCAGTAAGCTTTTTCTTTAATGTTTCAAAAGCTTCGATGCACTCGGGTGAGAAGATAAAAGGAGCATCCTTTTCAAGAAGATGAGTCATAGGCCGGGCGATTTTAGAAAAATCTTGTATGAATCTGCGATAGAAACCGGCATGACCTAAAAAACTCCTAATACCTTTGACGGTAGTGGGATGAGGTAATTTACCAATGACATCAACTTTAGATCTGTCAACCTCAATCCCGTTTTTTGATATCTTATGGCCGAGGACAATGCCCTCTTTGACCATAAAGTGACTCTTCTCCCAATTTAGACAAAGATTGGTGTCTTCACACCGTTTCAACATGTTTTCTAAATGGGAGAGACATGTTTCGAATGAATCCCCAATGACTGAGAAGTCATCCATAAAGACCTCCATCGTTTTCCCGATCATGTCGGAAAATATGGACATCATGCACCTTTGGAATGTGCCTGGAGCATTGCATAAGCTGAAAGGCATACGTTTATAAGCAAAGGTTCCATAGGGGCATGTAAATGTGGTCTTTTCTTGATCTTGCGGATCAATGGGGATTTGAAAGTAACCTGAGAAACCATCAAGGAAACAATAGTACTCGTTTCCCGCTAATCTCTCAAGCATCTGATCCATGAAGGGCAGAGGAAAATGGTCTTTTCGGGTGGCATCATTTAACTTACGATAGTCAATGCAAACACGCCACCCAGTAACCAATCGAGTTGGAATCAACTCATTCTCCTCATTTGTGACAACAGTTATGCCACCCTTTTTTGGAACAAAGTGAATGGGACTAACCCAAGGACTATCAGAGATGGGGTAAATCAATCCTGCATCAAGAAGTTTGATAACCTCCTGTTTGATAACATCGTGGATTTTGGGATTTACCCTTCGCTGGTGTTGGACTGCTGGTTTGAAGTCATCCTCCATTAATATTTTGTGAGTACAAAATTCAGGGTCGAGACCCTTTATGTCGGAGAGTTTCCAAGCAATTGCTTGCTTGTGTGACTTCAAGACCTTTATTAGAGCAGTCTTTTCCTCATCACTTAAGTCTTTAGCAATAATGACGGGTAATTTATCATCACCCTCCAAAAATGCGTACTCAAGATGAGGTGGCAAGTCTTTGAGTTCGACCTCAGGAAATTCATCGTTTTTCTCAACCGATTTAATTTCCTCATTATGAAGTTCAATGGGAGGGAGTGGAGGAGAATTGTCCTGATTTAACAATGTCTCAAGAAGAAGAATATCTCCCTCCAGATCAATCTCAGCGTCATCAATTCCTTCCAGAAATGAATCACACTCGAGAAAAGCCTCGATCTCTTCCAAATTGAAATTACTTCCCTCAAACGGAGTGAGAGAAGGGGAAGAGTCGGAAATGATAGGTAGAGAAGATGTGGTGGTATCCCCACTCACAGAATTATGAGAATAACCAAGAAACTCTTGAGAGTACTCCTCTGAAACAATATCAATGACATCGATTCGGTTAACCGATTCAGGATCTTTATTTGAAGAGTACTTCGAAGTTTGATCGAGGTTAAAAGTAACAGCTTCATTATCCACACGTAATGTGATTTCATGCTCAAATACATCAATGAGAGCATGTCCTGTTTTTAGGAATCCTCTTCCAAGAATGAGAGGAACCCTGGGATCAGCATCGAAATCGACAACCACAAAGTCAGCCGGAAAATGGAACTTTCCCACTTTCACAAATACATCCTCAGCAATGCCGCGAGGAAGAGATGTGGAACGATCTGCAAGCTCAAGAGTCATGCAGGTAGTAGTGAGTGCAGGAAGAGAAAGTTTTTCCCAGACTGAATAAGGCATCAGGTTAATGCTTGCACCAAGATCGGCCAAGGCATAGCATTCAACCATTCCTGGAAAGACACAAGGTAGTAAAAATCTTCCAGGATCTCCAAGCTTCACCGGAAGCTTTTTCAAGATAACTGCTGAGCAGTTCTCATTTAACGGAGTCTTTGCCATTTCAAACAGTTTTTCCTTGTTGCTCAACAAGTGTTTGATTGTGGATGCAAATTTGGGCATCAGAATGATAGCATCCGCAAAGCTTATATCGAAATGTAATTCCTGGAAAATTTTGAAAAACTTTTCCATTTGTTGACTAGCTTTCTCGCGGAGCTTTTGCTCATGTAAACGTGATGGATAAGGAATAGAAGGTTTGGATTTAGGGTTTTCAACAGGGATTTCAAAAACAACTCCTGGTGTGGGTTTTGGTTTCTGGACAACTTGAGGTAGGACATTGTCGGCACCTCCGTTATTAATAGGAAGTTCCTTGTCCTTAGTCACCTCAGGTTCACTTTCCACTACCTTGGGGAGAGGAGAAGAAGTGGTAGTAGAAATAGTGGGTCCATCATAAGCTTTACCACTGCGTGTGGTGACAGCTTTGAGTTCACCCTTTGGGTTTGGAATGGTATTACCAGGAAGACCTCCCGAGGTAGAAGGTGGATTGATATGATTCATGAGACTGGTAAGCATATTCTTAACTTCGCTTTGAGAGTGATCAATTTTATTTGAAAGCTCATTCTTAAGCTCAGTTCCTTGCTTATATATTGAAGTTTGAAATTCATTCCTCAATCCAGATATCTGATTTTGTATTGCCTTCATTTTGGTCTCATTAAACTTGATGTAGTTATCAAGTTCATTTGGGAGAGGTACTTGGTGATTAGGAGCTGAATACCCTTGATTACCCCTCTGGGGTGGGTATTGATTGTTTGGGGCATTAAATTGATTTTGCATGTTTTGCCCTCTCTGTTGATTAGGATTAATCCTATTTGGATTGTTGGGAGGAGGAAATCCGGGTGGCCCGAATTGATTGCTAGCACGGTGGTTTGGGTCCACTTGAGGACGGTATTGATTACCTCCTTGATTGGATGTTCCGGCTATAGCATTGACATCAAATGTATTGCCATCGGTGGCAGTACAATTATAGTAAGCGTGAGGACCACCACAAGTAACACAAACCTCTATTTTTTTAACCTCAGCAGTGTGAGAAGTTTGCGGAGCGGACTCTTTCTTTTGTGTGGAGAAAACCAGAGCTTGAATAACCTTCGTGAGTTCAGCAAGCTGAGTATCAGTACTGGACTGACTCACGGGAGATGAAGTGGAAGGACCAGCACTAGCCTGGGAATTATATGTCCTGTTTCGTGTAGTGCGGACCTTAGACTTATTTTCAATGAGGGCAATGGCTTCCTTAGTGGATTTGCTCAGAAAATTACCTCCAGCTGAGGCATTAAGAGAATCTTGATCAGATGGGTTTAACCCACTGTAAAAAGTGTCCATCTGCATCAAATCGATGAAACCGTGATGAGGACATTTGCGGAGCAATTCTTTGAAACGATCCCATGCTTCTCCAAATGGTTCATCAAACCTTTGAGTGAATTTCATGATTTCATTTTTAAGATGCGTGGTTTTGGAAGGAGGAAAGAATTCATTTACGAATTTTTGAACTAAATCTTCCCATGTTCTAATTGACCGAGGGGGTTGTTTGTCAAGCCAAATCCGGGCTGCCCCATCTATAGAAAACGGGAAAAGAAGAAGTTTGATTGATTCCTCCGGGACATTTTTACATTTGATGGTGGATGTGATTTTATTGAACCATCGAACGTGATCTTGAGGATCGTCCCTCTCAAAACCATAGAATTGACGCGATGTAACAAGGTTTATCAACCCAGTCTTGAGCTCAAAATTCTCAGCCACGATGGCTGGAACAATAATGGCATCTCCATAACCCTCAGTGGGAGCCTGGAGAAGCTCATTCATAGGGCGGTCTTCTGCCATGATGACAGGGGTTTCGGGATCAGTCCGTATCTCGGGTACGACTGATGGAGCAGAACGTCTACGACGTCTTCGAGGTATTTTTCCAAGCTCACGGAAAGGGCTTGTAGACCTAGAAGAACGAGTGCGCATGCACTTAGCAAAAAAAATTTTTTTTAATTAAAATCAAGATCGAGAGAAAACACAAGTGAACTTAAACCAATAATCAACAAGCGTACGGTAGCTCTCTAAAAGATAAACGCACAGAGTGGCGGAGAAGCAGAGGTGGGCAATTAAATGCTCCTTAAAAACCCGCTTCTTTCAGTCCGACAATTTAATGTCAGACTATCCTAGAACATCCGTTAGAGTTTGTTTATCAATTAAAGGTGAGCCGATATTCGCAAGTGATACAAAGGCAAGTTTTAAATCTGATGTTTGGGAACTTATTATGGCCGTACCCCCAGTTAGGTAGTACTCAGTCTTGGTTCTCGATGGTTAATTTTTATTGTTTATTATTAAAGAAAACGGAAAATATTTTTGGGTTTTTAATTTTTATATGATAATAATAATAATAATATATATAGAAAAGAAAAGAAAATTATTTTTGTATTTTATATTGTTTTTGGGGAAATAGGAACTTCTGATAGAAGGATCTCGAATCACTAATCGCTAAAATTCTTCATAATAGTCGCAGCACACCTCCCCGGCAGCGGCGCCAAAATTTGATCCCTTCCAAACCGGATATCTTTTATTTCTCTATCACACAAGTCAACCACTTGTGAATGGTCAACCGTAATAAATGATAAAAGACAAACAGCCTCAGAACGAATGCTCGTGTGTAGTGTGTGAAACCAGGCAAGTGATCACCCGGATCGTTTCCCAACGAGATGTGAATGGAAAACTGTGAAAAGCTAGGATTAGAGTGATTGATGATTTAGATTGCTTTTGATTTTGCTTTAAACAATTCTAAATAACAAATTAAAACAGATATGCACAATAATATTAAACGCGAATAAAATTAAACTAAAACGCGCAACGGGAATCTAAAATGGGACAAAAACTGAAATTTATAAAATTTAAAACCTAAAAATGTAAAATGACTTAAAACTTATTTAAAAGCTTAAATTATATTTTTTTATACTTTTTATTTAATTATTATTAATTATTTATTATTTAATTACTTATTAAACTATTTTAAATTATAAAAAATACTAAATGGACAAAGAAAAATCTAAAACTTTTTCTAAAAATATTACTAAGTAAATAGAAACTAAGAAAATTATAAAAATGAAAATTACTTAATTAAAATTTAAAAAGATAAATTCTATTAAATAGAAGCTATCACTTTATTTCTATTTTTGATTTTCTTAAGGTCTAAAAATATTTTTATATTTTTCCTAGATTAAAAATGACAAAAGAAAATTATAAAAATTAAAATTATATTTTTCTGATTATTTTTCTATTTATTATGATTTAAATACTATTAAAAACTAATTAAAAAGATTAAAAATAGTAAATGACTTCGGAAAATTATGAAAAATTACATATAAATCTAAAATATTATTAAAAAGATAGGAAAAATAAAATGAAAAGTTTAATAGGCCAAATAAGCAGAATTGGGCAGATAAGCAGTTTGGAATAAGCCCAAAAATAAGCAAATAAGCACACAAATTCACCAAATGCTCAGAACAGGTTTGATAGACTTATATGAGCTTAAAACAACTTATTTCAGACAACCAATCCAACAAATAAGCACAATCAACACCAAAGCAGTTGCAAAGCTTAAGACAGAAATATCAGAAATAAGCAAACTTGCAGAGTGAATTAAGCAGGGAAATAAGCTACTGAGATGCAATCTTAGGGGGGCAAAAGGTAGCCTGAACTATGAACTATCTTAAAACACTAAAAGCCCCATCAGAAACTAACCAATTGAGGTCCAATTTAAGCCTAGATCAGCAGTCTCAACACTCAGCATACACTGAGTTTTGACTTTTGCAGTAAAACAAAAGATTTGACTTTGGTGAACTTTGATTGGTTCTAATGAACTGAATATGATGTAATAAGCTACAATGAGATTATATTAAGCTATTTTAACAAGTTTAACACAACTGTGATGGATTTCACAAGTTAAAAATCCAACAGTGATGAACTTATGAGGGATTAAAAGTACTTTTGACTTTTTACTGAATAAGGACTAGTTTTTAATGCTTTTCTGAGTTAGTATTACTTAATATGACATGCAATGATAACAAACAACAACAAGTAAGCAAGTGAATGATGCTATATCAGCAAATCCAAACACCCCTGATCAGGACAGTTAAACAAGAAATTCAAAGCAACTTGATGTTTTGATCCTCAAATCTGTTCTCAAACCTTATACTATCATCAACAAAGATCAAAGAAACAAGAAACATCAAGAACATAAGCCTCAAACACAGAAATGACCAAAGTGGTATATTGACTGATATGAAGAGATTTTTGCAACTATCAAAATCACTGAACAAGTTACCTAGATTAAGCTATATCATAACTTAATAACACCACAGAGATTTGAAAACACAAAGATTTTAAGCAATAAACTACTGATGCAGTAAAATGCTAAATTAGATCAAAAGCTTACAAATGAAAGAGTGGCAATAGGGATAGCATGCATAGGACAGAACCATCTAGCTTGTTAAAAGCAAGCTAGAAAACCACAAACAACTTTCTTGATCAGCTTATACAACTCATGGTAGCTTTTAAGAGCTTATGTTGACCATGGTTGACATTTCTTGTATTTTGAGACTTAGAACTGAGGTATACTAAATAAGTTTATAGTAAGCTATATTAAGCTTATATAACCTTATTACAAGGGTGTGGGAGCTTGTGAAAGCTTTTAAGTGATGATTCGAACTTAACTTCTTAACAGAAACATACAAACTTGAACAATATTGAATTCAAACACAAGATGACTTGAAACAAGATTCTTATAGCTTAAATAAACTTGGATTACAACTGGAAATAAAATATTACAAGATTACAACTGAATAAAGTAAAATGCGATTTAAACTAAATTAGCTACTACTTTATTTCCTACTACATTGTTCTATTTATACTGAATACAATTGGGAAACCCTAATTCGACATCTCTGAACACATCCCAACCCTTGAATTGCCTTCTAGTGATCTCAGCAGTCCACTTGGCATTTTGGCGGGAAAATTGAGTTAGTGGATTGAGCAGGTTTAAGCATTTAATGCTATTCAGGGAGGTGGAGAAGAAGCATTCAATGCTTTTGGCATTGTTAGGTAAGTGGGATTGGATGGGGAGTGGTTTAGCAGAGAAACCATGGGTGAGGTGGTATTGATTTTCTGGTTTGGCGGGTTTTAGGGGAAAGGGATAAGTTTGACTGAGTCAAACTTTTGGTTTAAATAAAAGAGGGGTTGGGTCGGGTAAGGATTGGGCTTGGGTTAGGATTGTTGGGCTGGGTTTATTAATTAGGATAGTGGGTTGGGTTTGTTTGTTTATTTATTTTGGGTTAAGGTTTAGATCCGGATTTAGTTTATAATTAAATCACAAGGACCAAAAGTGTAATATTCTGAAACTTGAAGGGCCAACCTGTAAATTCACATAACATATCACAAGGACCAATTATGCCATATAATTAGTTCAAAGGTTTATTTTTGATAATTTTCCATTTTTTAAAACCTTAAGGACCATTTTTGACATTTTTCAAAGTTGAGGGACCAAAGTTGTAAATTTGTAATTTTTAACTTCAAAGGACTTTTCTAACAACTTATGAATCCCCAAGGACCTAAAATGATATTTGTACAAGTTTTAAGTGATCAGGGACTAGATTTGACAACTTTTAAAAGTTGAGGGACTGAAACTGCCAATTATGCAAACTTTGTTCGTTTTTCAACTGTTTTTAAACATTTTGCATCTAAAACATATAAAACACAATTCTGGTATAATTTCAGTATTATGATGCATTTCTGAGTGTTTTTGGATGTTTTGGCAGCTCAGATTAGGTAAAAATGATGAGTATTTAGACACTCATCAGTGGGCCTCGCCAAGCGAACAACACCGAATAGATCCATCTCTGCGCAACAAACAACAAACAAACACAAAACGAGTTAGATAAGCTACAAAGGGAAGAGCGCTTACAACTAATAAGCGAAGAGGAAGGAAGGACAAGCACCCACCCCGGCTATTCTCGTCCAAAAAAGTTGGCACTTCCTCCGGACTACCGAAGTAATTGTGACTGATGCCCATGTGCACCAAAAACTCCTCTGGATACGCTTTGATCGGTATGCGATTGGCATTAATCGTCTCCGCATCGTCTGCGCTATACGTTCCGGGGATGGGGCGCTCATCCTTCGGCAATGACTCTTGGGTATAGAACTCAAAAATCCATGGAAAAAACGCATCATCAACCCAAAAGAATTTCTCCCTCCAATTCCTAAGTGCGTCTAACTTCTCCGTATAGCACTGCAGCCGCCCTGCGCGCTTGAAAAAGGACACACACCCGTTTGACCACGACGTGTGATAAAACGCGCGGAATAGATGGATTGTAGGGTTAATCGCCAACAAGCGACAATTTACTTCAAAATTGGTTATTTTTGCTGCACCTATACAGTGCAGCTGGGAAATATGGAGACGATAGTGGTTTAAAATATCGCACAAAAATAGGGAAATGGGCACACGTTGGTTAGCAAATTCAAAGAAACGTGTGTATACCCCTACTTTCCCTTCAGGGAAGTTCGCTATGGACGCAGTCGCCACCGGAACCACCGGGTGCAACGCGACCGGAATGTAATAATCCGAGGTGAACTGACAAAGTTCGTCCTCGGATATATTGGATGAAAAATCGGATAATTGAAGAACCATGGTTAAACTTCAATGAGTCTTGCAGCGCACGCGCTATTACCTTAGATTTCGTTGATTTTTTTATTGTTGTTTGAAGGTTTAACAATGGTGGAAAATGACGGTTTTTACTGTGATAGCCACAGTGGAAAGACGGCTCAACTTTATATAGGGTTACACATATTCGTGGATGGATGACACGTGTACCCCACTTGCTCTAATCGTGTGGCTGGGAGATCAAGAGGTGAAACACTTTTTCACCCACCCCTCACGATTTACGAGGGATACTTGGATTTACTTGGACAAGATTCATTGTATGACTTTTAGGCGGGAAACATTTGAAACTTTCCCGCTACGCATCGAGGAATATTTTTGCTTCAGTTGTTAGTCTAGCATCCGCGGGTTCCACCCTGCGCATACTAGACTGGGGGGACATGATGACGTATAGTCCGCATTCGGGTCACGAACCCGACCAATGGACGCTACTAACACTCAAGCCCATCACGAATGGGCTATCACGATAACGGTTTGGGCTTACGAAGGCCCAAACCCGAAGTTATTTATGGTCTTGATATAGGATATCTCTTATTTATGGGATATGTATCAAATGACCAACTTAGGCGGGATACGCCGAAGAGTGAGGAACACGAAACCAACAAGGATTTCGTGTATATATAGAGGGCATCTCGGCTCTCATTGAGGTACGATCTAATAACCCTAACTCTTCAACTAAACCCTAAAACCGATTACTTACTCTCACGCCGGAGGTTAATCGTGGGAGACAATCCCACGATAAGCCTAACGGTGTCTTTTTGTTCTCTTAGTGCGCAGGTCTCAAGCATTAAGATCGAATTGATACGGGAATAGGAATCCAAATAAGGAGCGCCCAACTTTTGTATCAACAGCTGCGTATCCCAAAATTGGGGGTGTTACATTATGTAGCTTTGAATGAAGAAACTTGATGATTTTGGGAGAAAATATCAAGTTTAGGGGAGGATTGTTGGGATTAAAAGCTTTCTGGTTGTTACTGATGCTCTAATAGATTTAAGACTGCTCATAAACTTCAAAGAAAATATGCTAAGTGTTTTACTGCTGCTGGGCTAAAAGTTAAGACTGCTAATACAAGTTAGTGCTGCTGAAGAAACTTCAAGGAATATACGCTAAGTGTGTTAGTGCTGCTAGAACAAACTTAGTGCTGCCAGTACAAAGTTAATGCTGCTGATGAAGTTAATGTTGTTGCTTCAAAGTTAGTACTGTTAGGCAAAAGTTAAGACTGTTAGACATTTATATATGTATGGTAAGTTGTGTGCCTAAAGTTATGTATTAGATAAGTATAGAAAAGATTTGATATACTTTCATTTGTATTGTAAGCCGACTAGGATTCCTTGGTGTATAAAAGGAGGTCCTAGGGCATAGAGTTAGATATGTACGTGAGATTAGAAAGTCGATTAGCTTCAAGGTTTTGTAGCCCTAATACTGTGAAGAGTATTCGTATTATTCTTAATAATATTGAGGCTTGTTTGTTTGTTAAATTGTGTTTTAAGTTTACTGCTACATTAAAGAATTCTTCTTAAGATTAAAGATTAGATTCCACATAATCTTTAATACATTCATAGACAATTTCTACCTTAGTTGTGTTAGATTTATCTTATCTAACTAAACCTGAAACAAGCTTAAGGAATTCGGTCAAGTGTTCTACTGGGATCAACATGTACACCCAAATCGCCTTAGCCTACCTTGTATGCACTCATCTTTAGTGCATTATTGTTATTTGTTAAACCCTTTGTCAATTGTCTAATTGGTTACATGGTTGCTAAGTTGAGTCATATCTTGTAAATACAGTTTTGGGATGATTGGGACTCATGGGTAAAGTACTAGTTATTATGGAGCAATGGGGAAGAATGTCATGTTATTACCCCCATATGTGCGTTAATGTTTAAAGTACTACAAATGTTTTGATTTTCTTAATTCGGGTCATTAGTTACTTATGTGTAAAATATGTAAAAGTTCAAGTGTAGGGAGGTTGCAGGTAATCCCTTTGTAATGATGTATTATTTTGGATGGTAGGGCAAGAGTGTAAAAAAAAAATGGAAAAAAAATCGTGAAAGAAAAAAAAAATAGAAAAAGAAAAGAGAAAAAACATACGGACTACCATCCCGTCTTTTATTTTTGTTTTAGTCAAGAAAGTGTCAAGAAAAATATAAAAAGGGTTAGTAGTTAGAGAGTCGAGTCGAGTCTTGGCTTAGCAACGCCTCATTTTACATGTAATTGACTAAGATAAGTGACTTGCCACCAGTAAATTTCCCTTTATCCAACAAAACCGTGTTTTTCATACCCTTACACCTAACGTTACAACCCTTTAAAAGACCTCTTTGATAGTTTATCCTAGGTGCTTACGCCAAAGTGGTGGAGGTTTGATCCGTTCCCAAGCCTATGGTAATCTATGTGCTATGCCAGGTAGAGAGTGTATTATTTTCCCATTTCCATCTGTTATATAACTTTATACACTCGAGAGATGTGAAAATCCAAACACTTTATGTGAGGTGCTAGTATATAATTTGCGTACTTATTTCGGCTAACGTGGAACGATTGTATGTTGTAATTACTTTTATATTAATGTTAAATGACCCCTAACTTGTAAATTGATTAGGATAAAAGCATATTTGCTTGAGGACAAGCAAATCCCAAGTGTAGGGATATTTGATAAGGATTTATTTGGTACATTTTTAAGAGGTCATTTAAGCCCAAAATCGTATAAATATGATCAAATATTGCCTCAAATCGTTTCTTTTTGCATTTTAGGTACTTGGGCCAAAAAATCTCGGCACATTTATGGCATATTTGGACGAAAAAATGAAGAAAACGACAAAGTCACAAAATTTTGTCAGACATGGGAGTCTGACGGCGTCACACTCTACAAAGTGACGCAGTCACTTGTTGCTGAAGATGGATTTCTATTGAAAAACTACCAAGTGACGCCTCAGAGAAATATGAAGACATTTCAACCTGACGCCGTCAGGTGTTATTTGAAGATGAGAGTCACGTGTTAAGCTAACAAGAGACGGCCCAGAAGATTTATAAAGTGACGGCCTCAAGACATTCCTGACGCCATCATAACGGCGACTTGCACAAGACGAAACCCTAAACACGGCGAGCTGACGGCGTCACACTTTACAAGTGATGCCGTCACAAATGTAAATCTATATATACTTTCGCATGTTTTCATTAATTCGTGTAACATCTTGGAGTAGGGTTTTGGGGACGAATTTAGCAACTATTGTAAGGCTTTTACAGCCCTTAAACTTCATGTTTCAATAAAGATAAGTTATTCCTTCAATCATTCGATATGTCTATATATTGTTTGATTATGTGTTTATCTTTTCTTTGCTTTAACATGCTAGCTTAAATTTATTAGTGTTTGTTTAGATCTAATGAAACCTAGTTGTTGATGATTGATTTGTCGTCTCTTGTTTAATTGATTGCCTCACGTTAGAAGTAGGAAAACTGGCTATTTTCTTATATGTATTAGCTTGAACATCTTACTAAACGCAACCGTAGAGTGCACTATTGGTTTTTCTCGTTGTATTTATTGCGTGAATTGCGGCTTGTTGATCATAGAAATCTTAATAGACTTTAAGGGTATTAGGGGAGACTAATATTCATAGAGTTGGGGACTTCGGCACCTCCCTACGACCAATATTACGGAATACAACGCTTCAATTAAAAAAAGGACGTGACAATTCGACAAATCAGTAGGAGACAACTAGGGAGAAATTGAATCTAAGTGAACACACTTTTCCTTATCATAAGAAGTCACCAATTTACTTTTTCTTGTTTAATTAGTTTAATTAGTAGTTTTGGGTTAGTTAATTAGTAACTAATTCCGCCCACTCTTTCAAAAACTGAGATTTTAAATTGCTTTTCATAAAACATAAAAATACAAAAATAATCATCCCTCACCTCTAGACCTATCTCGTCATACATCTTGACATTTCCACAACTATTGCGAGACTATTCACCTAGAGAACGATAAATCCCCCGGACTTACCTATACTACACTACAACGGTTAGATACACTGCCTAGAGAATTGTAAAACCTTTTGTGAGGTTCGCAACCCTCGCATTAGTTAAGATAAGAAAGAAAACGTGTGAAGTATTTTATCTAGGTCGAGTTTATAATAAAGTTTGTATTTATTCTTAACATATAGTATTTATATTACTTATTTATTTGTTTAACTTATGATATAATCAAAATGCTAATAAAATGCTAACTCAAATTTCAGGGTGTTATAGTCATATGATGAATGTATGTGTATATGTGATTATATATAAGTTAATCCAAATGATCACCTGTCAAGTAAGCTTGAAAAAAGTTCTAAATAACTGCTTATTGCATTCTTACAAGCATACCAGACTTCATCTTTTTGCCTAAGTTAATAGAACTTTACTCCGATTTCACATAATTATGCCCATTTTTGTATGCTGTCAATTTAGTCCATCTACCTGCTAATTTAACAAATGTTGTGCATTGAAATAGGTCGTTGTGAGCATAATAAAATTCATTAACATCCTCCTCATATCCAACATCAATTTCACACAATTTATAAGCCCTAAATTTACAATTAATCATAAATTAGGGTTTTATTAAATCAATTAATGGTGGCATCTAGTTCAACGAGTAATGTGTATATTCAAGTAATCAAAGATGATGTTACTGTGGTGCGTCAAGACTATATGGCTAATGGTGGCCCCGGTGAAGATGTTGTTCTAATAAAACCACAGCTAACAATAAGTCCATGAGCAATAATTAGTTCAAATTTAGTAACAACTCTTTTTATGCACAATGAAAACTAAATGTGTTTGTATCCGTATGTATAATCAATCATAAAACTAAATCAAATTAGCACGAAACAAACGATTAGCCAACATATGTTTTCCGCAATCGCCATCACAATCAGAAACCACTGAATCACTTTTTAACTAATTATTCACGAAAAGTAGGTCAAATTTGGGGCCTAACGTATATTCAAGTAAATGATAAATTCAGTAACTGTGAGTATCCGAGTGTGTGTAATGATATATCATACCGATTTGGAGTAGCGAATTGGTAGAACGTTGGGGGTAGTTATTCCGATCAAAATCATGTCCGTTTAAAAATTGTTCAATCATTTGGATGAAAGCTAATTTGTAGTGGATGAAACTGATGAGTTTCTTTTGAACAAAATGAATTTGATTTGGCTAGAGTGATTAAGTTAATGTGATGAGTGACAAAATACGTTTAGGGGTTGGACTGATCCACCCGTGTTTTATGGGCCTAAACTTAATACTTGAGTTCTTCGTGATCCAAAAACATAACCCAAAACGCCTTACTCGTTCATGTGTATATATATATATATATATATATATATATAGATGGGATATTATGAGAAGGGGTCTTAAAATGAGAAGGGTGGGAAGGATTGTGGGAAGGATTGTGGGAGTGACATGTGTTACTTTGCCACATCATCATTCCGTCAAAAATTTTACTGCATCGTGATGCAGTAAAAATTTTGGCGGGAAAAAAAATTTTTTCCCGCCAAAAAAAAAAAATTTTTTTTGGCAAAAAAAAATTTTTTTTTCCCGCCAAAATTTTTACTGCATCGTGATGCATTAACCGTGATGCAGTAAAAAATTATACTGCATCGTGATGCAGTAACCGTAATGAAGTAAAAAAATATACTGCATCGTGATGCAGTAACCATAATGCAGTAAAAATTTATACTGCATCGTGATGCAGTAAAAATTTTGGCGGGAAAAAAAAAAAAATTTTTGCCCAAAAAAAAATTTTTTTTTGGCGGGAAAAAAAAAAATTTTCCCGCCAAAATTTTTACTGCATCACGATGCAGTAACCGTGACGTGGCATGATGATGTGGCATTGGAATGACACATGTCACTCCCACAATCCTTCCTACCCTTCTCATTTTAAGCCCCTTCTCATTGTATCCCTACCCTATATATAGATATATATATAATATATATATATACTATGATTCAATCAATTCATTCCCCCATAATTCTCCAACATCCACATATATCAATATCAAAACAAATTATAACCGGAGACTATATAATTCATTAACATCCTCCTCGTATCCAACATCAATTTCACACAATTTATAAGCCCTAAATTTACAATTAATCATCAAATTAGTGTTTTCTTAAATCAATTAATGGCGGCATCTAGTTCAACGAGTAACTTGTATATTCAAGTAATCGAAGATGTTTTTACTAAGATGCGTCAAGACTTTATGGCTAATGGTGGCCCCAGTGAAGATGTGGTTCTAATAAACCACAGCTAACAAAAAGCCCATGAGCAACAATTAGGTCAAATTTAGTAACAACTTAATTTATGCACAATGACAACTAAATGTGTTTTTTTCCGTACGTATAATCAATCATAAAACTAAATCAAACTGGCACAAAACAAACAATCAGCCAACATACGTTTTCCGCAATCGCCATCACAATCAGAAACTACTAAATCACTTTTTAACTAATTATTGACGAACATTATGTCAAATTTGGGGCCTAACATATATTCAAGTAAATGATAAATTCGGTAACTGTGAGTATCCAAGTGTGTGTAATGATATATCATACCGATTTAGAGTAGCGAATTGGTAGATCGTCGGGGTAGTTATTCCGATCAGAATCATGCCCGCTTTAAATTGTTCAATCAGCTGGATGAAAACTAACTTGTAGTGGATGAATCTAAAAAGTTTCTTTTAAACAAACTGAATTTGATTAGGAAGGAGTGATTAAGTTAATGTGACTAGTAGGGTACCCGCGCGTTGCGGCGGCGGGTACCCTGAAATAAAAATTTTCGGTGAATCATGTATTTTAGTTAATTATGTTCTTTTTGACAATAAATTTACGGATATCAAGAATTTCGTATAGCCCGTGCCCGTTCGGGCTCGAACCCGTTGGCCCGTGCCTGTTCGGGCTCGAGCCCGTTTGGCCTGCGCCCGTTCGGGCTCAAGCCCATTTGGCCCGTTGCCCGTTCGGGCTTGAATATCTATACTACTTATAATAGAGGGATGTATCTCTCTCTTATTTATAGTCTGAATTTTCAGACTTACAATACATAAAGCATAATGTACAACATAAATAAGCATGCTGACTAATTTTCTAACAAACATTAATGCTATTATTAAAGCATAGCTTTATGATCATAAATAAATGTATACGTTTTTACCATTTACTATGAAATCAATACACATCTTGTAACAGCTCGATTTAATACTTGGTCAATGACATCTCTACTACACACCAATTCAAAATCGTAACACTACTCACGACTACTTCACATTGTAACAGCACACATTCAATGAAGTTACTATAGTAAATGATTATTAACAATGTGTAACTGCATCCACCATATAAATACACACTACAAACGAAGAACAAATCCCATAAATTCCATCAACACATTCCTAGACTACTCCCCGCCTCGGCTTCAAGCCGGAATCAATATATTGTCAAGAACCAAAAAGAAAACAAAACAAAAATATAACCACAAGGATACAGCCATGGGTTCAAACCCACGGTTTGGCTTGTACACACAAATCCAAACACAACACACGACAAGGACGATACCATTTTACTTATTATTCATTTTTATTTAATAAAAACTTGAAACCCATTAGTTTGTAACCCGATTCAACAAAGTTAGTCACGAGTTTGACTCGTGACTGAGTCAACTCGCGCGTGTGGGTCACGTGACCTACCTTTTCTTCAAGATCTATTCGCGTGGGGTGATTGTAGTGATGGTGATGACGGTTTTCAGTGGCGGTGTGAAGCAATAAGGTGGTGATAGAGCTTTGGTGGCGCGTGTGATATAAGAGATGAAAGAGGAGATGGTGGTGAGCGCTTTGGTGGTGGCGGTGAGGTGATATGAGTGGCGGTGTGGTGGTGGCGTGGAGTTGCAGCGGCGGCGGCGGCTCAAGAGAGAGGAGGGAGTGATATATTTTTTTTTAGGTTTTTGGGTAAAAATGAAAGAGATAAGAGGTGTACTAGGGTTTTATTGCAGGAGGGCCTTGTGTGCAATTATTTTGAATGGGGGAGGGGCCGGTTGCAAAAAACCCACAAGGACCTTCGGTCAAATTTTTATAAACTTTCTCGAAAACACACGTTATGGCTCGTAAATAATATCGAACGTCACTGTGGAAAACTAGAAGGGGGGTTGAATAGTTTTACGTCTTTTTAATTTTATTATGAAACCTTTGTTTTATACTTTTAAAAACTTTAGATTCTAGTTTGTTATGAAAAATAAAACATAAATCTTATTATTAGTTATATATGTATTCTTTTAAATTGATTGTAAAAGTTTTGGTTTCTTGAATGGATTTTCAATTTGATCTTTATGTGAAGTTGACCTCTAATTAATACTAGCAATTATATAAGCCTATGTGTATGAAAGTAATGACGATGCAAGTAAAGAAATAAATAAGGTATGAAAAGATCTAACCGAGACACGAGAGATTTATAGTGGTTCGGCTACAAGGACACCTTCCTTGCCCTACTCCACTCCCCGAGCACACCTTGCTCGAGAGTTTTCTTCACAACTTCAATAAGCTCCCTTATGGCGGAGAAAACCGTACACAACTTTGGCTTACACAGGTTTAACGACACAAAGCTAAATGTCGAGTTCTAATCGTAGCTAGAACCAATCTCACAACTTCACAACACAACTTCTACACGACTTAATCACGACTTCTTCACGACTTCTTCACAACGGCTTCACGACTTCTTCACGACTTCAACACGACCGCTACACAACCTCTATGATGCGGCTTCACGACTTCAACACTATGTCTTCATGACTTAAGACTTCACGACTTCAACATGACCGCTACACAACCTCTATGCTACGGCTTCACGACTTCAACACTAGGACTTCACCACTAGGACTTCACGGCTTCAACACGACCGCTACACAACTTCTATGCTACGGCTTCACGACTTCAACACTAGGACTTCACGACTAGGACATCACAACTTTAACACGACCGCTTCACAGCTTCTATGCTACGGCTTCATGACTTCAACACAAGGACTTCATGTCTTCTAAGCTACGGCTTCACAACTTCTACACCACGGCTTCACGACTTCTACATTTTGACCTCACAACTTCTATACCACAACTACTTATACAACATCTTCACTACTTACACACAACACTAATCTACAACACACACCTTACATACAAATGAATGAATAATTTACAAACTTTGTTAAACACACAACTTAAGTAACAAAATGATACTAAGTTGTAATACTTCTAATCTTGATTGATAGAAGTATTCTTCTTTTGCACTTGAATGAGGGAAGCTTGGATCACTTGGAAACCAAAGCTTAAGATTATATGATCAAAGGATTATTAGAAAGTATTTACAAGATTTAGATCAGAAAGTTTGGGGTGCAAAAGGTTTGAGAAAAAATCCAGGAGAAGGCTTGTATTTATAGGGAAAAATCTGGACAGCTGGAGCCTACTGGAGCGGGGGCGGTCCCCTTAAATAGGGGGCGGTCCCCTTAATTATTAAGGGGGCCGCCTAGTAAAATTAAGGGGGCCGCCCCTACTGAACGTTGGCCAGTTTTGTCCTTTTGTGGGGAAGGTTTTTCTGGAACATTTTAACTGATTTTGGTTAAAAATTTGAATTCATATTTTTATAAAAGATTAAACATTTTTATTTAATGCCAAAAATGTTTTTCAAAAATATATAAAATGTTTTTGATGTTTTATAAAAAATCTAGTTATTAAGAAAATGTTCCTTTGATCATATAATGCATTAAGCATTAGTTCATTCATACCTTAAGTGATTAAGTTGTAGAAGTGAATATTTACAACTAAGTACTTGTTTAATTTATAAGTTTATGTTTAATGAGTTTATATTTTGTGATCATTAAAACATAGAGATATGAATAATGTTTTTAGGCATTATTTATGTCAACAATCTCCCCCTTTTTGATGATTACAAAACCTAAACTCATTAAACCAAAAAGTTTATTTTTGGACAAGTATTTAGTGAGTTTACATTCACTTCTCCCCCTTTTTGTAGAATCAAAAAGGTTAAGCCGACAAAATTCAAACGTGAAATTTGTCGGGACGAAAACTCCCCCTTGATGTGTACTCCCCCTCGTTTGGGGGCACCAAGGAATCGATATATGGAATACTTGCAAGAAAAATATTAGAAGCACAAGCATATATATAGCAAAAATAAGCATGCATATAAAGACATTCATTAAAAATGTTGTGTATCAATACACAACCATCCAAGATTATATTCAATCCTACATTAGCTAGTAAGTAATGCAATCTACATAATCATTCTAGGAGTACATGATCTTCCATGGGGCTTGCACACAAAATGGTTTGAAAAATTATTTTTGATTAAGCATTTCATATGCTTAATTTGGTGAGAATGAAGGTGGTGGTGGTGTAGTGGGTGAAAATGATGGAGGTTGTGGTGGAGGTTGGTTGTGAAGCATGTGTTCAAGGGATGAAACCATGTAGTGTATCTCATCTCTAAGACCAAAGATGATGGTTTGTTTGTGGGTGTGGTGGTATTGGTGATGATGAGAAATGAGCATCAAGAGGTGTTATTGGTGATATGGAAATGACAAGTTGGGTGAATGGAGGTTCTTGAGTAGGAGGTGGAGTTGATGCTCTTGATGGTGGTGATGAAAGGTGTGAGTTGATGTGGTTATTGATGGATGAAAGGGTGTTTTTGATGGTGCATTTGGTGCACTTGGGGATTAACATTGAGGTGGTGGTGATGGAGTTTTGGTGTCTTAGAGATGATTTTGGTGATAGCATGGTGAATGAAAATGGGTGTTTGATGGAGGTGATGGTTGATTTAGGTAAGGTTTGGGCTAGATAAAAGGGGTCGCAAGATGCAAAAGAAAACAGTAAATTTTACTGCCCAGATGGCCGGTCCCCTTAATTGTAGGCCGGCCCCCTTAAAATTAAGGGGACCGCCTAGGGAATTAAGGGGGGCGCCCATCTGGTGTTTTCCCAGGCGACCAAATTTAAAAAATTTCCAGAAAAGGGTCATTTTTAGGGTGTTTTTGCAGCAAGCTCCATTTGAATCATGTACATCAAGAATGATTAAATAGTGACATAAACATGTTAATTACGCATGCATACATTTAAAACATATTACGGAATAAGCATGTTATTAATCATCAAGCATGTATATATATCATGATATCAAGTATACAAGCAATAAGCATAACAATCATATATTAAAGACAAGAAATAAAGCATTCA
Organism: Artemisia tridentata subsp. tridentata; assembly: GCA_021014915.2. Classification (NCBI taxonomy): domain Eukaryota; kingdom Viridiplantae; phylum Streptophyta; class Magnoliopsida; order Asterales; family Asteraceae; genus Artemisia; species Artemisia tridentata. The sequence continues at coordinate 331,917,521 of CP139503.1, read as the reverse complement.
TTAGTTGAAAATAATTATGTTAAAAGCATAATTATTGATACAACACATATTTTGCTTATAGCATGCAATAAGTAGAAAATTTTAAATTGCCTAAGAGATCCATTGGACTTGCTTGAGACATGAAAACTTGGATTATTTTGGATGGATGATGGTAAAGAGGGGGCAAAAAAAAAATGTTGGATTAATGGGGTTGTAAGTTTGGGTGTATGGATATTGGAAAGAGTGTTGATAGAGGAATTGGAGGTGGAGAGCTTGGACTTGACCATGTTGAATGAGGGTTTTGATGTTGTTCAAGTGGTGGTGTTGGATTGGATCTAGTGAGAAGATACTCAATCCAAGTGAGACGCTCATTTAAGGTGATGGTTTGGTTTTGGAGAAAGATGCAACAAGGACTATTGTTGACATGTTTCTCAATTTGACTCAAGTGATGTGGTGATGATGGTAATGATGGTGAGATGGATGGTGATGATGGTAATGATGGTTTGACTTTGGAGAAAGATGCAACAAGGACAATTGTTGACATGTTTCTCAATTTGACTCGAGTGATGTGGTGATGATGATGGTGATATGGTGAGATGGATGGTGATGATGGTAATGATGGTTTGACTTTGGAGAAAGATGCAACAAGGACAATTGTTGACATGTTTCTCAATTTGACTCAAGTGATGTGGTGATGATGGTAATGATGGTGATATGGATGGTGATGGGTTTAAGTTGCTTTGAGCAAGGTGCAAAGCAAGGAGAGCATTAAGCTCATGGGCTTCCTTGAGTTCTTCAATGAACTTCAAGTGTTGAGTGGAAGGTGATGATAATGGAGAGTGGTTGTTATTTGGTGGAAGTGGTGGTGACACTTTTGGTGGTGGAGACATTTGTGGATTTGGGTAATTATGAGTGAATGAAGGTGGACATATGGATGATAGGTTATGTGTGTGAAAGGGTTCATTAGGATGAGGTTTAGGTGTTGGTTGAGTTTGAACAACATCATTTGTTGGGTTATGGTAAATGTCAAGCTTCCTCCTCCAAATGGGTATTTATGGTGTAGTGATGATGTGATTGTGGAAGGTAAATTTTGGAGGGTGGTTTGTGACAAAATGTGTTTGTGAATTTTGGGAGGTATAGGATAAAATGGGTTGAAAATTGAAAAAGAAATCAATAATCCGTCACTCCAGATGGCCGGTCCCCTTAAATAGGGGCCGGTCCCCTTAATTTTAAGGGGGCCGCCTGGGTATTTAAGGGGGCCGCCCATCTGCTGACTTCCAGATTACTGGAAATGGGTTTTTGGCATAAATTTGTAGAAAAGGTTGTGTTTTTTGGTTTAGTTTCAAGCAAGTCCAACTTCTTTCAAGGCAATTTAGGATTTAATAACTCATATATGCTAAGCATATTTATTTAAGCAACTTTATCTAACATGCAAACTACTCATTAAGCATATAACATGTATATACATATATTAGACAAGAAGATAATACATAGCACCATGTAATTCATAGTATTATACTTAGGAAGATTAAAAGGCTAGTTAATTAATCCTATTGATTATCTATGTACAAGGGAATGTGGAGTTGTGATAGCATGGACTTTTAGACTTGTACCAAGTGAGATCTTAAATAAGTAAACCATGATTTTTCATTTTTGATTTAGTTCACTTATAAGTGTCATATACACAAGTATATATGACATATATGAGATCACCAAGCATGATTTAAAGAAATGTTTTTGGCATTATTCAACAATGCTTGAAAGTAGGTTTTATGTGGATGTGAAAAATATATTAATGAAATAGTTTTGGCTTTGTTTTCAAAATGTTTTTATGAGGAAAGAAAACATATTTTTCCAATCTTTGGTTTTTGATAAACACGTAATTATAGACACAAGTTTGGAAGAAAGGTAGGATGGTGAAACATGTTTAATAGGAATGTGTCATAATCTTTTGAAAAATCATTTTTCCAAAATGTGAAGTTTTTACAAATTTAAAAACAAGTCCCATTAATTATAGGTTTAAAAATAGTGGTTTATAAAAGATCTCATGCTCAAGTCTATTGTCACATGCTACCTCTTTCTACATATCTTATGGCATTTAAGCATGTATTATGACAAAATACAAAAATACATCATGTCATAGTAGTTAGAGAAAAACAAAAGCTATTATAATGACAATGCATTTAACAACTAAACAAATAATTACGAAGGCATGCAGTCAAATCACATAGGAGCAAGTAAACATCTAGAAATTTTATATACGCAAGATGACATAAATCTAGGAATGAAAAGCTCTAGTGAAAAGCAAAGTTCATAACAGTAAACTATCGTTAGGTATATTTAGGAAGAATAATGTATTCAAGTTGGAGAATGAGTATGAGACTATTACTAGTGGTGCTCAATTCAGGCTAAACACGACCGTTTTTACGGGTTACACACACCTAACTTCTCACATAGAAGCAATTCAACCGTTAGGTCAAATTGAGTTTCTAGTCAATAGATTCTCCAGTAGTCATTCTCTTTTTAGAAGAAATTAAGTTCCTAAATTTACTTATCGAAGAGTACCAAATATGAAGATTGCTTGGTTCACTAACACTTAGGGGGGCTAACTAAAGGGTTTCTAGTTTATTAAGCCACAGAACGAATATAACTAAAGTGTAAAGGCAAAGCAACCTATCAGACTAAGCATATCCTAAGGCATTAATAAGATTATATGCATGAAGTAATTACTTATGAAATTTTAAATAGAGAACTTACCTCACGTCCTAGCTTTTCTTCGTAATGTCTCAGATGATGATCTTATTTAAACCGAAGTGGCTTGACCCGAACATGTCTTATACGGATCATGATCTTCTCCTTCGTCTATGTCACTTCATGATTTTGGATTGAGTTCACTTTGGAGTTGATTCATGTAGTCTTCGTCGCTAATACCTACATTAACAACATTTGAACTAGTAGTACATGTATCTATTTTATCTAAAAGTTTATCTATTAAATTTCTAAGATAACTAATTCATGTACAAGATTAAAATCCTCGTCTTTGGCTTGACATTTTTCTTGATGAAAGTTTTAGAAATTTTTCCAAATATCATTTGCCGTTTTACAGAAGAATATTCTTTCATATTCAACTTTCGGCAATGTTTTTATAAATAATTATTTTAGCTTTATTATTTATTTCATTCTTTGTTTTCAAATAATCAATTTGACTTTCAAAATCCGTTTTTGTTTGATTTTCAAAATCACCAATCGAAATGACATGCCAAAGATCTAGATCAATTGATTTCACATAAGTTTCAAATTTATTTTTCCATTCAAGAAAAGTATAGTTTTCAAATAGTGGTGGTTTTAGCAAAGATTCCCCTTCTAGATATTTTTCGAATTCCATAGATCGATTCAAGTTTTAAAATACAGTATTGATGAACTCAAATAAGTACATTTTATTACTATCATTTATCCTATTAATTTGACTTGTTTTACTATATTATGTATGAGGATTGATACTTAATCGTTTACTTTTGTAATTCTCAGGTAAAAACAAGCATTTGGTGAAACTTAGCAATTTTGGACTAATTATGGAGCAAAACATGCAAGAAGTTAAGAGTCTACTGAAATGAAGAAGATCAAGACTAATCTGCTCCAGATGCGCCGCATCTCACTCATTACATACGGCGCATCTCTATTAAGATTCCACCAGATACGATCCAAGATACAAGAGGACATGCGCCGCATCTAATCATGAAGTTACGCCGCATCTTCTGGCGGTGTACGAATATTCCTGAATATTATAATCTTGGACCCCACGCGAAGTTAAGTCAATGCGCCGCATCTACTTACTAGATGCGCCGCATCTTCCCTCAGACAGAAACTATAAATACCCCAAGACCAGACGAATTTCGAGAGCAATATATTAGATTCGAAGACCGAAGCAGCAGAACCCTAGGACGAATTCAGTCAAGGAGGCAGCACAAGACACACCAAACGAAGATACAAGAGCTGTAAGAAGGTGTTGCATGTGTTTAATTCATTAAGTAGTTTTGTTTTATTGTGTTAGCAAACTTTAATTCATCAGGATTGGTGGCTTGTGTAATGTGACAACGAAAGATTGCACTCCCTTTAATACTTGCTTTCCCATCAATTAAAGTTTATATGTTGATGTCTTTGGTTACTACTTATTAGTGCATTGATAACCTCTGTGTTTATTAGTGGCTTGCGGGCATTTGACTGCGGAAAATAATGTGGCTCCCACGGTTATTACTAAATTGATCACTTAGGAATAACTTTTAGACATAAGTAATCATTAAGGGTTTACTCGCCGATAAGAATAGGACCAACGAGAAAGGGTTAACTACATACACTTCATATAAAGCTATCAATAAAACAAGTGACAATCTACTTAATCATAAGGACAGCCCTCTTATTGTCTCGAGTATTTATCTGTGTACGTGTGTGCTACTTGCTGATTCGTGCCTATTGGTTTATTTTATTATTTAATTGCAAACAAATCGTGCCAGTCTCTCAGGCTGAAACCCCCTTGCGTTAGGATATTAAAATACTGATTAGAATAACGAGATAATACATTCCACTCTTAGTGATCGACACTCTACTTACCATTATATTCATACTGACCGGGTACACTGCTCGTTAAGTGTGTGTGTTATTGATAAGTCGGCTAAATATAAATTTAAAACTTGAGTAGGCATTAAAACTGCTAAACCGCAACGACACATCACGCGCATCAAGTTTTTGGCGCCGCTGCCGGGGAGTGAATTGTTATTATCTGTTAATTTGATTAGTATTTTAATTAGGTTTTTCTTTTTATTAGATTAATTGCATCATTGTATTATTTTGCATATTTGTTGTTTTGTGTGTTATTTGTTTGCTTTTATTTTTGTTTTTGTGTTTATTTTTGTTTGTGTGTTTTAATTTTTGTTTTTATTTTTCGTATTTTTTCTGTTCTGCTATCGTTGTACTGTGCTAAATCAAACGATACGGCGTATTGCGTTTAATTTTTTTTAAATACAACGCGTTTAATTAATTCGATACGACGCATCTTTTCCCCAAGATACGGCGTATCTGTTTTTGATAAAAAAAAAAAATTTAAACGTTAACGCCATACGACGCATCTGCTTTAGCAGATACGGCGTATCTATTATTTTAATTAAAAACAGTTTGCGAATTATTAAACAGATACGGCGTATCGATCTCTGTCGATACGGCGCATCTTCTGAATCAAAAATCTTGTATTTTTAAACGTAACGAAAATACGGCGCATTAACTTTCGTTAATACGACGTATTTAATTTTAAATAAATATCGATTTTTGATTAATTAATTCGATACGGCGCATTCATAAATTCTAAGCGGCGTATCTATTTTCTGAATAAAAGTCTGATTTATTTTTAACGTATTAAGATACGGCGTATCCCATTTATAGGATACGGCGCATCATCAGCAGATATCAGCAACTTTTATTTTACTTTGATTGTTTCACTCTTCTTTTGCACGAGTAAGTTTTATTTCAGGAAGATGGACGATCCGGATATTACAATGGAAGAATATCTCAAGCTTATAGAGGAAAGAGCCTTGAGCAATAATCAGGTGTATGATTGGAAAAGAGCAAGATATGGTGCACAAGTCATTGAGACGAAAGAAATCACTATGGAAGAATACTTGATTTTAGGACAAGAAAAGTCAAGGAAAGAAAGAAACAAATTGCCATTTCAACACACTTGGTGTATGTCAAATGATGATGAAGAAGATTCATATACCGTGAAACCAATTCCGGCAATTGTTATTGATAGTACTTTTTCTCCGGAGATTGCACAAGATGATGTGTATACGGAACCTTACGTTGAAGAATATTCTGCAATCGTATCACCACCATTAGACAATCCAACGGATGAAGATGAAAAGTATTCTAATTTTGATTTCGAACCATTTGACGCCATAGTTTATGATGAAATTCGGGACGATTATGAAATTGCAAGACCACTAGTTGAAGATGGAGATTCACAAGATGAATTGGAGTCACTTACAACACAAAGTGGTACAAATTTATTTAATATTATTAATCCCGTTACTAATAATCTTGCTAGTTTTCCTAAACAGGTTGCAAAACAAAAAAATGATGAGGTGAAATTTATTACACTACCTATTGAAGCACCTGTGATCAACCCGTTTTTGGTGGAGCTCGAGGAAGAATTTGGTGATGAGCTCTTAAACATTGCTATGATTGATGAAGATGATGATTTCGACCCTATGAAGTATATAGAGGAACTCGAACTTTTACTTGCCAAAGACCCTTTCTCATCTTCTGCGGAAGTCAAGGGACGCCTTACTACCAAAGAGACTAATCAAGAAGAAAGGAGACTCATTTTTCCTCAGCACACTACTCTTTCAGATGGAATGGTCAAGTCATCCAATTTATCAACCAAACCGGGTAAGAATTGGGAAGATGTAAATATATTGCCGAGGTATGATCTTTATCTATTTCTTCCATCTTTACTAGCAAATCTACACTCTTTTCGTGTTTATTGCTATTATCACCCGCACCTGATCCCAAGTGGGGGGAACAACACCCTATTACACAGTAAATAAGGGTGGAGTCAGGCTCGTGACTCGAACAAAAACAAGCGCTTCGTGGGAGGCAACCCATGTTTATCTTTTATTTTATTTTATTTTCTGTTTTCTGTGTCGAGTCAGTCAGGCCCGCATGAGGATACGGCGCATCTCAATTCTGAGATGCGACGCATCTCCTGCAATGGTCATATCTTATTTTAATTTTTCTGCATTTTTATTTTCGACTTTAAAACTTTTTATCAGTTTATTTTAATGCGGCGCATCCCTGGTTAAGGATGCGGCGCATCTTTATTCTGATCCGTATTAATTCCAGGCTCGATACGGCGTATCTTCTTCCATAAGATACGGCGCATCGACTGACCTGATGATTTTCAGTTTTAATTTTTAAGTTTTATTTTTCCTAACTACTAATGTATTATGCAAGTTTGAACCTTTCTTATCTTAGGTGTGTTTTAAAGTGTTGGTGGTATTATAGATTCCTGAATTTCCTGTGGATACATTGATTATGAAGCTTTAAACGTTCTCATCCACAAGAAGATGATTTTTGCTCTTATCAAATGGAGGATCATACCGAGCAAATCTCAGGGGAGTTTTCCTGTTCTAATTCTTTTATTTTCCAGTTTTTAACCTTTTATACAAACAACGAGGACGTTGTTTAACTTAAGTGGGGGGATTGGAGAATTAGAACACTTAACAATCACTTGTCCTAAACTTTTTCAAAAATTATGCTTAAAATGTGCTTAATATATCAAACTTAAAAATTTTTAGCATGTTTTTGTTTAAGATCTAAGTTGCATAGCTGCACACATGACGTTATTTTCAAAAATTGTGATTTTTCAAAATTCACAAATCTATGAGTGTGCCGGTGACTTATAAACTTTAGAACTTGGCTTGTATACTATTCGAGACCACCATAATGAGTATTATTTATATAATTGGAATGACTTGTCTAAATTGGTAAAATTTCTAGGATTACACCCAAATTGCCTATTATATGTTATGTGTTATTAACTAACTACACTGGTTAGTTAACCCCCGTATAAACCCTTTTGTTACTCTCATTTTTAGAGTAAGATACCCCTAGAAAAACACTCAGAGCCATTCCTTTCGTTTCTTACACCTATGTTTAAAATGTTTCGTTACACCCTTACACCTTAGCCTACCCTGTAGATTAGAATCCGTGGTTGGTTAATTGCTATAGGCAAAGTGTGTTTCCTTACATTACCTGTGTTCGCGTGCGTAATTCATTATCTTTGGTTAGGTCAGGAAATTGCACAATGCAATTGGAGTGAAAGTAAATATTGTATATCTTTGAGTTTATTTTTCGTGTGTTTACTACTTTCACTATTACCGTTATTTCTGAAGTATGAAAAGTATGGAAAAATTATCCAGAATTATCATTATAGTGATGTGGTGAAATTTTACACATCTATGTCTATGTTTGAAAAAAAAAAAAAAAAAAAAAAAATCGAAAAAATGAGAAAAGAAAAAGAAAAAGAAAAAAAAAGTTGGAAGTTAGTTTTAACCAACTTATGTAAAGTTATGTAAGTGGTCGATATCACCACTATTTGTTGTACTATATCTATGGATTGAATGGGAATTGGCAGTTATGGGAACGCCAATTAAGGTTTATTCTTTGATTAAGATCTTGTTGAGTATAATTCGTGTCTACCTAAAGCGTGTGTTTCAAGTGTTAAAGCGTGAGTTATTCAATGATATGAGTCTTATTCATGGGATGGTTGGGATAGTGATTAACCACACTTAGGATTTTAATTTATTTGTTTTGTTTATTTTTCATTTTACACCAATTTATATCCCAAATGTTATCCATGCCCTTTATTATTCTTTATCCAACCGAACCTTTGATTTATTGAGATTAGGGATTTGAGCAATCTTAAGTATCGTAGTCGTGGATTCGATTATGTATTTATGATTTTGTCGCCCTTTTTGATATATTATTATTGGTGAAGTTTGGACCTATCTTTAGCCTATTCGAGTTAAGGATTTGAGCAATTGCAAGTATCGTGTTCGTGGATTCGATCATGTATTTGTGATTTTGTCGCCTTTTCTGGAATTTGAGATCGATAGTGATCAAGAATAATTAACCCTTAAGCCTAAAAACCCTTTTTACCGCTTTAGACTTGTTATTCCTTAGCTTTAGTGGAGGAGATGTGTATACTTGCCAAGCTTATGATAGAATATTCGTCACGACTGGACAGTTAAACGATTAGATTTGCTTTTATCAACTTATTTTTATTTTACTTCTAATTCGTTAAGTGTTTAGTTGTGTGATTATGAAATAAACGAATACATGCTTAAATATAAAAATAAATCCTAACATCTTTTAGGATACATTTTCATAAGAGAAATTCTAAGGTTTACTTGGGGACAAGTAAAGTTCAAGTGGGGGGATATTTGATGAACTCAAATAAGTACATTTTATTACTATCATTTATCCTATTAATTTGACTTGTTTTACTATATTATGTATGAGGATTGATACTTAATCGTTTACTTTTGTAATTCTCAGGTAAAAACAAGCATTTGGTGAAACTTAGCAATTTTGGACTAATTATGGAGCAAAACATGCAAGAAGTTAAGAGTCTACTGAAATGAAGAAGATCAAGACTAATCTGCTCCAGATGTGCCGCATCTCACTCATTACATACGGCGCATCTCTATTAAGATTCCACCAGATACGATCCAAGATACAAGAGGACATGCGCCGCATCTAATCATGGAGTTACGCCGCATCTTCTGGCGGTGTACGAATATTCCTGAATATTATAATCTTGGACCCCACGCGAAGTTAAGTCAATGCGCCGCATCTACTTACTAGATGCGCCGCATCTTCCCTCAGACAGAAACTATAAATACCCCAAGACCAGACGAATTTCGAGAGCAATATATTAGATTCGAAGACCGAAGCAGCAGAACCCTAGGACGAATTCAGTCAAGGAGGCAGCACAAGACACACCAAACGAAGATACAAGAGCTGTAAGAAGGTGCTGCATGTGTTTAATTCATTAAGTAGTTTTGTTTTATTGTGTTAGCAAACTTTAATTCATCAGGATTGGTAGCTTGTGTAATGTGACAACGAAAGATTGCACCCCCTTTAATACTTGCTTTCCCATCAATTAAAGTTTATATGTTGATGTCTTTGGTTACTACTTATTAGTGCATTGATAACCTCTGTGTTTATTAGTGGCTTGCGGGCATTTGACTGCGGAAAATAATGTGGCTCCCACGGTTATTACTAAATTGATCACTTAGGAATAACTTTTAGACATAAGTAATCATTAAGGGTTTACTCACCGATAAGAATAGGACCAACGAGAAAGGGTTAACTACATACACTTCATATAAAGCTATCAATAAAACAAGTGACAATCTACTTAATCATAAGGACAGCCCTCTTATTGTCTCGAGTATTTATCTGTGTACGTGTGTGCTACTTGCTGATTCGTGCCTATTGGTTTATTTTATTATTTAATTGCAAACAAATCGTGCCAGTCTCTCAGGCTGAAACCCCCTTGCGTTAGGATATTAAAATACTGATTAGAATAACGATATAATACGTTCCACTCTTAGTGATCGACACTCTACTTACCATTATATTCATACTGACCGGGTACACTGCTCGTTAATGTGTGTGTGTCATTGATAAGTCGGCTAAATATAAATTTAAAACTTGAGTAGGCATTAAAACTGCTAAACCGCAACGACACATCACGCGCATCAAGTATATTTTAAAGATCTTGATTGACGTGGCTCTTGATACCAATTGTGGAAAACTAGAAGGGGGGGTTGAATAGTTTTACGTCTTTTTAATTTTATTATGAAACCTTTGTTTTATACTTTTAAAAACTTTAGATTCTAGTTTGTTATGAAAAATAAAACATAAATCTTATTATTAGTTATATATGTATTCTTTTAAATTGATTGTAAAAGTTTTGGTTTCTTGAATGGATTTTCAATTTGATCTTTATGTGAAGTTGACCTCTAATTAATACTAGCAATTATATAAGCCTATGTGTATGAAAGTAATGACGATGCAAGTAAAGAAATAAATAAGGTATGGAAAGATCTAACCGAGACACGAGAGATTTATAGTGGTTCGGCTACAAGGACACCTTCCTTGCCCTACTCCACTCCCCGAGCACACCTTGCTCGAGAGTTTTCTTCACAACTTCAATAAGCTCCCTTATGGCGGAGAAAACCGTACACAACTTTGGCTTACACAGGTTTAACGACACAAAGCTAAATGTCGAGTTCTAATCGTAGCTAGAACCAATCTCACAACTTCACAACACAACTTCTACACGACTTAATCATGACTTCTTCACGACTTCTTCACAACGGCTTCACGACTTCTTCACGACTTCAACACGACCGCTACACAACCTCTATGATGCGGCTTCACGACTTCAACACTATGTCTTCATGACTTAAGACTTCACGACTTCAACATGAACGCTACACAACCTCTATGCTACGGCTTCACGACTTCAACACTAGGACTTCACCACTAGGACTTCACGGCTTCAACACGACCGCTACACAACTTCTATGCTACGGCTTCACGACTTCAACACTAGGACTTCACGACTAGGACATCACAACTTTAACACGACCGCTTCACAGCTTCTATGCTACGGCTTCATGACTTCAACACAAGGACTTCATGTCTTCTAAGCTACGGCTTCACAACTTCTACACCACGGCTTCACGACTTCTACATTTTGACCTCACAACTTCTATACCACAACTACTTATACAACATCTTCACTACTTACACACAACACTAATCTACAACACACACCTTACATACAAATGAATGAATAATTTACAAACTTTGTTAAACACACAACTTAAGTAACAAAATGATACTAAGTTGTAATACTTCTAATCTTGATTGATAGAAGTATTCTTCTTTTGCACTTGAATGAGGGAAGCTTGGATCACTTGGAAACCAAAGCTTAAGATTATATGATCAAAGGATTATTAGAAAGTATTTACAAGATTTAGATCAGAAAGTTTGGGGTGCAAAAGGTTTGAGAAAAAATCCAGGAGAAGGCTTGTATTTATAGGGAAAAATCTGGACAGCTGGAGCCTACTGGAGCGGGGGCGGTCCCCTTAAATAGGGGGCGGTCCCCTTAATTATTAAGGGGGCCGCCTAGTAAAATTAAGGGGGCCGCCCCTACTGAACGTTGGCCAGTTTTGTCCTTTTGTGGGGAAGGTTTTTCTGGAACATTTTAACTGATTTTGGTTAAAAATTTGAATTCATATTTATATAAAAGATTAAACATTTTTATTTAATACCAAAAATGTTTTTCAAAAATATATAAAATGTTTTTGATGTTTTATAAAAAATCTAGTTATTAAGAAAATGTTCCTTTGATCATATAATGCATTAAGCACTTGTTTATTCATACCTTAAGTGATTAAGTTGTAGAAGTGAATATTTACGACTAAATACTTGTTTATTTGATAAGTTTATGTTTAATGAGTTTATATTTTGTGATCATTAAAACATAGAGATATGAATAATGTTTTTAGGCATTATTTATGTCAACAGTCACCAAAATATTTTATAAGTCGCGCCGATAGTCTTAAAATCATTTTTCCATAAATTTAGACTATAAACACGTCTATATTAAATGTACTTGTCACGATTCGTTTATTTCGTTTGAGGGTATGAAGATGATGAAATGAGATTGTGATATGGAGATGTGTAGCTGCGTTTGAGAAGTGAGAGGAGATGGGGGCGGATGTCAAAATGATATGTGTTTAGGGTTATGGTAAAATAATAAGTGTGTTACTTATTATACCCGAATGGTAAACGTGTTTGGATCGGGAATTTAAATGTGTAGAATGTAATGGTTTGTTATTGATAATGAAAGGGTTTGTTACAATATATACACTAAGCAACACATGGGCTTGGCCCAGTATACACAAATATATTATCTACTAACAGCCCCCCGCAGTTGGAGTGGGAGGAAGCTGAACGCTCAAACTTGACCGGAACTCATCAAATAAAGCAAATGGAAGACCCTTGGTGAAGATATCGGCATACTGATAACGAGAAGGAACATGTAACACACGAACGTGACCTGCTGCAACACGATCTCTAACAAAATGTATGTCAATCTCGATATGCTTCGTGTGCTGATGATGCACGAGATTAGAAGACAAATATACCGCACTGAAATTATCACAATAAACTATGGTAGCTGAATGTAAAGGAGAATGAAGCTCACGAAGAAGATTCCGCAACCAGGAAGTCTCAGCCACCGCATTGGCAACACCACGGTACTCAGCCTCGGCACTAGAGCGAGACAAAGTGTACTGCCTCTTGGACGACCAAGACAGTAGATTGTTCCCAAGAAAAACACAATATCCTGAAGTAGAACGCCTAGTAGTCGGGCAACCTGCCCAATCAGCATCCGAATAAGCAACTAGCGAAGAAGTCGTGGAAGAATACAACTGAAGACCATAATCCAAAGTACCGCAAACATATCGTAAAATCCTCTTAAGAGCAGCAAGGTGAGGCTCTCGGGGATCATGCATATAGAGACAAACCTGCTGAACTGAATAAGACAAATCAGGTCTAGTAAAGGTGAGATACTGTAAAGCCCCAGCAAGGCTCCTGTAAAGGGTCGGATCAGAAACAGGAGTACCATCAGCTCCTAATTTGGACTCCGTATCAACAGGGGTCCGACACGAGTGACAATTGCGCATACCTGCGCGCTCAAGAATCTCTGTTGCATACTTTTTCTGGCTAAGGAAAATCCCCGTAGTGGAACGTGTGGCAGAGATGCCCAGAAAATAGTTCAGCGGACCAAGATCAGTCATAGAAAACTCCTGATGTAAGGAAGTGATAATCCTCTGTAAAAATGTGGTAGAAGAAGCTGTCAACAAAATGTCGTCTACATAAAGTAATAAGTAAGCAACATCGGATCCTTGTTTATAGATGAACAAGGACGAATCGCATCTGCTGTGACCAAAACCAACACGAGTAGCATAACTCGCAAACCGCTGAAACCATGCACGTGGTGCTTGCTTAAGGCCATATAACGAACGCTGTAAGAGACAAACATGGTCGGGACGCTGAGGATCCCGAAAACCAGGAGGCTGATGCATGTAAACTGTCTCAGACAAGGTACCATGTAGAAATGCATTCTTGACATCAAGCTGATGAACAGGCCAATGTCGAGAAGCAGCTAGACTGAGCACCGTGCGAATCGTGGCCGGTTTAACAACCGGACTAAATGTCTCATCATAGTCAACGCCAAGTTGTTGACTGTTCCCATTAGCTACAAGGCGTGCTTTGTACCTGCTTAAAGATCCATCTGCAAAATGCTTGTGCTTAAACAACCACATGGAACGAACAATGTTCGCGTCCGATGGCCGTGGCACAAGAACCCAAGTATTATTTTTAATTAAAGCATTATATTCGTCAAGCATAGCTCGTTGCCAGTTAGGATCTTTGAAGGCTATGGCGTATGATTTGGGTAGAGGAGAAATGGTAGACACATGGCAATTGTAACGCGGGTTCTTTTTATTAGTACCAACTTGAAAACGAGTGACCATAGGGTGAGTTGATGTTAGGTTAGGGCGAGTATTAGGTGCAGGAGAGTTTGTCACGGGAGGGGTGGGTTGGTTGGTTTGGAAAGAAGGAGTAGGCTCGGAGGTAAGTGGGGGTTGTGTGGGTGTTGGGCCGATTGTAACGGATACGGGAGATGGGGGTTGTGTGGTTTGGGTCGTCGTAACACGAGAGGGTGTAGATGTGGGAGAAGTGGGTTGTGGTGTAGGTGTAATGATGGCAGGAGCCGGTTGTTTGAGAAGTTGTCGAGCTATTATGTTTGGAGTGGTGTCGAGAAAGGTGTAGGAAGGAGCATCATTTGGTGTCACCGAGCCGTATGGGAAAATGGTCTCATCAAATGTGACATTACGGGAAATGATGATTTTGTTGGTGGAAAGGTTTAGGCAACGAAAACCACGGTGGTTTGATGGGTAGCCAAGGAAAATACAAGGTGTGGATCGTGGGCCAAGTTTATGATTGGTGTCGATGTGGGCATAACACAAACAACCAAAAACACGTAAAGATGTGTAGGTGGGTTTTGTGTTATAAAGGCGAAAGTGAGGTGTGTCGTTATTGATGGCGGTTGATGGTAAAATATTCAAAAGGTAAGTGGCCATGTGAAGAGCTTCGACCCAAAAATGAGGTGCAAGATGGGCTTGGAAAAGTAGGGTACGGATAAGGTTGTTTATTGTCCGAATCATACGTTCGGATTTGCCATTTTGTTGTGAGGTGCGGGGACACGAGAAACGTGTATGGATGCCATGTTTGGTAAATAGTTGATGAAAGGTGGTGTTATCAAACTCACCACCATGGTCACATTGAAAAGCTTTAATTTCCGCATTAAATTGAGTTTTTACAAGGGAACGAAATTCGACAAATTTAGCAAAAGTATCAGACTTATTACGCAATGGATATACCCACAAGTAATGAGAAAAATGATCCAAAAAAATAACATAATATTTAATGCCACTTTGACTCGAAAGTGGGGATGTCCATAGATCCGAATGCACAATATCAAAAACAGAGTTAACTAAGGTATCGGAAACAAAAAATGGAAGCCTCACATGTTTGCCAAGCTGACAAGCATGACAAAGTTGGGGAGACTTCACTTTATTACACAAAATACTATTATTGGAAAGTAAAGAACGTAGCACTTCATTTCCTGGATGTCCAAGTCGTTGATGCCACGTGTGATGACTAGTGAGAAAAGCTTGTGGGTAGAAGGTAGGTGTTGTGACAGGATAGAGATCCCCGGTGCTATCACATCGGAGCAGAATTTGCCGAGTCAAATAATCCTTCACAGAAAAACCAAACTCGTCAAAATCGATAGAAACTTTGTTGTCACGAGTAAATTGACGAACAGAAATTAAATTTTTTACAATATGAGGAGTAATTAAAACATTGTGAAGATGAAGAGGACGGTGAGGGTTAGGCAACAAGCTATGGCCCGTGTTGGTGACGGGAATGGAATTACCGTCACCAACAAAAACGGACGGATAAATGCTTTTATTATAAATAGTACTAAGATTATTTGCATTTGAATTTAAATGGGAAGACGCACCTGTGTCCATATTCCACCCGGCATCTCCAAAATCCTGAAGAGTCAAGGTGTTAAAGGCTTGCGGGAGAAGTGTTTCTTGACCATTGTAACCCGGAAATGAACCCGAACTATGTTGTGAAACCTGTGAAACTTGCTATTGGGCCGTAGATATAGGCTGTTGGGACTGATGAACAGTAGCCGTGTAGTGGGCCTGGGGGTTTGGAACGTTACTGAAACCAGGGGGTGTAGGGGGAGGGTTATTGATCCTGTTGTTATTAAATTGCTGTTGTTGGGCTTGAAGCACTCGCTGAGCTTGAGTGATGTTATTTGCTAGACCATATTGAGCTAACAACCTCTGTTGGGCCTTAACTAAGTTCACGAGTTGGGCATGTCCCATACTAGTAATATCATTTCCATTTACAAGACCAGTAGAACTTGGTTGACTAGATGAATTCGAAGACCATAGGATATCACGTTGTGTAATATGTGCATTATTTTGAGAAGCATTCCCATGCACAAATCTACAACCAGTTCCCCATTTACAAAGCCCCGTTCGAGCAAAATGACGACACACGTTAGGAGAAGAGCTAGCTCGTATGTCACGGGGTTTGGAGTCACGGGTCGCGGTCGCGGCTAGTAAAACAGTTGGGGCCGAGGAGTGAGTTAGGTCATTCGAGTGTGTAGTTTTGTGTTTAAGACGAAGGTCCTCGGTGGTCACCATTGACCTAACCGTATCAAGGTTGGGAAACGGGTCACGGTGAGCAATAATCCCGGCCACGTGAGCAAAACGGTCAATCAAGCCATGAAGGGCATACGTGACGAGGTCATCGTCATGCATGGGTGAACCTAGATCGGCAAGAAGCGTTGCAATAGACTCGATTTTAGCAAAGTATGCATCAACAGTCATGTCTCCCATAGTTAAAAGTCTAAGTTCCCCACGAAGGGCAACGGTTTTGGTCCGTTTGTTATCAAGGAATATGTTCTCAAGAAAGGTCCAAGCATCTAAGGCGGTTTTAGGATTAGCCTTAACAAGTCTACCAACGATCACCTCACTACAAGTCAAGAAAATCCAAGATTTGAGTAACGAGTCTACCTTTAACTGTTGGGCTACAAAGTACTGCTTTATGAAGAAAGTCAAAGTACTGTTCGATAGAAGTCAAAGTACTGCTCATGTTCTAAAAAAGTCAAAGTACTGCTAAAGATAAAGGACTGATATGCAAATACGTTTAAGGATTAATGTGTAATTCTAGAATGTTCTTAGAGTTATTATTAGAATTACTTGTCGTTCAAGTATTGTAAACCGACTAGGGTTTTCCTTGTGCCTATAAAAGGACCCCTAGGTTGGCATTAGAGATACGATTAGAGATATGAGTTTTAGACGAGATTTTAGAGAAAAGTATTAGTCGATTATTAGAGTATTAGTGTTTAGAGTTTGTTAGTGAATCTGTGTAAAGTAAGCAGGTTCAAGGTTTAATATAATCAAAGTTGTTTATTAATTCTTCTTAGCTTTGTTGAAGTAGATTCCGCATACTTAGCAAAGTATATCAGTGTTTCACCATTAACAGTTTTGGATTTATCCAAGGTTGTTAAACCTTAAACAAGCTACAAGTTAGTTTGGTCAGAGTATATCGATCCAACAAGTGGTATCAGAGCTTGTGTGGAGACTCTGATTAAGAAGAAACCCTTAAAAACGATTTTACAACAAACCCTAAACGATGACGACTGAAGCTGCACCAATCCCATCCATCACCTCACTCAGAATTCCTATCATCAAGAAGGGAGAATATGATCTCTGGAGCATGAAGATGAGGCAGTACCTTGCTATTACAGACCATGCTCTGTGGGATGTGATTGTCAATGGTAATGTTGTTCTTGATGAACCTGTAGCAGTTGAAGGACAACCTAAACCACCTCAACCAACCTTGCCAGCAGCTACAAAGAGAAATCAAGATAAGGCTCTCAACATACTGTTGTCTGCTATTCCTGATGGTCACCTGCTAAAGTTTCATGATGCTAAGGATGCAAAGCAATTGTGGGCTGCGATCAAGACAAGATTTGGAGGTAATGATGCTTCAAAGAAGATGCATAGAAACTTATTGAAGAAACAGTTTGAAACTTTCACTGTTGGTGAAAGAGAAGGTCTTGATGCTGCCTATGACAGATTCCAAAATCTACTTAGTATGCTAGAACTGTATGGAGCAGAGGTATCTGTTGAAGATGCAAACTTGAAGTTCTTAAGGAGTTTGCCATCTGTCTGGCATGTGGTTGCTACTATGATTAGAGGACAACCTGGATTGGAATCTATGGACTTTGATGATCTCTACAACAATTTGAAGGTGTACGAGCAAGAGATGAATGGTCAAAGTTCTCAGAAAACTCACAACATAGCTTTTGTGTCTTCTGAAAACAGAAGCAGTACTTCTACTAAAAGTACTGCTTATCCTTCTCAAAGTACTGTTGGTGATACACAGCATGTTTGCACAACCACAACTACCCCCAACCCATCACCAACAAACAACACCAACTCTGATGATGTTGTATGTTCCTTATTTGCTCAACAAGCCACTTTACCTGTTACCTATCAAGAAGACTTGTTGCAGATTGAAGAAGATGCTTTAGAGGAGATTGACATCAGATGGCAAGTTGCCATGATTACTGCAAGGATCAAGAAGTTCATGAACAAGATAGGAAGGGGAATTGATTTCAAAGCCAAACAGGGTATAACTTTTGACAAATCCAAGATTGAATGCTTCAATTGTCAAAAGCTTGGACACTTTGCAAGGGAATGCAAGTTTGCAAAATATCAAGCAAACAGAATGATTGAACAACCCAAGGTTGAAAGAAAAGAGGTTCCTGTTACTGAATCACAACCAAAAGCTTTGGTGGCTCAAGAAAATCTAGCAGAGATTGACTGGAGCAGTGAATTTGATGATGAACCTGTAACCTATTCTATGGTTGCAATGGAAGACTTTGATTGGAGCACAGCTTTTGATGAGGAACCAGGATATGCTGCTTTGGAATCACGAGATGGTCTTGGAAGCTTTGACTGGAGCATGAAGGATGAAGATGAACCTGTTCAGATTGCTATGGTAGCTACTTCACCAAGTTCATCCAATGTCTCTGAGGGCAACCCAGAGGAGGAGCTTAAAGATCATATTATTGTTGATAGTGGTTGCTCTGGCAGCATGACAGGGGACAAGGAGATCCTGTCAGATTTTAAGGCATATTATGGAGGAAGAGTTGCATTTGGTAATGATGACGTATAGTCCGTATTCGGGTCACGAACCCGACCAATACTTAAGTCCAACACGAATGGACCCATACCCATCACGAATGGGCTATCACAATAGCGGTTTGGGCTCACGATGGCCCAAACCGAAAGCTATTTATGGTTTTGATATAGATATCCTTTATTTATGGATATATATCATGCACCGCCCTATGCGGGATATGCTGAGGAGTGAAGGACACGAAACCGACTAGGGTTTCGTGTGTATATAAAGAGTCCTTCGACTCTCATTAAAGGTACGACTTACAAACCCTAACTCTTCTACAAAACCCTAAAACCGATTACTTACTCTCACGCCGGAGGATAATCGTGGGAGACAATCCCACGATAAGCCTAACGGTGTTTTTCTGTTTTCTTAGTGCGCAGGTCTCAAGCATTAAGATCGAATTGGTACGGAATCAAGGAACGCCCAACTTTTGTATCAACAAGTGGCGCCATCCGTGGGACCCGAACCCACGACCACGTGGTCGTGGGACCCTACACTAAGAATTTTACCAAGAACTAGAATGACGAAACACGGAAGTCACAAGAGTCCGCATGCGAAGAAAGCGCATGATGACCCACTAGGGAAGAAGCATCAAACTGATGCGGCCTCTAAGCAGGCCTCTGGGACAACCAGCACGCCTAGAAGCTTAGGAGCGCACTCAGATCTGGTCTTTCCTACAGTGGAATCACTTACCAGGACTACCCCCGCTATTACAACAAGTACTAGCGCGATAGAACTGGAGCGCACTCCTCTTGCCATGCCAGAGGTGAGCTTCACTGATCCTCCCAATGCGCCTATCCGAAACAAGGATCTTGTCTTGGAAACAGACTCCATCGCGCTAGAAGGAGTCACTCCCGAATTGGCGCCAAGTGACTTCGTATCTCAAAACTACGAAGCCTTGGCTGCGCTCATGCGAGAGGAGGCAAAGAAGAGGTCAAGCCAAAGTCTGCACGCCAGACTCAACTTTGACCCTGAGCATGAGGCATCCCCACCGCGCTACCGAAAGGAAAGACGCGAGAAGGATAGCCGCAAACAACCAGTGTTTACCAGGATTGGAAGGAAGGTTGTGGATGATGAAGCAGCCGACTTTCAGCATCTAGAGGAGCATGAAGATGAGGAACGGCGCGCCAATGTCCACGCTAGGCTTGGCAGTCGCAGGGTCCAAGATAGGCTTGGGCGACGGTGCTCCCCAAGTGAAAGCCCCTCAAGCTCTGATTCTGAGTATAGTCGGCGCAAGCGCCGCAGAGGAGCAAGCTCAGATTCTGATGATAGTCGACGCAAGCGTCACAAAAGAGTTCGCTCATCTTCAAGTGATTCCTCGGATAACGAGGACAAAGAAACTGGACACTGGAAGTCAAGAGGGAAATATCGCGACCAGGAAGATGAAGACATGTCTCTTCCCTGGCGTCGCCAAAAGGTTGATGCGTTTACTAGGCGCATCAGTGATTTTTCGGAGAATAAGAAAAGGCGCATGCCTGCTAACGTCAAAACATATGATGGGACAGGTGATCCTGATGATCACCTAAAAATTTTCGAATCAGCAGCCACTATCGAAAATTGGCCACAACCTGTGTGGTGCCATATGTTCAACTCTACATTAGTAGGGAATGCGCGCAACTGGTTTAGTAAGCTTCCACGCAGAAGCATTGGTGGGTTTGAAGAGTTGCGAAAGGCGTTTCGCTTAAACTTTACTCAAAGAAAGAAGTGCGCCAAAAACCCTGTTGAACTCGCTAGGGTTAAACAGCGACAAGGGAATCCACAAGCGCTTTCATGGAACGCTTTAAGGACGAATGCATGCAAGTCAAGGCGTGTCCAGAGATACTAAAAATATCGGGTTTTATGAATGCAATCAATAACCCAGATTTGATAAAAAAGTTAAACGATAAGGTTCCCCTAACTTTTGACGAACTCATGAAGCGCACGAGGTCTTTCGTCCAAGGAGAAGCAGCCGCTGCGGATAGCAAGAAAGGCTACTCGAACCATAGGCCACAAGAAGAGTCAAGGAGACAATCCAATGACCAGAGTGGCAATCGTAATAAGAGTTATCGCACTCAAGGCGGCGGAAGGGGAAACGACAAGTACACCCCATTAACAAAAACTCCAAAGGAGATATTCGCGACGGAAGGGGCGAACTTTCCAAGACCCCCACCTATGCGCACCCCTGAGGACCGGCGCGTAGGAAACGGATACTGCGAGTATCACGCACAGAAGGGCCATACCACTAATGAGTGTGTCCAGTTACGCCAACTAATCGAGAAATTAGTAAAAGAAGGCAGACTGGACCACCTTGTTAAAAATATTAAGGAGGGGAAAGACAAGCAGAGAACCGGAGGCAAGAAAGAAACGCCTAAGGAAAAAGCTGATACTATCTACATGATACAATCATGGCAGCGCAAGACTAGGCAAAAGGTGAGCCAGAAATTCTCTCATGGAAGCGAAATCTCCTTCCCCACTTTAACTGCGGACAACGCAGTGGCAGAACCACTTACCATTGAGATAAATGCGGGGGGTCATGACATCCACCGCATGTATGTCGATGGGGGCGCATCAGCGGATATAATGTACGAACATTGCTTCAAGAGATTGCGTCCTGAGATACAAAGACAGCTAAGTCCAGCCACGACTGCGCTTACTGGCTTTACAGGAGAAAAGATATGGCCTATGGGGCAACTGCGCCTACTAGTTGTTGTCGGTAATAAGGAACACTCCACGACAGCCTGGATGAACTTTATGGTGATCAAATCCCCTTCGCCATACAATGGCATCATTGGAAGGTCAGGAATCTCAGCGTTGCGCGCGGTACCATCCACAGCGCATGGGATGCTCAAATTCCCAGTAGAAGGTGGCATTGTTACCATTTACAACAACGCTGCGCCACCAGAAGAATGTAACACGATTACATGTGAGACGACGCACGTCCCAGAACAGAGCGCAGCTAAAGTTCCAAATTTGAAGGTCGCAATTCACCCTGATTACCCAGAGCAAGAAGTATCAATCGGAGGATCGCTGTCTGACAAAGGCAGAGCAGCCGTGTGCGCACTCTTACAGAGGAATCTGGATATCTTTGCCTGGGAACCAAAACACATGACTGGCGTACCACGATCGATAGCAGAACACAAGTTACAAATCCGACAAGGATATTCACCAGTAAGGCAGAAAAAGCGCGGCCAGGCTCCAGAGCGCGCAAAAGCCATACTGGAAGAAGTACACAAACTTATGGACGCTGGCATCATGCGGGAAGTCTATTACCACGATTGGCTCTCCAACCCAGTAATGGTCAAAAAGAGCGATGGCAGTTGGCGAATGTGTGTGGACTTCACTGACCTTAATAAAGCATGTCCACAGGACTGCTACCCACTACCAGAGATAGACTGGAAAGTGGAATCGTTGTGTGGATATCCCTTTAAGTGTTTCTTGGACGCATACAAAGGGTACCACCAAATCCAAATGGCCAAGGAAGACGAGGAAAAAACAGCTTTCCACACAAGCCAAGGGGTCTACTGTTACACAAAGATGCCTTTTGGCCTAAAGAATGCGGGCGCCACCTACCAACGACTGGTAGACAATGCATTCGAAAAGCAAGTGGGCCGCAACTTAGAAGTTTATGTGGATGATCTTGTCATAAAAAGCCATACTGAGGACGAAGTGGTGCGCGATATAGAAGAAACATTTAGAACGCTACGGGCGATCAACATGAAGTTAAATCCCAAGAAGTGCACTTTCGGTGCTACAGAAGGAATGTTCTTGGGATATCTGATAGAACCAGATGGCATTAAGCCATGCCCAGAAAAGACAGACGCTGTCCTCCAACTTCCTTCACCACGCACGTTGAAAGAAGTTCAATCTCTAAACGAAAAGTTAGCCGGTTTGAACAGATTCCTGTCCAAATCAGCGGATAAGTCACTTCCTTTATTCAAAACACTCAAGAAGTGTACTAAAAAGGGAGACTTCCGGTGGACTGCGGAAGCGGAAGAAGCCTTCACCAAGCTTAAGCAACATATAGCAGCGCTTCCTAAGCTGGTCGCACCCCGACCAGGGGAGGAGTTAATCATCTACTTATCCGCCACCCAAGGAGCGATCAGCGCAGTCCTACTGACGGATAGGAATTCTGTGCAAACACCAGTTTATTTTGTAAGTAAAGCACTCAAAAAGACAGAGATCAACTACAGCTCAATGGAAAAGTTGGTTTTGGCGTTAGTATTTGCTGCCAAAAGACTGCGCAGATACTTTCAAGCGCACCCAATAGCAGTAATTACCGACCAACCTATCAAACAAGTTATCTCTAAACCTGACGCATCGGGCCGATTACAAAAATGGAGTGTACTGCTAGGCAAGTATAACATCTCCTATAGACCACGCACTGCGGTCAAAGGACAAATATTAGCAGACTTCATTATCGAAAAGCCAGACACCGATGCCGCACCCCCACCAAGCAAGGTAGAATTACAAGAGCCATGGATCTTATTCACGGATGGATCTTCATGCGTGGATGGGTCGGGCGCTGGCCTTATACTCACTAATCCAGAAGGAATGGAGTTCACTTACGCACTGCGTTTTGAATTCACAGCCACGAACAACGAGGCAGAGTACGAGGCCCTAATCGCTGGATTGCGCATTGCAACTCGAATGGGTGTACGCAACCTAGAAGCAAACGTGGATTCTCGATTAGTAGCCAACCATGTGTTAGGAGAATATGTGGCTAAAGAGGACAACATGGTCCAATACCTTGAAAAGACAAAGTCACTAATTCAAAGTTTTGATAGGTTTACAATCAAACAAGTTCCTAGAGGGGAAAACAAAAAAGCAGATGCACTGAGCAAGATTGCATCTACAAGCTTTGCGCACCTATCAAAACAAGTATTGGTGGAGATTCTAAAGAACAAGTCCATCTCGGAGATGGAGATATCTACGGTGATAGAAGAACAGGATCCTACATGGATGACCCCTATCATCGATTTTATAAACAAGGGCAAATTGCCCGAGGAGCTAAAAGACGCTCGACGGATATGGCGCACGGCGCAGAGGTTCGAGCTTAGAGATGGTATCCTATATCGGCGCTCATTCCTACAGCCATGGCTTCGGTGCGTTGGACCTCTCCAGGCAGACTACGTACTCTGGGAGATCCACGCTGGTTCATGTAGCATGCATTCAGGACCACGATCCGTCGTAGCACGCGCATTGCGCTCAGGATACTACTGGCCTACTATGCACCGTGATGCGCGCGATGTGATAAGGAAATGCAATGACTGCCAAGTTCATAGACCCATCCCGCGCAGACCACAACAAGAGCTAACGCCTATTACTTCTCCATGGCCATTCTATAAATGGGGCATTGACATCGCGGGTCCCTTCCCTGTCGCAGCAGGAGGACTGAAATTCCTTATTGTGGCAATAGATTACTTTACTAAGTGGATCGAGGCGAAAGCAGTTGCGACAATCACAGGAAACCAAGTAAAGCGATTTGTCTGGGAAAATATTGTATGCCGCTTTGGATTACCTGGGGAAATCATTTCAGATAACGGAAAACAATTCCTTGACAACCCATTCAAAGACTGGTGCGCGGAGTTAAATATCACACAACACTTCGCGTCAGTTAAACACCCACAAACCAATGGCTTAGTTGAGCGCGCAAATCGAAGTCTAGGCGAAGGAATTAAAGCACGCCTGGACAAACACAAAGGCAGATGGGTGGACGAGTTGTCGCATGTCTTATGGGCGCACCGCACAACAATCAAGGTTAGCAATGGAGACACTCCTTTTTTCCCTTGTCTACGGGACAGAAGCTGTTATACCAGCTGAAATTGGGATGCCAACTATCCGCACCGCGGAAGTTAATGCCACGACCAATGACGACGAACGACGGATAGATTTGGACCTGCTGGAAGAAAGGCGCGAGCGCGCAGCCATACGAGAGGCAAAAACCAAGTCAAAGATGAAGGGATACTACGATGCTAAAGTTCGAAGCACTTCATTCAGACCTGGAGACTTTGTGTACCGCGCTAATGATGCAAGCCACGCAGAAGATACAGGTAAACTAGGACCGAAGTGGGAAGGGCCTTATGAAGTCATTGAGGCACTAGGACAAGGTGCGTACAAACTGCGTAACACAGATGGCCACGAGCTACCACGCACATGGAACGTTTGCAATCTCAAGAGATGCTACCTTTAGATAAGGCTACGGCCTCACACATGGACACCTCCGCACTTTAGTAAGTGCTTAATAAATATCCGTGTATTTATATCTTGTTTCATTTAGACAAATGTTTTTCTTTTTTACAAAAACTTGCAAGTATTAATAAAATGATTGCGGTTTCTAGCTAACTCCGTGATACACTTTACTTTATTGCTTACATATAATTTATGTCTCAATATTGTTTGTCATATTATCTTTTGCCTACATGGCGTGCATGCACTAATTAAAAACCCACGATGGTAAAAGGATGAGTAAACCTAATAAATGACTCGTTGAGTAAGAGGGTTGCAAACCCATCAACATCGGATCACGTATCCTTGTTAAACACCTTACTCTCAAGACGTTGGAGTAAGTTCGATGCGCATCTCACGACGGGTGCGCAATTATGCATACTGTGCGCGTTTAACAAATTAGGAGTTAAGACAATTATCCCCTTAACATGGTATTTGCAGTACGCTGCAATCCATACACTTGTGCACCTCACGATAGATACACAACAACTTGTGCATCTCATATACATTTATGTTATACACGATACTGTCATACACGACTATGTCATACATTTACACACGCTTATGTTAAGATTATGATACCAGTGATTATAAATTCTTTAGATATATTTATATAAACGGTGTGATTCTTAGACATCTTTCACGAAAAGACAAAATAAACTAAGCACAATCAATATAACCACAATCAAATTTGGTACAATATGTGTACAATCGCATATTTCAAAACCAACACTTTGTTATGGATGACGAATTCATACAAAAAGATAGACTTAACATGCATACGTGTAACAAAAATGTTAATCTATTACAAAAAGATACCAAGACAAAAAAGATCTAAAGGCTATGAGTACGCTTAAGCCTAGAACTGCTAACACCACCTTGGAGCGACACTGTCGGTACGCTGACAGGCACACCATCAGACCTGGGGAGATGCGCGGCAACAACACCGCAGAGGATCGCCTTTCCCTTCACACCCTGCTTCTTTGCCAACCTCGTAGCATGAGCTTCTAAGCATTGCTTCAAAGAGATTTCCGTCTCAAGGGCAAATGGATCCTGGACGTTGCGGGGATGGACAAAAATAGGTACCTGCAGTTGTGACACGTCCGGCTTAAGGTAATAGTCAGCCTCAGCCTCTGCGCTCTCCACTGAATGCCTTGCCAAGGTCAACCCCTCCATGATAACACTTATAGGGTAATCCTGGTCACGCTCAAGTTGAGCGATATGAGGAAGCTCCAGCAGCTTCATCTTCTCCATTGATGCAACAAGCTCATCATAAGCACTCGCATTATACTCAGGCACTTGTGCGACAGGAACCTTCAACAGACCGCTCTCAGAGAGCTCCTCTACAGCCTGCGCCTTGCCACGTGCAAGTGCGCGCTCAACAACCTCCCCAAAGGCCTCTCGCACCTCTTGGGACTCCAAAGTACCCAACGCAGCAAGGCGTAACCCATGGCTAATGAGCCATCTGCGTTCAGCAATAGTAGACACCAAATGAGGGTACAGCTCCTCATCATACTCAATGCTCAGCTTACGCAGCTTGCGCTCCTGGTTCTCCAGCAAGCTCTCTACAGACTTGCGAAAGCCATCCATGTTCGAAATGAGTTTGCCCTTGTTCAGCTCCATATACCTCAAGGCCCAAAGGCAGGAGGCCTTGTATCCTTTGGCTCCATTACGCTCTTGAGTCAGTTCAGCAATAAGCGACAGTTTCTCATCAGCAACCTTCTGAGCGTACATATCAGATGCCCTCGCTTCAGCCTGCGCATCAGCCAACTGCGCCCTCAGAATATCTATCTCCTTATCCTTCTGCGTAACCTGGCTACCCTCACCACCATACTGAGTCTGTAGCCGCGCAACCAATGAAGCCAACTCTTCTATAAGGCGACTTGTTGGCGCATCTTCAGCAGACTTTTCCTCATTAACCGGACTCTTGGGCGCAAACTCACCAGTATATGCAACATCAGCCTTGGGTGGCGAATTTCCAACTTGCGCACTCTCATCAACAACAGTCTCCAAACTGCGCGCAAGTAATAAAAAATCAAACAATGATAACAATATCAACAAGGAATAAAAGGCTAAAGATAGAAGTTCAAATTGCTTACTTGAAAGGAGGAGTTCCAGAAGCATCCTTCTGCGATGCAGTTTCTTCAGATGATTGCCTGACAGAGATAGCAGGGCGCTTACTCGATGTACCTGCGCCATCATCACCAGATGATCTCTTACGCTTCAACCTTTGGCTCTCCTCCTCCTCTTCCTCAGATTCATCCATGGCACTCCCCGACGAATCTACGTGTACTACCTCCACAGGGATCTGCGACCCAGAAGCGGGAAAGCTACGCAGAGGAGTAGCCATAGTAACACCTGGGGGGATCTCCCCTGTCTCACCTGTCTCCTCTGGCTCTTCCTGCGCAATGACCATTGTGCGCCCTGCAGTAGCCTGTAGAATTGGCTCTTCGTCATCCCTCAGAGGGCGCACCCCTACAATCACTTGTTTTGGCTTCTCCAAGCGAACAACGCTAAATAAGTCCATTTCTGCGCAACAAGCAACAAACAAACACAAACTAAGTTAGATTATTCACAAAGGGAGGAGCGCTTACTACTAATAATCGAAAAGGAAGGAAGGACGAGCACCCACCCCGGCTATTTTCATCCAAAAAAGATGGCACCTCTTCTGGCCTACCGAAGTAGTTGCGACTGATGCCCATGTGCACCAAAAACTCTTCTGGATACGCTTGTATCGGAATGCGATTAGTATTTATCGTGTCCGCATCAGCCTCGTTATACAACCTGGGGTCTGGGCGCTCATCCTTCGGCAATGATTCTTTGGTATAAAACTCGAAAACCCATGGAAAGAAGGCACTATCTACCCAAAAGAACTTTTCCCTCCAAACCCTCAGCGCATCTAACTTATCTGTATAGCATTGCAATGTCCCGGCGCGCTTAGCAAAAGACACCCACCCATTCGACCACGTTGTGTGGTAGAACGCGCGGAATAGATGGACTGTGGGCTCAATCCCCAAAAGGCGACAATTTACTTCGAAGTTAGTTATTTTTGCTGCACCTATACAGTGCAGCTGAGAAATATGAAGGCGATAATGATTTAGAATATCGCACAAAAAGAGGGAGATGGGCGCACGCTGGTTAGCGAATTCGAAGAAGCGCGTATAAACCCCCACCTTCCCTCGCGGGAAATTTGCTATTGATGCATTCGCAGCCGGAACTACCGGATGCAATGAGAGAGGGATGTAATAATCGGAGGTGAACTGACGAAGTTCATCCTCCGATATATCGAAAAAAATCTCAGACAACAGAAGAACCATTATTTGAATTTAAAGGGTTATGAAGCGCACGCGCTATTACCTGGGATTTCGTTGATTTCTTGATCGCTATTGGAAGGTTTAACAATGGTGGACAAATGATGGTTTTACTGTGGTAGCCACATAGAAATGACGGCTTCACTTTATATAGGGTACACATATTCGTGGATGTACGACATGTGTCCCCCACTTGCTCTAATCGGACGGTTGGGAACTCAAAAGGTAAAGCACTTTTTCACCCACCACACATGATTTTCAAAGAAGATACTTGGACTAGGTTCACTCGCTACTCTTGGCGGGAAATAATTAAAACTTCCCCGCTACGCATCGAGTAATATATATTTTTAAGTTGTTAGTCTAGTACCCGCAATCACGCATTGCGCACACTAGACTGGGGGGACATGATGACGTATAGTCCGTATTCGGGTCACGAACCCGACCAATACTTAAGTCCAACACGAATGGACCCATACCCATCACGAATGGGCTATCACAATAGCGGTTTGGGCTCACGATGGCCCAAACCCAAAGCTATTTATGGTTTTGATATAGATATCCTTTATTTATGGATATATATCATGCACCGCCCTATGCGGGATATGCTGAGGAGTGAAGGACACGAAACCGACTAGGGTTTCGTGTGTATATAAAGAGTCCTTCGACTCTCATTAAAGGTACGACTTACAAACCCTAACTCTTGGACAAAACCCTAAAACCGATTACTTACTCTCACGCCGGAGGATAATCGTGGGAGACAATCCCACGATAAGCCTAACGGTGTTTTTCTGTTTTCTTAGTGCGCAGGTCTCAAGCATTAAGATCGAATTGGTACGGAATCAAGGAACGCCCAACTTTTGTATCAACAGGTAATGATCCTGATGGAGGGAGAATCACTGGCAAAGGAACCATCAAGGCTGGATGTATTGATTTTGAGAATGTTAGATATGTGAAGGAGCTCAAGTTCAATCTTTTGTCAGTATCTCAGATTTGTGACAAGAAGTACCCAATTCTGTTCACTGATACAGAATGTCTTATTCTCTCTCCTGAGTTCAAGTTTGTTGATGATCACTTGGTAACATTGAAAGTACCAAGAACCAATGATGTGTACAGTTTAGACTTAAAGAGTCTCAATTCTGCTGAAAGAGCAACATGTTTAGTAGCCAAGGCATCATTAGAAGAAGCACATCTATGGCATAGAAGACTAGGTCATGTAAATTTCAAGAACATCAACAAGCTGGTCAAAGGGAATTTAGTTAGAGGTTTACCTTCCAAAACATTCAAGACTGATCATTCATGTTTGGCTTGCAAGAAGGGTAAACAACATAAAGCTTCATGTAAGAAGCTTGAGGACAGAGTTATTAGAGAACCTTTAGAGTTGCTACACATGGATCTGTTTGGACCAGTTTCAGTAGAGAGTTTAAACAAGAAGAAGTACTGCTTGGTTGTGACAGATGATTGTAGCAGATTTAGTTGGGTCTTTTTCTTGGGATTCAAAGATGAAACCTTTGATGCTATCCATGACCTGATAGTAGCCCTTGAAAATCAATTGAGACTCAAAGTAAGAGGTATTAGATGTGATAATGGGACAGAATTCAAGAACAAGCATATGGATGAATTCTGTGCCAAGAAAGGGATCAAGAGAGAGTTTAGCATTGCTAAAACTCCACAGCAGAATGGTGTTGCAGAGAGAAAGAACAGGACTTTGATAGAAGCAGCTAGAACAATGCTTGCAGATTCACAATTACCTATTCTCTTTTGGGCTGAAGTTATAAGTACTGCATGCTATGTTTTAAATCGAGTATCGGTTACTAAACCTCAGATGAAGACACCATATGAGCTGCTCATGGGAAAGAAACCAAACATTCGTTTTCTAAAACCTTTTGGTTGTTCTCTGACTATTCTAAATACCATTGATTCTCTGGGAAAATTTGATGGTAAGTCAAATGAAGGATATCTATTAGGTTACTGTACAAATAGCAAAGGTTTTAGAGTATATAACAGGAGTACCAAAAGGGTTCAAGATTGTCTTCATGTTGAATTTTTGGAAGATAAAGAAACTCAGAGAGGAAAAGGTCCTGATTGGATGTTTGATCTTGATCTCAAGTTCACTCCATCTATGAATTATGTGCCTGTTAGAGAAGAAAATCATGCTAATCACAAAGAAGATGATTCACAGTACATTGTTCATGGAGTCAATGTTAGACCAGAAGATGTTCCTGATAAAGAACCTACAGTTACTACTAAGGAACAAAGTACTGCTCAACCAACCAATACAGTATCTGATGAAGATCAAGCCATACAAGATGAACTTAATAGGATGCTTTTTCAAGAAACTATAGCAAAATCCTATGAAGATGAACAAAGGAGGGCTTATGATGCTGCAAAGAAACAGGGTCAATTCAAAGATACTGCTCACAGTACTTTTGATCAAAGTACTGATGATCCTTTTGACAGTACTTCTGGTGTGTTAGAACCATCAAATTGGAGCAATGATGATGATTCCAATGTTGATGATGAAGATTTGGATAATGCTAACATTCCTGGGTTAGAAGAAATTGATGATGAGCTCAATCATGAAGGTATTTTCTCAACTACCAATAAAGAACCTGATGTTACTAATTTGGAATCTGATCTTCCAGTTCCACCAACTCCTACATTGAGAGTTCATAAAGCTCATCCTCAAAGCAATATTATTGGATCACCCTCTTCAGGAGTGGTTACAAGAAACAAAGTTAAAGGTCTCTCTAAGCAACATACTGCTTTACTTAGCTTTTTTTACAAACAAAACAGGATGAATCACAAGGATCAACAAACATGCCTGTTTGCTTGTTTTCTATCTCAAGATGAACCCAAGAAGGTAGCTCAAGCTTTAGCTGATGAAAGTTGGGTTGAAGCTATGCAAGAGGAGCTTCTAAAATTCAAGCTTCAAGAGATCTGGGTATTATGTGATCTACCAGATGGCAAGAGAGTCATTGGTACAAGATGGGTTTTCAGAATCAAAAGAGATGAAAGAGGGAATGTTATCAAAAATAAAGCTAGATTGGTTGCACAAGGATATCGCCAAGAAGAAGGAGTGGACTATGATGAAGTGTTTGCTCCTGTTGCAAGGATAGAGGCAATAAGGTTATTTCTTGCCTTTGCATCATACATGGGATTTCCTGTCTACCAAATGGATGTGAAAAGTGCCTTCCTTTATGGTACAATCTCTGAGGAAGTTTATGTTAAACAACCTCCTGGTTTTGAAGATCCTGCACATCCAAACAAAGTCGACAAGGTGATCAAGGCACTGTATGGCCTTCATCAAGCTCCCAGAGCTTGGTATGAGAGACTCTCTACTTTTCTATTACAACATGGTTACAGGAGAGGAGCAATTGATAAGACTTTGTTTATCAAAAGAGATAAGAAGGACATTATGTTAGTTCAAGTCTATGTGGACGATATTATCTTTGGAGCCACAAAGAAGACTATGGTGAAAGAATTTGAAGAACTTATGCAGCGGGAGTTTCAAATGAGTTCTATGGGAGAATTAACTTTCTTTTTGGGGCTTCAAGTTAGACAAACAAGAGATGGAATCTTCATTAATCAAGAAAAGTATATTGAAGACATACTTAAAAGATTTGACCTTCCAACTGTCAAGCCTGCCACCACACCAATTGACAACAATAAACCATTAGGAAAGGATGAAGATGGACAAGCTGTGGATGTGAAGCTTTACAGATCTATGATTGGTTATCTTATGTACTTAACTGCATCAAGACCTGACATCATGTTTGCTGTATGCTTGTGTGCAAGATATCAGGTTACCCCCAAGGTTTCACATATGTATGCAGTCAAGAGGATTTTTCGATATCTCAAGCATCAACCAAAGTTAGGATTATGGTATCCTAAGGAGTCACCTTTTCACTTGGAAGCTTTTTCAGATAGTGATTATGCATGAGATAATTATGATAGAAGATCAACCACTGGTGGATGTCAATATCTTGGAAGAAGATTAGTCTCATGGCAATGTAAGAAACAAACAATTGCCGCAACCTCCTCTACTGAAGCAGAATATGTTGCTGCTGCAAGCTGTTGTGGACAAGTTTTGTGGATGCAAAATCAACTCTTGGATTATGGATACAACTTCAAGAATACTCCTATCAACATTGATAATGAGAGTACAATTTGTATTGTGAAGAATCCAGTATATCACTCCAAGACCAAGCATATTCAGATTAGGCATCACTTCATTCGAGATTGTTATGAGCACAGGCTTATAAATGTGGTCAAGGTTCACACAGATGACAATGTAGCTGATCTACTCACAAAGGGATTTGATGTTTCAAGGTTCAACCACTTAGTTGTGAGCATTGGGATGATTAACTACTAGGCTACATTTGAGGGGAGGCTTTAGTATTAGTTAGTATACTTTCTTTCAATTCTTAATGAAAGTATTGGATTTTTAGTTTTAGTACCTATGTTGTATTTAAGGGGAGGCAACATAGTTATTAGTTAGAAGGTTGTGGATAAGAAGATGGAAAGTACTGGTTTTCTATACAAAGTACTGGTTCTGCAAAGTACTGATTCAACGTACTGCTT
This sequence comes from Artemisia tridentata subsp. tridentata, assembly GCA_021014915.2. Classification (NCBI taxonomy): domain Eukaryota; kingdom Viridiplantae; phylum Streptophyta; class Magnoliopsida; order Asterales; family Asteraceae; genus Artemisia; species Artemisia tridentata. Next base: position 331,884,468 of record CP139503.1, on the reverse strand, counting down.
TGAAGAGTACTGGTTAAGTGGACGTACTGCTTACGTGGAAGTACTGTTCCAACGGTCAAAAATGTGGGGTTCCGGTTAATTAATTCATTATGGAGGGGGTAAAAGCCAAATACAACGGTAACACTATTAATTAGGCTTTGATTTTTTAAATCTTACCCATATTTACCCTATCTCATTATACCGATTTTCACTCTTCACTTTATTCTTATCCATCCATTTATTCATTCGGTATCTACGATTCTAATAGCACTTTACCTTCGCTTAACACATTCTTTCCCTTTTTCACAATCAATGGCTACTCGTGATTTCTGTTCTAAGCATAACATGGTCGCGAACTTGGATAAAACGGCAAAGAATGTTGATTTTCATGCGATAATTGATTTCTTGACTGGGTCATCAATCAATTATGCTATTTTGGTAAACTCTGATGTAATTGGACCATGGATTCAACAATTTTGGTCTACTGCGAAGTCTGATGAACAAGATGGTGTTTCTTTTATTCGTGTTAAGGTTGCTGGTCGAGCAATTAGGATTACTGAATCTTCAATTAGGGAAGATTTGCAGTTTAATGATGCAGGGAGTGCTATTCGTTTTGAAAGACAAGAGATTTGGGATACACTCAGGGATATTGGGTATGAAGGTGATCTCACCATTCTTACTTTTCAGAAGCCATTATTTAGTCCGCATTGGAAATATCTCATACATGTTCTACTTCACTGCTTGAGTCCTAAGAGTACTTCATGGGAGCAGTTTGGTCAGAACATTGCTTCTGCTTTGGTGGGTTTAGTTACAAATCGTCCTTTCAACTTTTCAAGGATGATTTTTGATGGAATGCTCTCACACATCACCAATGGTTCACCATTTTTGATGTACCCAAGGTTTATTCAGGTATTCCTAAACAAACAACTTGAGGGTATTTCTAAACCACAAAGTTTTCTACCTACAGTCACACTTCCACCAAAGGTGTTTACATTCATTGCTAAGAAGGGCATCAAGTTTTCTGGGAGAAATACACCTTTGACAGCTCATATATTGGAAGTTGCACAAGCAGTTAGGGATGCAGAGCAAGATCCTGAACAAGAGCAAGAGGAATCCTCTACATCAGCAATAAGAGAGCAACCAGCTTCTAGAGAAGATAGTGCTTCTCAACATACTGCTTCTCAACATACTGTTTCATCTTCACAAAGTGCTGCTCAGGAGAATTCACCTCAAGATAGGCATCAAACATCTGAGGAAGATGAGGAAGTGGTTGAGGATGTCTTGACCAACTATGAACTTTCAAGGGAATTAAGGAGGCTCAAGAAGGTTACTGATGATCAAGCTGATCAGATATTGGGTTTGACAAGAAAGTTCAGACGATTAAAGAGGTTTGTTTGGCCATTAGTAAAGCACCACAGGTTGTGGGTAAAGTCACAGAAGGAGACTGGTCAATACTCAAAGAAGTCTAAGTCAAAGAAAAGAAAGATCTACAAGCAATCTTCATTCCAATTGGGGAGGAATTTAGAGAATTTCAATGAAGATACTGAGTTCAATCAAGATATTGGGCTTTATGATGATACACCACTTGAAGATATTCCTCATGAAGATACTATTGAGAGGAAAAGTGATGAAACAGAGCAGATAAACATTGAAGATGCTACTGTTGAAGTAAAAAGTGGTGATACTGAGGAAGTGGATTTGGAAGGTACTGATGTTGAAAGTACTGCTCTTCAAGGTACTGCTCATCAAGGAACTATTACACCAAGGACTTTGGATTTTGAGGAAGATGTTGGACCTTTAAGACAAGTTCAAGAGGAAGTTGGCCCTTCCAATCCAGTTCAACAGGAAGAAGAAGTTCGAAAACATACTGAAAGTGATGATGAGACCATTGCTGACATCATGTTGAATATGTCTAGACCAAGAGGCATAAGTATTGTTGATGTTGAACAACAACCTCATACTTCTTCTCAACCTACTCAGGAGTTAGATCCAAAAGACAAAGGTAAAGGGATCATGGTAGAAACTAAGAAGAAGAAGCTTACCTTGAAAGAACTAAAAGCTATTCAGGATGCTAAAAATGAGGAAGCTGCAAGGAAATTACAGGCTGAATTAGATGCTGAAGAGTCAAGGAAAGTTATCAAACCTAGAAGGCCACAAAGTAAAGCTCAAGAAAGAAATTCTATGATGGCTTATCTCAAAGGTAGAGGATATACAGGTTTGGTGAAATTGACACATACAGAGATGAAGGATTTGTATGATGCTGTTAGGGAAACTATAGAAAAAGATCTTGCAAGCATTATTTCATTTGAAGATAAGAAGCTTGAAGATAGCAGAAAGGAAAGAGTTGTTACAAGGAGCTCAAAGAGGAAAAGAACAAAAACTGATGAACAGTCATCAAAGAAGCTTAAGGATTCTATTGAATTAAGAGTAGACACAGCTGATGAGCTAAGAAATTACTTAAGAGTTGTTGACTTTGAGCATCCAAAATCAGAAGATGTTGCAGATAAGAAGTCCAAGATTTCTACATTCTCAGTTGTAGAATCACAAGAAGGGGACTACTTGATATTTCATAGACAAGATGGAAGTTTTAGAGTATTCAATTTGTTATGGGATATACTACATCTGATAGATAGAGAAGATTTGTTTCAGCTATATCTACAAGTGCAGACTTATTTTGAACATATTCCACCACAAGGAGTGAGTTTGGTTCTGGTAGGAGATCTCACAACCATCTGGGAAACAGAAGAGACAAGTGATAGTGCTCTCTAGGAAAATCAAGAGGATTGAGAAATTAACAGATGGAGGTTCTTTGAATCAGTGGGAATACATGTTTTGGAGCTAGAAGATGGAACTATTATTCACATGCTAGCAGAGCAAAGATATCCACTTACTAGGGATCTGATGATCAGAATGCTAGATTATGGCATGGAAGTGGAAGAAGAAAGTGAAACTGCATTGATGGTGATTGGATTGTTCATCAAGTGGACAATGCTGGCTGAAGATTGATGCATAACAACTGGTATGATACTTATAATATAAATCTTTTGAAAAATAAGTACTTTATTTAAAAGTAATGCTTGACAAACAGTACTTTCTCAAAGTACTGCTTGTAGCATGAAACCAGTAAAGTTTTTTATAAAATCAGAAATTTTTGAAAAGTGCAAAAACATTTTGAAGCACAAAGATTTAAACAGCAACAAATGGTATTCAACTCACCATGTTTAAGTAAACAAGAAAGAGTTTGACTCATCATGAGGGTACGGCTCTGAAGATGTGATTATCAAATCCGTTTTTAGTTGACAATTTACTAAAAATTGTATGGTTTTCAACTCACCATATCTATGTTAGTGAAGAGTTGGCTAGCCCACAAGATAATGGCTTTGTGATAAAGGCTGTGGAAAACGATTGTATGGTAATTAGTTCACCATGGTAGTGATTGTACTAAAAGAACTAGCTAGTCCAAAAGCAAACGGCTATTGGTAAAGACTACTCAAATCCATTGATAGCTGATGATTTGCTAAAAATCATATGGTTATCAATGTACCATGGTTCTTAAACCTAAACATTGGCTACTCCAGAGTTAATGGCTTTGGTAAAGAGACATCAAAATCCATTAAGTTTTCAATGATTCACCTCTCACAGGAGTTAACACACCTGGAAGTGATGAGAATAGTATGAAACTTTTAAAATCTGATGTACCTATTGCCAATATGATGCTGAGTTGCTGAAAAGATGAGTTGCTGATAAAGATTGCAGTTAATGATTACTTTGATGATGACAAAACAAACATGAGACAGAAGTTAATAATACAGTCTTTCCTTGAAGATAAAGATGTTGAAGTTAAAGAAATACAAAGGAACTTGAAATCAAGCAAGTGGAATTCAAGTTAGGGGAGGATTGTTGGGCTACAAAGTACTGCTACATGAAGAAAGTCAAAGTACTGTTCGATAGAAGTCAAAGTACTGCTCATGTTCTAAAAAAGTCAAAGTACTGCTAAAGATAAAGGACTGATATGCAAATACGTTTAAGGATTAATGTGTAATTCTAGAATGTTCTTAGAGTTATTATTAGATTATTATTAGAATTACTTGTCGTTCAAGTATTGTAAACCGACTAGGGTTTTCCTTGTGCCTATAAAAGGACCCCTAGGTTGGCATTAGAGATACGATTAGAGATATGAGTTTAGACGAGATTTTAGAGAAAAGTATTAGTCGATTATTAGAGTATTAGTGTTTAGAGTTTGTTAGTGAATCTGTGTAAAGTAAGCAGGTTCAAGGTTTAATATAATCAAAGTTGTTTATTAATTCTTCTTAGCTTTGTTGAAGTAGATTCCGCATACTTAGCAAAGTATATCAGTGTTTCACCATTAACAGTTTTGGATTTATCCAAGGTTGTTAAACCTTAAACAAGCTACAAGTTAGTTTGGTCAGAGTATATCGATCCATCATTAACCATTCCATAGTAGGTGGAGCAACGGCCTCGACGCTTGTAGACGCTTCCTTAGGTTGGATGTGATCGAGAATCTCCAAGCCTTCACATTGACTTTTGAAGAAAAAACACCAAGACGAGTAGTTAGCTTTTGTAACATCAAGCTTTATCGGAATTAGACCGGTGATCGATGGTTGGACAGCAAGCATCTTATCGGATATTGAGATCGTGTTGGGAGGAGGTGCGGTGTCATTGACCATACTGATGTTATTAGTAGGAAGAAACAGTGCTATGGAAATAGCTACTGGTATATTGTATATATGATATGGAGATAGCAAGCATGCAAAGTATAAAGGATATGGAGAAGGGTACTAGTATACTTGTACGTGAATGTAAAGGAAAAGCATGCACTGACTTTGGAGATTTAATGATAATGGGACGGTGGGATGTGAGGAAAAAAAATGAGGTGTAATTTTGGGGGCGGAAGTTTGGAGTTTTTAGGGTTTTGGAGAGGATCGTGGCTTTGATACCATGTAGAATGTAATGGTTTGTTATTGATAATGAAAGGGTTTGTTACAATATATACACTAAGCAACACATGGGCTTGGCCCAGTATACACAAATATATTATCTACTAACAAAATGGTGATAGGACCAGGTCTTATGTTTGATTTGGGCTATACGATTTGTATTCAGATTGTCATTTACCCAATTGAATGATGGAATGGGCTGCTATTGGATTCATAATACGAATGCAAGTTGGGTTGCAAAGAATGAGGATATAAAGTGGGCTTGCGAAGTGTGTTTGATCTGAAATGGTTATGAAAATATTGGGCGAATGTGATATGAGTTAATAAATAGACGTAAGTTTGATAATCATATGGCAAAAAGAGTGGTATTTTGGTCGCACAAATTTTACGGGGATACATCATTTCACGGCTAGAATTTTGATATTTTATCAAAAATGCCTACGGGGTTTTTGTACGGTATTATTGATTTGATTTTGAAGTGTCATTTCACGGGTGTACTTATTTATCTTAGAGACGTTGGTTGGTTGGATGCATGTCTCAAGATAACTTGTCTTGGCATTTTTCATAGTGATTATATGATCTTTATATTTTGATCAAATTCTTTTGTATTTTTTGTGAGCCTTTGTTAAACGTTGAAAGTTGGCATATGTAATGGAAGTAAATACAATATAGTTTGTGTTTTCTTTATTGTAGTGAATCACTATTATTCAAGAATTTTCATATAGTGTTTCGTTAAATTGCTAAATTTACACACACTCGGCTATCATTTAGTTTCTTCTCAAAAGAACCAAGATTGTAATGATTCTATTTCTATTATATGATTTTGTATATTTTTAAAATTTCTTTGTATATTTGTATATGATCCATATTAAACTTTAAATAATATGTATTATGTAACATATGTGAGTTAGAAAAGCAGTTGTTTAAACTTTGAATGGTTAAAAACCCAAAAAAAGTCTACTAGTATATATGGCAATCACAAGATGATGACCATTGAAACTTGAGACTTGCTTAAAATCCTAAATAAAGAGCTTGGTTAACTGATATACAAACTAACAAAAGGAGTTATTGTTTTTTTTATTGAACATACTTCTTTTACATAGATTTTGACATGAGAATATGAAGTAAGTTTACAATAGTTAGTTGTGTCACACAAGAAGCAAAAGATAGTTTATAATTAGTGGGAATTGTATATATACCCAATGAAACTTGTATATTTGCATATTTTTCTAAAATACAAATTTTTATATGCTAAGTAAAAGCTATGAACCTTGAAAAGAAAAATTAGACATAAAATTAGACACTTATGATGGATGAAATGGTATGGGTGGTGATGATGGTAATAAGGAGTAGTCACAATAAGAGAGTATGGTGATAGTACAAAAGAGTACCTTTAGACAAATGGAAGATGAAAGTTACTAGACTATAAATGTATGACTTTTAAGTGTGTAAATGTATAACTTTTAAGTAAGGAGACAAAAATCATCTTTGATATTTGACTAATGGTAAGGCTTGGATCAAGTTGTTAACACTCTTGCCTCTGAAGACTATTGTTAACCGCTTTGAGCTCCTACCTTAATAATATTACTGACTATCGTTTTTATATCGTCGCCACTTAAAGTTGTGCTCATATAAAATACACATCATTCTTAAATTTTTATTGTTACAAATAATATACAATCGAAAAACATTTGCTCGTCGGGATTTTTTTTATCTCAGGGTACCCGCCGCCGCAACGCGCGGGTACCCTGCTAGTTTGTATAATGTGCTTTATTATTTATATTAGTGAAATTTAATGCGGGAATTGTGTTTAATTTGGTTGTACAATATGCTTGATAATTTGTATTTCTTATGTAAGGGGTGTTTTAATAACTGTATTAATTGTATTTATTGACCAGTTAATTAATTGACTACATTAAATAGCATTAATGTGGTGTTTTGTTGTACAATATGCTTCTTGTCTTGTACGTCTGAAAATTATGTGCATTAAAGTGTTGTACACTATGTTTCTTTTCTTGTAAGTAGTAGTCATTATAGTCATTAATAACATTGACCACTTTAATAGCATTAATGTTTAAGTCTGAAAATAAGTCTGAAAATTACACCATGCTTATTTTGTTGTACACTATGCTTATTTTGTTGTAAGTATGAAAATTGTGTGCATTAAAGCGTTGTAAATCATGCTTAATTTCTTGTAAGTCTTAAAATTTTGAAGAAAGAGTGCTTCCTCCATTATATGTAGTATAGATGAGTGACAAAATATGTTTGTGGGTTGGACTGATCGGACCGTGTTTTATTTGCCTAAACATAAGACTTGAGTTATTCATGATCCAAAAACATAACCCGAACTCGTTCATGTATATATATATATATATATATTATATATATATATATATATATTATATATATATATATATATACATATATATATACATATATACATATATATATACATATATATACATATATATATACATATACATACATATATATATATATATATATATATATATATATATATATATATATATATATATATATATATATATATATATATATATATATTACGATTCAATCAATTCATCCCCCCCCCCCCCCCACATTCTCCAACATCCACATATATCAATATCAAAATAAATTATAACCGAAACGTATATATTTCATTAACATCCTCCTCATATCCAGCATCAATTTCACACAATTTATAAGCCCTAAATTTACAATTAATCATCAAATTATGGTTTTCTTAAATCAGTTAATGGCGGCATCTAGTTCAACGAGTAACGTGTATATTCAAGTAATCGAAGATGTTGTTACTAAGATGCGTCAGGACTTTATGGCTAATGGTGGCGCCAGTGAAGACGTGGTTCTAATAAACCACAACTAACAATAAGCCCATGAGCAATAATTAGGTCAAATTTAGTAACAACTTAATTTATGCACAATGACAACTAAATGTGTTTGATTCTGAATGTTTAATAAATCATAAAACTAAATCAAACCGGTACGAAACAAACAATCAACCAACATGCGTTTTCCGCAATCGCCATTACAATCAGAAACTACTGGATCATTTTTTCACTAATTATTGACGAAAATTAGGTCAAATTTGGGGCATAACAAGTATTCAAGTAAATGATAAATTCAGTAACTGTGAGTATCCAAGTGTGTGTAATGATATATCATATCGATTTAGAGTAGCGAATTGGTTGATCGTTGGGGTAGTTATTCCGATCAGAATCATGTCCGCTTTAAAAATTGTTCAATTGGTTGGATGAAAGCTAATTTGTAGTGGATGAAATTGATAAGTGTTTTTTGAACAAAATGAATTTAATTAGGCTAGAGCGATTAAGTTAGGTAATGTTTGTTATGCACCCATAGAATGAAAGAAATGAAATCATTTTCAAAGCCAACTGTTTGGTTAATAAAATTGATGGAATCAAGAATTGAATGATTTCAGGATACCCACTCATACATTCCATGACACTTGGGTGAGTATTAGCTTTCTAATCTTCTCACTCTAATTAATAAAGCCACAATACCTTTTTTTATTATTAAATTTATTTTCTTCACTCTTAAAAATTATAAAAATACTCATTAATTATTTATTTTCTCTCTCCTACTTTTCTTTTAAATCATTTCCAATCCTACTTTTCTTTCAAACCATTTCCAATCCAATTCTTTACCTATTTACAAACCAAACGGGCCCTGAGTGACAAAACATGTTTATGGGTTGGACTGATAGGCCCGTGTTTTATGGGCCTAAACTTAAGACTTGTTTTTCATGATAAAAAAAATAACCCGACCCAAAAGTAACCGCCTTACTCGAACATTCATGTATATATATAGAGCACACACATATATATACACTACGATTCAATTCATTCATTCCCCCCAATTCTCCAAGATCCACATATATATATCAAAACAATTACTAATAACAGGAGCCTATTAGTATAATTCATTAACTTCCTCCTCAATTTATAAGCCCTAAATTTACTATTAATCATCAATTAGGGTTTTATATAAAATCAATTAATGGCTGGTACTAGTTCAACGAGTGACGTGTATATTCAAGTAATCGAAGATGTTGTTAGCAAAATGCGTCAAGAGTTTATTGCTAATGGCGGGCCTGGTGAAGGTGTTCTTAATACTCTACAAGGAGTACGTCAGTTTATTTGTTTGTTATGTTTGATCATGTAGTTGTTTAGCTCGATTGTTGTGGTTTTTGTATTTTTGGTAACTTTTCTGATTAATTTATTAAACTAGATGCTTATAGATTAGTGTTATTAGACCATCGAACCAAGGCGTTAACTCTTTGGGTGTGTTGTATGTTTGTGATTAAGTGGGGTTTATTATAATGTTAAACAAGGTGTTAGGGGTTTCGTGGTGGGTCATAGGAATAATTGAGTATTTGCATTTTCCCTAGATAAAAACACTCACTTTTGAAAAGGTAGGGTTGCACCTGGTTTTTGAGAACATAGCTTTGGAAAGTATAATCTCTTATGCTAGGTTGTAGCTTTTAAGCTCTATAGGTAATTTGGTTGTGCCCGTTTGGGCTGAGATGTGGGATTCACCCTCATCCGTTGTACTTAATCGTTTTTTTTGGAGTATATTATATCTCTTCCGCAAATGTAATCCTAGTATGTACTTTTGTAACACGTGATCTCAACATTATTTATCAATCTAACATTTTTAATTATAACTAAGTAGACCAATTTAATGATTCATATGTAAAAAAATAGAAGTTGGTTTTATGCAATAGTGATTCGGATAAAAAAAAAAAAAAGGTTGGTTTTATGCAATTGTCATTCGAGTTTTGGAAAGTTGTTATGGGGGTTTAAAGAGATGTTGTGTATGGTGTAGTTATGGGAGATGAAGATGATGCAAGCTGGAGCTATACTTGGTCCCATTGACAGATCTGCTGTTGTCAATATGGCGCCCCCTGGGGCTCCGGTCCATGATCTTAATGTACCGTATGAAGGGCATGAAGAGTTTGAGACACCTACAGCTGATTTACTTTTTCCTCCGGTCAGTTATTTGTTATTTGTTATTTGTTTTGTTGTCATATACCTTCAAATTGATTATAGACTTGATTGGATTTTCATATTAAGTGTTAGCTCCCCTATTAGCTGATGCACATGTAGTTGTATAATATTATCATACTGATTAAGTACACACATCTTCGAGTTAGATAATTATAAGTAGGCAATTGTAGCTTGAGGTTGCTTATTAAAATATTCTATTTGCTTGTTGCCTTCTGTTAAAACAGATCGCTTATTCAAACTGTTTACGTACTTATCTGCAAGTGAGTGAACAGCTTGAGGTTGCTTATTCTGGTACACTTATTTCAAAAGCATAGAGAATTTAGCACTTTTAATAAGATGCATAAACATAACTGTAGTGATATCATCGGGAAGAGGGTTTCGTGTTTTAGATTGATGTAGGCACTAGGCAGCTGCATTTATTTGCACATAAATGTAATGTGGACCATTATATAAGTTACATTCACATCTTTATTGTTTTAACACGGGATTGTATCTGCAGACACCATTGCAAACGCCTTTGCCTGGTCAAACACCATTACCAGGAACAGCCTCAACACCATTACCAGGGACAGTGGATACCTCGTACAATATACGTACTGTGGGTACTCCCATCACCCCAAATGATTATCCTCGAGCAGTTGGAAATGTAACTTCAAGGAACCCATCTGGGAGGCCTAGCCCACACATGGTAATACTTCCTTACTGATAATTCCAATAGTGATGCTGAGTATATTTTAGGCAAGTGTTCCCTATTTAAATACTGTTTCATTTAGTTTTGGTTCTTCATGTTGGTTTCATATATTTTTTTTCGCGATTAACGTTATATGTTCATTTGAATGTACAGCAACCACCTTCTACTTGGTTGTTCGAAAGGCCCCGTGTTGATGTTAATCTTAGTAAGTTAACTAATCGCAAACTTATGCATGTATCAGTTCATGGATATTTATTACTTTTACCATCTTCAAACAAATATTGCAGCTTACCAAGAAGAGCGTGAGGAGGCTGACAGAGAAGTGGTCCAACAACCCTTGACTCAGGTTACAATAGTGATATTATTGTTTGCTTATTGTTCTGAGTTCTATCTTTTTAATTTATAAATGGCGAAGACTGATTGTGTCCCGTTTATCTACTTTGTCATTATACTGCTGCATAATCTTGACCATAGCCGCTTTCTTGCTAATATGCTCATTGCCTCACTAATATGCTTAGTTTTCGTGGTTATGCTCATATGTTATACAAAAAGGACATTATAAATTAAATAAAGCCTTGATTCCATTAGCAAATCACGAAATCGGCATACTTGCTTCCATTCACATTGGTAACATGAGGTTTTTGGGCTAACTCGCAAAATCAACTTGATCATAGACACACCAGCTCACAAGGTTAGGACTGTATCTATAGTAGTTTACCTTAGCTTGTAAATTACTGGAACTCAAGTTATATAACATTTAACCTGTTAGATTAACTTCAGCAAAGTGTTTGGCACATTAGTGAAGACGAGTTCACCATCATGAGCTTGAGATTGAGCATAAGCAACTAGTCGGCTATTAGTATTTGTTAGAGTCTAATAAGTTTAAACACACCTTTTCTAAACTCAGCTGAAGCTCGGAAAATTGAAAACTGTAAAGTCTGGCTGTTCTTACAATCGAATGAGTTTTTGCTCTGTGTACTCTCACGTTATATGCATGCTAATGGGGCAAGTATGTTTCTCATTGTGGTTCACCTCATATCTGGTTTTTGGCTGCACTACTTTGGAGAGGGGAGTTTAAGGGTGCTCAATAGTATAAGTTCCACTTGCCAGGAACAAAGAAAGGAACTTTGTTTTAAGCGGGACTTACTTGGCGGGTCACTTTTTCCTCTATCATGGTGATTTTAAAAATTATAATCTTTGGTTGCTTCACATAGCTGGCAAAGAAAAAGGATCAAGCAACGTTTTTAATTTGTATTAAGTTTATGAATCTCTTCTTCCGGAATCGGAAATATATAATTCATCCATAAGTTATATATTAATTTCCACCTTTTTATGCATATACTAGTTATCCACAGTTAAGAGCAGAAATAAAGTGCAGTACTCTTTTTGCTTATGTTTGTTTTGCTGGATGAATAAATTTTCATGAGATAGCATCTTTCAGTTACAAATCTGGTATTGCTTACCATATAATCTGCTCGTTGCTGGTAATAATATAATTTTCTTTTTAGGATTTTCTTCACTTGACTTCTGGAAAGCGAAAGCGTGAGGACTTTCCTTCAGAATTTGGTCCAGACGGATATATTCCACAGCAAGATGGAGCTGGAGATGTAATCTCTGATACGTTTGAGGCGAGGCTTCTTGGTCCTTATCCTATTAAGTGTCCACATAATTCTTTTTATTCGCTGTTTTTCTACCATTTTTGGTTTTTCGTATTGGTGGGTCTCATTTAGGATATAAAGGAGATGAACAATATATTAATGAAATTACTTAATAATGGCATGACTTGTTTCTCAGGCTGGTCAAGGGAGCAATTCTCAGCTCGGTAAGCTTGAACGTGGACCTAAGTTGTCTCTTAGGATTCCTCAACTCGATGGGCCTGTTACTTATCCCTATGATGATGCACTCACTACACCTAATGTGAGCATCTGCTTCTCATACTCCTAGTCAAGTCTTGCATTCATGTGTCATTTCACAGGAAAGAAATAATCTAAAGCTTTTTACTGGAATTTAGCTCGTGTAGTTTCTACTCTCTCCTTTATATAGAAGAGTTTTTTTTTTTTTTAGAAGAGTTTTTTAAGTTAAATTAATGTACTAGGATTTTCACAAATATTTTTGCATTTAAATCCCGTATGTATCTACATGTTTTGGTCTTATATGGCCTGTAGCACATCTAAAACAATTGCTTTTTCATGACCTTGAAGATCTACAACTACCAAGGACCTGTAAACGAAGACTACAATGTTGTGAATACACCTGCTCCACCTGGTAAATTTAAAAATCTTATCTTGAAGTTGTTATGTTTATGTTCAGTGTTTTAAGAATCTCAAGTTACTTGTTTTGTTCAGAGTTTCAAACACCAACTCCTGCCTTGGTCAATCACAATGATGTCTTAGATGATGATGAAGATGAGCCTTTGAATGAAAATGATGATGACGACGAAGATGAGCTTGATAACGTTGATGAAGGCGAGGAACTACATACACAGCATTTAGTTCTGGCTCAGTTTGACAAGGTATGAAATATGTATATGTTTATCACTATTACTACCTGCCTTCCAGAAAACATACATTAATACACTTTGTAGGAAAAACCTACTATTTTATCAAACTTGAAATATGCTTTGGCCATTTTTTATATACAACAAAATTTGGTCAGTTGCATCTCACTAGTGCTACAACATCTATACTACATGTTTTGGAATAAGATTTAGAGCCTGGTTTTTCTTTTCTTATTTATATTGATATTTTATCATATGTCAAAGTCTTATAGTTCACTAATATTAGTGAATGATTGTATGAAGTTAAACTGTATACTCTCTTAGTCCATGAAGAAAGACTCTTCAACCTATCTGCTTGCAACTATTTAACGTATATTAAAAGTACCCCAAAGAACAAAAGGTCATTTATAATGTGGTAATCTCAGGAGACATTCCAAAATTGGATTATGAAACAAGGAGCATTATATTGGTATGAGTGCAATTGATAAATCATGGAAAATCCTTGGTTTGCAGGTGACTCGTACAAAGAATAGGTGGAGGTGCGCTCTCAAGGATGGCGTTATGCACATAAACAACAGAGACATTTTGTTCAACAAGGTATGTTTAATGTTATGATTGTTTCGATATGATTTCATTAGCTTAAAATGAATTTTCATTGGTCATCATTGTATGCTATATCACCTCTGAAACATTCCTGATTCTTTATGCTGCACATTTCTTTCTCAGGCATCGGGAGAGTTTGATTTCTGATTTGTCTCCATTACAACCGATAACCCACCAACAGATGGCAATGAGAGAACATTTGTTATCAGTGTTTATAGACAATGTTGATTTTGAGCACTCAAGCCATTACAAATTTTGTACTTTCACGTAGTAGATATTGCATTTCCGAGATTAGACTAGTATCAACCCAAAAAAAACCTTAAATTTAGGAAATTATCGATTTGAATGAGGGGGGAGGCTAGCTTTTACCAGTTGTATCTAAAAGTGTGACAGCTTCATGCGCTTGGCTCTTGCCATTTATGGCTGCTTCGTTCCCTATTAATCTTTTTTTACTTCCATCAAAATTGCAGATTTATATATATTATTTTTATTATCACTATTTTACATCAGGCGGTGAATGTTTAACAAGTACGAAAGTGTAGCAAATCTTTATTGGAACTGATGTGACATCTTAACCTTTATATTTGTTGATCAAAAGTCGAAACCTATCAGATTTCCGTTTCATCTAGTAGTTTTTGTATTGTGTCAATGTTTGGTGCGAACTCTTTAATATCACATTGTTCATGACTGCTGTTTGCTAAAAAAAACTGCTCAGATTATTGTTGGTGTGTTTCTATATCAAAAGTACATTGGTTTCATTTGGTCAAAAAGCCTATGAAATATGCTAATCTAAACTTGTATATTTGATAGATAAGTTTGATGTTTGTATTAAGTACTTGACACTGATCATAATAGATGTAGAAAACATCTTTGCCTTGACACAAGTGACATATGAAAGGCTGAAAGGCTAAAGTTTTCCAATAAACTTCAATGAACAGTCACCAAAGTGGTTACAATTCGGTCTAGATATTTAATAGAGTGGTTCTTCCATGTGGTTTGGGGTAAATCCTTAATTGAGTCACTATTTTTTTTTGCATGATTGATCCCTATGTTGAAACTATTGCACACCGTTCGTCCTTATCGCTAACTGTCGTTATCTTCTCCGTTAACTCTCAGTCGTCATGTGGCAACGTTACTCCATTAACCAAACGATCGTTTGCAATGTTAGTCCTTTATACTAACAGTCGTTTCTAATTAAATAAAAATTTGGTTTTCTTACGTAGCTCGTCCGTTTTCGTCCATTTTTATACGTTTTCGCCTGTTTTGCTACGTTTTCGTCCGTTTTTATACGTTTTCGTCCGTTATTCTTACGTTTTTATACGCTTTCGCCCGTTTTTACACGTTTTCGTCCGTTTTTACACGTTTTTGTCCGTATTCACACGTTTTCGTCCGTTTTTCTTACGTTTTCATCTGTTTTATACGTTTTCACCCGTTTTGGGACGTTCTTGTATAAAAAGGTGATAATTCACCAAGACATGATTTAATGAGACTCAACTATATCTATTAAAACTATGGTGATGAAGATGTCATGTTTTACACGGGAATTTGACAAATATGTGTTAACAGATTTTAATCTTTGTGTTTGGAATTTAAGGTTGAGTGATCTAAAGGGTGACATCTTTTATGTTGAGTGTTGTATAAGTGATTTGATCATCTAAGACCAAGAGATGTGTTTGAGAACGTTTTCAAGAAAGTTCTTTGGAACAAGTATCTAAATAAAGTTACCAACTTTTATAGAACTTGTGTATGCTCCAGAGATGTGGATGTGCACAAGGTTTGAGCAAGGTTTGGATATGATGCACGCTTGAAAGAAAACAGATACACATAGTATCTGTAACACCCCCAAAAATAGTGTTTGGCGGAAGCATACATGTTTGGGTGCTACTAAATTGATATCACAACATAAAGTATAAAGAATGGTTTTTATCTCAACCATTTAAAATAGCTTTCGTATTCAAAAGAGATTTGTTTACAACATTTCAAAACAATGTGAAATTATAAGCCCATAAAAGATTTCAAGCGGTCCCAAATGTTTCAGAGTCTTCTATGACCATGCCATGCCATGCTATGCCAAAAGCCTCCAGTAGTGTGATATCGCTTAATACCTGAAAATACATGCTAAAAAGTGTCAACACGAGGTTGGTGAGTTCATAGTTTTAAGATAAAGCAGTAAAATACCGTGAGTTCAAATAGAGTTTCGAGACCATTGTGTAGCTCACAATGTCGTAAAAGTTCAGTTTACCTCATAGCAAGTTCATAGTTATGGACCAAAAGTAAAGCATGTGTCCATTACAACGAATATAATGGCACACAAAATAGTAGTCTATTACGTTAGCACTAAGTTCATGCAACCGAAGCTATAACAGTGAGCATGCTCTAGTAGCATGTTAAATATAAAGGCCCGGCAAGTGTTTTATCCCAATGCACTTGTGTTTCGACATGTTATACGTTCGCATTTGCCTATCTGGCCAAACCGAACGGGGACGTCACTCCCAATAGATCTATTCATAACATTCGCGCTTCCCAGCAAGAATTAACGGTTCATGAGTTGGGCATAAGGGATATAACAGGCTTAGGCTAATCCACGTAATATCAGACAATAGTTTGGTCCATAAAAGTTTTACAAGTTTCTCACCCCAGTTGCAAAACAAGTTCAAGTAGAGTGGGGTTACATATCAGACATTCACATAATCCAGTTCAAATAATAGCTCAATAGTCAGATATTGAGTAAACAGTTTACAAGTTTCAAATCAACAGTCAAAGAGTATGTTTAAAACGAGCATGTATTCTCTCCTAAAGCAGTTGGAAAACCAGTAAAAGTAGGGGTTATGAACTCACCTGATGCGGTAGCTACAATGACAAAAGTGGATTCACTGAAATGTAAATTCAATAGCTTCTCACATGACTTGAATAACAATAACGTTTTGAGAATTTGTTTCAACACGAATAATGAATGAGGAATCGTATGACGATTTGATCGGTGATGTGAGTGTGACATGATTAATATATCATTAGCTCAAAATAATGTTTTCTTAATGATTCAGAAGTCATAAGAGTCGTTTTCTCAAACATGGATAAGACAAACGTTGAACGGTTAAGTTTCGTTAAACATAACGACCGTTAGAATAGCTTACGAATGAAATAGAATAATATAAGAGTTAAGGGTAGGTTGTGAACATTTAAGATTCTGAATGAAAATAAAATAATATTTTCTGTTTACCCTTGAACTTTCACAATTTTTACACTTTTTACCCTAACGGTGGTTACGTTACATCGTTAGTCCTTATTTTACAAAATGTTACATTTTCAACCCTTATTTAATCCAATTGACAACCTGAGCTCATAAGTTGATTAAAATTCATTTTTCATCCTCAATTTTCTATTTTTATAGGTCAAGTCCCTATTTTTGCCGGTTTGGCAAAAATAGTCCCTCAGGGTGACTTTTATTACATTTTTAGTCCAAATAGTACAAAAACTTGTGGAAAAATTCTATAAAAATTTCCATAGCTTATTTTAGCTTATCCAAGCTTAAGTCAATCAAGGGTTTGACCAGAAAGTCAAAATTCAATTAAATGGGCCTTAAACGAACTAACTTTAAAGCCCGTTAAGATTTTTAGAGGCGAGGGCATGAAAAATGTTTTGGGCCTGAAATCGGGCTATTTTTGTGATTCCAAAAATGTTTGGTATGAGCCCAGTGGGCTTGTCTAGCTCAATTTCTAAATGGGCTTTAAGTTAGCCCAAATTCGAATTCAATAAAAATTAAGTTTTTACATGTTATTTAAATACGTGCGACAGCCCTTCAAAATGGCCAAAAATAAGTGACGGGTTGGCTTTAAATTTGAAAAGTCAAAACATGAAAAGTATAGCTTTTTACCTCTTAAATCAGCTGGTGTAAAAATAATTAGGGGTCGTGTAACTAGATTCGAAGATAAGTGGCCTTGAGTTGACTAGGTTCGCTGTTTTTGAAACTATTAAACACTTAGATTTTTCTAAGTGTTGGAAATATTCTACAAGTCGCTTAATTTCATTTTTACTTTGGCCATTTCTACTGATATTCGAGAGGGTTTCATGGAAAATTTTATACATGAAAAACATAGTTTTTCATGTCGTCATTCAAAAGGTGCAAGAATATTACCATGTTACATGAAGAAATTTTGAAGTTATTAAGCCTTAAATTAGGCTGTTTGACCATGTTATCAAGATTTCCAAACACTTAGAATTATCTTATTATTTCGTACCCGGTTTGACTTATTTGCTATATATGGTTCGTTTGACTTATACTATGCTCGCATACGATATCAAGTGATGTTATTGAGTTACTTAAAGTTATATTATACGTATGCTACCATGGTTTAACATTATATACATACGTATTTACGTATAATGACTCATACGCTTGATCAAAACAAGAAACGTATGCATAGTGGCGGAGCTAGGAGCCAAGTTCAGGGGTAGCGAAATACGAAAATTTGTTTAAGGGTAGCGAAAATTTGTTTCAGGGGTAGCGAAATCGCCAAAAAATGGCCAAAAATCGTCAAAAAACGTAAAAAAATAGCCAAAAATTCCACTACCGGGTAAAAGTTCAGGGGTAGCGACCGCTACCCCTGGCTTGTACATAGCTCCGCCCATGCGTATGCATGCTTTGATTTTTAACGTGAACATAAGGTGTTTTAAAGTTCATAAAGCTTACTTGAGTAGTGATGATGAGTTGTGGTACGATGGAAAATGGCTAGAAACCAAGTAACCCGCCAAAACTCAAGTCGTATGCCAATCACCCTTCGACTTCCAAATTATTAAACCCGATCATATTCCAACCTTCTGGTCCTTAGGAGCTTGTCAAATGGAGTTTATAAGACTTATGGCATGGTTGTGAGCTCTGATGCACCGAAACGCCTGTTAGCCCCGCGTGCCCGTTTGGGAACGGCAAGGGAACGGAAACGCGAACGAAACGTCTCTGAAACGTTTCCCCGACGTATCCCTAGCCGTTTCTAGATTTTCATGCCGTTTCCCTAGCCGTTTTTGGATTTCCAAAAAGTTTCCAAGCCGTTTCTTATGGGTTTTAATGGGCTTTTTTATTCGAAAGAGCAAAAAAATGGAAAAGAAAATTTCATCTTGCCGGAAACTCGGAAAGTTATGAAACGAAGATGATAAATGAAGATAGGCATGTGAAATGAAGATGATGACCAGTTTTCTCTTTCTTCACGTGATGTAAACTTGTAAAGTGAATAGAAAAGGAACTCATCTATACTTTTGATACTCCCCATGCTTTTTCTTTTAGTACTCCGTATTTCTTATGCTTTTATTATTTCTTTTTCTTTTTTTTTATAACTATTGACATTTATTTCACTTTCTTTTTGTGATTAAAATTTAAAAGTATAATTAAGAGATTTTACATAAATACTATAAATGGATGGTACTCAAAAGTCTTATATAATTTTATTTAAAATGTTGGTTACATATTTACGTGATAACTACTATTCGTATCTATGCCGTTCTCGTATTTTTTTATTTAAAATGTTTGTTACATATTTATGTTTGGATTTTATTTAAAATGTTCGTTACATATTTATGTTTGGATTTTCTTTAATGTATTTTTAGTTTTTTTATATTTTTTTTATTGCCGTATCTATGTCGTTCCCGTATCTTGAATTTTTAATTTTGGCGTTTCCTGTTCCCGTATCGTTCCCGTATCCCTTTGCCATTCCCGTTTCGGTGCTACATATGGCATGGTTGTGAGAGTTGATAGTGAGTGAATGGGAATTAGCTAACCCCTTCGATAATATACAAACCATATAAAGTTGTGGTTATTTTTAAATTGAATCTGATTGCATGATACGACAAGTACCTAAGTATTACCACTAACATGAATATTTTAAGATCAAGTTGTGTTGTGATGTCCCCAACAATGGGTCGGCTAATCATTTTTGTATGCAAAAATATGCCATTTGCGATTTAGTGGAAGTAGATTGAGACCAAGTGGCGTTATTTGCAAGCACAAGAAATGGGGAGTTGTAAAATATGTATATGGTCAAAATTATGTGCATGAGGTACAATGAATAATGATGACGTATAGTCCGCATTCGGGTCACGAACCCGACCCATACTCAAGTCCATCACGAATGGGCTCCAGCCCATCACGAATGGGCTATTACGATAACGGTTTGGGCTTACGTTGGCCCAAACCCGAAGTTATTTATGGTCTTGATAGGATATCTCTTATTTAGGAGATATGTATCAAATAACCGACCCATGCGGGATACGCTGAGGAGTGAGGAACACGAAACCAACTAGGGTTTCGTGTGTATATAAAGAGTCTCTCGACTCCCATTAAAGGTACGATCTACAAAACCCTAACTCTTCAACTAAACCCTAAAAACCGATTACTTACTCTCATGCTGGAGGATAATCGTGGGAGACAATCCCACGATAAGCCTAACGGTGTCTTTTTGTTTTCTTAGTGCGCAGGTCTCAAGCATTAAGATCTGATTGGTACGGAATCAAGGAACGCCCAACTTTTGTATCAACAAGTGGCGCCACCCGTGGGACCCTACACTAAGAACTCTACGAAGAACTAGAATGACGAAGCATGGAAACCCAAATCAGCGGACTCCGCAGACGAAGAAAACGCATGACGACCAACTGGGGAAGAAGCAGCAAATTGATCCAGCCGCTAAACAGGCCTCTGGAACAACCAGTGTGCCCAGAAGCCTAGGATCATACTCAGAACTGGCTTTTACTCCAGTAGAACCGCTCACAAGGACTACCCATGCTGCTACAACGACTACTAGCACAGTAGACCTACTGAGCACTCCTCTCACCATACCAAAATTAAACTCCACTGAGCCACCAAATGCGCCTATCCGAAATAAGGATCTTGTTTTGGAAACAGACACCCTCGCGCTAGAAGGAGTCACGCCTGAACTAGCGCCAAGTGATTTCGTGTCTCAAAACTATGAAACCTTGGCGGCGCTCATGCGAGAGGAGGCGAAAAAGAGGTCAAGTCAGAGTCTGCACGCCAGGCTCAACTTCGAACCTGAACATGAAGCATCCCCACCGCGCTACCGAAAGGAAAGGCGCGAAAAGGATAGCCACAAACATCCAGTGTTTACCAGGATTGGAAGGAAAGTTGTGGATGACGAAGCAGCCGACTTTCAGTATCTGGAGGAGCATGAAGATGGGGAGCGGCGCACCAATGTCCACACTAGACTTGGTAGTCGCAGGGTTCATGATAGGCTTGGGCGACGGTGCTCTCCAAGTGAAAGCCCTTCAAGCTCTGATTCCGAGGATAGTCGGCGCAAGCGCCGCAGAAGAGCAAACTCGGATTCCGATGACAGTAGGCGCAAGCGCCGAAAAAGAATAAGCCCATCCTCAAGTGACTCCTCGGACAACGAGGACAAAGAAACAGGACACTGGAAATCAAGGGAAAGATACCGCGACGAGGACAAAGAAACAGGACACTGGAAACCGGTTCTAGATACGATTTTTTGTAAAATTTTTATATCGGATTCTAGTTTTGCACGTTTTTACTTTTGGCTTCGTTACGTATTCAAATGCTCGAGTTTTTCGACGAGGCTTGTTGCTACGAATTCTTAAAAGTCATAAGAACTATGTTGCGATTTTTTTTTGATGGTTCCTTTGTTAAAATCGCGAAAGAAATCGCAAAACCATTCATGTTATTCTAGTCGACAAGGGCAGTAGGCAAAAGAAACAATAAAAATTTTCCCATGGGCCACGAATAGTAAGCCCAAAATTAAGAAAAATAGTTGGGTTAATTCTTTGGGTTGGGCTGAAAATTTGGGCCTGTGAACACTGCTTTGCGAATTTGGAAATGGGTTATCTGTTTGGCCCGTTTGAGATGTATTTGTGTTATTTGATTTTTCGTGGTTCGCGTGTGAGCTCGTTTCCAATTTTCGACGTTTTCCCGTAATAACTCCGTTACCATATATTTGTTTGGTTTACGAAAATTAAACATTTGCAATAATAAATAAACATTTATTATTATTTTATTCGAGCGAAAATTACCATTCTCGTTTTCACAAGTCGGAAAATAATTAAATACGTATTTTCCGATTATTAATTATTGTTTTTAACAAATGGAAATTTGCCATTTGTTACAGTATCTTTCAACAAGTAAGATTATCTCATGTGATCATGCTTAAGTATGACAAAATGAGATGTAATGAGATCTCTTGTAACACGACCGTTCATGTTTCAAGGAGATAATGATGCATAGGATATACATTATCCTTTTGACAAGATGAAAGCTAAACCATGATTTCTTAGGCATCATATTTTCCTAAATGAAGATATGAACTCAAAGAGTTTGAGTTGTATCGACCTATCCTACATTTACTGGATGACGACAAGAGGAATTCACTTGAGTTTCTTATGTATACTCCTCAAGATTCATTGTCACTTGGAATGTATGAGGTTGTCTTTGAAATTTGTATTTTAACATATGTTGTTAAAATATTGATTTAAGGTTAGATGAAACTTACGCAGAAGTTTAATGACAAAGTATTACCAATACTTTGATAACTTGTGAAAGTGGTACTACTTAAACCAGGTGGAAAGTGATAAACAATGAATGTGAGCACCATGCTCATTTGATGGTGAAGGTTCTAATCATATAGGTGATAAAGTATGGTTGAGTTGATTCAACGTGCATTTGATTTGGTATGAGTGTTGGACTAATGGCTTTTTGAGCAATGCACTCAATGGCATGGATTATGGTGTTGTAGGAGTTTATTGTACTATGGATGTACTTTTGGGTTTCATGAGTATTGAAGATGACAAGAATGGATACTGATTCTTGTGGTTCACTAGTGGATGAAGTGCTTGGTTATGTTTGTGAAATCTAGGGGCTGAATGTGATAAAGACTAATTCTTACGGACAACAAGGATGAAGACTAATTCTTAAGATCCATTTGTTGGTATAACTAGTGTGTGATGGGATCTAAAGCTTAAGGCCTGAGACATATCACAGAAATGAATGTGCTGGGATAATGGTGTGTGATGAGTGTCTAAATACTCATCATTTCTGTCACATTTAGACTGCAAAAACATTTAAAAACATGCAGATATGCTTCAAAATACAGGAAAAATTATTTGATTGTGTTTTTATGTGTTGCAAGTGCAAAAAGATTGAAAACAGGTGAAAACGAACAAAGTTTGCATAATTGGCAGTTTCAGTCCCTGAACTTTCAAAAATTGTCAAAATTAGTCCTTGGTTTTCAAAAATGGAAAATTATCTTTTATGGTCCCTGGAATTAATTTTCACTATTGGCAGCAATGGTCCCTGGATTTTCAGAAGTTACATGATTGGTCCCTCAAAGTTAAAACAATTTCAACTTCTAATCCTAACTAAAATAAAACCCAACCCAACCCTTTTAATAAACCCAGCAATTAAACCCAGTTACCAAGCCCAAATACCCAACCCGACCTTTTTAGTTAAATAAAAGGTTTGACTCAGTCAAACCTTTCTTCCATACCACCCAACCCGCCAAAACCATACCAGGATACCACCAATTCCCATCGCCTTATCCTGACTCCCACCACCCCCTCCTCCTCAACACGCTACCTAACAAACCAAATTGCATTCAATGCTTCTTCATCATCACAATTAACCAGAGATAGTGGATTTTTCCACTATCTCAATTTTGGCGCCAAAAATCAGAATCAAAGGCTGAGATCAGTTGAAGACCATCCAAAGGTCCAAGAATGATCAGAAGAAGATAAGAAGTTTATCCCACCTCAGTGTAGTATATATAGGACCCTTTGTAAGCCTTAATGGCTAAGTAGTTAAAAGTAGCATAATCGTATTTCACTTTCAGTAATCATAGTTTGTAATTTCAAGTTCCAGTAATCAATACAAGTTAAATTAAGTCTGTTTGTTAACAATCTTTGTACAATTTCCAGTAGCTAATGATAATTCCAAGTTTCTAAATTTCCATGTTGTACTGAGAATTCAAACCAAGTTAAGTAGTTATTGAAATAACTTCTTAGTTGTTTCTATAAGCTTATACAAGCTTATAATAGCTTGTTGTAAGTTTATATTAGTTTAAATCAGTTCTATTCAAGAATGATGAAGAAAGTCAACAAAAGTCAACCTGGGGGCTAATAAGCACTTATGGTAAAATAAGCTATTCAGGAAGGCTTATATTTGGTTTCTAGCTTGTTGACAACAAGCTAGGATTGTTCTGATCTTGTTCTTTGTTTCATAAGTTTCTCTCAGTTGTAAGCTTTTTCTCAAATTTAGCTTAATCTCTATTTTAACTGTACTAGTGCCTATCTTTAGCTTATTGTGTTGTTTTTCTGCTTATTAATAGTTTCTAATCATATTTGATCTATTTTATCAGTAGTTAAATAGCTTTGCATTATTCTACTTAAAAACTCTAAAAAACCAAAAATAGCCAAATAAGGCATAGCTTAATCTACTGCTTATTTACCTTTTAAAAGTTGCTTAATAGAGTTAAATTAAGTTAGTTAATCTGTTATAACCAAGAATCATTGTTAAAATTGGCTTTTCCATTTGAAAATCCACATCAGACCCTAATAAAGGGGTGTTTGGTTCATAGCTTAAATAGGTCAATTAAGCTTGTTCCTGTTCATTTGCCATATTGTTAACTTTGATCTTGCTTAAAACAAGTTAGAAAAGCTGTTTTTAAGTTGTTCTAAGTCCATTTGGTTGGATTTGTAGTTTTGAGCCATCTGTGGGAGTTTTAGAAGCTCAAAAGTCCACATAAGCCACAATAAGCCACAAGCTTATTTGGCCCTTATTTTTTGCTTCTCTGTAGTCCTTTAGATCATATTAGTGATTACTCAATAGCCTAGATAGTTTTCCTTTGGTCTGCACACTTGTGTACACCTCTGCACACACACATACTCAGTATACACTGAGTAGTCTGAGCTTTTAAGCTATTGTTCTCAGCTTGTCATTAGCTTATTCCATTAAGCTGAGACCCTGATTTTTGGTTTACAAGTAGTTCACCTAGCTAGCTTTTAGATTCCAAGCTTGGATTCCACTTCATAGCTTATTTAATAGTTTAAAATAAGCCTGCAAATTTCCCCATTTCCCTGCCCTGAGCCTGCACTAATCTCAGTTGCTAACACCATCTGATCTTGTGCTCAATTAAGGTTCAATTGGATTGTTTAAATTGGGGCTTTTTGGTTTTTAGTATAGCCAGTAGTACTAGCAAGGTTTTGCCCCCATATTATTCCACTTATCTGCTTATTTGAATTGCTTATTGTGCTCTGCAAGTTGGTGGTTTTACCACTGTTTCTGCATAATTTTTGATTCTGCTCAAGTGCTTAATTGGCTTATTCTGTGGGTTAAGCTATTTGATTTAAGTTGTTTTGTGCTTATATAAGTTGTTTAAACTAGTCCTGAGCCTTTTCTAAATTTTTGAGCTTTTTAGCTTATTTTTGGGCTTATTCCCAAACTGCTTATTAGCCCAACTGCTTATTAGGGTTTAGTTAACTTTTGATTTTAATTTTTCTATATTAAGAATATTATTTTAGACTTAACTTGAATTTTTCAGATTTTTCCTAAGTCATTTACTATTTTTAAACCTTTTAATTAGTTTCTAATAGTTTTAATTCATATTAAATAAAATATAAATCAGAAAAATATAAATCTTTTTTCTAAAATTTTCTTTTATTATTTAGGATTTAAGAAAAATAATTTTACACTTGTAGGATTAGTTTTCTAATATTTCAGTTTTTATCCCGTTTTAGATTTCCCGTTACGCGTTTTTAGTTTAATTAATTCGCGTTTAATTTTCTTTTGTATATTTGTTTTTCATATATCAATTAGAATTAAAAAAGCAAAAAAATCCATATCCTAATCATCAGTCACTCTAATCCAAACTTTTAAACGTTTGCCCATTCACACCTCGTTGGGAAACGATCCGGGTAATCACTTACCTGGTTTCACACTACACACAAACGTGAGTTTTTGCAAGTATCCTTTTTCACAAAGGGGTGATTTGTATTTATTCACGTGTATCCGTCATTGCATAATATTTATATATATACGTTTTAGCACGGATCAGTGTGATAGAATAAGTGTTTTAACATAAGTTGTTAAAAATACTTGGGTGTTGATTCTTTCAGATGTGACTTTTAATGACTACAATCGTAAGTCAAATTTACTTGAATATTTCGGATAAAATACTTAAGTTGTCAATCCTACTTTGTTGAGATTTGATAGCAAGATTAGGTAATACATCTATAACCTAAGTGTGAGTTATGACTCGATGTAAATTGTTGGGAATTAAATATTCTGAAGTTTGAGTATCGGAAAATACTCTAAGTGTCAACCTGCTGCTAGGCCAAAACAAACTGCTGCTAGCTTAAACAACCTGCTGCTGCTAGTTCAAGAACAACCTGCTGCCGATGCTGCTGCTAAAGTAACAGATGTCACTTATTCTGCTGCTGAATAGATAAGGATAACAAAGATATTTTGTGCATAAAAGTCAAGTGTTCAAAATAAGAAATATCTTTTGTTGTGTCATTAGTTGAGTGATCAATTTGTATACTCTTAAGTGTAACATGTTGTGTCATTAGCTAGTTTCACACGACTCATCAAGTCAAGTAGATTGACAAGACTTAAAGTAATATTGTAAAGATCTTCTTGATGTATAAAAGAAGATCTTAGTGTTGATATTAGGTGTGACATATTTGCTAACTATTAGAACCAAGAACACACACATCAATATCACAAGTTGTAGAACAAAAGGATTCAAGGTTTTGTAACCCTAGTGATAAGTGAAGATCACTCGTATTACTCTCAATAATATTGAATCGTTTGGTGATAAACTTTATGCGTTCATTGTTGCATAACAAACATAAGCATTCCATTTCCATAACACAAACAACCTTATAAGTGTGATTGAGTAAATTCCGCGTACTTAGTCATATTAACACAACATATCAAATACACAAAGTCACAAAGGTTTAACCACCTTATTAGTGTATCGAATCCTGTCAAGTGTTATCAGAGCAAGGCTGATATAGTTGAATTTAGAAGAAGTAAAAGAAATGGAAGCA